>CM063717.1:8295777-8981566 GCA_032441835.1 Slavum lentiscoides | reverse complement strand
GCAGAATTAGTACAACCTTTGGCTGTTCATAAGTCTGTGGTCACAAATCTAGTTACTGCATGTTTCGTTCTACTTAAAATGCCTATTTTACCAGCCCGTCATTTTGTCGCACGTCAATTAGGCATTCACAAATGTCATTATTATTTAGACAGCCTCGAGACCATTCTTAGCAGTCTTTTTATGGCTCATCATTTCGAAGATCGTAAGTTTTTCTGTGTTTAACTCGAGGGTGCATTGAAAAGAAAAAAACATTCAGTTATTTTCCAGCGAATATTGGTGATAAAAAAGCAAGTAACGCATTTTTGGTAATGCTGAAGACTGCGATGTCACCTAATTACTATGAAGCATCGATTTCCAGCAAAACCTATTATAGTTTTATAACTACTGTGTTAAGACACATAACTGATTGTCTATATGCTATGGATCTTATTAACGAGGCCAGTATGTTTTTGGTGTGGTGGTTAAGATTTGAAAGATATCGTATGATAGTAAATTGCAGTTCTGACAACAGTCTATTGGTTTCTGAAGTAAAGTCGTTGCTCGGAAAACCACAGTATAGGTAACATGACATTAAAATCAAATTGTTTCAAATGTAGTAAGAAAGATTTTTTTGTATTATAGAAATAACGTTTCTCTGTTCATCGAATTCGCATTGTTAAAAAATCAAGTAGGCAAAAAAGACGACGCTTTGAGAATTTTGCAGAAATTAATTGATGGTCAGTCGGTTTTGTTGGATTGTAAACCTATGTATTCGGATGCTACTTATCGAACACTGACCACTATTTATAAGAACATGGTTGAGATATTGATTCAGTCCGATTGCAAGTATGTATTGTATTTTTGACGTTTTATTATATTTAGTCAGTACACATTTCAATTGTTTTTGTGTTGTATCCAGAGAAAAAGCTGTAAAAACACTTGTAGCTCTTACAACCGGAGTATTGCCAGAGGTTGTAAGTTCAAATTTAATAGAAGAAGCAACACTTGTATTTGAAAATATCACAGGAAGTATATTGGACGACGAAGAACAATTTTCCCACTGTGATCTGCAATATAACTATTTACCACAGTTTATCATCGAATGGATCACTTGTCGTGCTTGGTTTTTGTATTTGACTCAGAACGTACGAACTTCTGTATCCATGATAAAAGATGTAATCGACAGAATTCAAAATATTATTAAAACAAAAAATTACCCAGAAAATCAGTAAGTAATTGTATTATTTATGCGTTTGAAGTTCATTTTTTTTACAAATTTCTATGTAATGTATTCAGCGCAGCCGAAGAGATTTTGACTGAAACTATGATTGTCATTTTAAATTATCATTGTAACAAATCAAAAACGTATCATAAAGAATTTAAAACGCATTTACGAAATGCCATATCAAAATACTCTCATAACATGCAGTTCTTATTTTCAATGGTTTGGAACGAGGTAAAAATTGAAAATAAATAAATTTTCTTCGTCGTGTTCATTTTATATTGATAAAGTAGTCGATTATTAATCGATATTATTCAATATTTTAATGTATCGTTTACATATGCAATATAAAATGTCCTATGGAAATTATTAGCTTTATTATTATTATTATTTATATATACAATTTTATTTATTAGATCAAGTTTGGAGGTTTTGGAACACCACTGTGGCAAATTGAAAACGTTTATGTTGATAGTGTTATTGCTGAAAACATGGAAACTGTTAGATTAATGTTGATTCTGGTGGGCAGAGAAAGATTGAGAATAGCGAGCGATGTAGCAAGGAAACATTTGAATGACGCCGAAAGTTCTATGAGTATATACGGTAAGACGTTTATAGTATATGGGTCAGACACGATTAAATAAAATAAAAAAATGACTAATTTAATCGTGTAATTCTGTATTGTCTGTGTGCTCGAATTCAGTTACAATGTTGATTTAACGATATTTAAAAAATATATTATATTTAGGAGGTGGAAACGTTTTAGACCTGTGCAAAAATATGCACCATTTGTTCGACTATTTTATAAAAAATCTCAGCAATATCAAAGAAATGAAAAAGTGTCCAATGTTCTGGCGACTTTATTTGCAATACGTTTCGGAGAGTTCGCCGTCAGATTATAAAAAGTGTTACTACGAAGCGGTCGAAAGCTGTCCGTGGCATAAAGTGTGTTATTTTAGAATTTTTGTTTTTCATTGACTCGTCAACGTTTTTTTTTTTTTTTTTTACAGTTTTTGTATTTGGAAGCGGCGTTTTATCTTCCCGACGAACTGACAAACATCTGTGACATTCTGGTGGAAAAAGAATTACGCGTACATATTACGCACGAAGAATTGCTGGTGTTAAGAGAAGACTAAATATTTTGTAAGTGTCCGCGTTCAAGCTGTTTATAATAAACCCTCCTCGTTGAACTAATGTTTGTAAATTTAATAACTATTTTGTTGTAAAATGTATATTTGTATTTTGAATAGTACTGTGTAATAAAATGTACAATCGATGTAAGAAACTAGTGTCTTTTTTTTTCTACCTCCTCACGTTTCTTATCTATGGGCCTAGGAGTACGGTGAACAGGATGCCGGTAGGTACAGTGGTCGCGGTTAACCGAACTCGGTTACTACCGCGATGGTCGCGAGTCGCGGCGCTGCGGCCAACACTTCTCGCAGTTCCGCGCGTATCCTATCAAAATGTGGTCGCTGGACGCTCGTAGGTAGGCAGTGTACTTGCCATTTCTTTTTTTTTTTCACTTGGTTGATAAAATCGTTTTGTGCGATAATTGTGTGTGTAAAATAGTAGCACGCATATCTATTAGATCGATTCTCTCTCGTTCGGTGCGCCGCCGACGACACTTTCGACTGTTTGCGCAACGGTCCGGACGAAAAATTCTCGTCTCGTAATATGCGACCGGTCGGCTGAAAACGTTCGGAGCACGCGTTCGACGATCCGGCGACAAGATGAGCAACAACAAGGACAACAAAACGTTCGACAAGCTAAAACAGTTTTTCCGCATCAACAAAGGCACGGCGGCTTCCAATTTGAGTGAGTGTCGTACGAATCACGTTTTACGCCGACAATATTGTTATTACATACGACTTGACGCGTTTCCAGGAGCTCTGTGCGTCAAGGAGGACTACACGCTGACCGAGGAACAGGGTCTGAAAATTTCGCCCGAATCGTCGATACAGTGCAGGATCAAGGCGATCACGGAATTGGCAGAAGTGGCCCGATCGCATCGTCTCGAAGAGGTACCACCAGACGTAATCGTATGACTACCATCGATCGATCCGAATAGTTTACACTCATTTTCCGTTTCGGGAACATTAAATTTAACGTTTATTGGTTTTTTCACGCTACTGTATGATGCGAATATGGCGTCGGACATATTTTACTGGGTATATTTGTGTGTAATTTAAGGGGAAAAAACCTATTGTTAAACACTTTAAACAGTATCAGAAAAAAACTAAAGATCCAAACATTTCAATAAATACATTTTCAATGAGTAATTAAACGTTTGTATTTTAAAAAAAAACACTGCTTATAACTCTCGAATGTAAAAAGAAAACTAAGTTAAAATATTACCAAATTACTGAATATTAGGTATTTAAATTATCAATTTTATATTTGAGTAGTACCTATTGTACGTATTAAATGTTTTGTTTTTCTCATATTTTTAATTATACGAATTTTGAACAGAATCAAAAATTTAATAGTTGGTTCCATTTTTTTTTTTTTTAACCGACCGATTTTTTTATGTACACGGTGTAATTGATTTTGATAATTTTTGACGTAGAAAGAAAATGTTTAATAGAATGAACCTCCGTATTTTATATATTTAATTGAGTAACATATTTAATAAATTATTTTATAGAATATATCTTCTTATTTTACAGAATGCCGTTGCAGGTTTATGGGTTGAAGTACATGATTTACTTAATCATAAAGTTCCTAAAGAAAACCGTCATATGGTGTTTTCACTCATTAAAAACATTATCCTCGGACAATTTGGAAATCTTGGAATGTTAAGAAAGCATTTTTTTAACTTTATTAAAAATCACGACGTTGCTGAAGATATTTCATACAGGTTAAATATAGTTGTACTAATTTGTATGTAAGAATCCATATCAGACAAATTTATTACCTGATTTATTATAGTGAAAAATAATTTTACTTTAAACACTGTTTTATAGGTTAGAATTATTAGAATGTCTTACTGATCATGGCCGCGATATTGTATACCTAGAAGAAGAAATATGTCCTTGGTTAACGAATTGGGGTATATCTGAATTGGCTCCTGCTGGATTCACACTAGAATGGCTTGAAATATCTATCAACGTCATTAAATTTAATGCCACATATTTAGATGATGAAGTGATCAATACTGTAGTTCAGTACGTAATACATATATCAGACAATGAATTTCATATTATTTTATTGAGTTTTTCTTGTTCTGTTACTGTCAAATTTTTTTTCTTCTTAACAACAGGAGTTCATTCTATATATGCTGCTATAGTAAAGAAGAAAAAGTCGTTCTAGAAAGTTTACGACTTTTAGATACGATTATATGCTATAATCATTTGCCTCCGCAATCTCTGCCAATTTTTATTGCTACATTATGTCACACTGCAAATTCAAAAAAATACTGTGCACAGTGCTGGAAAGTAAATAAATGTCATCACTTGTGTATTAATTACATTTATTATCCATTATTTATTGTTATGTTTTTAGACTATGCGGAAACTTTTAGGAACACATATGGGATATTCAGCGATATATTTGATTTGTCAGTTGCTCCATGAAGATGTCTCTGAAAATAACGCTGGACTTGTACGAGGTGGATTGTTCTATATTAACATGGCCTTGTGGAGTAATAATCAAATCACGTCATTTAAAATTTCTCTACTCTTGGTTTTGCCTTCGATTTATAATGTATAAGAAAACTAATTGTAATTTATAAACTAGTATTGCATACTATAAATTCATTTATTCATAGGCATTATCTTGTGAACATCCAATAGTTGTACTAGAAGTTGTGTTAGGAATGGAATCATTAGTAACAAAACAGGGTATCAGTATCCAAAGTGCAATATGGGAAAAAATTTTATCAATATTGAAAAGAGCAGCTGAGTTCATTAGTAAGTAACCAAACATTTACAAAAATGGTTTTTAACAGTAAAATAAACTTGCAGTAATTAGGTCTACCATTTAATAAATAAATAATTTTTTTAGACAGAAATGGTGCCAGTACATTGATAATGGTTGCAGACCATCTGAATGAAACGCTAACGAAAATTGAGTTGTTAGTGGCCACAGATGATTATAGTGGTAGTCTAGATGGAATTTATGATGTCATTGAAACATTTTCACTTTATAGATCTGTAAGATATTATATTTACTTATATAAAAATTATATATATATGTATATGTGTGTGTGTGTGTGTGTGTGTGTGTGTGGTTTATATATAATATTCATATATATATATATATATTTTTTTTAATAGGAATCTTCAGTTTTTAATTTAATGGCGTACAGAAAGGAATTTCTTGTTCCAACGCAATACGGATGGATTGATAATTTAAAAATGTTCTTAAACCATTTTTATGTCAAAGAAAACAGAACTCTTATCAGAATAAATGCTGTGATTCGTACAATGAAAGAAGTCTACCATCAAAATAAGTTAGTAATTAGTGTTATAATATTTAAGGCACTGTTTGTTTTTGTCTGCAATATAACCCCCCCCTCTCATTCATTATAAGTATTATCGTAAGGGCTTTATTATTTTTAATGTACATATATTTTACCAGTACTCATTTAAATAAATAAATACTAGGTTTTATTTATTTATTAATTTTTTAAAATTAATAATAAAGACATAATTTAAAAACTATTGCTTTTAACAATTTTAAACAAATATGTACCTATTCTATGTATAAAATGAACATTTTCAAATTATTGTTAGGGAATAATTAATCATTTTTTAATTTGTATAATCTTAGTTACTTACTAACAAATTTCTATATATTTTGTTTTTTTAAATTCTTACTAGTTTGATGTATGAATATGAACTTATGAAAGTTATTCTGGATGTGTTTGGTGGAGTTGCTGAAGACAATGATGCTAGTGTTCGAAAAGCAGTATGTCAATTCATTATTGGTGTTTGTAACGACTGTGATAGTGGTTATCATGTGAAGCTATTACAAATACTGGAAAAAGTATATAATTATATAATTTTTAACTGTATACGTTTTATATAATATAATTCGTTTATAATGCAAGTTTAATAAATACATTTATTTAGATTATTTAGTAAATAAATTGAATTAGGCATTAGTATACAAAAATAATAGTTTTTAATAAAAACAATTTTACTTTCAGATATTATTGAGACCTTATAAGTCAAGTACAGGAGTAGTTCCATTACAAGAACGTGATATAAGTGATCTACAACTAACTGTTGAGGGTCTTACACATTTGTTTACAAAGTTATTATATAAAGATCCAACTAATTCTGCTGATATTATTCTCACTATGCTTATGACACACTTGAAATATCATTACGAGCAGCCCATTGTTTTAGAACATTTATATTCAATACGATTCATGGTAATTACTGTAAATACACTTAATGTATTATCAATATAACTTACGTTTATTCATTCAGTTGTATGTACAATGTTGTTGTTCCACTGACAAACACGTTTGCGCATTTACTTTACAGATTTTTGAACTATTGGTCAAACTCCGAGCAGATTCTAGATACAGGTTGGGATTACATGGACTAAATGAATATTCACCATATATGTACGTGGATCGGAGAATCGGTGGAGTACCACCCAGTCCAAATTCATCGACAGAGGATACAAAATCAAAGGAAGATGCTTTGGTGCAGATAAATTACATATCTCTTGCTGCTGCGTGCAAAACATTGATAACAGCGTTGAGAGAAGAGCTCGGTAAAGCATGAACAAAATTTGGAAATGAAGTTTAGGAATCTCTAATGGCGTTTGGTGTGAAGCAATGTAATTGTAGATAATTTGCATCATGTGTTTTTAGGATGTGAGTATGTGTCTGTGAGTATGCTGGTATGTGTTGACTGGGTCATTTGGTGTAGACTATAAAACGTGTTTTATGTGTGAAGTTCAAGAATTAAACTATAACTCCTATCGAGCATATAAAAGTAAATATTATAAACTAAATTATTTTTATTAGATTGGAGAGTACTGAATTACTTGCTGAGGGAAATGCCGCAGATTCTGAAGAACAAAGCTTTGGTGTTGTCTGGAAATTGGGAATTTGATCCAGCATATGAATTGGCTTCAACCTTATGTCTATTGGTACATACCTAGTTGTATCACAATATATTATGAGTTTTTATAACATTTATTTGTCATCAGGTGAATGATAAAAGTGTAGCCGGCACTTTGAAAAATACTCCTTCTAAATGGTTGAAAACCGATTTTCAAATTGCTGTTTATCCAGCATTAGCAGCTTTTGTTTCATTTCATAACAGTTTAGACCCATCTCTACAGCAAAAGCTCGTGAAGTGTTTACAATCAGGTGTGTTAATTAATTGGATTAATGTTGAAAATTATTTTATATATTTCTATTGATTAATATATAATTTCTAATTATCAGTCATCTTTTATTTTTCTAGTTTTAATAATAATAAAAGTGTAATCAATGAATTATTTTAACAAAACAATACTTATAGTCAATAGATATTAGATACCTTAATTGTTTTTGTTATTTAGGGTTGGTTAATCGATGTATACGTCCAGTGGTAATGGCATTGACCACTTGTATATTAGAGATGAGAGATATCATGGTCAAATTATTACCCGAAGTTTTGTTGAATATGTCAAAACTTTCAGCTACCACGCAAATTGCAATACCAGTTTTAGAATTTCTTTCTAGTGAGTACAATAATATTAAAATCTATTAATTTATTTTCTATAAAATGTGTTTATGTTTCTACAGTGTTGAGCCGTCTTCCAAAAGTGTTCTCCAACTTTGTAGCGGATCAATATATGTCTGTATTTGCAATTGCTTTGCCTTATACCAATCCGTTTAAGTATAATCATTACACTGTTTCATTGGCACATCGAGTAATTGCTATTTGGTTCCTAAAATGCCGAACATCTTTTCGAAGAAGTTTCGTAGAATTTATCAAAAAAGTATTGAAAATGAGATTTATTAAAACACATAAGATATATCATAATTTGTATTTTGGGCGTATTACAGGGTTTAAAACAAAATGTTTTGGTGCCATTTGAAGGACGTACTATTCCTAGAAATGATATTCACAATGAAGATTCTTCTAGTCGAAAACGAAGTTCTAGTTTAACAGAACAAGTAGTTTAGTAAAAATAAAACTAATATTGTATTATAAAATAAATATTTTTAATTTTTAGGGAAGTCGAAGACGTGAACAAACAATGGGTGTCAGTCGGAGCCCCATGAATGATTTGAAACCACCAATAGACAATGTACTTTTAACATTTCATAAAGAGCTTACAGAAACTTGTATGGATTTATTAGCAAGATATGCTTTTGCTACTTGTTCTGCGCTGTCTCAAAGGTAAATTGAATAAAAGAATAAAATGCATATTTAAATTTTTTATTATTAAATGACTAAGCAAATAATATTTTTAGGCATCCCACTGCAGATTTTATATTGGAAGGCGGTCAGACTGCTACCTGGTTGTTAGGCACAAAACTTATAACCATTTCAACTAGTGGATGCACACAAAAACCAGTTCGAAATGGTCTGTGTGGTAAATGTTATCAGTCTTGTCGCCAGAACTGTGATAGGTCCAGAATGTCTCCTAAACCAGACGAGAAGTCTAAACTTTCAGTATCTCGTAGTCAGAGTAGTGAAGCTAGTGATCAACATGATGGAAACACATCTGCCAAAGGAGTTGCATCACCATCATGTTTGTCGACATCAACCAATTCTCCTGGAGAAGAAACAAAAAGATTTTCACTCTTGGAATCAAATGAATCATTTGATATGCCACGAAAAGATAGTTTTTCCAACTTGGATAGACTTGATAAAAAACAAAGTTGTTCTTGTTGGTGTCAATCATGGGCTGAAATAAGTGTACGGTGTCCGACAGGTAAATGAAATATGTTTTGCGTACTAAACAATTTTTAATATGTTTTGTTTATTTTAGGAGTAATGTCTTGGATGATAAGGGTGCAAAATGATAGAAATTTCCAGGATTTAAGTTCTGATTCGTCTATGTTTGATGTCTCAACATTATTTCATCCTTCGCTTGGTATAAAAGTGTCAAACGAAGAGAAAGAAAAAATATGCCAGTACATTAATGAAGAAGTAAACACGATAATAGATTTTAAGTTTAAATGATTTGTATTAATATTGAAAATATTTCGTAGAAATGTGTGCTAGACCAATACATGACTAATGATGAGTTGTTGAAAATGGAAACAAGTGAAAAGTTGCAGAGTAGAGTGCCATCTGAACCAGTTTGCATTCCTGGTTCTCCTCTTAAACTTGTTCCTTCACGACAGAACTCGCAGGAGAGCTGTGAAGTGGAAGATGAATATTATGATGGTAATAATTAATAGTGTCTAGGCCGTAGAAAGCATATTATGTTTCATGTCACAAGAGAACGTGTTTTATGCTCTCATAATAAATGTTGAGTTCCTCACTCCCAAGACTGAATTTCCTCTTTGTTCATTTGTCAATATTTTGTGTAGCATTTGTATTCATAAGAGATAATATCCAAATAGTCATATAACGTCATGCCATTTATTGGAACTGTTGTAATTGATACTGGTATGGAATGAATCACTACGGCGGTATCTTTTTCTACTTTTCTCTAATTTATTACATTTTACTTTTGCAATTATTTAAAATAAATGTAATATTAATGTAATTTTGTGATAATTTAATATGAATTGTGTTTAATAGATGATTATGAAAATGGAGAAAGTCGTTCAAGGAATCCAGTTCGGAGATCAAACTCCAGTCCTGAAATGAGTTCTGGGTGGAAAAATCCATTTATGAAAGAAATGCAATCATTTGACAGTGACGGTATTAATAAAGATATGGAAGATATTAGCAAACACTTGGAAATTTTTAATGCTCCTATTGATGGGAAAAAAATGAAACAGAATTATACCAAAGACTTGCGATATGGCTCTAAGTAATTAAGTATTAATCAAAAGATTTTCCCCTTTATCTCAATGTTATTTATTTGTAGAGCAAATTGTGAAGCGATTCCTGAAGAAATCTGTGGTACTGGTTCAACTCCACCATCGAATACATATCAGTTCAAAAATTTAACACTTGATTTGAACATTGATTCAGTAGAAAAAAAGACTGATATTTCAGCTCATGGAAAAAAGGTTAACGAAAAAGAGAGACCAAAATTATTATTAAAAACCACCGCCAAAATAAATTCGTTCAATGAAAGCGATTCTTCTACAAAGTCTTCAGCTGAAAGTGTTGATATTAAACAAGGTACAGAATTTCCATTAATTAGCCATTACCAAGAGGAGAAAAGCAGATCTTTAACGTCAACACCGTCTTATCTTACTAAAAAACCACCATTGTCACCACCAATTAATTATGGATCTCAGACATTGGAAAAAAGTGTAAGCACTCGTCTTGACCTATTTTTATTGGTTACCTTATTTTGTCTCGGATGGGACATTTACATTTAAATGTTGAAATTGTTTAGTAAATAAATAAAAATAATTTAATTGTTTAGGAAAATGATACAGATCCTCCTTTAATGTTCCGAGGACGTGTTCACACATTGGCCGTAATGAATACTGTTAAAAAGCCGACTGGTTTGCCTGCAAATTCCAGTAATCTTCAAATGAACAACAGAACAAATCATTCAAAGGAGTCTGGACGATCTGGAATAAATCCTAGGTAATGAATATTTTAGGACACAAATTTGCTATACAAATGTATATTAATGGGTTTTTTTTTCTTTTGGTTGTTCATTTTTATCCTTTTTCAGTTTCGTTTTCCTTCAACTGTATCATTCTACTCATTTTACTAGTATTGATAATGACGCGAAACCGATTTTATTACCAATGAATCAGACTATGATCCAAAGAGCAGTACAAAATCTGGACTGGATTCCTCCATATGAATTGCATAAGGTTTGATTTAATAATATTGTTTTAGCCATACAATTAGAATAAGTTCACTTTTTGTTATTTAGATTGGAGTTATATATGTTGGATTGGGACAAGCTAACTCTGAAGTAGATATACTGCGAAACCAGCACGGATCACTGAGATACACAGAATTTCTCAGGGGGCTAGGTACTCTTATCAAATTGTCCAACACAGATTCGCAGAACATATTTTTAGGCGGATTGGAACGTGATGGTAATGATGGGAAATTTACTTATGTTTGGCAAGATGACATTATGCAAGTTAGTATGCAAGATACGTTTATATTTTTCAGATTATTCATTTTATATTACTTTATGGGTTATTAAAAATAAATAAATATATTGACCGAAATTAGATTTTTAAATAAATACAGTTTTCTGTAATAAAATGTACTAAGATTATATTTCGTATAAAAAAAAAAAAAAAAAAAATGGTTTTTGTTTTATTTATTTATTTTATATAGGTCATATTTCATGTGGCTACTTTGATGCCAACTACTGAATCTGATGCCAAGTGTAATAATAAAAAGAAAAATATTGGAAACGATTTCGTTACAATTGTTTACAACGAAAGTGGTCAAGAATACGATATTCAGACCGTAAAAGTAAGCGCATGTTTTATTTGAAATGAATTGTAATAAATTAATAAAATAAATTTTTTTCTGTAGGGACAATTCAGTTACGGTTGTGTGATAGTGGAACCTTTGGAGCACGGTGTCGATCAGATCACTGTCAAAGTAAGGGATGAGTTACGCGATCATGTTAGTCATCAAGAACCAAAAATTGTCTCCGATCAAAATGCAGCGATGTTGGCCAGACAGTTGGCTATACACACAGATGTGAGTGATTGTTTTTTTTCGTACATGCGTCAACAATTTTAAAAGGAAAGAAAATTGTTAAGCATTCCTAAATATAATTTCTTTATTTGTTCTCACTTAGTTGGCATCGCAAATATTGAGCAGCCTGAGCAAGGAGCACAATGGACCGTACGCCAGTAACTGGTTGGAGCGTCTCCGGCAGATCAAGAGGATACAAAGCAAGGTGACAAAGCTAGAGAACGGTAGCGAACCAGTGACGGCAGGACGCGGTGCCAGCGGGGGAAGTCAAATGACAGCAGCTGCAGCGGCAGCGGCTAGTCGTCCTAAGATGCAAATGTCCGATTTCACAGAGTACACGTAAACAGTGCGGCTAAGCCACTAGTTAGTGATGATCTCATTTTGGACTGTATTAAAAAAAAAAACTTCAAACTTAATAATGTAAATTCATTTTTTACATTGCATGCTATATATAATATGTTATCTCATATAAGTGGGGAGGGAAAAAAACGATATTATTAATCTATGTGAATTCATGTGAATTTTTTTTCGTTTTTTTCTCATTGTTAATACACAACATTATTGTGAACATTTGTCTCTTTGTGTTTTGTGTGTACAAGAAGTTCGATGATATTTGTTATCCTGCTCATCCGCATAGTCCGTTGTGCCGTTCCATGGACAACGCACATTTAACTTTCCTTTGCGTATTTTACGATATTATGTCGCCTTTTCCGTACTACAGCATAATTATACTTATAACATGAGAAGAGTAAAAAAAAAAACAGCTTCCAATGATGTTGAAATAAGTAATATAATATATTTAATATGGCATTTTATTGTATTACCTGGTTGGCAAATAAACGATTAAAAAAAGAAATCGTTAGTAATAGGATATCGGTGATGTGAAAAATGGCCGAAAATGAGTTAACAAAGTTTGTTTTAACTACAGTTAAAACTGTGATAAATCGGGCCTAAGAAACGTCGTACAATCGTTACACGAACGAGCAAGGCAAGTATCTGATTAAAAAAAAAAAATTAAAGATATACAAAGGTTAGGTTAGGCTGAATCTTTGTACAACGAAAAAAATGTGTAGTCTGGTTAAAATCGCATAGAACTACACTGAAAAACATATTTTTATAACATTTTTAATATTGTTCATATACGTTTATCGGTATTATTAGATTGCAGTATAGGATTAATTTAGGTAGATAAAAAAAAAAAAAAAATGACATAAATTGGTAAATATTCGTAAAATATCAATAAAAATTAATTCATTCGAAAAGAACAATCGGTCAAATTTCTTTAATAATTAAAGTACGTTTACTAACATATTATCTATTATGGACGGATCAAAATATTCTGCAGGGACTTAGCATCACTCCCCGAATTCCCTTCTCCCACTGATATCCCGTGCCCACGATGACGAGTACGCACACATATCAGCTATTAGTTATCCAAGAGACATAATTTGTGGACAACTATTCGACGCAGGAACGTATTTAGAATTTTGGCGAAATTTTTTAAATTCCGCCTCTTTTATATGGTGGTAGAGGGAGGGTGTTACAAAAATAAAAATAATAAAAACCTTAATTTTATATAGATTGTATTATATACTAATATAAACCACGCACTACAAAACTATTAAATACTATTAATAATATTAAATATCCTAATATTTATAATATGAACCCGTATCACATATATTATGAAGTTGAGATGTTGAGTGAAACGTTATAATATATTATTATGTACAATTAACATTAGTGATTACCTACGCCAGCTGCGGGTCGAATTCTGCGTAATGTCGTAATTGTTATCAAGAAATCCCGTGTTTGTATAAAAATAAATTTTCTACAGAAAGAACTTCTCACGAGAAACATCGTTCTTCCACTAAATTTCACCCAAAAATCGACAATATTGAATATATATATGAAAAAAAAAACATTTTACTTAATTATTACGATTATTGAACTATATACATAGGCGGAAATAACTTATAATTTGTATGTATTTTGGATATTTGACTGATTATGACTGATGTTAAAAATGTTAGCCCCCCAGAAAATTTAATAGATTTCCGCCTACGACTATATATAAACCCCAAAAAAGAAGTTGGCACAAATTTACCGCCCCGAGTTTTCACCAGGAGGGGCAATTACCCGCCCTGGCCCCCCCCCCCATAAATACGGGCCTGATTCAATATTGTATTTAAGAGACGTCCAAATGTACGTTTTTTTTTTGGCGGCCACTGTGATAAAAAACAAGCGTATCGAACAAAAATCAATATGGAAAAGGAAACACGAGAGTGGCCGTTTCTAATTCGAGTCCAAAAATTCGAAAAAATGTCCAACGATCTGCAAGCTTATCCATCCCGTTAATTTAATATTTTCTACAAATATATTTACGAATCTTAATAATTTATAATGTATACTCTCGTATATAATTATAATAAAATAAATAGTTTCATCCATTATTACAAGTTTTTTCTGGTTTTATTTATTTTCATCCAAAAAAGAATCATCAGTTTTATCAAGGGCGCCGCGAGTCATAAAAAAAGTTTGGGGAAAATACAGACCTATTTCATTTGTGAGGATACCTATAAAATTACTCTAATGTCTAATCGTCCACTACACTACTTGTAGTAGATGTCTCATGCACATCCAAAAAAAAGTCACTCACGGACTTCTAGTATGGACGCATATGATGTGAGTAGTCCGACGGATGTCTAACGGACAATATCGCGTTGTGGTATATTTACCAGTTTCAGTTTTGACTCGTATACGCACATATAAATAAATTCACGCCGGTTGAAAACGCTTGTTACTATAGGAGGGATTCTTTTCCGGTTGACGACGTAATAACATTGTAATTGTCGTTGACGTCTCAGCTGTCTCTCTCTCTCTCTCTCCGGGGAAAAAAAAAAACCCAAAAAATTCAATATATTCGTAAATATAATGTTGCCGAGGAGTAAACGTGTGGTGCTCAAAGGTAAACATCTGCGAGCGTTCTTCTTTTTTTTTTTTAAGGATTGCGTAGGTGTACGCGCGCGCGCGTTTATTTATTATAAATAAAATTATGTATACTTCGCGTGAATTTAGGCTCGGAAGTGGAAGAATACAAAAAGAAATGTTTGCTCGGACACTGGGTGTTGGTGAAAGAATCCGTCGAAGACTTACGAAAACGCAATGACAAATCTTTGAAAAAGGTTAGATTTTTCGTTTCAGATAATATATACTATACTCTATTCAGTTTAAGATTATACCGGGCGGCGGACGAAAATTGGTTCATGTTCGCGCAGGCGACGTATTCTGATTGCCGGAAACCATCGTGTGTCGACTGCCGACGACAGCAACAGCCAATGATAGAGCAGCTACTAGCCGCACGGGCGGGTCTGGCATCGCTCCGGTGTTCATTCAGCGACTCGGCGTGCGTGTTCCGGTATAATCTTAAACTGAATGAAGTATAGGAACTATATACATTTTTTATATTTATACTTTAAAGCGAGCTGTAATTTATTGTAAATTTATAGTACGAAGTCCGGCTGTCTGGAAAAATATTCATTTACATATTAGTGGACGAGTTTTAAATATTATGATTTAGTATTTTTTTTGTCTGCGACGTTTCCGTTTTTAATCGGTTTTGAGAGTTATTACTTATTTCGACGAAAAGCGGTGTCGTGGCCATAATATCATCACTCAAAAAAAAAAAATATATATACTATATAAGTATATATTTAAGGGAGTTTATCGGAAAAATTCGACTAGCAATAATATTATATTATATATAATAATTATACACTACAAACCCAATATCACAAAAATAATACACTTTTATTGCGTGTACTTACGTAATTCGACAACTGCGCGCGTTGTCACCTTCAGCGCGAACCGACTACTACTAAACCGTTAGACACTGTGTACACCCGTATTTATACAGTTTTTATCTCCGATGACGTCACCACAAAACAGCCGCGTCGTGAGTCAGCGACCACGCCCACCGCAAGTCTATGCTGCCGCCATCTGGTTTACATTAAATTAATTTTAATAATGAATTTTGTAATGGACTCAAGTCTCAGTTTAACGAATTATTTTTATTTTTGACATTTCTGTTGCTTCTCTTACGTTTAATTCTCTGTAATTATTTACATTTTTTTTTTAAAGTTTCGCCGATTTAATATTATGGTTAGTATTCAATAAATGTTCCGCAACAGGAGATTTTTCGTCTTCATGTTTTTTAATATTTTTCAAATGCTCTTTGAACCTAATATCTATACATTTTTTTTTTTGTTTGGCCTACATAGCATTTATCGTACTTCTCACAATGAATTTTATAAATACCCTATTTCCCTCCTTCTCTATTTTATCATTCGTGTTTCTTAATAGTGCTTTTAAATTTAAACGTTTAGACACATATATATATATATGTATGTAAATGTCAGCTATAGCTGGTGCAGTGGATTAAAATTTCCGCAAAAGATTTTTACAAAATAGAAATCGGACCAGCCCGATGTCTCATATTTGCAATCATAGTAGTTTTGTCGGAGCGATAGAGGTCCAAATATGGAAAAACGCGTAGCGGCTGCAGGTTAGTGAAACGCACGCCAAGGGCGTATCCAAGGGGGATTTCGGTTCCAAATCCCTCCCCCCATTGAAATTTCAACATTTAAAAATGTTTGCATATATGATTCAAATTTATAATCTAATAAAACTTTAATGAAAATTTAATAATATTAATATTATACACGTAATTATAATCAATGTTTAATGAAATTTTTATGAAAAACGTATTAAATTTATAGTATATACCAGATTCCCCCATTGAAAAATTTTAGTTGCGCCACTGACGCACGCCGCAAGTAGTATAAAAAGTTCGAAAAAGCGTTAGTAACAATATAATCTTGCGTTGTCAGCCGTTTTTTCAATGGTTCAAAATTTTTTTTACCCAAAAACGATTAAAGTCTTTATTGGTGAGTCTAGAACGGTGGTTCCCGACCTCTTATATTCTACGCGCCCTTCGTTGATTTTCAAAAATCTCACGGCCCCTCATATAAATTGAAAAAAATTGATCACCTTTTTTTTTGTATATACTTTATAGATCATATGAGTGTTTAGCCGTTAAATGGTTAAACAATATGATCTAATAAGTACAAATTTTACTTCATGATGACTGAGGCTTGCGCCTCCCCAGCAATGGGTTCACGCCCCCCCATGTTGGGAAACACTGGTCTAGAAAGAGAGAGAGAGATGGGAAAAATTTTCCTGCGCTTTTTTAAAATTTCTAATAAAACATACGCAGAACCCTCGTCGTTCCCGGGACGGTACGTTGGAAATCGTTGCGGACGCGAAATTCACGGCCGAAAACGTCGCGGCCGAACTCGATTCTTCTTCGGCCGAACGTTTCCTGGACGTTTCGCGTCGCGGATATCTGCACGCGGACGGCGAACGCTTCGCCGGCGATCCGTTCGACCGGGTGAACACCGTCGTCGCGGACGGCAATCGACTTCGTTTGGCCACGTTCCGCACGTTCAAGTCCGTTCAGAGTCTGAGCCTGCGGCGCAATCATTTGGAATCCGTCGAGCCGTAAGTCCTTTTTCGTTCCTTCACCCAAAGCTGCCTAGTTTTTTTTGTCATTATTAAATAATTATTCCAAAAATCTAGTTTCACCGAATCACTCAACATCACCTTTCGTTGATATTCACGAATTTTTTAGACCGTTCTAAAAAAAAAAAACATATGAATTCGGAATCTCCTTCCCCTCCCCCATTCACGATAAGTTTGTTTGAAGTTGAGAAAAACGCTTAGAATAAGCCCTGCGCGTTATTCCCAACTAGCCGCACCTCTCGCTCTGCTGCAGATCAATTAATAAACGACGAGTTTTTCGGCTGATTTTATAATCTGATTCGAATACATTGTCGGGACACGAAAAACGCGTTCCTTCATAACTTCTTACTTCGATGGAAAAGTTTTTTTTTTTTTTTTTAGAAAACCGATATAAAACGAACGAAATCGTTTCTCCTCATCTGTGTGTACACAAATATATTACTGCAGCATTGCAGACGGCGATTTGGCGGAAACGTTGATTCACCTGGACGTTTCGGAAAATCGATTGAATTCGGACGACATATGTCGCTTGTCCGCGTCAAAACTGGAACGGCTCTCCGTGTCGGCCAACGGTCTGTCAACGCTGCCCGAGCGCATTACCGACTGTCATTGTTTCTTGTCGCTCGAATTTCTGGACTTGAGCGACAATTTCCTACGGTGTCCCAAGACGTTCTACGTGCTGTCCACCCTGCACGGTTTGCAAACGCTGAACTTGAGCGGTAACCGAATATCGTTCGTCCCGTATTTGGTAACGAAACAGGTGAGACGCGAATAAACGATAATGTCCGCTTAAGCTTTTTTTAAAAAAAAAAATTTTTATGAAATTTATACGTTATCATCACACGTTTCGGTGTTTGTGTGATTATTGGCACGAGTTACAAATCATAACGATACGTACCTAGCAGAGATTAAACCTTTTTGTCGCGTTTACGTACAATATTTTATGTTAATTTTACATAAAACCTAACGACTAACGTTATAGTTTTTCTATTTATTTACTCGTACGGTTTTCTATACATTATAGGGTTTCTATATTTTTATATACACATCATATTATAAGATAAAAATGTACTGATATATATGAAAAAATATAAAAGGTAGCGAGTCGCGGGTGTTGCAGGGAAGTATTTGGATAACGTTTTAGATGAAACGATTCTGAGCGGATTTTTGGTGTAATATGTTTTGTCGGAAAATTTAAATTGGTAATAAATAAAAAATTTGACATGAGGATTGTCAAGATTTTTTTGAATGTAGTTGAAGTAGGACCTAAGCCGTATACAATTTTCAGCCCTTAATGCCAAATGTATAGCTACTCTGCATGCAGATACATCGGTACACGGATACGTCTTGTGGCTATTGAATTTAGCCGACACGGGAATGTCAAAATAGCAACGGTTATATAACAACGCGGTTGCATGGCAACGGTTTCGTTCATGACGTCATCATTGGTAACATTCTCGGTGTCGGACAATTTTCGGAATGATCCCCCCCCCCCCGAGCCATAAGACATATCCATGTAAAAATTACCCATTTTACGGCTTAAATTGTTCATCATTTAATAATTGCTATAAATAGCCCAAAATTGGAAAACTGAAAATTTTCTTCACGTATATGTTAATAGCGGCAATGTTACACGTCCGGTGTAAATTTCAAGACAATTATTTCGGTAGTTCCTTATTTTTCAGTATCTGAGCGTTTACAGTGAAATTTTAGTTAGGAAGCATATCGATAATGCCTGCTGCTGTAATCGATATAATATTGTTTTGTTATTGTTTATTTGTCGTAAAATTGTACGAGTACACGATTTAAATAAAACGGAAATCGAACGCGAACGCAAAACAACACTTTTCGATAACCTTTATATGTTTTTTATAGATAGGTATTTTTTTTTTTTTTTATACGCGTTGTATGGATTCGATTCGATTATTTATGTCATGTTAGCCACCTACCTACTGTAATAATCGTCGATGAGTGACGGCGTTTAATCGAGCTTAATTATTATTATTACAAGCCAACATTGCATAATTATTATTATTATTATTGTGATAATGTGATGTTGTTTGTATATAGTGACGTAGGTACGCTACAATAACGTAAGTAAAAATACAACGCGAAAATTGTTTGAAAATCGAATATAATAGTTTTGATTATTTTAACAGTCATTTGCAGGTACTGAACGTACTAATGGAGAAGAACAGAAGTACTTGCAGGAAGACGATACCAGTAGCAACGGCAACGAGGATGACGCGAATGGTAAAAAAAAAAAAAAAACGTGACATTTTTTTTATTAAAATTTTTTTTGGTTTTTATTGTGTGTTAGATAATTTACAAACAAAATCTATACGAATTTTAGAGTTCGTGTATCATGTACAACACATTCCGTTCGTCAATTTAAAGACGATCGATTTGTCAAACAATCGTATCGCTCAGAGTTCATCGGTGCTGTCGTTGATTTGCTGGCCATCATTGACGAACGTTACGTTAACGGCAAACACCATTAGCCTGAAGAAAAACTTAACAAAATTTAAGAATTTGAAATCCACCCTAAGCGTGTACAATATTGAAATCAAACGTTAACAAGCATTTTTTTTTTTTTTCTAAACTATTTTCAAAAACGATTATCATCGAGTCCAAGGTATATAATATTATTTTTAATGTATAAAATTGAAAAATAATATTTGTTTTCTTATTTTTGTGACTTTCGTTCTATTTTCTTAAAGAATTCTCGGGCTTCTGTGAAATTCGAATTTTTCTCATCACTGCTGCTGGAAGAGGTTTGCCTGCTCGATTTATATACCATCGAGTTAATATTACTAGAATTTCTGGTGTTTTTTTTAAATTTAAATTTAATCTTCGAATCCAACACGGTTAAAGCTTCCTGTAGAGACGACGCGCACAAGATCGCGTTCAAGTCAGATTCATTTACCGTGTTTGACTTATTGTTGGTTTCATTTCCATCATCGATCATAACAATATCGTTTTTCGCTGCTAATTTTTCTGTTTGTTTCAGTTGTACGAACGCTTTTTCAAAATCGTCATCAGAAGCTTTCACGTGTTGCACAGACATTTCCAATTCTCGAATACCGTACGATTCTTCCTGTGAATGATTTTCATCGGCTGTAGAAAGAACATTTTTGGACGCCTCTCCGTATTCCAACATACTATCTGGAATGTCATATATATTTTCATCGCAGACAATTTCTTTTAAAATTGTTTCGGTTATGTTATTTTCATCATTCGACCGATTAGTTTCAAACGTATCGTTTACTATTTTTTCAGTTGACTCGTCAACAGTAACGACTTCGTTTGATGTTTCAAATGTGATATCCTTTTGTATGTGTACGTTTTCTGTATTTTCTATGATTTCTGCGTGTACGTTCTCGATCGATAAATTGTTATTTTCCGACTCGTCTCTAATATCCTTGTCAGAATTTGTTACCGATACGATTTCAGAAGTGTTTGCGCTTGTATCGTACTTATTAGTTGGTCCGCCTTCGACTACAATTTTATTTTTGTTTATAACTAAACGGTCGTTCATACAATTAGGTTCTACGTCATTTGGTTTATTGGGCTGTTTGGATGAAGTTATTATTTCTTTTGCAATCGGCGTTTCTACTTGTACGGTCTTGACGAAATTACAATTTGCATCCTCAAGCGTAGGTATTATCGCTTCTAAAATATTGTCTGTGGAGAGAGTATTTGTAAAATTTAATAACTGCAGTGTGTCGTCCAATGTTTCTGTTTCAACTGATATTGGTTCATTTGTGATCGATTCACTTTTGATTATTATTGGTGCTTCAAATGTAGTGTTATTCATGTCTACCACTTTTGAAATGTTTTCCACAACAGTATCAGATCTATTTAATAATGCAATTTTAGACATAAATTCCGTTTCTTCGATTATAGTTTCGGTGTTATCGGACAGAAGTTGGTCACACATAGATTGTATTTCATCTGATTTCGGTTCGTCTATACATTCAGTAACATTTAACAACGTTGTATCCAACGAAATTTTCATTTCTTCTTCTAATATAATTTTTTCAATGTCATCTGGTTTTTGAGCCAAAGTTCTTGATACGTTACATTTTTCTATCGGTGCAGTAGGATTCAACGTTGGAGTCAAACACCCAGTTTCTATTTCCATATCTTCATTTAATTTTTCAGCAAAAAAATTTTGTGTATCACTTGATACTGGAATCACCGTTAAAATTTCCGTGTCTTCAGCCAAATTTGATTCTTTTAAATTATCGTTATAATTATTATTCAATAAAGTTTCAGTTTCTATTTTCTTTGATTCATCCAGTGGTTTAACAGGAATGTCATTTGATAAAGACATTTCTAGTGTACAGTGTTTGTCTGTTTCTTTTGGTTCTTCTTCAACTAGTACATCTGCAGGAGCATTATTTGAAATTGATGACGTAAGTACAGTTTTTGTTTCATTTTTCTTTAATTCTTCAACTGGTTCGGATAAAATTTCAGGGTCGAATTTTATCATCTTTGATTCCTCTAATGGTATAACTAATGTAATATTCGTTACCATAGTTGTAAAATCAGTTTTGTTTTCTATTTTCATTGTAACACCTGGTGTATCATTTGATACAAGTGTTTGTGATAGAATATCATTTACTTGTACATTATTTGATTTTACTAATGTAGTTTGAGTGTTACCATTTAATGTCAAATGGTTTGTCGTAGTATCTATCTCTTCAATGTTTAGTGCTATTAATGTTTCAGTTGAAGTACGAGTATTATTCGAAAATGAGGCTTCAGTCATGTTTTCCATATCCATTTCATCGATATTTTCCATTGATATAAAGGGATTATTATTTGATATTGAGGTTTGTTCTGATGTAGTACTTATTTCTACTTTCTCAGTTTCTTCAACCGTCATAGATTGTGTCCCAATTAATAGGTTATCAGTCGTTAATTCTGTTTCAACAGTTTTCGGTTTTTCTAAAATTACAGCATCAAATTTATTCTGTAAAGTTACACAATCAGTTTCTGTATCTATTTTGTTTTTCACTTTTCCTAGCACTTTTGGTGTATCATCTGATATCGCCGTTAAAGAAGCAATTTCTGCGTCTACTTGTTTTACTTTTTCTACTAGTTCAGTAATACATTCTAGCACTAAACTTTCTGTTTTGCTTATATCTACTTCACGTGGTTCACTCTCTGTTAAACCTAGACAATCGTTTGTTGCTAGAACCTCATTTACAGTTTCTATTTTATTTAATTGTTTTTCTGGTATTTCTTGAATAATATTTGCTTCTGTATTTTTAATAAAAGTATTGGTATCATTGAGTAAAGTTTCTGGTACACTTTTTATTTCTATATTTTGTATATCTTCTACTGATATAATTTCATCATTTGATGTTATGGTTAATAACTCTGATTTTATTTTTTCTGCTATTATATCCTCGTCCACTGGTTCAGCAGTATTATTTATTGATACTGACAATTCTGGCATGATGTCAATTTCTGCTTTCTTTGATTTTTCTATTACTGTATTTTGTATGTCATTTGAAAATGTAGAAGTATCTATTTCTACTGCTTTCAGTTCCTCTGCTACTACAGCTAAATTATCATCAAGTATCAGATATCCAGGTAAAGTTTCATTTACTATTGCATTTGATTTGTCTACTTTTTCCTCTTCTCGGGGTCTGTCATTTGATATTATAGTCTCTGATACGTTTTCTATTTCTTTTTGTTCGGTTGAACAATTTGATAATTTAGCCAGAGAAACAGTTTCTATTTCTAATTTGTTTGTTTCTTTCAACGTTTCAGAAGCAGTATCACTTAGTATCGGATTTCCTGGCATTGAGTTTATTTCTACTTTTTTTTGTACATCTGCAGTGTTATTTAGAACTGGACTTTTCAATGTTTCCTGTGTTACTAATTCTTCTGAATCTTCTATTCGTACACATATATTGGGGATATCGTTCAATAATATATTGGCAGAAATAGATTCTCTTTCTATTTCTGTTGGATTTTCTGTTGGAAGAACGGGATTATTTGAAACCAAAGATTTTGATGTAGTTTTTATTTCAACTTTTTTTGTTTCTTCCTTTGGTATAGATTGAGCGTCATTAGATATTGTCATCTCAGTGGCAAATTTGATTTTAACCGTACTTGGTTCTCCAGTAATTGCAGTATTGCAGGTATCATTTGGTAATGTTTCAAGTACATTATTCCTTTTTATTTCTTTATGTTCAGTTTGAAAATTATTTGTTACGGTACTCGTGGATAAATAGTCATTTTTTACTTTTATCGCCTCTTCTATATTAACGTCTGACGTATCTGTCACTTGAATTTTTAATGGAGTATTTATATTCATTTCGCGTGGTATTTTTACTAGTTCAGCGATCGCACTATCATTTAATGCCAGAGGTTTTATCGCATTGTCCATCTCCACAATATTTGGTTTTATTAATGCTTTAGTAGTCGTATCATTTGTTAAAAATGCCTCTGTAGTAGTTTTGGTATTATCCGTTTCATTAATCTCTTCTACTGATGTAGGGGGATTGTTATTTAATTTTGAAGTTTCTTCTAATGTTGTATCGATTTCTTCTTTTAAATCTGTTGAAATTTTTGAAATACTATTTAAAATCGATGTTGATAATGGTTTTTCAGATATTAGTATTTCTTCTGGACTTTCTTCAAATAAATCAGTCGTAAAATTTGATGTTTTTGTCGTTTCAACAGTTTTTATTTCTTTTTCTAGTGCCTCTTGAACTTGTACAGTGGAATTTGTTACTAGAGTTGATGGTGACAAGACTTCTAATTCTACTTTCTCTATTTCTTCACCTTTTATTGTTTGTGTCTCACTAATTATTAATTCATCGATCATCATTTCTGTAATCGAGTTTTCAAAAGTGATCGTTTTATCATTCAGTAACGTTTTACAGTCAGTTTCTATATCCATTTTATTTTCGAATTCTGTTGGTACTTTTTGTGTATAATTTGATATTGTAACAAAAGGACAATTTTCTGAATCTATTTGTTTTCCTTCAGAGTCCTTCAGATTTCCTACTGTTAAACGTAGAGGATAATTTTTATTAATAGGAACCTCATAATTTACAGTTTCAATTATTTTGGGATCTATTTCTAATATTTCTTGAGTTTTATTTGCTATTGTATGTTCAATAACACTACTGGTATCAACGAGTCCATTTTCTGATGCAATTCTCATTTCTATTTTTTGTAGATCTACTGGTGTAGTTGGTGGTGTATTATTTGACATGGGAGTTACTGATACGGATTTTATTTCTACGATTTTGGTTTGTTCCTTTACACGAGTAGAAATGTCTACATTTTTTGGTTCTTCTGTTGGCAAAATTGGAGTATTATTTGATTTTGACGCAGAGTCTGTGACCTTGAATTTGTCAAAAGTTGTACAGGTATCATTTGAATTTTCAGATACAGTTTCTATTTCACTTGGCACCTCTACTAGTACACCAGGATTATAATTTATTAAAGTAGGTTCTGTTACAGTTTCCTTTAATACTTTCTTTGGTTCTTTGAATAGTATAGATTTTTCGTTACTAGCTGTTGGGTTTTCTGTAGCCAATTCGGTTTCAACTATATTTGGTATTTCAATATTAATAAGTGAAGTTTTTATTATTGGAGCTTCAACAGATTCTATTTTTAATTTTTTCGCCAATTCAACCGAAATATCAGAATTATTATTAAAAACGGGAGGTTCTGACGTAGGCTCAATTTTTACTTTTTGTATTTCTTCCAATGTTAAGACTTGTGCTCCATTAGATATTAGGTCATTATCAGTCGTCAATTCTATTTTAGTTGTATTTTGTTTTTCAAAAGCCACAGTATTTAAATCATACAGTAAAGTTTCTTGTTCAATTTCTTTTGATAGTATTTTTATGGGTTCGGCTAGAGTATCACTTGAAAATTGAGATTCTGACTCGGGGTTAGAATTTGAGACTTCTAATTCTTCTAACTGTACAATTATAGGATTTTTTTTTATTCTATTAAAACCTGATTCGATTTCTGCTTTTATTTCTTTGTCTGGTGTATTATTTGTTATCAGTATAGGTGATTGAGTAGTTTTAATTTGCATTTCGTATGATCCTTCTCGCAGTTCATCGAGAGTTTCACTTGATACTGGTTTTGACATATTTACTTTTCCATTTAATTTTTTATTGTTTTATCCGTAGAATCATTTGCAGTTAAATTTTCAGATTTAATTTCATTGATTACAGTAGCTTCTTCTAATGTAGTATCAATTTCTATTTCCCTTGACAGATCTGTTGACATAGTTGGAGTATTATTTACAACTAAAGTTGTTGATGTTTCTTTTGCAGGTACTAGTTTTTTTCGATCTTCTCCTCCACGTATTGCAGAAGTATAATTTGGTATTATTGGAGCTTCGACGGATTCTAGTTCTATTGTAATTATCTCTTCCATTGATGTAGTGTCATCGCCATGATCATTTAATATTGAAGGTTCTGGTGTAGTCTCCATTTTAATTTTTTCCGGTTTTTCAATTGTTATAGTTTGTGTCTCATTAGATAACAGGCAACTAGTCATAAATTCCGTTTCAACTGTATTTAATTTTTCAAAAGTAATAGTATTTGTGTCATTGAGAAAAGTTACAGGTTCAGTTTTTATATCTATTTTGTTATTCATTTCTTCTGGTATACTATTTGATATTACGGTCACAGGAGTAGGTTCTATACTATTTATTTCTTTCCCTTCTTCTACAAGTTCATTAGCAATGCTTTTTAGTTCTGAATTTTGTAATGTGTCTAATTCTACTCCCTCTGGTATATCCGTTGAAATATCCGGGTTACTATGACTAATTTGATTTAATGACTGCATTTTCTCCGTTTTAATTTTGTTTGTATCGGGAGTAAAATTTGATATTATAGGGGTAGCAGCAGATTCTTTATTTATTCCCCTTGTCTCTTTTACTGGAACATTTGAATTTAATACTAAATTATTTGATGTAGCATCTATTTCTATTGTTTTATTTTTAGTATCATATGATTCTTTAAGGGTTTCTACTTCATCTATACGAGGTTCTTTTAATGCAGTAGTTATGTATGATGGATTCAACGTTGTTATAATTGATTTATTTTTTATCACTTCTGTATTTGATTTCTTTACTGTTTGAATTAGATTAGCGTTTGACGATTTTGCGCCTGATGCGGTTTCTATTTCTATCGTAATTATCGCAGGACGATTTGAAACTGGTGTATTAAATGTGGTTTTTATTTCATCCGAATTTGATCTTTTTATGATAATAATCACAGTTACATCACTTGATGATGACAGTTTAAATCTAGTTTCTTTTCCTATCGTAACAGATTTCGCATAATTTGTTTTGTTTACTATCGGTAACGTTTCTATTTCTTTTGCAATTTTTTGTTCTACCTTTATATTGTGGACGTCATTTGTTATTAGTGTCTTAGTTGTAGTTTTTAATTCAAACATGTTTGGTATTTGTATGACTATATTTCTTGTATCATTTGGTATTGGAATTATCGCAGACCATAATTTTGTTTCAAATTCGTTTGAATGTTCTACTGTTTCATTTATAGCTTCTACTTCCGCAGAATTTGGTTTATTTATCACTGTTTTTTTATTATTCTCTGAAGTTGATGCTTCTGATGTGATTTTGGTATCCACTGTATTTAATTTTACTACATCATCTCTTTCAGTTGTACTGGTGTCTATTTCTTTCGGGTTGAGTTTTTTTAATGTTGCAAGCCTGGAGACATTCAACAACTTTGTCAGTGAAGGTTTTAGTTCTATTGCTGCAGTCTTGAAATCATTTAAATTTTGGTCATTAGTTTCTACCACGAGTGTCTCCGAGACCTTTAATATTGGACTGTTAAATGTAGCTTCTTGTGGAATCGTGTTTATATTTTCTACCATTACAGTCTCAGTAGTATTTGATAAAGATACTTTTCGTTTAGTTCGTAAATCTTGGTCGTTTGGTTCTGTGTAATCTAATATTTTCGGTGTAGGTGGACTTTGTAATTTTAAAATAACTGGTGTTTCTTCCAATATGGTCTTCACGTCTACCTCTGAGTCTTTTTGTCCATCTTCTAATACTTCTTCTAATGGTGCGTCGTTCTTTATTGTTTCAAAAACTGTTGATAGTTTTATATTATTTCTTTCTTGATTTTCATCATAATTTACAATGTCTTGTTGCTGGTCGTGCAGATGGCGCATTTTAGTACTCATAATTTTCTGAAGTTTCACTTCCATCATTGATTCTTTATGATTTTCGCTTGGAAACATATTTTTCATGCATTTCAATAAAATATCTGTCGTTTTCGTGTCTGATACTGTTTCTGACGAATCGTGTTTATCAATTCGACTTTCTATTTGTGTCGTGAGTATTTCGTTAATTTCAGTTTGTTTATTTTTATCTTCCGTATTGTGAAATTCCGCGCTATTTGTATTGTGATTAATTTGTATTTCACGCGAATCGCTTATCGATTTCGTATCATGATTTTCAAAAAGTCGAGTATAATGTGTATTTAACGAGTTCTTGTTTAAACACAGCAACGAAATTCTTTCAACAATATTATTTTTAAAACTATTTAATTCACGTTCAATCGATTTTTCAATTATTAATTTTTGATTTACACCCTGGACCGTAGTCAATGACCTAACACTTTGACCGTCCGTATTAAAAATATCGCTTATTTGTTGTTCGCGATAGAGTTCTTTACATTCCGAATCCACTAATGTTACATTGATCGAATCTAATACCGCGTCGTTTATAACGTAACACTGAAACTTTGATTTCTCGTTTGGAACAGTTTTGTTTTTGGAGAATTTCGATTCGTCCGTATTCAACGTTTCGTTTGCATTTTCATCAACGTTAAATATAAATAAATAGTAATTATTATGTAAAGTTGAATCACTTTCTTTATCGGTACGATTTGTCACCGGGCCGATATTTTCATTGCATTTGCTTGGCTTTATTAAATCTAAGTTATGTTCCGCGAATTTCCGCGGTATATTTTGATCGTGTAATTCTATGTCATTTTCCGAAACGTCGTCGGCATTAACGATTGGGTCTTCAGAGTTTACATAATATTCTTCATATTTTGTCGAGCAGTTTTGCAATGCGATTTCACGCGCAGTTAATGAATGCTCTCGGTGTACCGCGTTGTCCTTTTCCACGTCGTATTTATTGCAGGGCATTGACGTTTCTTCCGTGATATTTTCTTCGAATATTTCACGACTTATATTTTCACTGTCATATTCGTTATTTTGTCCATTTGTTATCGATTCTGTACTTTTTATATTGTCAATGCCGCTGTATAATTCTTCAGAGTTGTCGCTTACGCGTTCTTTATCGTCTAACGTTCTATTTTTACTGATCGTATCTTCCACGTGGTCTACACATTTTGTAGAATTATCGATTTCCAAACGTTTATTCCGATTGTCCGTATTAGTCGTGTCGTCCAATACGTTATCATCAACGTCGACGGTGGTTCTGCAGGTCGGTTGTGAAAGAGGTGTTGGCGGTTCAGAGCTCGGAGGAATGTCATTTGAATTTGGTGTTACGTTCGTATCTCTAGACATTTCAGCTGATAGGGTTTCTCGCATTTGTTCGGAACATTTTTCACATATTCTGTTCGTTAATTTCGCGATGATATTTGCGAAAACCGTACTGACGTCAGAGCATCGCGACGAATCGGTAACTAGTCGAGCCTCGTACGCGGGACCATTTGCATTGGATTCCGGTTCAATCGTGTTTTCCGTTGAAACTATTACAGTTGTTCCGTTATCGTTATGAAAACGCGGCTGTAATTCATTTCCTAAATACAATTCGTTATTCGATCGATCGATCCGTCGTGTTAGCTGCGGGATCGATCGCAGGGTTTTGTCCTTCTAACAGTTCATTTGTTTGAGACGTTCTTTCAACGCCACTTACGGATCCGCTTCCGCGAGTCGGCAATGCATTCAGCTCTGTTTGATGTACGTCACTGCGGCTGATTGTTTCCTCGATTTCGTTCGCGAATTCTTTCCCATTGTCTTCTGTAACGTTATTTTTATCGCGAAAAGTATTATTTTCACAATTAACACCGTCCGCACGATTCCAACGTTTTTCCGAAGCGTTTTTAAATTCCGAATTTATTTCGCGCACAATAACGTCGTTACAACAACAATTATCGGCATCGTCGTCGTTTTTCGCACACGTTTTAGTACTGACGCTCGGCGATTGCAGTACACCTGCGATACGTTCGTCGTTAAAACGGTTTTCGGCATTTTTTTCGCTGATGCTAGACATAAGCGTTCGACGGCCTTTTTCGAAACCCACGGTAACGCCTTTGTTAGATTCGAATTTCGTCACTATGGACATTACGTCCGTTCCCGTACAGCCATCGTTTCCCTCGGATCCTCGACGATTTGCAATCGTTTGCACGATACGCGCTGAAACGTTTGCATGATTCGCGTTGTCTTTGATTTCGCTCGGTATACATTTTCCTTTGCCGAATTTCGTAACCATCCTGTATTTCTTCGTACCCAGGCGAAGCCGAGATCTGGTCGCGTTCTTCTCCACCGAGACGTAGTACGGCGACCGACAAATGGGTAAACCGTTTCGCAATAACGTCAACACGTGTACTCCTTCGGTGCGCGGCGTGTACGTGACTTTTATCCGATCATCGTCGTACGCGCAATCCACGGGAATCGATTTCGAACACTCGGCGTCTGTTCGTCCGCTCGGTATCGTAGTCTTACCGGCGTCACCGTTCCGTCCTCTGAGTTCGATTTCGATATTTCTATAGTTATTATCGTATTTCGAGTACAAATAGAATTCCGTTTGACGTCCGACCGTGGCGGCTATTAATCCGAGGCCGCGCGCCACGTAAGAGTCATCGATCAAGTGGTCCACCGCGAAATCGGCGTTTTCTTTGCACATATCGTTCGTGAATTGAGTATTTTGATTCGAACTGTCCACGTTTGGTCCATCCTCTGCGTTTATCTAGAAATTAAAAAAAATATATACATAAAAGCGGTCGTGGGACTGCCGGGAGAAGCTAATGTTTCTAAAGGGAAAGAAAAAATTATCGGCTTATAGAAGCGTAGCGTCCTGACATCAGCTCGGTTGACGGAGATCTCGCAAATCATAAACGTATACAAATCAAATATCCATGGGTGGGCAATGCAGATTTTTTTTTTTTTTGCTCTTAAAATGTAATTATTTGAATATTTTTCAATAAAAATGGGATAAAAATATTCGATAAAACAATTTTTAAAATTCATTTTATTTATTATCTAACAATGAATTAAGAAAATATTTGTGTTCATTCGTCAAACGAGTAAGTGCTGGGGCTCCAGTGTAGCCCACGCGCGCCGAGCGTTAGGTGACGTTACGTTTTTTTCTTCGTTGACCCCCAGCTCCCAGGCGTCCCGTAAGAAGCATAGCTTCAAAAATTATATTAATACTGAAAATCCTACAGTATTATATCAATGAAACGCGTACAATTTCCCAACATATTCTTCGTACGCATTTATTACGGGAAGGTTTACGAGTAGGTATTAGAATGTTTATTGTATTTATGGCAAGGAAAATGTAAATTTTGTTTTTCTCGTACAAAATAATTTCCTATGTCAATAAATATTTGGCAAGTGACGTTTTCCGAAAAAAAAAAATATATATATTTTTACAAAATTGAACACTGCTGCGTAATAACATGAGAACGTATTTTTTTTTTTTTTATTATTAACTCACCAGAGGAACGGCAAAGTGTTTTTGAATCGTTTTTCCTAACCTAATGAAATTTTCCAAAGCATCGTTCGGTTCCGAGTCGGACGTTATTATCGTATCTGCTGTCACGGCTGCGGTAGTAGTGGTGACGTCTTTTTCTTCTCCTGTAGAAAACGAAAAACAACCCAACTATAGCTAGGAAAATAAAATCTATTTATACTTATTGTGTATCGAAACATGTACGTTTTAAGCATTTTCTCCAATAACCGAATATCTGTTTTATTGGTTTAAGTGGTACTTTTAGTTTTCGTTTTTTTTTCTATATTCGACGGACGTGATCCAACAATAAAAAAAACTCGGTTTCGCAGTAGTAAAAAAAAAAAAAAAAAGTCGTTCAATATTTAACTAGGTGCTATAATAATAATAACAGTGTGTTATTTTTCTCTTCCACGGCTTTTATTGTTGTCGCTTCCGTAGAATTTTTAAAACTTTTGTTCAACATTTCTTTTTTTTTTCGGTTCGAGCAGACGTGCAAGACGTGATAATAGTACGCGCGTTCATTTCGCGTACAGCAGTAAATGATTCGCGAACGGACTCTAACGAACACCTATCCGTGTGTAATTTTCGGAAAAATAAAAATATCGTTTTCGTCGTCGTATAACAGAAAATCGATGGCGATTTATTATGACCGCGATAATATTTTTAACGCTTTTAATACTTTTAATACATTTTATTTTCAACGCGCAGCTAGTGTAATATAGCGATCTAATGTCCGATGGTCTACTCACCCTGACCTAACAACAACAGGCTTGTAAAGAATAATTTTTGTATTCGGAACACTTTAAAAAGCATTCGAGTAGTTTTTTTTGAATTCGACATTTTTTTACGGGTTTGTGTAGTGTCTGGATTTTGACAGTCGTTGCTAAAACGCTATTAAAATTAGGTATACAAAAATGTCAAGAAAAAAAAAATAAAAATAAAATTTCGAGACTCACAGACTGAATTTATTGTGATATCTATAATCAATATTATTTATTATTATACGTTCTGGCGATGTGATGCGATCGTGACACTATGATAATAGGCTATATTATAACGACTGATAATCTTGTTTATGTGATCTCAAAAAATTCTGATGCGAGCTATTTAAAAACTGTCATTTGGACATTGACTGCAGTATAAAACATATTATTTTTTGCCACAAATCGTTGTCGAGAAAAAAACAATTTTAAGGGAATAAAAATATACCAGTAAAAGTGTTCGCAATTCTTATTCGAATAAAAAAAAAATATATATATATATATTTAAAATGCTTTTATTCGAATACTTCACACGTCCGCCCGACAATAATTTGAATCGGTCGTTTCAAAAACAACATAAGTCATCAAACTGAAATTTTATACAAACCACAAATAACTTCATAACTCCAGAAATTTAACTTTTTTTGTACTTTTACCTCTTTACACATTTATTTTTAAGGTTTATTACATTCATAATTTGTGGTTTTAAATTGTCTATCTTTGACTGTATTTCACTAAAATAATATAAAACTTATTTGACTTGTGTTGTTTTTGAAATGACCGATTCAATTATTTAAATCGTTTAAAAACGCTTTTTATAGATCTGTTTGATTGAGCTGGTATTTTTTCGAATATGTATTTAAAAAAAAAATGATATCACAAAACGAAAGGATTCGTCGTTTAATATTTTTTCCTCTTGCTTTTATCGAGTAGTTTTCCCGTTCGTTTGGCGTTGAGAATTAATATATGTGTGTGTGTGTGTATGCATAGGTAATAAAAACGGCGATTTTCGCAACGGATTTACTCACGTATTACGATTTTTTTTGTCCACGAGATCAAGTAGATCAGCGATTGGAAAACGAATATGATCACCGCGATCACGCATGCCAGGACGTCTTGCAGTGTCGTTCGTTCTGTCATAATCTGATTACATGTCAGCTCGGGCCTGGAAACACGATAGGTACACGCCGTTTGAAAAAATAAATTATTCGACACGTAAAAGTGTTGTTAATTTCGTTTTATGACTTTCAAACCGATTCAATCGCAGTGTGCGGTCTTGGAACTGTTATTGAAACTCACTCTTTACACGCGAAAGTGTGCAAAAAAAAAAAAAAACGTTATTTTCGGATAGCGTATAATGGACAGTGTGGTTTAAAGTGCGTATACGGTTTTTATCGAACCCAAGGCGTTTTATGTATATTCTAGTAAACGTGTTTTTGTCGCTTCGCGCGTTTTGATCCCCGATATAAATGCTGTCTTTTCAAAATTTCGCCACAAATAATATGATATTTAAAAATATTCGAAAATTCACTGGTCCTGCTTACTGCGTGTAATTGAGAGTTATTTTTTTTTCTTTTCCACCGCTTTACACACAATAAATAACGACGAGTTGAGGACCAGGCTTAACCGAGGTACTATCGCGCAACTGTATTTATAACGAATATGCGATTAAAATCGTTTAGGTCAGTATTGTGATGTTCGTCACGTATACAACGTTATCGTTTCATATTAAATCCAGTGTATCCGTTATTACGATTTATTTAATTAATAAATAAACGCGTTAAAATAATTAATTGTGTGTCTATAAAGAGTAGTCGTGCTCCTTGTCCGAAACCAGTTACCGTTTTTATTTATTTATTTATTTTTTAAATAGAAACGCGCGCGGTATTCTCTGCAATTCAAACGTTTAGGGCCGGTTTCGCCGACATTTGTTAACGATTTAACATTCTGTTAATTGTATTTAACAATTAGTTAGTGAAAATTACGTTTCACCGAGATTTGTTAAACTTAACACGTTGTTCAATTAATCATTCGCAAATCAACTTGTTAAAATTGAATCGGCATTTTAAAACGCCATATAGATCCACTATAGTAAATTAGGTTATAATAGCCTATTTTTAATATTTTATTATCGGTTATCACCATAGACCTATAATATGTAGACAGCGCATTACACTCATTTTACTTATAAAACATTGTAACCAACGTCGTGTGTGCGAGAGAGACAGCCTCTGAATTGACTTTTTCAAAGATATTGTATATAATTTTCACAATACTCTTTGACAATAATATGTTATTGCAATATATCGCCTTGTGCGTTATCGTTGCTATCTGCTACGGGTTTTGATAGCACGTTGTTATGGAGTCGTTTGTTCTCGCGCCTTTTTTCCGTGTAGGTACACGTCCGAAAATTGTAGTGGTTCAAATAACGGTTGTATTTATGCGAATTTACACGTGCAATTATTTATCCGATGTTAGGCTCAAATGTACAATTTTGTTCAATGCTGCTATCCATTTCTCACAAAGTGTTATGTCTTTTGGAAACCTATAATTTAAAAAGTAAAAGTAAAATAAATATTAATGTTTTTTAAACAGAAGAAAAGTTGAAATATTGTAAATTATTACGAGAGCCAAAAAGCGTAAAAACAACGGACCGACAATAACATTTACGAGTTACAACGATAAACAAATACGTCCTCCTTATCAATATTAGTTTATTATCGTAGTTATTGTCAAAGAGTGTTATAAAATTGTTTAAAATCTCTTTGTAAAAGTCAATTCGGAGGATGTCTCTCTCGCACATACGTTGGCTTCAATATAATATTTTACTAATGCGCGGTCTATATAATATATTATAGGTCTATGATTATCACTTATCAGTTATCACATTTCGTGATAACCAATGAGAACGTTAGAATCAAGGTAACCGTTTTGGTAACCCAACTAACATTTTGTTACCTACTTAACAAATAGAATTTAACAATAATAACGTAACGATGAAACTTATATAATTTAACCAGATGTTAAATTTAAACAAATTGTTAACTAACAACGGTGTTTTTGACAATAGTCGGTGAAACTATTTAATTTCGATTTATAATAAGGATAAAAATAAAAATATTTTTATTTACACGTTTTACGTTATGTAATATTGTGGTTTAAACGCCTCCAGACCTCGTGCTTTTAATAAATCACAAGAAAACAAATATGTTTAAAAAAAAAAAACCTTAAAAAAATTTCATTCGTCTACATTTCCTCGAAAACCGTACTTTTAACGATTGCGATTTTCGTAAAACGACTTTTGAAAAACGGATTTTATTTTCTTAAAAAAAAAAATTACCTTATATATTCATTAAATACGTACGAATTGTAAAATATTCGCATGTGAGACTATTATGTAAAATAATTTAATCGATATTATTTATATATTATCTCGACGTCTTGAACAGTTGTTTCCTTTTCGTTATTTTATCAACGAGGAGACGAACGGTATCCGAACGACTGCTGAACTTTACTAAATGATTATTATTCATTATGACAATCAATTAATTATGTATAAATATTTTTATTATTATTTTTTTTGATTTAAAAAAATAAACGCCGTTGAAATTCGTTTGACTCGAATTCGTTTTCTCGTCTCGTCTCGTTTTTTTTTTGTTTTTGCGTATAATGAATTGTTGTCGTTCATATTCTTAATGATTTTTTACGTTTTTTTTTTGCACAGAAACAAACAATGAATAACGATCGCGTTTAATAAGTTCACTCGTCTTGATTATTCTCATATAAAAAGTACTGCAACTACTATACAACAGCTACTGTATATTGCGTAATAATTATAATAATTCCGTTCTGAAACAATCGGCTGGGAGCAAGGGGGAGAAGGAAATTATACCGCGAAATGATCAATAATAAAACGCTGCAGTATGTATAAAATGAAAGCCACAACGGTATTCGCGCATTAGATTAAATTCACCAAAATTTTTTACCCAAATTTTTGTATTTTTTTTTTTGTTTTTATTTGGAATATCTTCTTCGGGAATTATTATACACTGAAATGATTGATTATTTTATAATCATACGTATACAATAAGTAATTTATTCGAAATTCAGAAAAATTATTAGTTTTTTTTTTCCTTTACATAATCATTATATTTTCAATTACCGTTGCGTAGGGTTGAAAATTAAATATATATATTTTATATATATATATATATATATATATATATTATTGGTTGATTTTCGGCTTTTTTTTTTTTGCATAATTTTCTGTGGATAATTTCTTCAAATATTTGGCTGAAAATTTTCAACAACGCGTTTTGTTTTCCATTATTTGTACCATAATAAGATTTCTCGCGATTATCACTATTTTATTATGATGGTTTTTATAACAACAGAAGAAACTTTCACCGTTTTTACGTATCGAGTAGAATTTGTCCCCGTTATGTTGTTCGTTAGAGAAATACACGTTCTATACGACGACTACACAAAACTATAAATTCGACGACTTTTAATAGCGCAGAAAATATTGTTGTTTGTTGTTTGCAAATGTTTTGAAAACAAACACGACCGTTTGTCTTCTACGACTGCATCTGTTGACGATGCCACTCATCGTTTTGTCAATAATAATAATAATAATAATAATAATAATAATAATAATAATAATAATAATAATAATAATAATAATAATAATAATAATAATAATAATAATAATAATAATAATAATAATAATAATAATAATAATAATAATAATAATAATAATAATAATAATAATAATAATAATAATAATAATAAAAAAAGTCTTCTAAAATTTTAAACTTTTCAAAAACATTTCGTCGTCAAAAGTAACGATTATTTGGTTTAGACGTTACAATATTAAATGAAAATTACTTATTTTTTTTTTTATTTAAAATTTTTGAAATTTTTTTTAAAAATCGGTGTTTTGACGACTAAAATTTTAGAAATTCGAGACGTTTCACGGTCCCGAGACACTTTCTCGGGACACTTGGGACTTTTCGTTAAAAAACTGTATAGTGTCTCGGCAACCCTAAAAACATCGAAAAATCGTGTGATGACAAATCTCTTAAAAAAAAAAAAAAATGGAAGTGTTTTTTTAATTTTTAGTGTGACGTTAAAAGGGGAAACTTTATATACTCGTATACGGTGTGTGTGTGTGTGTGTGTGTGTGTGTGTGCGCGGTTATAAAACGCAGATATTCAAGCGCAAAAATATGGAAATGTTTAATAATAATAAAAAAAAAAGTAATAATAATCTAAAAGAGAAGGTTAATTTTCGGTTCAGTGGAGGAACTACGCGTTACTAATTCAATTCCGGTCCGAAGGGTTTGCTTGGGATCCCGTGGCTCGCGCGTTCCTGCTGCGCGAGCACTTTACCGCCGAGCGGATAAAACCACAGAAATATTAAAAAAAAAAAAAAAAAATTATACATTATTCGCGATTATACTGCGATGAAAAAAAAAATACTCTGCAGACGTTATCAAACGCTGCACATTTTTTTTTAATGCTTATTTCGACGTTTATTTTCGAGGCTCCGGATCGGCGGAGGCGCCAGAATTTTAATCCAGCCAGTAACCACCGGCCAGTGATTTAAAGAGTAGGCCAAACATTTTATTGAATCCACCGGGGTTCGTTCATCCAGCACGACCCGAAACCCACAAACGCAACTATAGGGATCCCTATTTTGATCCTCGATGAGGAGCGAAGAGAAAACTAATATTTTTTTTTTTTTTGTTTTAAAACGTTACACGAGGTTATCCTTGTTTTCGTGTGGCTAAGCGAAAAACAACTTGAAATAATTGAAAAATAAAAAAACAAAATAATTTCAATATTTTACGAATTCGTCGACGTTTTATACAATTACGTTACAGGAGCATAATCGTAATAAGAAAACTCGTACAATGATATTAAGTTAAAATCAATAGCGGAGAAATTTAATTATCCGTATAAAATCAAAGAGTCTAAAGTGGACAATTTATAACGTTTGTGGGATAATATACCGTGACGTTGCAAATTGACTTTTCGCTTTTCATATAAAATAACTGTATTAGAATTAATTCGTAAATTTTGTTACGAAAAAAAAAAAATGGGTATATCGAGCCGCCGGTGTTGTGAACGTAGCTTAAACGAATTACTCGGTTAAAGTTTCAGAGTTTTGTTATTAGCAAACGATATTTGAAAGCGATGATAAATCGTTGCATTTAGTAAAACGATTCCGAGCTTCGGTACAAATTATTATTTATTATTATAACGTAAGGAAAATTTTGCCGTTTTTAACGCGATTTTTTCGATGGGTTTTTTTCTGTGTCGAGTTCAAAACCGTCGAGAAAATATAATTTTTCTACCGATTTTCGTGTTATTTTGAACTACGCGCGGGGGGAAAAACAGTTGTAAAACAAATATTCGCTTCCGCTCATAATCTAAAAAAAAAAAAAGTACAATTAATTTAATTTAATTTATTTTTTTAAATTTAAGGATAATTTGTACTATAGTTTTAAGTGTCTTTTTTTTATACCATATACTACGTCTATACTATCGACGATTACAATAAAAACCAAAACGAATTTATAATTTTATGTAACCAAAATGGTAAGAAAAAAAAAAAAGTTAAATACATTACCGGTTACTATTACGTTTAAAATATTGTTACGAGATTGACAAAACGAAAAGGATAATTTTTACGGACATCAGGATGATCATCGTTGCGAAAGAGTTGAAATTTTGAACTGACGAAATCATATGCGTCTATACCGCACTGCAGTTTCACGCGAACGGATTAAGTAGGTATATAGAAACTCGAAACGATTTTCGCGCGTAAATCGATTTCAAAAACGACAATGTAATTTTATTTTATTTTTTTAAAAATTTTTACCGAAACTCTTTATAGTTTTTCGCGTAACTCTTTATGTATATACATTTTAAAATCTTATCTCACGACTTAATAGAGCGGACGAAATCGTTCGAAGACATATTATACGGTGGATCTGCGCGCAAGGATTTCTTAAAAACGCGAAGTATGCGGTGTTGGACGAATGTCCGTTTTTCTTATCCTTCTTTATTTCCTTTTTGGAACACGCGCTGCGCAGTGTTCGCCGGGGGCGACTTTTGCACGCGGAAAATATAGACGGGTGGTTTACCATTTATTTCAGAAATACACCGGGGCAAGGGTTTATCAAAAAGCGCTTTTACTTTTCTCTCTCGGCCGTAGCGAATATAATACACGAATAAAACCACACGTATACGCGTTGTGTGTGTGTGTGTGTATATATAAATCAAGACGATTCGGTAAGACTGGAAATAATGTTTTGAAATGGAAAAATAATGGGCATTTTATGGCGCCATTTCGACCGAAAAAAAAACGCCGTGACGTTAATGCGTTTTCTCTCTCTCTCGCGCGCGCGCGCGCGTGTGTGTATGAAGTTCGGTGTAAATATTTAAGCTTATTCAGTCGTCTTTTCGTTCTGTCTCAAATTTTTTTTTGTTATTTTAAAATCTTATTTTTCGACTATATATAGGAACGAGCGACGTTTACGATACTGAAAACGTTTGAAAATCGATTTAGAACGATGAGACAAAGGCGAGAAATGCGTATACAATCCAAAGGGGAGAAATGCGGAAGTAAATCGTCTGCGGTGGCAACGAAATCGACGCAAAAAACTAAACGAAATCAAATCTTCCGTAAGCCGGCGTTTAAAAACTATCGCGAGAAAATCGAAAAACGACCATTTTAAAAACCCGGAAAAAATTATTTCAAAAACTACTCGAGGAGTGAGTTAAACGTATGCGTTTAATATTTCGATGTTGCAGTTCTCGCGAAATAGTTGAACCGAAATACTGTTGTATTTTCGACGAATGACGCGCCGCCGCCCGGTAGCAATCGTATATTCGGTGGTAATTTACAGAGCGTTTTATTTCGCGGATAATTTAAATTTAATACCGGGCGCGCAGCCATAATAATCGACTAATTTTTTTTCTTCTCATAATGTTTTCGCGTTATCTTAATTGAGTAATTATTTTACGAGTTCACATTTTTTTTTTTTTTGTGCGATGCGCAGCGGTCGTTATACGTACAAATCAAGATGAAATATTATAATGAAATGCAGCGCAGTACCGTTCAAAACTCGCATAACGACACGATGATTATGATAATTTCGTGTTTATTATTATCGCTAAACATAAAATATCTACAACGTCGCGGCGGCGATTAAAATACTTTTTTTTTTTTTATCGTCGTAAAAACGCGTAACAAAACCGTTTTTCTCTGCATTGTAATAACGCCGAATCGACCGAAAGTTTTTTTTTTTTTTATAACACTCACCGACGTGAGCACGTCATATTAATGATTATTATTTATATCGAACAAAATTAACAATCGATATTCGCGTATGACGTTATAGATTATGGAATAATAATACAAAATAGATTATATTATTTTTTTTAACATTTCCTTTATATTTCCATCTCCCTCGTCGTCCGTTTTTATGGTAAAGCAACTCCTATAAATCCAATTCCCTGACATATACAAAACCTGCTCTGACGCCTAAACGAGCGCTCAGGTATTTAGCCACTGTCGCGATGCGCAAACCGGTGTCGGTATCTTCTCAATTGGAACAGGGTACACGGTTATGGTGGAACTGGTTAGGCGAGTTTCCACCGAGAAAATCTCGGTCGGCCTCTTAAGATAACGGGCTGGTCGTGCTTTGTGAATGTTTAATCGATGATGCAGTAATTTGCGACTTCTTAAAATCAAGTTCTCGGTAGCCGATCCGCCGGCCCTGCAGTATACTACACGGTCTGCGCGGCGAGTCAGCAGTCGTGTAATCCGCGTTGCCGTGTAGTTTATTTCTCGTTTCATACGAAAATCCTACTCTCATCAAACAGCATTAGCATAAAAATTAGAAAAATATCTATTGAAGACGTGTGTATATGGGTGTGAAACCTGGACAATAACAGCGGAAGATTAGAAGCGTCTGAAATGTGGGGTTATAAGAGAATGTCAAAGATAAGCTGGACGGATAGAGTAAAGAAGTACTGGAAAAAATATCAGAAGGAAAACAATTGTGGAGGAGTATAGCCAGAAGACGAAACGAACGGATAGGCCGTATAATGCGGCATGAAGAATTGTTAATATTGATTATAGAAAAAAGCGTAGAAGGTAAGAACCACAAGATTATAGAATACATTATGAAAATAATGAAAGACCAAGGATGCGCGACTCGTAAGTACAAATGAAGAGAAAACTGAGGGAAATGTGAAAGATGGCTGCAAACCGATCTACGGATTGAAACTACAGAGAGAGAGAGAGAGATACGATAATATCGTATTCCAGGATTTTGCGAGCGAACAGCAGTGAAGACCCTTCCGCACGCAATCCACCGCGTGTCCATCGCGTCCCGCCTATTATTCGACCCTAACAAATCCTTCCGTTCAAAACGCCGCCTCCGTTTATGCACGTTAATATACATCGATTTATCATCGCGGGACGCATATTCGCTTATATACGATATATATGGCCGTGTCCGTATAATAGTTTTAATAATAAATAATAGTAATAATAGTAATAATAATATATTATTACATTAATCGAATATATATATAGCAGTAGTAATTACTGCGAAACGGCTATTTATATATAATATATAACCGCTGTACAGTTTGCGAAAATTAGGCGCATATAATATTATATACGCGTGAATATATTATAATTTAGGACGTCGTCGTAACGGCGTTTGCCCGCGTGTATATCTGGACAGTTTGAAATAATCGCTGGTGAAAAAAAAATTATATATATAAATAAAGAAATACATTTTTTTAAAAAGGTAGCGCGTACATTTTTTTAGAGATTTGTTATTATTATATGAATTTGAAAGCAATGCGATAAATCGTTGCATTTGATAAAACGATTCTACTAGCGGAGCTTCGGTGTTATTTATTATTAATAACAGTGGAGGTTATAAGGGGGGGGGCTCTCATGGCATTTGATATTTTTAAATTTAGTATATCTCTGATCTAATAGCACCAACTTGTGTCATGTAAATTGGTCCAATTATGTTATGGTTATGCTAAATTTTGGCCCCCCCCTTTGAATATCATGTATAAGGCTGGAATTAGTGTACGACCGACGATCAGCGCGTACGGTACGCGTTGACAATGCGCGTTGATCGTCAGTCGTGATCGAGCGTTTAGTGCATAGCTGACGAGGTACAACGAGGAAATACGCGAAATAATATTATAATAATAATAATAATAATAATAATAATAATAATAATAATAATAATAATAATAATAATAATAATAATAATAATAATAATAATAATAATAATAATAATAATAATAATAATAATAATAATAATAATAATAATAATAATAATAATAATAATAATAATAATATATAATAATAATAATAATAATAATAATAATAATAATAATAATAATAATAATAATAATAATACGCGCGTACGATCGATCGCTCGGTTAGCGTCAAACTAAACACCCGTATATACCGATATAGCGTGTCAGCCGACCGTAATAAAACGGGAAAAGAAAGTAGTCACCAGATAGCGCTACGACACAACAAGAGGGCGTGGCAGAAAATCGCTTATAAATAGCGGTACGAAACCATCGGACCGCTCAGTGTAGTCACGACGGTCAGACGTGAACAAAGTACCTAGCTTGCGTCTGACTGCGGTGTGTGTGTGTTTGAGACTGACCGCTATCTATTTCTGCCATTTCTTTTATAATTTAAATACCCGTAATTTTCGATTCGAAGACCCAAACTCGTCAATTATTTAATATTTATTAATTTTCTGCCTTGTATATACTGCTGGCAGACAGACAAGACGCGTATTCGATTGACTGCGAGAACCTAAATATTTGGGTTTTAAAATCTGTGTAGCATAGAAAACGCACGTTTAAAACTAATGTTAAAACATATTTCGTTGTTACGTAAAGTGAATCTCGGGCCAGAACGTTAATTCGTATTGAATACACTAGAAATACTTCAGGCAAGTAAACGATCATCGCTACCTTTTTTTAATATCATTTATTTTTCTCTTCTTCAGCGTCGGGCCCCTAAATCGCCCGGGGACGGGGGACTGGGGCAGGCGATGCGTATATACAGGCAAAAGGAAACGGCGGATGGTCCCCTATGCGACGTAACAGCCTCCGCGGATGATAATTGTTCGCCGACCCGGGTGCGATAATGGCGAAAAGAAGATCAAATATACGACTCCAGCTGGTTGGCTGGCGGACCGCGGGCAGGCGAAATCAACTCTGTCTGTACGCGAGCCGCGCCGCGGCAAACGGTCCGCAGCTGCTGGTACACACGTACGTGCTACGCGCGGTACGTGATCGGCAAACAGAGTATTTGTTCCAATTAACGCGCGCGCGCGCGTTGTATATTTTTATTTTTTTTTTATATTTACCTCGTGTTCGCCAAATAATAAAAAAAAAGATGGTAAAAAATAAAAATACGCGAGGAGAAAAAATATTTCTCGTTTCGATTTTCCTATACCGTCGTCGCACGTCCGTTCGAAATGCAGTACCTATACCCAGACAGCAGTGCTCGGCGGGCGCGTGTTGATCGACTTCGGACGGGACGATGCGATAGGGAAATTAGAGCGTTAATTGTGCAGTGTTTGCTGCGGGAAATGGGATAAAAAAAATGTTTAATGCGTATTGCGCGTATCCTGCGCAGGAAAACGGCGAAAGGAGAAAAAAAAATCCGCGATTTCCCTGCACTATACGTATAATAGTCGACGACCCGAGATCTCACGACTGGAGTACGCGCCGGAACACCACCGCGGATTATTGTCGACTGTAAGTGTTCGGAGCAGAGTGTCTATCGGCGCAGCTCTTTGGTTTTGTGGTGGAGCTATTCCGGCTATAAGATCTGAAGTTTGTGTATGGGTGTTTTACGCGTGTCCAGTGTGGAATGGTTCTTGTCATGGCAGTGGAGTAGCCAGGATTTTTATTTGGGGGAGGGGCTGAGGCCGATAATTAATTAATTTATATGTTAATAATTAATATTTATAGACGGCACCTACTAAAAAATTGATTATTTATTAATTTTTTGGGGGGAGGGCTATACAGCCCCATCAGCCCCTCTGGCTACGCCATTGTGTCATGGTAAGATTACTCATCACTGCAGCGCGTATAAACAATGTCTGTACAACGATTATTATGGAATCACTTTAATTTTTATTTGTTTGAGCAAGAAATGACTAATTTCAATAGCGTTATCGAAGAGTTTCAATATCCAAAGAAGATTACAACAATAATTGTAATGTTTATTTACTATATTATACTTACATTAATTTTACGTTTAATATTTCAGTATGTATACCTTATTATTATTATTATAAAAACGCGTGTGGTTAATTTTTTTTTTAATGATTATCTATTTGTTGATACGTATAAAAAATAAAAACGTCGTGAAACACAATATGATTATTTTTTTATGAATATTGACATTTCGCATTGAATTTCTTCCTTTTTTGGGGGGGGGGGGAGTAGTGAAGGCACTAGGCACAAACGTTATCTACCACAAAGGTACCGCATGCCTGCGCAAGCCTATGGTCTGTCGGCCCTGTTGTACAAAACGCTGGCGCGTAACTCGACACTGCAGCATTGGTCGAACTGTTTGAAAAGCTAATATTCCGCCGCGAGTCATACTGAAAATCGCGTTGTTTGTGTATTAAATACGTATTATAACACGGTGTATACATATTGCATATAGATGGGAAATTCGATACGGCTTTCACGGCGTGTAAACTCTCCGAAATGTTTGCTGCGAAATAATAAATCGTCTTCTGCTGTTCCTGTTGCTGCGCGCGATAATATGTTTTTGGGACCGTCAAAGGACGAGGTATGATCCGCGCGTTTGAAATACGAAACTTTTCGCCGAGTTCGCTTAAACGGCGAGAACACTGCAGCTACTCTTGAAATCGGACTCGGATAGACTCGACGGGGATACGTATATTAAAAAAAAAAAAAAATTAAACTAAATTGAAACTAAAGCATTGACGGGGGACGGTGGAATTACGAATTTTTACTCGATATTTTTTAACGAGGGGAAGGTGGTTTTGTTTTAGTTGGTTTTTTTTTTTTGTTGACGATATAGAAATGTATACCGATAAACGTTTTTACTGTTTACTCGGTAACCGAGTGTAATTATTAAAACGCGTATAGTCAACACTTCTGGATAAATTAATAGAGTAATTATTATTAACGTGTATGTAGTAATTGCAGTACGCGAGGATGATACGTTTATTAGTTTCGTTCGCGTTAAAAAATATTTAAAATTGGAACTAATAAAATACAAATGTTTTTCTTTTTCGTAAGAAATATTCGTTGTAATAATTTCCGTGTTGGTTTGTACGCGACAAAAATTTTAAAACGAGTGAATTCGACAAAATCCACAGGCTTTACACAAAGATTTAACGCGAATACGCACCTTATATTATACGTATTTTTATGATCGCGCTTAAATCGATGAAATTTTTTCGTCGATTTTTTTTTTTTCTAACAAACTCGCACCAAATTGAAAAAAACGCCATTATCTCTGTCGTTTTCGACTTCGTTAACGTCGGTACTCCGTTTGTAAGTACATATTTTCAGCGTACCACGTTATTATTGAATCGTATATTATTTTTAATAATAAATTGGAATTTTTATATTTAAAAAAAAAAAATGTTATTATCGAAACGTCGAAAAAACGAGTTGGAAAAAAAAACACATGTGTTTTCGTGTTTTTTATAATACACATATTTCGCGAGTAATATATTCGATACGCTACGTATCATGTAATATAAATATACAGTGACAGTTTACTGTCGTCATATCCCGTGTAGAAAAAAAAAAAAAATTATTTATACAAAATATAATACGTGTCCGCGGGACTGTAAAATCACAAAATAATAGTTACCGAAAACTATATACACGACTGCTCGACGTATGTTTCTGTTTTAATATATACGTATATGTAAAAGGAGTCGGTTCGCGAAATGTGCCGTGTAATATTATTATGTTTGCGCGCGGAATCGATATAAAATAATTAAATTCGCATTTAATAATATCCGAAATCGAACCTGCAGTATTATTATCAGAATAAAGCGATTTGCCGAGATTCGCAAACACGCGAAAATAAAAAAATAAAACAACCTACGAATTTGGGAATTTATATAAAATACGCGGAATGTGTACAGTACTTGCCAGTCGGGTTAATATAAATCACACGTGACGTGTTTTTCGGACAAAAGATAGGCGTATTAAAATTTTTATAAATTTCGAAAATATTACAGTAAGTAAAAAAAAAAAAAACTGACCTAACGGTATTCGCAATACAATATTCGTATATTTGAACTACTCTAGTCCACTATTTTAATATGTGATCGTGATAATACGGTCGAGGTGTATTTACGGGAGTCACAGGATTTCCAAAAGTGCCCGAGCTCGATAACAACCGATTCGCTCTACTTATATACAATATACTTTCTTTTTGTTTCTATTATAATATATCGGACGCGTTTCGCATGAGTTATTATAAGTTTTGTACAGAAATCACGCGTGTCCCGAGGACGTTTTAAAAACCGTCTTACACGGTGTGCACTGCGGCGCGCGTAAACTCCAGCGTTTATATAAAAATCTACACACATTTTCCCAATTCGCGCACCTATTTAGGTACAAATATAATATGTGTTTTTTAAATTTTCTTTCCAGATACGCGTATTGAATATACACTTGTATTGCTAAATCCCGAGGGTGTATTTTCGAGGAGAAAACGGGGGAAAAAGAAAATAAATCGGTATACTGCAGATAGTATATTATATGCCCCATCTGGGTGGGTTCGGTCGGATATATCGATACGCGAGTCACACGGCGAATTCGCGTGGATACAGCTAGTCGTGTACGATTCTTTCGTAATATTTATGTAATGAAAATTTAGCACTACATATACGTGTTGATTTAATAATAATAATAATAATAACGGGGAAAAAAACTGGATGTCTCTCGAGCAGATCACGCGAAACAGAGCTGGTTGTCCACCGCAGTTTTATTATTTTACTCTGTATAAGAATTCGAAAGCAGTTTACGAAAACATATTGGCTCCCTTTATTTTCGAATTAATTTTTTTCTCGTTAATATACACCGACACGCGTGTTCGTTGAAAATTTCAAAACTCTTGGTACGTACCGTTATTACCGAAATTACGATGATGGTACATATTTCGACGAAATCGCGTTTTTACTCGTTAAAAATACAATACATACTATTGAAAAATGAACCGACCAGACGAAATTCGCGACAGGATTTTTATTTTATAGCATTTGTATTCTAGTCGAACTGTTGCGTATGTACGCAGGAAAAACGCCATTTATAAGACTATAATCGATCCGCTCAGAAAGTGTAAAAGTTGAAATATATACAATGTTAGCCGTTTAAAAATTCCTATTAAAAAAAAAAAAATACTATTCGATCGTTTTTGGTTATAATATAATAATTTCAAAGTACTCGTATACATAATATACAGTGCACGAAACGATGAAATATCGACGGTATTACGCGAATCTAATAAATTCGCGTATCGATTTTTTAATAATAATAAAAAACAAAACGATTTTGGGTAATATTTTTTATTTTTATTTTTACATTTTGCCGTAATGCGTAAAAAATATATATTTTTTTTTATACATACGTTTTTTTAGGCCCCGATAAAATATATAAATATGTAAATAAAAAGGAGAACTCATCATAATTAATGTGTATATTTACGGCGTAATAATAATATTTTTACAACGACGAAATGATTATAATCATTTTATAACGAAGCGCGCGCGCAGTGTTTTTACCATACGACACACAACGCAGACTTAATACGATTTACATTATTTTTAAAAAAATAAAAAATTCGCACACAGTTTGAGTCGTTGTATAGAATACACCGAATACGCGTAGTATTATAATTTATATAATTTTACGACAATATTGAAATCATATATGAAATTGCTAGTGTAATCCGCCACGAATCCTTTTGATTATACCGCGCGATAAATTTGCTTTGGTATTTTAATCGTGCAAAAAATTGCTTATTTAAATGTCTAGCGAAATGATAAAAAATAAATTAACACAAATTCGGGAATTTTGATTTTTCTAATAACTAATCGGTACTAGCTGCAGGTCACGAGGAGTGGAGCAAAACGAACTCTCATTCTGCCCGCACAGTAGTCTGGCGCCAGCGGTTTAACTATAACCCGTTACCGCCCGCGCGGCGAAGTGCAATACATCTCTGCAGTGTGCACGGTCTAAATAGCGGCAATCTGACTTTTCGGCGAAACTTAATTAATAGCACCAATACGTCTAGGACCAATATGAGCGATAACTTACAACGGGATTAATGTTGGAAACAAAATTAATCATTTATACTCGCATTCGATCCGATCCGACTTTCGGCCAGTGGGAGAATCATTGACTCGGGAACAAATAATATGCAAACTATTTGCACAGAAAGACATTATTTTAATATATCGGAAAATTAAAATTTAGACGAATTTTTCGGAATATATAAAAAAAAAATCAATAAAATTATTGGCTCTTGACGAAAATCGTAATTAGCGAGTAACGGCGTTTTAAAACTAATAAGCCACTACATGGGCTATATTTCGGTGAAAAATATTTCTTAATACAACAGTTGCGTTTGTAATATATATATATACTAATATGAATAAAAAACCACACATCGAAAATAATTTTTGTTTTGTTCTTTTTTTTTTTTTGTATCGAAAGTCGAAAAGTTAATATAATATATAAATGGTATTTTAATATAATATAGTATATTTATTATAAGTTATTACGCGTACTAATATATATACAAAGATTGATTACGCCCTGTATGATATACGACGATTGCAAAGTGCAGTAAAGGTGGCAAAAAAAAAATATATATTTTTTTCGTTATCTTACTATAGGGCGTTTATACGCGCGGTGTATACGACGCATATAAAACCTTTGAAAATATCGTTAAAGACATGATATATTTGATCGGTTTCGAATTTATTACGTGTATAGATAAATTTAATTGACTATATTGTCGAAAATCTATATTAAAAATGTTGATAAAAATTAATTAAAGTTTTTAAATAAAATAATTATATGAGAAATTAATAACAATAATAATCCACGGTCGTTCTGGCCCAACAGTACAATTACCGTTTAATATAGGGTACAATTTAGCCCGTTTCGCTTACGAATGAACGAATTCGCGAAACGAAAGGACACATTATATTTTATAAATAAATAAAAATTCTTGCTCAAGATATAATAAACAAACGTTGACTGGCCACTCGCTATACTTTATATAAACGCGCGCTTATACAATTTACATAATACCTACACGCGGATTTTCAATAACATTTTCAAATACAATATTATCCGTTTGGTATAACTTAATAATTAATAAGTTAAAAAAAATAATGTGTTAATACATTGTATCAAACATGCCTGCAGTAATCACGACAAAGAGAAAACGATTTAAACAAAAATACCGATGCCGTTCAATTTTGTATTATGCGATTTACAAATAGAAAAATTTTATGATTCTGCACGCGATTCTATATACTCGTAGAAAAAAAAAACGATTTTCAAACGGTTTTACGAACGATTTTGATGGAAAAACATCCGATACGCAAGAGTGAGAAAAACGATAATACGGGCGTTGGCCTTTCGATAAAACTATAATAATTATAATTAAAAAGCTTTAAGGCATTGGAAAAATCAAACCATTATAGGACACGTATCGAACTTAAAATAATTAAAATTATAAAAAACAGAAAACATTAGTATTTTATAATCGGGTATTGTTGCTTTTTTTTTTTTTTACTTTTATAAATAAATCGCTCTGAAACTTTACTGAAATATATAATAATAATCGAACGTATATAAGGATTAACGGTCGCTTAATTGTCCTAGACACCCAAAAACTCTAGTTGCTTTATATCGGGTTCCCGAGTAACTAGTATACGCGTTATTATTTTTCTCGCGCACACACTAATAAGTAGGTGTACTTACCCGGCGGCGGAATGCGACGACGCCGAATCCGTCGTGTATTGCGACACCGGCCGACCGACTGCCAGCGTTTGGCCCGAAGTTTTTCGCAAAGGACACGATGACGCGGCGTGTGATTATAGTACAGTAGTTCGACAACGGATAAGAAACCCCTTCGACGAAACTCTATACACGCCCGGCTCTCTTCGACCCTTCGACCGATCCCGGTCGCCGCGATTAATACCTACACCGAGGACACGCAACTCCTCCTCCGCACTCGCGCGTTCGCAAAAGGTCGCGGTTGATCCGGTCAAGGATCAGGCAGTCGATGTCGGTGGTGGCCTCTAGCAGCTGTTACACGTCTATAGTAATACAGGGTGCGGTAGAAAAAAAAAAAAAAAAATCGCCCCGATCCGCGAAACTAATAGAAACCGAAGCGAGTCGAATGCCTGTCGAAAAACGTTTTCATTTTTAAATTCGTAACGGGCCGTTTCGTATCAAATGACGGCTCTCGTTGATCGCTGTAACCTTCTCGGAAGTCGTCTATAAGGGTCGTTTCGGGCGAATTGGCTGCTGATTACTGCCGCCGGGTTATCGTCTCCTTCGGGGCTTCCAAAGTTTGAAGTAGGGCCGGCGCAAGGGCGGGGCGAGCGGGGCACGCGCCCCGGGCCCCGCGCTTTCAGGGCCCCGCGCCCGGTATAAATATAATTATGTTACAATGAAACAATATTTTAAAAGCCTCTTCTGGAGTCGTGAATTTGGACTTAATGTTTTATAGTTTATGATACACATTTTAATAATAATTGATAATTATATACAATATAATAATATTTGTAATAGATTATGTAGGTACTGATGAACTACCCGTAATGTTTGAAAAATCTTAGTGCAGGTAGGTATAAAAATATTACTTTTGTCTTTTACACACACTTTGGTGACGAGGTTCTGTCCTTGAAGTTCTTATAACAAATCAGTTGTATAAAAAGTGATTTTTTTTTTTATATCGAAATAATTGAAAATCGGTAATCAAACGAAAACCCGTGCTATATTTCCTTGTAAATTGTAAGCATTAGATACCTACTCATAGACATCTATAGTACATATTTTATTGTTATTATTATTATTTTTAAAGTCGTGTTAAAAAAAATTAACTTTAGAAATGTATAATTTTTTTCCTTATTATTTTGTAAATTGGGGCACCTTCTATTATGATTTGCCCCGGGCCCCGCAAAACCTAGCACCGGCACTGGTTTGAAGACAGCGTCGGTACACTCCGGCTTTGAAAAGCTATAGGATAAGTGGTAGCACGGCCTCGTGTTTCCGCTGCGGAAATCGCTCGACTGAAGGTTTCGCAACAGCCACGTTTCCCGGTACTTCCGAGATCGGCCCGTCGATCTCATTTTCAGTGCAGAACCCGTTTGTCTACAATTCGATACGGAGAACGATAGTTGGTAACGCGCGCGAACCTCCACCGAAACTACAACCTTGTCAGACCAGGCGGTTTTTTTTTTTACTATCGCACTCTGTAAACCGGCGAAAAAATATGATATTGTGTTCGTTGACGAGGCGTTGTTGTTACACGGGCCGAGACCAAGTGGCCGGAGTGTCGTGGGTTTTTTTTTGTGTTTCTCACGTTATCGTTGAGACGAGTGATCGGCGGGAAAGACAGACAGAAGACGGAAAAACACGGGTGGATTTATGAGAGAGAATTTTGTTTGTATAAATTACGATTTTTTTTCCCGATTCTTTCCCGGTGTGTTTTTCGTCCTTAAGTGCTTTGACGGTACCGGGGAAATCGAAAATTACTTGTGCACGGAGCATCAACGTTTCCATTCAGGTTTCAATGTTTGACGAAACGTTTTGCGAATTAAAAAAAAAGCCATTGTTTTTTAAACAATAGAATTTATAAAATTGTAAACGGGTAACCGACGAGGTTTTTCCAATAATATAACGATTTTACGTTTTCGTCTTTCTAAAAAAAAAAAAAACAGTTAACTTCGTCTCTTATTACTGTAAAAAAAAAAATACATTACGTTGCAGAATAATAATAATGCAATCTGTCGTCGAGTTTTTTAACTTGTAAAAAAAAAATTTTTAATCGCCCATTATTATTAGGTATACGAACGAAACGTTACTGTGAATATACAATCGGTAAATAAGCAATTCAGATGAATTTTATTTACTTAAAGAACTTTTCAAGTTTTTGGCGCGTAGAACACCTTCGTTTTATTTTCCAACCCCCGCGCTGTTATAAGGAAGTAATTTTCGGTACACGTTGTTCGTGATTATTTCTCACTCCGTTATCAGTGCCTCCAGGGGGGGGGGGTTGAAAAATAGCCAAAGAGGAAAGGTTTTTTTTTTAAACTCAACTAAAAAAAAAGACACTTTTGACCGTTTCGGGACGGTCGGACTTGGTCATCGTATAACACATACTTTACTGCGCGTTTTTGTCGTTCCGTCGTCCTAACGATTCATTATTATCACGCGCACGTTTTCTCGGATCGCTTCGCTTTACACATCATATACAACTACTTACACCTGGACGGTGTAACTGCACATAACCTACCGACGTTATTCGTTCTGTCGAAACGTCCGCGATTAAAAAAATAATCGATTGAATTACACCAGGTCTCTTGTGAGCTTAAACTGCTCGGTCGGCCGTATTTGTATTTATTTATTTCGCATGGCTGTTATACACAGAGCTGGTGTGCCGGCGAACAAAATTCTGGACAGACAAATATTCGAGTTAAAAATATTACTGTACGAAATCGCGGGTCGCGTTAAAACGAATTGGTTTTGTTCGTTTTGGACCGAGAAACGCGCTTTTTTCCAAGCCGATAGTATTTTGGATAGGCGATTTTCGGGGTTTTTTTTTTAAAACGTTTCATCTGTTTTATAGAAGAATAACGTTAAAAAAAAAATGTTTAAAATCGTCTAATACAGACGGTAAAACGGTTTTCGACATATTCTAAGACTTCTAAAGTTATGCGAAGTATTCAAGCCCGAGCTTTTTCTCATCCACTCTGAAATTCGAGAGCGAACAATAATATTATTAGCAGCACGTCTTCACACCACCAATTTGTTCGTCGCACAGCGTATTATATAATCTCTTACGGGCGGAGATTTTTATTTTTCCTACCAGCGAAACCGTCAAAAACGCTTTTTCGCGCGCGATGAATTTCCCGTACGTTTTCATTTCCTCGTCACGTACCGACTTATACGCTCCGAATTTGTAGGAAAAAAAAAAAATGAAAAACGAATTTTCTTTGATAGTTATATGCACGCGCAGTTTATGTATACGAGCAGTGTGAAAAATTCGTTCAAAGTAAATTCGTCACTATATAATATACCGACCGTCGCGTCGTTGGCCCGAGGAAAGGGGAAATAATTTGACAACGTCCCCACCAAACGCGTACTCTCCTCTCGAATTCGCGGCGCCCCGGGTGACGGTGTTCGATAGAACGCGCCTATCTGCGCACTCAGGCACGTGACTTTTCTGCAGCCGATTTCGAAACGTTCCTTTGTCGTTTTCGAAGAGAAAAGAAAGATCCTCCACGGGTCTTATTATTATCGTTTTCCTCGTGAATTGATTTCCTCGATTCGCATTGTAAACGTGATCGCATATATATATATATATATATACAGAGGCTCGCGCGTATCGCGTAATTTCGCAATTTCGACAATTTCGACGGAGAAATTGTAAAAAAAAAAAAAAACATCCTATTTCTATTTCAAAATTAACCGGTCGATTGTGGTAAAATCGCGGGAGGGGGGTTTAAATAATATCTAGCGCTACGCTATGTGGAAAAAAACGTACACGGAATGGGGAAAAAGCACGAAAAATAAATTAATATAATGTGAACGAGTACCTACTCGAACAAAAAAAAAAAGAAAACGGGTATACGACGAAATCCAGTGATCACGCGGACGTCTGCAGTATAATTTATTCACATTATTTAAGAAATATTGTTTTTACATTTTGAGTGAAGCCAGAAAGCTATTGGTTTTACAATTTTTCTGCGTGTATATAAATTGTCGACTATAAAGAATATTCGGATGATATCGCGTTATCAAATCGTATAGTCGGTACTCTGTTTAGGAAGTTTTGGATTTTCTCTTTTTTATGTAAGTATAGTTTCAGCTTATGCGTAATTCGAAAGAATTCTGAAAAAAAAAAAAATTGGAAGAAAAACTATTTTCTCTGGATAGCTCTGAAACGCGACACAAAAAACCCACAAAAACCCCGTTTAAAAACGCGATTTTTGTCAAAACTCATTATTAATAATTTACCCATTAAAATATTAAACGAACAACGTGAACAAGATTATAACGAATTGAAATAAAACGATTCCGCGTATTTGATCAAATATCGTAATTATAGCTGACGTAAATACTGCAGTATATTAGTTTCGATATCAATATCGTGCTACGGATAAATAAAAATACCGTTCGGCCGGCACTCGATTTTACCGCGAAAATCCAATTGTTTTCGGGATGAGTGAGATATTTTTTTTTTCTTCTGTATTCCACTTGTTCCCTCGGACCTTTTGAAAACACACACCTCGACTATTTTATAGTGTGTTAGGCTGTAGAGGGGAAAAAAAACGATTTCTCGTTGTTTCGCGTTCGCGTGCAGTGCCGTTGCCGACGAAATAATCCCGCCAAGAATGGCTTCGGGTCTTATCCAATTTGCAGTACACACACGGAGTTGCCCATTACACGAGGTCGTCCAATCGATTTCGTCGGGTACCGTCTCACCGTCTCACGGTCGGGTTTATCGTGCGCGTACCGTATAATAATGTGTACGGCCACGTAACAGCGTATAATATTCAATGTTATGTCACTTGTACGGTCTTATAGTATTCGCTCTTATAGACCGGACCACAGACTGAAAAAAAATACAATAAAAAATATTATTATTAATATAATTTAATAGATTAAAAAAAAATTATTATTCATACTGGAGGCCGGTTTTATCTTTTAAATTATTTTAATTGTTTTTATTTTCCATTTTCTGCATTAACTTATTTTATAATATTGTTGAACTATCATTTATAGCGTTTACTAGTGGCTAATAAAAAAAAAAAAAATAATAATAATAACAATATTCGTACTGCGGAAACTGGTTATATCATTTAAATTATTTTAATTGTTTTTATTTTTATTTTCCATTTTCTGTAATAACTTATTTTATAATATTGTTGAACTATCGTTTATAGCGTTTACTAGTGGCTAATAAAAAAAAAAATAATAATAATAATAATTATAATGATAATATGTATTATGATTTTTTATTTAAGTAGTTATTTTTTAGTCTTTTACGCAGTTTGTCTCGTTGTAGCAGCTCGTATAACCGCTATTATTATTATTTTTACGTTATTCAAATTTTATTTACATTACAAAATGCGTATGTGTGTGTATATATATATATATATATATATATAGTTAAATTTATGCACATAAAAATGTGTATAATATATTATTATTATAGATGCGTATAAATAAATATACGGATATCTATTATTCAAACGAAACGGGTAAACATTATTCGGGGAAAATATAATGTCATTAAAATCTGAAATGGCGCGCAGTATTTTGGTTCGTTCTTTTTTATTTATTTTTTTTAAATTCATCATCGAAATATTACATTGGAATTTGAAATAGTATTTTCGCGCGCGTCTCAAACGCCATATATATATATATCTTAGAGTCGTTTGCATCGAACAATACGAAATTTGTGAATAGAGAAAGTCGTACTACGCAGACAATACACATATATATGTATAAAATACGCGCGTTTTTCTTCTCAAAAATACACAATATCCGACATAATTTTTCAAAGTATAATAATAACAATAATAAAAAAAAAAATCGTTAAAAATTTCCGTATAGAAAATATTATAATATTCATAACGGAAGTCGTTATATTTTTCGAGCGAAAAAACATTTAATAATCTTATTATACAAATAACGAATATTTCCCGGACTCGGAGATAATTTATATAATTTCTCCTTGTAGAAAAAAAAATATTCGTTTATATTTATTACGCGTCGTAATAACGAATATAATATTATAATCTATAGACGAATTATAGTGTATCAAACGAGCGTGACATTTCAATAATAATGACGAGAAAATTAGCAAAAAAAAAAAAAAAATAGTCGGAATTAAGAGGCGATGAATTCTCCACCTCACACTATTCAGAACGTTTGACAACGTATTAATAATTCGCATCGGAAATATTTGTGTAACAGAGAGATTATTTCGAAGTTAAAAAAGGCAATCGAATGCGGTTGAATAAGGGGAGTAAATATATCGAATCGCCCTGCAGAGATTGTCTTCGATGGACACGACGGACGTTCGCGCTTTCGGCGTCGTCTGAGAACAATGCAGTGCACGCGATTTATTATTACAGTAAAAACGGTTTATATTATTATTATTAATAATCGTGATTTATTTCCAAAACGTAGGATACATAATAATATATAGGTTTATACGGTACGTTTTATTTTTGGGATAACGTTTATTATAGACGTTTCGTTTTCTTGTAACCGTATTTATAGCTTTTAAAAAACGGTCAGGGGCCCCCGAGCAAAATTCATTTGTCGAGGCTCTAAATTTTTTTTCTACTCCGTTTTATTAGGCAGAGCGTACCTACGTTTATGTATATTATTATAAACGCGCGGTAATTTTATTCGCGATATAAAATAACAATTTTAACCGTTATAAATCCCGTTATTCGTATTATATTGGATTTCAATAACGTACAGTAAGATTGTCCTGCAAACGGACAATTTTCGATTTTTAAATTACGAATTACAACGGAATTTATTAAATTTTCTCTAAGCGCTAGGCCCCGCGACCAACCGCTTCAACAGTCCCCGCGATATTTCAACGTGCGCGCTACTGCAGTACAATACGATTAAATTAGTCAGAAATTATTTGCGTACAATAACAATTTGCGTTACTCTCTCTCACTCTCTCTCTCTCCTACTCGGCCGTGCGTATTTACAAGGGCGGCGCGTATTATTCGAAAGGACAATATTAATTTATCGTTGTGTGCGAACAGCAATCTTGTTGTACGAATATTTTACACGCAATTCCTGCGAACATAACAATATAAATACTGTATTTGTTCGCCCACAGAGGTGTACTATAACCGACACAAAACTGTATTAAATTACGCGTTATAATAATATTGTTATGAATAATTAATAGCATGAATATAACGTTAATAATAAAAAAAAAGTGAATTATACAAGAACCGAATAAAATAAATTGACGAATTAAAAACGACTTCTGGCGCGACGTTATTGTTTGGTATCGCCGTATCGGTTATCGGTTTCGCGGTACGTACAGCGTTGTCGAGACGATATAATCGGTGAGAATATATGTTATTACGTTTAACGTTAAAACGGTCTTGTATACGTTTTAAAATTCTTCTGGGGTTTCACGAAAAAAAAAAAAAAATGTCGTTACAAAGACGATATTGATATTGTTATGTACGACTCGAGACGCAGGCCGTAAATCGAAATTAATTAAAATCAATAATAAATAATATTATAAATTAAGAAATTAAATATCATATTAAAGGTATATTAATAGTATATACTATAATAAATTAAGTAATTCGAAAACGAAAATTGGCGTAAATTATAATTTATTTATTTATTTTATTTACAAACACCCATGTGGGCAATCAATACATATATATATATAACTATAAAGTATGAGCGATAAACATACAAAGTAGATTTAGAATTGAGTACTGTTCAGTTGACGCAGCATGCGGGGTGTGTAGGATGATTGTTATAGTTGTAAGAGGTAGAATGAAAGGAGACATGAAAAAGGGAGTGGTTCCTTATGGATTGAGAAGAAACACGAAAGTTTATAGTGGAAAGCAAGTCTGGAGCATCCAAAAATACCATTTAGGAGGGAGGTGATAAAGGATTGGTCGGCAAGAATACGACGAGAGGAGAGTGTTGGTGTATTTAGAGTAGTGCTGATAGTTGAGTAGTCATGTGGTGGGTATTCTATTTTTAGGATATACTTAATATATAATATTCAGTCTGGGAAGATTTTTGACACGAATATGTCTTAAGGCTGGGAGGGGGGGAAGTCATTCCGAAAATTTGTCCGACACCGAGAATGTTACCATGATGACGTCATGAACGAAGCCGCTGCTAAGTTGACTGTAGTCAGTAGTCACGAGACATCTCCGTATACCACCGATGTATCTGCATGCAGTGTAGATAATTTGATTTTTTTTTTTTCGTAATAATCATGGATAATATACATAATGGATAGGCCATATTCGTTACCAGGCGTTCCCGAACCTTCTGTCTCACTCAGCAAATATTTAGATTACCGATACGTCGATAACAGAATACACTATTTTTCAATTATTATTCCACGGAACAAATTATTATTTCATGGAACAAAAAATAATTTCTTGCTGAGTAGGATAGAAGATTTGGTTTTAATATTGCTATCACTCTTCTTTATTCAGGAACGCTGCCCGCTACACATATTGTATACACCATGACGAAATAATAACATGGTATGCCAGCAACTGAGTTCTGCGCATGGTGCCTACGTCACTCGGTCCGCTTATCATAATTATGTGTTATCTTTTATTTATTTTGAATTTTGATTCTTTATAATCGTGTTACAGTATTCTGTGGTATAAGCATTAATATGATAATGCTACAGATAAGACCGAATGACGTCAGAATTTCATGGCATAATTGATGAATTATATTTTATTCCATGGCAACTCGAAATGTTCTCAAATTCGTTCATGTTGCTGGCATACCATGTTATTTCGTCATGGTATACACATGGCCTATCTATTACGTATTATCTATGGTAATAATCTTCAATTGAGTATACGAAATAGTTGGCGTTCACCAACGATGCCGAGCACGTAATACAATTATTATAACTGTATAATAGTATATGGTGTTATGTTTTAACACATTTCTCCACGAAACATTTACATTGGACGTGAAAAAAAAAAGGTAAGCGTAAAATTGCTTATTATCATCAGAGAAATTTTCAACGAGCAAACAACAGCAATAAAATAATATGTTTATTAATTTCCATCCGTGTATATATGTAATATATATAGTTACTTAAATTAAAAAAAAAAAATTATTCTCTTTACTCGCTTAATATATATTTTATACGTATAATAGTTTCGTAATAATAATAAAAAAATATGGCCAAGTGCGTAATATAAATTGCTTTTTAATAACAGTATAATAATTATTCGATTTAAAAAAAAAGAAAAGAAAAAGAAAAAAGTTTTCATCGTCGAAACAATTAACGGGAAAAACTCCGGGGGTGGGGGAGGGTTTATCATATTAATTATTATAATCCGCTTGTATTCTTTGTCCGAAACTAAGTTGAGCGTTACTGAAAAGTATGATATATATACAATCAAATGAATTCGGAACGCCAGAAAATAAGGCCACGAGAGTTTTAATCTATGTGAGTATATATAATATTGTGGTGTGAATATAAATTTAAAAAACAAACACTCCGCGTATAGTTTGTTAGTAAAATTAGGTCGGTCTGTGGTTTTTACTCAAACGTATGTTTTATCACAAAAAAAAAAAAAAAAAAAAAATTAAACTTACAAAAGTTTAGGAGAAGAACTGTTCGAGAAGAGCACTGAAAATGTTGCCAAAATATGCGCGGTTTTTTTTTTCTTTACAATTATGAGCGGTGTTTTGAACGATAAATTCTCGAAAAACAAAAACCGAACGTGTCATATTATAAAAAAAAAGAAAAAACAATCTAAGCCGGTAGGTACACTGGGAAACACGCGTTAAACGAAGCGTTTTAATATTGTATGCGGACTGTGTTTTTAGTTTTTACTTGAAATACCGTTATTAACAACAGCTTTTTAACGTATTTTTTTTTTTTTTTGGATTGGAACGGTTTACAGTATAATACGAAGCCCTATTTAAATATCATCGCACAAAGTTAATTAAATCGACGCGTTGATTTCAATTCTTTGTTCGGAACCGAAATTCGTTCGCGTTTCGATAATTATTTTTAAAGAAACGCGTTTAATTAATAAAACGATACAAACAAATGCGGATTTTAATTCCAAGTCACGTGAATATATTATACAATATTGATTGTGCGGTTGATTAACGTTGTGCGGAATGTAAAAAAAAGAAACGACGTTAAAAAAAACTATATATTAACAGTGATTACGTAAATTAAATCGCGTTATGACAGATACGGATTTTATATCGCCAGAGTCCCGAATTTATTATTAATATATTTCAATTTAATTCGCCCCCGGAATGAATGTTATAACACGAGTGTATAGAATATTATGTATGATCAAATAAGAATAACGTATTGTTAATCGTTATTATAAATTATTATTTTATGATTGGCTTCAATTAATAAACATAAATATTTTGTTTTAAATATAAATATCGCGTTGCACGATACACGCGCGGTTTGATGTAAATTCCGAGTTCGCTCAATATTTCACAATATACGCAATTTTGTGTTCTTGTCGCGCATATAAAAAGCATAATTTATTACACATTATCACGTGTATCGACGAGAAAATTGATTTTAAACGTAGAAAAAAAAAATTGCAATAAATACTCGACGAAACGACTAATAAAACAACGAACGGATTGAACGCTCGTGACGCACGCAGCACATTATTATTATAATTATTTAACGAGGCGAAAGTAAAAACAAACAGAATTAACCGAATGACAGATCAAAAACGGGATTTTAACTACGTTGTAGTCAAGTCTCCGGTTGATTTATACGTCGCGTTTAAAAGGAGTCGTTGCCAAAAGTGTATTTTCGGTGAACCGTTAACACGCGAAATGTCTCTTTTACTGCGGGTGAATTATATACACACACATATTCGTCCTTTTGGCTATAACCCGACCGTTGTTTTTTTTTTTTTGGCAACACATTTAAGTAATTCGAATTTTATCTATTCAATGTAAAAACTGTTTTTCGTATTATATACACGCGCAGCTTTATAATCTTATTCGTAATTTATCGTATTTTTTTTTCTTACACCGTATTATTATCGTTTTGATATGTGTATCGATAGAATAATATTCAAAATTCTTTCGACAAATATAACGGAAAAAAAAATACAACTCTTACGTTGTATAGCACTGGTTCCTAAACTGGGGGGCGTATACACATTGCTGGGGAGACGCAAACAGTTATTACGAAATACAATTTTTATTGATTAAATTATTTTTATTTTAAAACGTAGAGAAAAAAATTAATTTTCTAGGTTCTCTTTATCCTATTTGATTGTTCCATTTTATTATTTACTATTATTTATATTTTATAATTATTATCATCGAAATAAAAAGGTAGTCGTTCCGAATATTGCATATAGTTTATTTGTGAAGTACATAAAAAAAAAGGTGATCGATTTTTCCAATTTATAGGAGGGGGGGGGGCGCGAGATTTTTGAAAATCTACAAAGGGGGCGTAGAATAGAAGAGATTGGGAACCACTGTTGTACAGGTGACACACTGCGCGTTATTCGGTTTTTAAATTTGTTTTTGATTTTAAACAAATTAAATTGTACGATTTTTCGCAACGAGATTATTTACATTATTAATATTATTGCTTTAAAAATATCAACTGTGATTACACACTTCCAGTGTATCGCGTCGACGTACGGACGTTAATTTAATTGTAAATTTTTTTTTTTTGTTATTGACATGTATATGTCTTATGGCTGGGGTCGTTCTATAAATTTGTGCGACACCGAGAGCGTTATTACCATGACGTCATGAACCCGGCTCTACTCACCACCCGGCCGGATCCCCCCACTACTATACGCGTCGTTGCCAGTTACATTGGGACGGCGATGGCAGCGCGATCTATATATAAATATATTTATAGTTATATAGATATAAAAATGTCTATAGGTACGAGGAGACTAGGACTAAGCTATAGGTAACTTTTCGTCACGTGTAAAAAATAAATGAGATACATACAAGACATATACAATATACATGTACCGACGTATCTGCATGAAGTGTAGCTACTCCTGTCTTTTTTTTCTGGTGATTTACTTTTTTTTTTTTTTTTTAAACAAGCTCGAAACAGCGTTCGATTTTTAAAACGGTGGTTCGTACACGTTTACGTTATAAATCGCGAACGATAAAATATAATAGGTACTCGCCGTTACGACTGTACGAGATCTCGCAGAAATATGCACTCTGTAATTAAATATTTACCGGCAAACAGTTGAAATAGTAACCGTATAAGTTTGTGTACTGGTGGGTGTTCAAAGACGCGAGATGGAAGTAAATATTTTATTTTCACCCGTACCGAAAGGGGTTTCTCGTTAAAATGTTCAAATCTTTTCGGATGCGCACGGCTGGAAACTTATAGGTACATACTACGCGGTTCGAATAATCGCGCGTTGTTTTTCTGCTTTTAGATTTGCGTACTAGAAAACCCTGTGTAAATAATCGCGTGTAAACGAAAAAAAAAATTACTTTTTTACTTTCCAACGAGAAAACTACGGTTTGTGATCGAAAACGTTTACGACGGTCCGGATGATTGATATGAGGGGTAAAAACATTCGATTCATCCGAGCGAATGTAAAATATCGTTTTCGTTTCACAAACAGTATCGCATTACGCGTATTGTATAACCTGACCAGTGCGAGAACGCACAACACTCATCGCTATATGATATAGTGTTTTAATTATAGACACTCCGATTGCTCGGGTCCTTAGCCAGTCGAAGCTCCTCGGATCAATTCCTTATTTCGAACTCACGGTTTTGCCGATTTCTCTTATATACTTACCTACTTCGTTCTAGACTAGAGACTGCAGTTCATCTCGGAGACTTTCTGCGGATATCGTTATGTCGAAACGACGACTCTTGAAAATTTCAAGATGAGCTCGGGAGTCACGGACAACGCCACAACGATCGATTGCCTATTTGCCTCCATCGTCCGGCCAGATGATTTCAGGGACGTATCACAGAGAAAAGTGCGAACTCTTCCCGGACTTCCAGGCGGATTCTTTCGGGTTCCCTCTCGGCCCCGCGGACGTTTCGAGAACGCTCACCGAAGAGAACGAAAAGATTGTGATTTTCAACGTTTTGTCTCAAAACATTGTCTCTTTTTTGAAAATCCATATAGACCATATATAGAGGCCTTCGAGTGGTTGAAATTCGTTTCCGTTTCGCGCCCGTCACGCTCGCAGGATTCTTCCCCGTTTGATTTTCACTCGTTTCCAAACCTTTAAGCGACACCCCGAAAAAGGGTATTCATTTCATCAGTGACGTTGAAGTAAATAGAGTATACAATGAAAACTCGTTCATCACTGCGGTAAAAATGTACGCATCGCGATGGGGATTATTTCGAAAAGTCAATATTATAACACATTTTTTTTCTCGTTTTCTCGTTACGAGCAAGCGCGCATTATTTTCACGAGAAAGTTGATGTATAAGTAAATTTTCAACGCCGACTGACTGTTTGTCGGTGAATTGAGTTTTTATTTTATTTTTGTACAAACTCATAAAATTATACAATCGTGTGCGCCTCATTAACGAGCGAGATCGCAGTGTGCGCCTCTCTGATTCTCGTAGTCTGTTGTACGCAGTCGTCCGAATTATACTCATGAATAATTGATAGTTCGACATATATTCTACTCATATATTATATACTCCGGGAAACTCTCTGATTAGTATTTCAAAGTAACCGGCGGCACACGTCTTTGGAAGTGAAACAATCCGGCGTTTCATCCTCGGTCGGCAAAGGCCTATACTATATTGTAACGTATATAATTATTTTCCATTCGTAAATTCGAAAGTTTTCTACGTAATATAGTCGATATAGAAAATATAGAATTAATGACGTGAGATTTTCAAGAATTTTTTCCGCATCGCAACATTACCGCCTATAACGTGGACGGTTCTACGGTAGAAGGCGAATTGTTGTGAACCGCGAGTATAAAATATGTACTATTGTTTATGTCATGAATATTACGTTTTTCAAAATGGACATTATGATTAATACACCCATGTAAGTGCAGGGTACCTATGTGTAATATAAAATTTAATTTAAACGGGGTTTTAGTTTGAAATAAACAATCTATGTACACAACGATCTCTGTTCGTATTTGTTTTGTATTATATCAAGCGTCAATTATAAATATTCTTTATCTGGGCGCGAGGCTGTTATACAATATTACGAATGAATAAATGTGTGTTGGACTCGCGACGAATTCGTGCAGATAAACGAACATTTTTACACAGTAAACGGCAAAAGGAGAGAGAGAGAGAGAGAAAAAAACACTAAATCCTGCCAAGAAAACGCGTACTCCGTAATGTACTCTGTGATGTCAGGATCACCAGGACACGCAACGCGCGCCAGAGCCGTTTGTTCGGACACCACCGCCAAAAGTCACGGTCGGATTACTGATATTGTAAAATAACGTTTAATAACGCGGTGGTCTTACACGACGTGTATTACTTTTATTGTCCCGTTATATAACACGTGTTTAGTGGCCACAACGAATGACTTCTATTTACACGCAATCGCCAAAGTCGATATATTACATTATTTTTAATCGAATTAGCTCTTATTTATAGCATTCGCGCGCGCACGCGTAGTGCTCTCTTTATAAAAGAGACCATATTATATAATGTTTTACCTGACCATATAAACATTCTATAGTTTACCATGTATTTAGCTGTTTATTATTTGAATAAAAAAAAAATGTTATTTATAAATAATAATGCATATAGGGCTGACTTATTCGTGAAGTTAGCCGTGATACGTATACTACTGGGGATAATTGAAGAAGAGACGACGTACAAAATTTCGGTTTTGGGCTTACAAATTACTTAAAAATTAATAATCAAATTTAAAGTCAGCCGATTAGGTTTGGGCAGACAACTTCACGGTACTTAATAGCGGGCAAAAAAAAAAAAAATGAATTTTTACCTAACCTAAACCAAACCGTATTTAAAAAAAAAATGTATTGAATTGCGTTTCGGTTAACTCTATTCGTTTTCAATAGAACCGTATAGAAACGAGATATTATACATTATTATTGTAATGTACGCAATAGTGTGTAGCTGCAATATTGTCCATTTCGCATGTTCTCAACTATTTTATTCTATCCGAGTTAACGAGTGTTCCATCCGACTCGTTATACGGCCAACGTCTGCAGGTAATATTCGAGAAGTATAATTGACGAGGAAAAGTTACTCGGCCCTCTGAAAATGTATCCAACTGCTTTTCGTAAAACGTCGGACGGCAAAACTTTAAGGCGAGCAATAAATACAGTATAAACTATTAAATGTTTTTATCGGAAAAAATATCACGTTTCGTCGAATGATGAATATACGGTACCTACGCGAAGCTATTTACTCTTGTACTGTTTTATACGCGATGCAGCTAAAGTTATTTTATATGATTCGCTCGGAGTTTCCGTGTTACTTTCAATTGTGTGAGTATAAAAAGAAACCAAACGACGTTTTGAAACGTCCGATATTTGAAATCAATCTTTTTCGCATACACCGGAGGTGTATGAATCCGACAGACGTTTTTAAACGTTAATTTATCGATATCGCCGTGTAATAATAATTTGAAAAATTCTCTTTTTCCATTTTGCAGGACGAGAGATCGCGCGGAATCATTCGAACTGCCGGGAAAAATGTTTACTCGAAAAGCAAAAAAAAAAAAAAGGAAATCATCCTAAAACGAATAAAACGTATCAGCGGTCGAATACGTTTGTGGGGCGTGCCGGACGTCTGAGTGTATAATTTATAAATTCGAAAAATATACGAAAATAATTCGCGGTTTTAACGAAAAAATAAAAATGGCTCGGCCAAAGCCGTTTTTCGTAAACGTTATATTTTCTCGAACGAAAAGTGGAAATAATAAGAGGAGCGTTTCGAGAAACGTTTGGTGGTGCGTAATAGCGTTCAATATTCGGGGAAACAATAAAAGACAGTCGTTGAAAATGTAATTGTCTAATATCGTACATTTTTATGATATTTCGGCGGCGAGGATTTTATTACGTTTTTCGCGTACGCCCAAGACTCGGGCGAAAAAATACGTGTCAACAATATGTAATAATATTTTATGACAAGTACGTACCTACTTATATTTAAGTTTATTTAATTGGACACATATTTATTTATTTTTTTTTGAAAACACACATACTTCGGTTGTTCGACATTATAATTGTAATACAAAAGCGCTCGCACGACCGGATATATCAAAAAACTGTTTTTTCACCGCCTGCCATTATTGACCCGTAATAAATTTCTTGTAAACGGAATTAATTTACAATATATTATAAGGATAAAACGCGTTTTATTTAAAAATTTTTTTTCATAACTGTATATAGTTAAAAAAGACAATAAACGTCAAACGAAAACGCCGTTAATTTTACAAATAAAAATCCTTTATTATTTAATTATAGTAATTTTTATTATTGGTAGGCATATATATATATATAGTCAATGCGTTTTTAATCGATTTTTTTTTTTTAATCAGCTCTCGACTGCCATTTCATTTCATTTCATTTTTTTTTTTATACTCGTAACTCGGATTATAATCGAAAAATAATACAAGTAAATTTTAATCCTCTGCGCGTTTCATTCGGACGAAATTAAAAATATCCAAATCGTAATACAAAACTATAAGAAGGACGTACACGGTACTCGTTGAATTATCATATTGATTCGGATAATCCTTTTGCGAATGAAATGTCTTGCGAATTACGCCCGAGACGCATTTGCTATAATTTATAAGTATATACGTATATATATATATTTATAAATGATATTTCCTTCGTCCTTTACGTCGTCTAAATTGAAACGACAATCTTGGATGTATGAATTGATAAATGGGTTTCTCGTGAAATTTCAGTGAAATGTCGTTGTATATATATATATATAGAATCGAAAAATATATATACGTATAATTTTTGTGTTCCGTTCGTTTTATTTCATTATATCGGAGGAACACATCGAATACTTTCTTTGACTTTATGTACGTACTTATATTTATCCCATTAAATGATTTATTATCAAATATATAATCTTTAGAGAATTATATGGAAAAAAAAATTCAATAAATATAATAATATGTTATACATATCGAATCGGTATTCGGTACACAATTGTTGATATTTATTTATACAAAAATTCGATTGGTTTACCGAGAAATTTTGACTCCGGAGTCTTCGGAGGAAGTGCGGCGGTCCGTGGAGGAAAAAAGTTTTTCTTTTTTATTGAAACTTTTTTAAATACAATATTAGTCGGGGCAATTACACGATATAGCCTGCAAAATAAACAAAAAATACACGAATTGAAAAAATTAATAATAACGTTCGGCAGAAAGATCTTTCAATGGCCTAAAAAGAGTCGAGACATGTACGTGAGATCTACGATCGTCTCGGTAGGCTAGCGATAGAATCAGATTTAACAAACGACCCGCGGGATATAACCGACGGAATCGAATTCGAGAATTCTGCAGCGAGCAGGATAAAATCCAGGCGTAAAACACAAATTGTTTATTAGCGTTGAATTAAATATAAGCGTATACGCCCACAGAACTCTTATACATAACCCACTCTGGAAAAGGTGGTGGAAGACTCTCTTGATCGTCTGAGGACACAAGTGGCTGGAATGACAGACGATGCGAACCGCGAATGCGGAGAGAGACAAGAGTCAAACGGTTTGCTTGATTGCTAGCGGATGCGAAACGAAAGATCTCATTGGTCTAACAGTATAACCTGCGCGGACGAAATGATGAAGGAATCGTTGAGTACTTGGAAAAGAAACGATTGTAATTTGATATAAGAAAACACTGGGCGGACGCGAGAAGAAGAATCAACGTGGAATCCATTATACGTCTCGATAAAACGGCGGATTTTTTGTATTAAAATTTTTTTTCAAAGCGAGCACACGATATATAAATATTTTCGTATACGAACGCGTCCGTGGCGTTTTCCGGTCACGTAGTTTGTACTCAGAATTACCGTAAGAGACCAGTAATGTATATAAAAAAAAGAAGTACCTCACGCGTATAACGAGCAGCAGGTTTTTGCTGCTTTCCGAAAAGGTCCCGGAGTGGACTTCGGAGGTGCCGTTCTCCTGAATCCGACGTGAAAGGTGCGGAGGGAAGAAAGGAGAAATCGCCGTGGGGTCGTTCACGCCCTTACCGCTCCTCTCAATCCGTTCTTATCGCGAAACCGAACTCTTGTAGAACGACCGGTGCCGCGGGCAGACGAAACTAAATAATAATTACAATAGCGCCTCCACCATCACCGACGGTCCGTTACGATAGAGGCTGCTTTTGCAGTAGTTCCATTAACGGCGAGAAATATATACTCGCTCACCGATTATAATAATATAACGACGTCCGTGTTGTTCGCAAAGGCGCACCATTAAATAATAATACGGCGTAGTGTAGTATAGACTTTTGCCCGACGGCAATAATAATTCGCTTCGCGGTGGCATTTATAAAGTGTGTTCACGCGGATATATATATATATATATATACGTTATATGTGTAGAAAGTAAGGGTGTTTGGACCGTGAAAGGTCGGAGAAATACTCGACTTTTGGCACGGCCATAACGTATTACGGTAAAAAAAAAAATGTCTAGAAAAGAAAAGAAGAACGTACCTAAGTAATGCACTGACCCCCGCGGTAGTCTTAACGACAGCTCGCATATAATAACCTAACACCGCGTGCACTATTGCCGCCAAAAAGTTAGGAAAATATACGTTACGGGGCTAACGACGACAATGGCGTAATTAGTGGTAGGTAATTACCTAATATAATTACGTAATAATTGACATTATAATATATTATATACATTTTATACCGATTCAATTATTTTCGAATCTTTATGTGGAATTTTCACGAGTTTTGTATATACTTTCTGCGTAAAAAAAAAAAAAATAATTGACATTACGAATTTCTAGTTTTTAATAATGAATTGTAACAAATTGGGTGTTGAGGTACGAATTCTGTTTTTTTTTTTAGGGGATTGAAAGCGGGTATTTTCTCTCTTTGTCTTACACACATGAAACACAGCAAAATAGACGTTTCGTACTTCCAACGTACCGATCGATCTATTGGTGCGATAAGAAATTTGAAAACAGATTTGAATTCCTCGTGAGTTTTACTACAAAACGACTTTCCCACTTTTTTTATTTCTTTTTTTTAAGACCTTCAAAAATGAATTATTAACAATTTTTTTTTTAAAATTTGTTCGATTAATTTTTTTAAGGGTTTATGAAAAAAAAAATGAAAAAGTGGGAAAATCGTTTTCTAAACTCCCTTTAAGGAAAAATAAAAATTGAAAAATCGCCACTGCGCATTAGGTATAATATGTTTTATTCGATTATTATTCGTCAATTTTTTTTTTTTAAACTGGATACATAAACACACACACACACACACACACACCGTTTAATGGTTAAAAATAAATGGACTGTTAATTGGCAATTCAATGGAAACGGGACCGCTGTATATAATATATATATATATAGTGAAATATATTATAGTGTACAGAATACAACGCGTATTATTCACCAACGAACCATTAAACTCTTGTCCGTTGTACGTCACATTTTATATAAATATATTATGACCGAGTATTGTATATACGTTTTACTGTTTGAAGCGAACAACGTTTTTAATTGTCGCATTAATACTATGGCTTTATGACGTCGTCATTTGAATAAACTGCACGGTACCTAATGTATAAATATTATTTTATTCTGACGATATTTTTCGGAATATTTTAGCATTTAAAATTTCGAAACGAAACGTACACCCTCGAGCGGTTCGCCGCGCGTTAATTAAAAAATCGTGATCACCCCAGTAGGACGGCGCTGAGCTGATTCTAAAAACGTCTTCTACCTTATCGATGCACCGCGGATCGCGAAAAGATGTTTATTAACTACCTACCGTCGATAAGTGTCTTTAAAAACACAACAATAATAGAAATCGTTTTGGGAACGGGCTTTGTCCGATATGGGGCTTTAATAATACCACGAAAGCGCTTTGATGCGGTTATCTGAAAGGAAACGCGAACATTTGAGAAAACGAACGATTATAATATATACGCGGGTTTAAGAAAATATATAAACATCCGAACGATCGGATAGGAGTTTTAAACGATCAGTTAGGAGATTTCGATTTAGAGAGTACGTATATATATATATAAGTTTCCTCGACGCAGTTCGATCGAGGGTGTCTTGTCCGCGAGTTCGTCGGCTAGCTTTTTTTTTTTTTAAACGCACAGCTAAAAATATAAATTGCCTTTGTAAAAAAAAAATGTACATAGATTTTAATGTTTAATGAGGGATAAATTTTTACATTACAATTGTATATAAAAAAAAAATATTGTGAGTTAAGATAACAGAAACAATTAATTATGACAACGTAAAATATGGAATAAAAAAAAAAAAAAATTTCTCTAGAATTTAATTATATATTTATTTAGTATACTTATCTGCAGTGTAACAAAATCTTTTTAATGAGATAAATTATGAAAGTTTTCAAAACAATGACTGTTAAAAAGTTAAAAGCCATCTCGGAATACGCGGAGGCACGAAGACAACGCATCAATTTAATTTCAAAAGCCATCGCGTTTCGTTATTTATTTATTTATCCTATGGCTGCAGGAAATGCGTATACTACGTAGTTTGTATACGCTACAATAATAATTAATAACGCGACAGTGAATTATGTGTATGATAAAATTAACGTTACGTAGGTTTCTCAACACAGTGAATGAGGTTAAATAGTATATAATGAATAAATCAGAGTAGCAATTACAGTTATTATAATAATATTAACGCAGGAGTCGTTTTGTTAGCGTTGAGTTTTCTAAATTCAGCGATTCTATCCACGAGATTGCTTCGGAAGAAATTGTGAGTATACGTTATCCCGCGATCCTTGGAAAATTTTCATGAGGCATGCCCGGACAATAATTAGTTTGACGTTTTGTACCGGGTTTCCGCGATCGCATTGAGATTACCTACTAATTTTTGTTACTCCCCGTTTGAAAAGCGTTTCTTTATAGTTCTGACTTGGGCCGGTTCTAAACCGTTCTGAAAATTGGTCCATTATGTATTCCATTATTTCGACAGATGATGAATGATTGGGGCATATCGGCTAAAAGTCTACACACTCTGGCGATCCAGTGAGTTAAATCGCTCACAAGATAAATGCGCTACACGGAAGGGAAATACGGATTGAAAACGTTTGGAAAATCCTCGAGACACCACCGTTGATGAAAGTAAGACGACGATGCGGACGTGAGTGCGACGTTGCCGATGACGAGTTGTAATAAACTAAACTCACACCGCGCGCGGGAACCGATATACGCGATAATAATATACTCCTCGTAACGCGTGAGAAATTCTTGGAATATCCTCCTCGAGACATATAATATTACGAAATTAGTGAGTATATCGTAATATTATTTGATATTCAGTAGGCGTGGCACGTGGTTGATGAAATTCAATAAGGTGCTGTACGCTTTAACGCGCGTATATATAAAATCAGAATCAATAAACGAGACACTGCAGGAAGTTACAGTACGTGTAGCTTATAAGGTTTATATTTCCGATTTGGACGACGAGGAGGAGTTTATTATTTTTGTTGAAAGCGTCGTGTTCGCCGAACTCGTAAAAAAACATTCTCGAAAACGTTGAAAGTGTATTTATAATGTGTATACATGGCTGTACAGTCGCGGCGTTATAATAACAATATTAGAATAACGTATAAAGTGCGTGTATCATTGCGTTTTCAATAGACACTCGTTATAAATATTACATTTCGAGTGTAAAATCCGGAACAACGGGTGTAGGGATTTTTTTTTTTATTAAACGCGTCGTATAAAAAACAGAGACTATCGTCAACTCGTGTTCGGCCCGTTTTCACTTGCTACACGAGAACACACGAGATAATATTATATTCTGAAAATTCTCAGCGTTAATTTTTGTATTTTTACTTTTCTGCGCGCAAACTTTACGATTAGAAGGAGTGCTCGGATCGACGTTCTGTATGCATTGTAAATCACGCGGTGGCAAATTCCGGTGTCTAATTGGCATTTTATTGGCAGTGGCGGATATCTGGGGCGGTGCGATCCACCGATCTCGGAGTATATTTTGATATTTAAATACATATTTTAAATGGTGAAATACCTATGTTAAACTTTTGAAAAAGGGGCAGGATTTGAATACAGGCCTGCTCAAAGAATGGCAACGGTAGATGATGTGGAACTTTTTTTTTCCATTTAAAATATCTAAAATATCCGTAATTGATTCGAGTCATAAACTATTCTTATACTGATAATGCGAGGAGATGGCGGAGGTTGAACTCAATGATCGGGGAGAGGGGGAGGTCGTTAGCTCGTCACTGAGTCTGAGTTCGTCCTTCCCGCTTAAGACTTTTATGTAACCGCCACTGCTTTAGAGATGTCGTTTTTCGGCTTTCTCGGTTTCAACGCGTCGCAGAAAAATTACATACAAACGGCGTGTATCGTCGTAATTTCGAAAATAAATGGTCTTTTAGTCTTCGTAATATTGTTGTATATGTCGATGAAAAATAAATTATCAAAAACTCATAGAACTAACAGTTTTATAAATTACACCGAAGCTACGCTCAGAATCGTTTTTTCGAATACTATATATGATTTATCATTGCTTTCAAATTCGTAGAAATAAAAATGAAAAAAAAACTCTAAAATCTCCGCAGTAATTCATTTAAGCGACATCCACGACACCCGCGACTCGCTACTTTATTTATTGCTTGTTGTAAGACATAGATTTCTTAGTACGAACTTACAGAATCACGTACGAAAATATTTATTTTTTCCTCTTTTTTTTTTATTGCTATCTTTCCACGACACTTTTTTTTTTTTATCAACTCTTAAAAACATTTTACATTTATAACTGTACAAACAGCAATGGGGGAACAGTTTTAAACGCGAAATATTAAATACGAGCATTTTTTTTTTGCGTTTAAAATTTAGCGTGTTGGTATATTATGAAGCCGAAAAAAAACTTTGATTAAACTATACATTAATCTTACACAATTTCGACTGCATTTTTTAGGCCTCAAAGTTTAAACGGATTTTTTTTTTAATGTTAAATGTATTTTTAAGAATTTTTTTTTTATCGCATTAAATTCATAAAATTAATTGCACAAGGTATATTATGAGAGGAGAATACTGCTATTGTATAATGTTTAAGTGCTTTTAATTATAATTATTTTCGCGTACGTATATATATATAATACAACAGGGCGTTCCACGGCCGAAGAGATATGATGAATGCAATAACTTTTGTTATATTACATATTTTCAAGGTGCAAAACTCTCTGCGCTATAATTATTATTGTATTTTAGAAATAAAAATGTTTCATTTAAATTTAAATGTGTTTGCAAAAACCAAAAATAGTTTATGAATGAATTTTTTTTTTTTGTAAAGATTAATAAGATGAAAATGTCGATTTCTTTCCAGCAAAACGAGTCTAATCGCCCGAATCGTTTCGCTGACTACCCTCCGGAATTTCTCGTATACCACTAAAGAATATGAGAAATTGACAATTTCGTAAACTTCAAACGTTCCTCTAGAATATCAACGACTGATCTAAAACGTCTAACACAAACACTACAGAAAAAAATAAAATAGGCTCATAAAATGGTTTCTTTTACGAAACAATATAAAATCGAATTTGTGTTTATTTTTAATTATAAAGAAGTATATAAAAAAAAAGTGTAGCGCGAGGTTAGCTATATTATTTTCATTATTAGAGCAGATATTTATATAAGTTGTTTCATTTTTTTTTGTTGGTCGATCTGAATTTTTTTTTACTATAGTTTATACAGCGAAACGCGTTTGACGACCTATATAATCAGACGGTATAAAATTTTATTTTGCATATTTTTGCATATTTTTAGGGTTTTCGCGTGTTTTAGGATTTTGAACTTTAATATAGAAATGGCTTTATTAACAGGACGAAAAAAAAAACGTACGACTCTATATACATTATATAAAATAATACACTTTTATTATACCCGAATTTCAGATAATAATAATAATATATTATCCGTTTCACTCAAATGGGTTGTAGTAATTTATTTTCCAGATTATTAGATACGGAAAACTTTGTTTTCCAAACAAGTAATTTAAACATTTTTTTTTTACGACCATAATTTTAGGATATGTTTTTTTTTTCTAGTGCATTTATTGGGTTTTCGGGGTTTTCAGCCCTACTCATTATACGCACAACTCGAAAACGTTGTACAGAACAAAAGTTATTTGGTCTGCAGATCTCCGCGTTACAGGCACTGACCATCACATGGTCGTTGCGGGGGAGTCACTCTCGTCTTTTGATGTGGTACGATAACCTCAGCTAAAAACGCGAGCATCAAAGCGAGACGTCTGTTTTATGTTCTATCTCTTCGGTGGCGTCCGTTTTGATGACTCACACGACTGCAGGTCTGTACACTTCAAAGTGTACAGGAGCTCCGCGGGTCCGTTCCCGCTCGTCCGCGGTGTAGCCAAACACGCGATACAGCGGTTGTGGTAGTCCGCGGTCACACCGCGCGGGTCAGGTAATCTGCAGGACGAGATGCGCCCAGGAATTCGAGTACCGTCCGGCTCGTAATAAACAGGAACCGAGCTTCACCGATGTTTTATAAGTTTTGTAATAGATATCTGGTCGAAACTCAAATACGTTATCGAAATTTAAAAAAAAAAATTTTTTTTATATTTCAATATTTTTAGTATAATAATTACATTTTTTTTTTTTGAAAAATTCTTAAGATTCGTAATAACGCGCAAGTGTCTAACTGCTTACACGTGAAAATTAAAATTAATGTTTTTTTTTTTACGAAAAAATATCGGCGAAATAAATTATTTTAATTTTACCGGAAAAATTATCTAACGAACTTTAATTTGCATTAAAGGAATAGAAAAGAAATAATTTTTTTTTATGTATTTTCGAAACAATTTAATAGAACTGGATTTCGGTTTTGTTTAAAATATATACATAACTCGGTGGTGATTTATTCGAAACCCGAATAGATACATATTTTTTTTTATCTTTATAAAGCAATAGTTTAAATACACGTTTGTATATTATAATAACCTTTCCCCTAAAGTCAGTGGCGCACACTGAACTGCACATTGATGGGTCTAATAATATTTTGCACACCTGGCCACCACCCAACAGACAATCAGTAGACACCCGACGACAACCTTGCACGCACTACAGTATTGATTATGATTAAAAACATATTATTTAAATTTTTAGCTCCATAACACCAGCATCACCACACTCACCCTTTTGAATAGAGGGTTCGATCGACCCTTAAAGTGTGCGCCACTGTCCCAAGTCAGAAGGTATCCACACTGGAGGACGTCCTTCCTCACGTTACGTCATGTTGTTGTTATCTTAGTTTAGTTATCTGATTTACTTGTTGTACATAATAATATTACAGATTGTAAATATACTTTTGTTAGTAAAAAAAAATATATATATGTACATATAACCGATTATTGCTAAAACTTTCGACTGAAATGATAATTAATATAATATAAGAAATTCGTTAGTCGGGGAAAAAATATATAAAAATTACATAATTAAACGTCGTTAGGTATACTAATTACTACTTAAGAAAAACATTTTTTTTGTTTTCTAATCGTTATCATAAAAACAAAACTAAAGGCGAAAAATATTAATTTTTTATGAGCCAAGTAAATGGATTAAACGGGACAATACAGCGAAATGGTAGCACTCGGTGTTCTAACCTAACAGGCCGTTCCGAACTTTGTAACGTTTCCGACGACACTCCGACGCGAATTATAAACCTGCGAGACCGGCGTTAACGAGAATCAAAAGTTAAAATTAAGTTACTTAAGGCGCGTTAATGGTTTTTTTTTAAAATTGACTTTATACTTGGTAAGTCACTGCGGGCCGCCGACAGAGAGAGAGGCCGAACTCAACTTCGAGTTAAATTAGCAACAAGATATATAGGCCAGAAGTTCTCGCTGGACCCGCAGTGGTACGCGAAGAAACTTTTCATGATTATTTATAGTTCTTAATTGAAGCGTTCACTATTTACCTTCGTTTCAGAAATTTCTTTTCAATTGGCATATACGCATGAACGCATTTTCAAAACTCGTATAGGCGTTCACGTACCACGCTGTAAGTGGTACTGGGAAATGAAATATGTTTGTGATTCGCTGATTTATGTACGCGGTAAAATGAATTGTCTATTTTTTTTTTTATAATAAAGCGTGTTCGATGACATAAACAATATTTGATCGTTTTTCACTTGGTTTTTTTAAAAAAATTTAAAAAAAAATCGTTTGAAGTTCGCTATTTTATTTATTGAAATCAAAAAAAAGTAAAAAATACGAGTAATACTAATTGTATTCTATTTCTCTCGTCAATTTGACGAGTTCAAAAAAAATCATCAGTTAACTCGTCCAGCCTCGATTATTATTATTATAGTATTTAAACTATACGGCGAACTACTAAAAAAAAAAACGAAAATTTGCCTATCAGAAAGTCAAAAATCGGAATTTCAATGCGACCGGAGTCTCGTATTACAACGTCATATTACTGCACGCGTCAAAGGACAATCATAAGGACTTTTTATTCGAAAAAAAAAAAATGTATTGTGGACACGATTTTTTCTCTCCCATACACATACGTTCGCGCTATATAGATTTTTGCGCAGTAACACGTAATGTAAAACACGACGAAATTACGAATAAAATTCTATTACGTGTATATATATATATAGTATTAAGCGTATATTATACATTATTAAAATATTTCAAGACGTTTAATTAAATACGCGCGTTTCGCCGTAACGATATACATATATGCGCAAGCCATGTCTCGTTTCCAGATGAAAAATTATATAGTGTGTTTACTAGAAGAACATATAATTTGGAAAACGTATACGTAGGTATAGGCGCGTAGACTTTAATATAATACGTAACCGGAGCGTTTATTGTAATTATCGAGGAATTTCGAATTAATAAGAAGGAAAAACAGATCGTTAGCAATTTACACCTATAAAAAAAACAAGGGGTAGCGGGTGTTGTGGACGTCGTTTAATGTTCGTGTCTATTTAATAAGAGGCAAAATTCAGGCAATTTGTAAGCTTTTATATGATCTACAGGAAAAAATTCTCACGCCTCTTAGAGCCGTTCGATTTCGCGATAATTTCGTTATTGTTGTTGGTAAATTGAAGGCTTCTTACAGGGCGCATTGGACTTTGATTTTAGACTACCTTAATAAAAACTGAAAAAAAATTTTATTAAAAATACCGTGAAAATCGTTCGTAATCAAACTCTTATTATTTAGCTTTTAGAAACGAAATTTTGAGAATCGGAATCCAATGCGCCCTGCAAAACGTTTTCCTCTTTCAGAAAAAAAAAATATCGAAATCATTCTACAAGGCGTGAGAGTTTTTCCAGTTACCTATGTATCTGAGTTAAAATACAGGTCGCGCGCAGGACCTTTAAGCGAATTATACTCGGATAACGTTTTAGAGTTTTGTTATTACTATATAGTTATTTACATGAATTCGAAAGCAATCGCGTTATCTTCCGATTTTCGGATCGTTTTGAATTCCGCGCACGAGGGGAAAATATTTAGAAAATCTTTAAGAAAAACGTTAATACATTTTTCATTGACCGAATTATAAACGGTAGAAATAAGTAAGTTGTCGTTGCGTTTAGAGTCGTTTTAGCGAGTCGAACGCGGTCGAACGTTTCGAAAGTTTAGAAGAAACTCTACGCCTCGTAATAGTTATTATTTGGACTTGGATGATGGGGAAACAGCTAATGCGGACGCGGGTTCCGTTGCAGCTCGGTCCATAACAGCATCCCGAGTCCTTTGCCCGCGACCAAAACAAATACGAACGAATCTTAAAAACCGGCTTACTTCTCGTGATTTGACCGAAGCGAGTTTTACAGTGCGCGCTCGTGTTTATGGGAACTTTTGACAGCCGGCGTCCGATCCCATTTCTGTTTCATTCTGCGCGGGGTGGTCCTTGTACTCGTAAAATTCATTCCGTTGTTTACGCGTCATGCGCGTGTAACTGTAACAATATTCGGACGAGAGAAAATCTGTAGAGTTTTGAACAAATTTTTTATTCGTGACTATATATTATTATATATAGGGAACGGATTTTGTTGCAAACGCATGACCCTGTCGGAACGAGATAAAAATATTTTTAATGAAATGAAAAAACGTGCGCGATCGTTGTTCATTATCGAAACCAATTTTTTATTTTATACGTTTTATTCGCGTATTTCGTACCGATAGATTCGATTTAGATTACGTTTTTTTTTTTCCTTTTTTGATCACTGCAGGTTTCGCGCTATTTGTTTGTTGGTTTACTTTTGGTCCTGGAGTTCAACCCGAGAACTTCCGCTAAATTCATTTTGTAGGAAAGCTCTGATTAGACTTTTCCAGTATAGTTTACGTTATCCCCCAAAAAGATTGGAAAATAGCCGGTAAAATTCGTTTTTTGACGTGGACAATTTTTAAAGTATTTTTTTTTTTTAAGATCCGTCAAATATTGTGTAGAATATAATATTGCGTCTGTGAAGTGTACTACTATAGAGCGTCGCTCAGAATCTTTTTCCAAAATACAACGGACGTCTGTTGTCGCGTCGTTTATTCAAATTCGAAATAACACAACTCTAAAATCTCCGCCCGAGTACGTTAACAATTCATTTGAGCAGAATTTTTATTTTTTACTTTCTTTTTCAACATACCTGTGTACAATAAGTATTCTATTATATTATCCGCGTTTCCCGTTATTATTATTGTTGTTGTATACCTACTGCACGAGGCCTCGTGTATATAATAATATATATTTCGCCGCTGCGTATATTATTTTTAATATAAATATTTTCTACGGCGCGTTATATGCGTTCGGGTGATATAACTCATCGGCGGGGCGGGTTTCTTTTTCTCTCTCGGTTTTTTAACGGCTTCATATTGTTATATTTTATACCGGCGGAACGGCAGGAGTAACAAAAAATAATAAAAATAATAATCGGTGGGGAAAAAAAAGAACTGTACGTATATTGTAGGCGGTAACGCCGCGGTATTTTTTTTTTCTAAGGGAATATTTCAAGAAAAAGTAATTTTAAACACACGCGAGCGAGATGTATTTATACGCCATATATATATATATATATATATATATATATGGTTTTTACGCGCTGCGTACCCGCGAGATTATTAATATTTGCCAGACAGTGCAGGAAAAATGAATTTCCGAGCGACGATATTTTGCTGGCGATTCGGACGATTATACAACGATTAAGAACAGATTTGTCTCCTCCTAAATATAATCGTTTAGGTTTTTAAGTTACAAAAAAAAAAATTTGTAGCGATTCGCGGGGTGTTGTGGATGTCGCATAAGCGAATCACTATATACTTAGATAAAGCGTTTTAGACATTTGTCATTACTTGTATTATGAATTTGAATGCGTTCGATAAAGCGATGCTGAGCGGAGCTTCCGTGCAATTATACTCACTATGTTGGAAAATTAAAAAAAAAAATTTGTGACTTAGGATTGACAAGAATTTTCGAATATGTTTACTGAATTGTATATACTTCGATGATACGCGTATTCGGTGTGAATTTCAAGAATCTAGTTCTCGTTATTTTGGTAGTTTTTAGAAACTATTGTGAAAACATATTTTTTCTACGAATTTTTGCGTCGTTTTTTGAATTAAGCATACGGAAAACTATATACTGAAGAAATCCGAAAAAAGGTTTTTTTAAGTAAAGTACCGACCAGATACATTATCAGTCATCACCAACGAGATCATCCGAGCAATCGTTTAGTAGAAAATTTGTACATAGAAAAAAAAAACATCAAATAGCTCCTTTGCTCCGCTCGTAATGTTAAAAAAAATATATGTAACGGGTTTAAACGGGTAAGTTTAATATTTTCGATACAAGTTTTGAGCGAATACCGCGTCGGTATTAAAACGTGTTAAAAAAACCGTCCGTTTCGCGTTCGAAGTTTTTATATTTTTTAACATTTATATTATTATACGATAATATTTTATTAGTGTAAAAAAAAAAAAATTCGCGATTACTTTAATCCAGGAAGTTCGTGACATTTGTAAAATACCGAATAAAAAAACAATCGAAATAATAGGCGATAAAAAATAAACTGCACGTAGTAATAATGCTGTACCACCTGTTTCTTAAGATTTACACGCGTAATCCCGTTTTCCCCGTTCACGCTTAGCACATCACCCGTTACCCTTTCTTCGTCCGCATCCACTGCGGCAGTACACGACACTATATGTAAAATATGCAGTGACTTCATCCTGCGTAACGTATATTTATTATTTCTTATTATTATTATCCTCGAGGATCGTTCGTCACTGTCTGCTCGGCACTTGTCGCCGACTTATTTCGAATTTTTAAATTCCATAAAAAAAAAAAATGTACGACGATATTTTCAAAACTCACCCAAACACAATTATTGTACATTGTACACGCATCCCGCACGTTTATGGTCAAACCAAGTGCGCGGAACCTAACCTAACACTGTTGTAAATGTGTAGTGTTTCGTTAGGAATATGTTTGAGAACTTATGATTGTTTTATACTATACACTATAAACCCAAAATAACAAAAACAATACACTTTTATTGCGTATAGGTACTTCGACAACTACGTTGTCACCTTCAGCGCGAACCGACTACTACTAAACCGTTGGACACTATATACACCCGTATTTATAGAGTTTATAATATCTCCGATGACGTCATCACAAAACGGCCGCGTCGATTGGTCGTGACTCAACGACCACGCCCATCGCAAGTCTACGCTGCCGCCATCTGCTTCACATTAAATTAATTTTAATTATGAAATTTTTAATGGACTCGAGTCCCAGTTTAACGAGTTATTTTTATTTTTTGACATTTCTCTTGCCTTTCTTAATTCTTTATATTTATATTTTTTAAAAGTTTTGCCGATTTAATACTATGGTTAGTATTCAATAAATGTTTTTGAATAAATAAACAAAAATAAATGTACAGATATTAGGTTCAAAGAAAATTTGCGAAATATTAAAAAACAAGAAGACGAAAAATCTCCTGTTACGGAACATTTATTGAACACTAACCATAATATTAAATCGGCAAAACTTCAAAAAAAAAAAATGTAAAGAATTATAAAGAATTAAACGTGAGAGAAGCGATAGAAAAGTCAAAAAATAAAAATAATCCGTTAAACTGCAGAGACTTAAGTCCGTTACAAAATTCATTATTAAAATTAATTTAATGCAAACCAGATGGCGGCAGCGTAGATTTGCGTGATGGGCGTGGTCGTTGACTCTGTTTTATGATGACGTCATCGGAGATATAAACTGTATAAATACGGGTGTATTATAGTGTCTAACGGTTTAGTAGTAATCGGTTCGCGCTGAAGACGACAACGAGCAGTTGTCGAACTACGTATACGCAATAAAAGTGTATTGTTTTTGTGATTTTGGATTTATAGTGTACCTATATAGTAATTGAACAGGAATTCGACTTTGATCGAACAACCACCGTTCGTTATTTTTAATGTTTATTTTTATTATTAAATTTCTAAATACGCCAGTTTAGGAGAGGCACTTTGATTTTCACATCAAATTCACTGGGAAATGTCGAAATGATTAGTCGGGAAAACGAATGTTTTATAATACGAGTACGTATTGTAAATCTATAATGTTTAAGGCCATAACAAGAACGTTTGAACAGTTAATAATAATGTCGGAGATTTTTGCCGATAAAAATATCGGGTTATCGTTTTGTTTTACTATATTTACATACACCCCGGGGAACACAGAAACCGTTTGACAACTGACATTTTATTTCCAATCCCGGCAACACCGACAATTTATATATAGCAGTCGATTTTTCTCGTCTCTTCGACGTTCGTTGTAAAAAAAAAAAACAGTATGTAATCGTTTATCGCATATTTATTTACACGCTGTTGAGGGTCTGTACACGATGCTGTAGTAGACGTGTGTGTACCCAAAGTTTCTCAAAGGATATCAAGTCGTGTCCCCTCCCCAGGGGAATTTGTGGCTAATAAAAACTTTTTACTTACTACGTATGTATACTTATCGAGCACGCAAGTAGTTTTACTCTGCGTATAACGGTTAAAATACCCGCGCAGGAACATTCGATTTTAAAAATCAATAATTTATATTAACATTCGTTTCGTCGTTATATCATCAGTTTTATTTATTTTTTAGTATTACATAATATATTAATTATATAAAAAAAAAGTGTAAGACGTGTCTACGAAATAAATAATTCACATTTGTATTAAAAAAAAAAAAAAAAATACTAATAAGTACGAAGTTATTACCTCCTAGTAAAAGTGTTGGGAAAGTATTTACATTTTCATTGTTAAGTGTGAAACTTTGGCAGGCTTTAGAGAGTTCTTATAGTTTCCTAAAACGTTAAGACTTCCTGGTTTTCAATTTTTGAGCTTATATACCTATATATATATATATATTATGAAGTCTTGTTTGTCGAAGAAAAATTGTTTGTAAACATTATTTTCTATTATACAAAAAAAAAAAAAAAGTTTTTCTCATATCTGTCAACTGTCGGTTATTTAATTCTAATCATCTGTCGGATAATCCGTCGGGAAATGCAATTTATCGAATGCGTAATTTATCAAAATACGCGTACACGCGTGCTCATTTTATTTTTCGATAGTCGATGAATAATGCAAAACGGCAAAAGAGTTATTTTATCGCGATGAGCAGGCTTCCTGTCCGGTTTAAATGTATAAAAATCGAATTCGTATTTTGAAGAGAACAATATATACGTAGCTATATATATTATACAAACGAATGAGACGAATTTTTTATGAAAAACTCAATTTTCACCCATACAAATTGGCAGTGACGCAACGATTTAATCCGCGCGATTATGTTGCCCGAAAAAATGCGTGTGAAGCCTTCCACGAAAACCTGTCTCAGGCGCGATCTTCAGATTTAACCCCATGTGATTTTTTCCTGTGGGGCTACCTTAAATGTTTGGTTTACACGGATCGTCCAAAGACCCTTAGTCATCTGAAAAACAATATTCGTGATGCTATATTGCCGACATAGGCACAGATGTGCTGGAAAAAGTGGATAGAAATTTCAAATTCCGGCTATCTCAGCGCATTGACGAGAACGGTGGCCACCTCCGAGACGTCTTTTTTAAAACCCATTAAAATAAAACTCTAAATGTACCCCTGTACACAGAAAAATGAATTAAATCGATATTGCCCATACTTTTTGTTTTATGATTTTTTAAAATAAGGAAGTAACCACGCCCCACCCTGTATATATATATTATATATATATATATATATATATATATGATTAAAGAACGCGAGCAACAACGACCGTTTTAAATTAATTATGCGCGTGTACACGGTATAGAGAAGAAAAGTATATTGTGTTATTATAGATTTTATGAAAATTATTCATCGATTTTCCTATAAATATGTTCATTTTAGAAGAAAACAAACAATTTGAAGTCGTATTCTCTCAATATAAACGCATTTTATTTTCAAAGTACTCCCCATTCTCACCCGTTTATGAGTATACACGTCGGGTTATAGAAATAAAACTGTAAGTAATTGATTGGAAACGCTGTAATTAATAAATATTGCTATATAGTTAAAGGGTGAAAAATTGTTCATATATCATTTTTTTTTTCACTAACTCCTGTCATTTTTTTTTTTTTTTTGTTCTTCAAAAGCCCCTTACACTCTTTCTGTGTTAATTTTCTTTTCTTTTGCGCGAGAACAATAAAACGAGCAAAACACCTACGCCGATACCGTAAATGTTCGACTTTCAAAAAACTAAAAAATTAGCTGGTAATTGTGTGTAGGTATAAAATCTATACAAGCGCGTTTTGTTTAAATTTCCGACGGACTGAACAACGGACCGAAACTTTTGGCACGAGCACGACGAAGCGATCCTTACTGCATTCGTATGTATATATATATATACTCGTATATTTTATATAAATTTATGTTTGCGTATATAGTCATTATAGTCAGTGGCGTGGCTATAATTTTCTATAGGCAAGCGACAAATTTTCTAAGGACCCACCACCCACCCTCTATACATTTTAACACAACAATCATCTTTTTATCACAACCTTTTCTTTTAATTGGGCGGTAAAATATTTTACTAAGGCCATTATTATTATTAAGTAATGACCTTGACGATCCTTGGTTTATTATTTTACCATCCTTTACGTCTAAATTTAACAATAAAAAAAAAATATTGTTTTTTTCTTTTGGATTTCTATTACACATAATCAAATGATTTGAACAATACAGTTTTGAAAAGATTGGACAACTAGCGCCTTCTGTTCCATGTAGGGATAATACAGGTTAATAAAAGAATCTATACGGTGAAGTCAGAATTTGGCGGTCGGATTTAGTTTTTAAGTCAACCATACTATCTTAAGCCGTGCTTTACAGGCTATGGTTAGGCTATGGATAATGTACATTATCGATATCTTCCCTACATATCTAGTGATTATTGGGTTTTAAATACTAAACGATAACTTTAAAATAAAGGAATGATAATCATTGATCACTGAACACCCACCACCTCTTAAATTGAGGCACGTGCCTCAAACTATATTATTCGTCGCCACGCCACTGTATATATAGTTGTATACAGGTGACTGCAGGTTTAGAATACTATTATATATTTAAATCGGTTTTTTTTTAATATATATTTATTTTTGGTTACTCGCGACGTTCTTTTGACGATCCGCGCGAACGAATGTAGAAACTTTTAAACTTGGCCGACATTATTGTAATAACGCGCGCGGGCGCGCCGAGAGAATTGCGCATCGAACGTAGCGTTACAATTTAAAAGTTTCGTACAATACATTTATTATGCCGAACGATCGAACTATATATTTATACCTTCTTTGCCTTTTATAAACTCCCAACTACACTCGGTCGGTCACCTTAGTCTCACACCTACATAAAGCACGATCCCTTACCCCTCTTTTCTACTCTCACCCCTACCCTCATATCACCTTCAATTCCATGTGTCCTACGTATATAGGAGAAAAATATAGAAATTCTGGTTTGATACCCAAAACGTCATGTTGTGTGTAAATCGTCTATATTTGAGCGATCCACGCGAAAATGATTACAACTGCTGCGTGTTAAATTTATTTATTTATTACAATTATAATTTCGAAAACATTGTCCAATTACTAGAAGAAAAAAAAAACCGCCTTATAAATAATGTGTAATGTACCACCGTATAATATAATATATATATATATAATACAAAATATATTTTGTCCAGAGTGAACATCTAATAATAAGTAGGTATATATGCGTTAATATAATTGCAATTTTAAGTCCGTATAATAAATTATTAACTTAATTCCCAGTTAGGATAATTCGTGAGGAATATACTAGCTATAAATAATGAATTCGCGACTACATATATATGTATATACTTTACAGTACATTAAGTTGTTTTTCGCGAAATAATAAACATTTTGTAACTGTGTACATTCTGTTTTGTCTTATATAATTTGATCGCCGAATTAAATGACTTGCCAAGCCGTACACTGCTGCAGGCGTAGGCCAAAGACCCACATTACTTTTGTGCTCTTTAAAAACGGTTTAATTGAAACAGATAAATTATCAATTTCACGGTGTCTTTATTAAAAAAAAAAAAAAAAAGAAGAAGAATAGTACGCGACAGTAAGTATATATTATATTACATTCGTATAGTATGTATTTTGCAAAACGTTTTATAAAATAATAAAATTTTTAAAAAAACCTTACTAAATGGTATGTATAATTCACCGTTTGAATGCACAATATTATTATTATTATGTGAAATCTATGCCGTTTTAAATATTGTATCAACATTTTGATTAAATCAGTCGATTATTCGAATATATATTTAATATTGTTACTAACTTCAATGTGTAAAGAAAAAATAACCGATTTTGGTGCTAACATCGATAGAGTAAGCACGTTGTTTTGCGTCCTCCTACGTTCTGGAAGTAAATTACGAACGAACGCTCGGTATAAGATTTCTCGCACACAACACGTCTCCTCGTCATTATAATAATACCTAATCAAAACATACAGAATTGAAAAAACTCGAGTAGGAGTAAACGAATGAAAATCCAACGATAGTATTGTATTATTGTACAGGAAATAAGAATAGTAATATTGCACATTTGTATAGGAATATTGTACGACTTGCGTTTGTCCTTTGCACGTGCGCAGAAATGTGGAACAACGCGTGCGTGGTAACTGCGAGTGGGGACGTCGTCGTGTTAAGAATCGGTCCGGTTGCACAAAAGAACAGACACCTTTATGGAAGGTAGAAAACAACGTTACACCAAAAGTGAATTTTATTGGTGCGAGGCGATGACGTTTATTACACGGTAAGAAGAAAAACGCGATATGTGCAGGCGAGCACTCGCCGGGTCACCACGAGGTCTACGAATAAGTCATCACGGATTAAGATGGACTGGATGCCGAACGAGAACGAAAAAAGTGAATCGCGACAGTGCTTTTGACGTGTCAAAGTTACTATAGCGCCATTCGGCACTAGTGGATTCTTTATACACCAGTTTATTACTACTACCTTACCTTATTCCCCAGTATTGACATCTATTATCAAGTCAGTAGGTAATCGTTAATGATTTTCTTAATTCTTGGTAAATAATAAATAATCGATAATCATTTCCTGAATTCATGGTATACGAACAGTGTTAGTGGCAGTTTTTACGATTAAATATATCGGGAAATAATTTGGTATGAGAGCGCTAGTGGTCTTGACACAATGCGGCTGAATGTCTTAGCACTTTTGGGTTTCAATATTTTGTGTGATGAGAAGTTTCGTTCCGCATCCGGTCCATCCTTAATCCGTGGAATGAGTGGAGTGAATATCACGGAGAAAACTGTGTTTCATCGTATCCTCCGTGACGTTCGTGTCTTACGGAAACGCGTACGGCGGGCACTGAACACAGTACACGGAACGCGCATTCCGTATACGTCTCCTATATGAAAAATGGACTCCTATTGGTGAGCCGCCATATGCATTCCGTTTCTATTTTCCTGTTTTTGTTACCAACTTCGTTATGTCGAAAAAAATCATCGATTTCGGTGCTAACATCGATACTACAAGCACGTCGTCGTTTCGTATCCTGTTATCTCGAAATAAATAATAAAACACGATAACTCGTCGTTTTGTGTCCTGTTATCACAAAGTAAATAGTGAAGTATGATCAAAATATCATGGAAAAAGAAAACTAATATTTCGTCGTGTTCTCCGTGAATTTTATACCTTATTATAGAATGCACGTGGCGGCCTCCTATCTGGGGTCATATTTTGATTGATATACATAATATATATACACAGATTAGATGAATACAGATGGATCACTCGCGATGTAAACAAAAAAAATTACGTCATTCGAATCCCCCCCCCATATCAGTGTTACCGCATGATAGCACAATATATTTACCTAAAACGTAAACATTACTCCCGTGAGGTAATCTATTTGTGTTGTTTACATAGTGAATTCTGGTTTGGCGATCGTGTCATAATATAATGTCTCATGTTAAATATAATCGTTTCACACACACAGTTGAAAAAAAATCGGTGCTTAATCTGCGTTAAATTTTTACCGGCACGTGATAACCATTATTATGATAACATTATTTGAGATAATAAAGAAGTTGTACTATAATATTATAAAATACCAACACAATAATTTATATCGTCGTGTAAGCCTACACTGATATATGCGGGGGACCAATCAGAAGAGCGTATTTGCAATTCTTTTGTTCTCGGGCCGAGTGATCCATCTGTATTCATCTAATCTGTGATATATATGAAAACGGTATAACGCATTTATATTGTATCGATACGCGGTGCGCAGAGAACAGGTGGACGATATTGCAGAGAACCGTCGGGGGTGAAGGGCGCGATAACGATTTTTCAGACGCTCGCCGCGGCGCACAGGTTTTTCAAACCGCCCGCGGTGCCGCAGATACGGCGACGACGCCGCCGCGGCCGTACACAACAGAGTTGCAGTATGAAGCCAAGTCAATTAGCAATTCAGATGCGCCTCGGCGTGGCCACGTGGAGGGGAGCAGACCGCCGTCTCAACCCGGCGCACGTAGTATTACTCGAGCGCGGGGCAACTTATTTTTACGTCGAGGAATTCGCGCTGCAGTAACGTTTTTTTTTTAATGTAATTTTCCGTTTTATTTATATTTTCGTCGCTTTATATAGTAATAGCTCTGGTCACGTTTTTTTTTTTTTATTATTACTCTTGTATTTATGTAATTTTTTTTTTTTATTCATACAAATTTTTGCGGTGAAAACGTTATAATCATTTTTTAGATTCAGAACGGAGCGAGGAACGTATTGGTTTTAAAGTGCAGATGTGTGTGTGTGTGCTTTTTTGTACCCGAACAATTCTGTACCGGTAGGAATGCTCTGCAGTCGCGTACAGCTATTGTTTCCGGTAACAAATCGCATTGGTATACTTTATATAGAGAAATCGTTTTTCGATTTTCTAAAATAGCTTTAGAAGAAAATAAAAATTCAAAAAATTACCGAAAATTTTTTTCGAAACTAATATGCGGTTATAGACATTCGAAATATTCACCGAACAGAATGTGTGACTTTACACTGCATTGGGGAAAGAAAAATTTTTTTCAAAAAAAATTTTCAATTTTGGGCTATTTATAGCAATTATGGGTTTTGATGATGGGCTGCTGCGTACACATTTTTTTTCAGATTAAAAACGGGACTTTTATTTTATTCCACACAATTTTATTATAATGTCTCGTTATTTATAATAAATATTATAATTGAATATATGTACTCAAAACTATTGAGAAAATCGAAAAATGGTCTCTCTAAAGCATCAACTAGATGCGAATTGCTGCCGGAAACGAATTGTGACCGAAGAGATCGGAGCACTCATTCTGGTCGAGAATCTGTACACAGGATAGAAAAAAATAAAAATAAACATCATTGTAAAACCACTAGATCCCTCGCTCCGTTCAGAATCTAAAATTATAATAATAAAAAGGTATCACGCGCGCGTAGCCTATGAAAAAAAAAAAAAATTCCAAAATTCGTTTTAGGAATATTATTTATATTATTATTATTACTATGTTTTTAATATAAAACCGGAAAAGAGATTTCTCTCTCTCTCTCTCTCTCTCTCTATATATATATATATATATATATATATATATATATATATATTAGAGGTTTTGCTTCGGAGAGCGGTTGATCTGATATACTTATTTCAGAGTCAACGTAATTCGGTCAAAAAAAAAAAAGAAGAAAAACTTGCGGGTCTTTAATCCTCCCTCGTTCTGAACGTGTTTTATATCCGTCGCCACACCTACGCGTTGGTATTTGCGCTGCTCTGCAAGAGAAAAAGCGGGAAATATAAGACCGCGTCGAAACACCGTTAACCCGGGACATAAATTTCTAAAAATCCACGCCTATTCGGGGGAGTGTGAGCAAAAAAAAAAAAATCTCTTTAACGATGCACGCCGGCAAACCCAACAATTTTTCTCTCCAGGAAAACACTACGCGTTTGGAACCACGGGCAAAAATATAATATAATATCATATACACCAGCGGTTCCCAAACTTTTTTAGTTTACGCCAACCTAAAAATAAAAAAAATTAATTGCGCCTCCCATGAATAAATAAATAACAAATTTATAGTATTTAAATACACAAATATTACGCAGCTCGCGCCTCCCCTGGCAAGTGCTCGCGCCTCCCAAGGGAGGCGCGCCTCACAGTTTGGGAACCGCTGATATACACGATTATATTTCCAAAAATTTCCCTACATAAAGCGACCGTCGTGTATTGTGTTCGTTTTCCTAAAAAAAACCCGGTAAAAATAAATCACATAATCGGGGGACCTTGCTAAAGTGTAAAAACTATACAGCTCTTTTGCGATACACGACGAGCAATAACGGCGGAGTAAAAAAAAAAAAAAAAACGTTAATATGCTAATCGGCAATCTTACACAAATTATTATAATAAATTATTATTTAACGTCGAGAATCCAATTACCGAAGTGTCCGCCGAGTATATTATATCATATAAACACAGGCGTGACTATCGGTTATCGACGCGTAGAAAAGTCCGCGTTTAAAACCGTGTTACGTTGAGTTTGGTCGGGTCAGGCGACGCGTTTCGAATCCGCACGCTTCGTACGATCACAAATTAATAACAGATTTTCAAAAGAAACTTTCGCCGCGCGTTGTAAAACCATAAAAACGAATACGTGCACTGCGCCGCGTGATTTATATATCAGTTGCAAAAGTCAATATTTCTTTCGTGCGCTGAAAAGTCAAAAAACAAAAACAAAAAAAAAAAATTACCGTCGCCTGCAATCGTTCATCACGACAACGTATATCGCGTGTTTTCAGACCGGCCGAGCCCCTTGAAAAACCTCGAACGATCAAACTGTTTGAACGTCACAATTTTGGACTTCAAAAACCTCGAACGCAAAATCGCGTACAACGAAATATTGAACGATAAAATTCGATGACCAGTGATCTACATATCATGTGGTTATTCATAACGATATTTTTGATTTGAGCACCGACACGAGCTCGCGATGCCAGTAGTAGTGTCTGAATGAGCGTAGCGATCGAGGACTCTCGTCATGAGCCAGTCGAGGTGCGCGTAAAATGTGTGCTAAAAAAAGGAAGAGATTTCTGTTAAAATTATGACAATAATATATTTGTAATTGACTGTATAAATTTTATTGTTCAAGATTTTGCGCCGTCCACGGTTTTGACGTTCAAGGTTTTGCTTGTTCCTAAGAATTTACCATATCACTTTGTAATGTTGTATTTTGTGTTCTGTTGTTGTATTTTGCAAGAAGTAATTTATACCTGATGATGACTTTTAGTCGAAACCGGTCGAAATAAACTTATTTATACAACAACATTATACATTTTTTTTATTCCATTTTTTACGTAATACTCATTTTGGCAGTATAGTATATTTAACTATACATTTATTTATATGTATGTATATTTATTGTTTATATATATATATACATATAGAGATTTTTTTATTATTCACGAGTATTAATTTTAATTTTTTACATATCCTTTTTATTATTTTATTAATTTATTTATTTTTTTAATTTTGTCTATATTTTATCATTACTTTGTGTTCAAGATTTCGTCGTTCAAACTCTGGAAGGGTGTCCTCGAGGACTGCGTATTCTCGTGACTTACGATACGTGTGTGTATGTACGAGAAATGTCCGTCCGTCTTGATTAATAAAATAATAAGAGCCTAAATGAAATGTTTCAATAAAACGTCGAACCTTATACTGAAATGCGGCCAAAACCGATATTGTACTTTTATCAAAAACATGAAAAAAAAGAAACTTCGTACTGGCGCTTTATTGAGAAATATACGATTTTTTTTTCGCGTATTTCCGGAATCGTTTTTTTATTAAACAAAAATAGAGATTCCGAAAATTTCGCGTCTTGTTCTACCAATTTCGATTGTTGACGTGTATTCACATCATCGGCGATATGTTTTGACTTTATAAGAAATATTTCGGGCGAAACAGTCGTTATTTTTTTTGCATTCAAAATATTAGAATCAAAAAACAATAACTTTATTTCTTAGTGGCTAAAACGACGGAAATCGAAACAACAATTCTATTAAACGATATTTACTTTAAATATAAGACACTACTATTATTATTTTTTCTAATGAATTACGATTATTGTTGTACAATTTTTGTGTTTTTTTTTTACACTGTTAATTGATATTAAAATTATTATAAATACATAGCATTATGTAAAATCATGGTATTTTAAATGAACGCAATTAAAATTTAAATGAGTGTTTTGAATTCAAAACGCATTATTAAAAAAAAAAAAAATATCTTAAATAAATAAACATTTAGATATTTTATGGTAAATTATGTAAAACTTAAAACGACAAAAACTTGAATTTTAACATTTATTTCTTCTCGAAAAATGAAATTCTATAATATCTTCATAAATATATGTATATATTTATATTATTTAAATCAACATTTCATTTTTCACCGCGATGATTTTAATATTTTACGAATTATAATACTGTATTAATATAATTATGCGAAAATTTCAAAATTGTAACAATCAATATTATTGAAACGTTATAATTTGTCGCCAGTAAAACAAATAATATATATATAGGCCATTTGAGATACAAAATAATATTGAAAATGTCGGCTTTGAGTCTTTCGCGGCCTTACGCGTGGATTGTATTCCTTATATTTAATGCGTAAAACTCGATTTAAATCGTAGCTGATTTGAAATCCGAAACGATAAAACTGTTTCAATAGTGTTGTTTTCGGGGATTAAATTTCATAGAAATAATATTAAGAACGAGCAAAAAAAAAAAAAAAAAAGACCACCCGTCGTCTAGTGTATTTGTCCTCAGACGTTGTTGAAACGTATTGTATATCATAATATACGGACGCAATGCAGCAAGCGTTTCTACATAATATTATCGAAAATCAAATTGAAGCCGATACGTATCAGAACGCGACTGAGTGCAACGGAAAAACGAAAAATAGCGACAATCATCTATATATACGGACCGAATAGCCGTGGCGAAGAGAGTTTTCATACAAAAAATATACAACTACTCACGAACAAAAATCTTAGTCTAAAGACCAGAAAAATCTTTGCCGAAAGTATGGAGTATTTTGTTGTACGGTTGCGAAACTTGGACCTTAACAGTACACGATCTAAAAAAAAAAAAACTAGAAGCAATGAAAACGTGGACCCGGAGAAGATCACTTCGTGTTAGTCGGACCGAAAGGAAGAGCAATGCAGAAATTCCCCGAACAAGGGAGAAGAGAGCATATTGCTATGTGTCATCAGATCGAGAAACGGAAAACTTACGGGACGCTTAATAAGACATCATAATCCCTTCGTAACCGACGTAATGGAAGGAAGAATCAATGGACGCATAGGAAGACGCAGATTTACTAAAATCTATAATTGTTATAAATAACGCAAAATCGAAAGAAATTTTTTTCACCATAATACAGTATAAAATTACATATCGTATTTGATGAATACACGAAGTTTCTACGGCCATTATAGTTTAACACTTACGAAGAAATGAAGATTATCGAGCGATTTCACATAATTTTTCGATAGTGTTTGAATATTTTTTTTTTTGTATGCGCTTTTGATAAAATCGAAAAATAATTTTTCTATAGTATCAACTAATAGATACAATTCGCTACAGGAACCGAACCGTGATCTCAATTTCGGAGCACTCCTTCTGGTAGAATTTTTGAGTACAAACATAAAAAAAAACGTAAAAAAATTGTACGTTCGTCGCTCCGCTAAAATTTGTTTTTTAAAATTTGATATATATATATATACATTTTTAATGTAAAAACGCGTTCTAATCTAACCCAAAGCGATCTCGCTGCTGAGTTACTGCAGACAGGCTTGCAGTGGTACACGTTATTAATCGTTATGTACACAATAATCGCGCGTATATACTTTCAATTAGCAAAAACGTCTATGCGCGCTTTCGACCCGGGGAAATGAAATATGACGGGCTAATGCGCTAACCTAACCCTATCGTCGTCGGCAATATAATTTGCGATTTGCATTCGCGTTTTGTCCCGTGAAATTTTCTCGGCTCTCCCGTCGTAATTCATAGGCGTTAATGGACTGCTAGTCGCAATACTGTGTACAGCATTTTTCGCCACATTTTTTACACTAGCAAACGGGTTTTCTGCTCGTTATTATCGAGAGGAAATCGTATATAAACCACCACCGGTCCGAGAGAATGCGCTGTTAAATGCCCGTTTTAATAATTGTTGAAAAAATAAAAAAGTAGCGAGCCGCGGGATGTTGTGGATATCGCTTAAGTGTATTACTCGGATAAAGATTTTAGAGTTTTTTTTTATTATAAATTTGAAAGCAATGATAAATCATTTCATTCGATAAAACGATTCTGAGCGGAGCTTCGGTGTAACACACTTTGTCTGTTTTTTCGTACAAAATTAAAGTAATATAATATGTCCGACGTTGTGTCCAAATTCCGAGTCAAAAAACTCAAAATTAACTGTTTTATGAATGAAAAACCTCAAAATCTAAAAATAGCTATAAATAGCCTAAAATTGAATAAAACTTTTTGAGAATTTTTTTTCAAGTCTTATAGTACAAAGACAGAATTTTGTTGAAAATTTCAAGAAAATAGAATGATCATTTTTCGAAATTATAGCGAAAATACTATACGTGATATTGACGAAATCCCATTTTTAACGGTTTCTCGTAATTTTTCGGTAGTTTATCGCGTCGCGCGTTAAAAAAACTATTGAGAAAATCGAAAAATGATCTCTCTAAAGTACCGACTAGACGCGAATTGCTGCCGGAAACAAAATGTGACCGAAGAGATCGGAGCACTCGTTCTGGTCGAAAATCTGTGCACAGGATAGAAAAAAAAAAATAAACATTATTGTAAAACCACTATAGATCCCTCGCTCCGCTCAGAATCTAAAATAAATCGAATCGGGTTTTGTTATAGCGCGAGTCGGTGCCAGAGTTCGATTGCTTGTCGGAAAAGCGAGCACAAAAAAAAAATGAAATTTTCAGGTTTTCAATATAAAAAAAAAATTTGTTTTGTCCGATAACAATTTCTGTGATAACAACAGCAAAAACAGGGAATTTTCAAAATCGTTTTTTCTCTGTATATATTGTGCTGGAGTGACTATATTAATTCGCTGTTCTCGTTTTTCTATTCGAAAATACAAAAAAAAAAAACTCGTAGCGTCTAAAAACTTTTTTTGGTGTCGAAAAATTACTATTATAACAAAAAATTTCTCCTCTTCTGTTTATTGCTTATTAAATCCGAGCAAAACACGTTTTTCCTCTTAGTTTACGGACCCGGTCGTCCTCTTAACCGCGCGTACTATACAAATATAATCGCGCGTTGCTTCCAATGGCCGTTGGCGTTTTACACTTTACCCAATATATTGTGTTTTGAAGGACCAAAGGCTGGCGCGCTTTAGTATTCTCCTTTTACAAGAATATATTACGCGTTTTTGGCTTTGGAATCGATTGAAAAATTCGCGTTAGGCCTGCAGGTCAGATATATATTTTTAAATCGTATGTAAAACCTCGCTCTGCAGCGTTAAAAACTTATAAGACTTTCAAGTATCGAACACGTTCATATTAGGTTCGAGCTTTTACATTTTTAGTTCCGCGGGTCAACAACAATTTTTTTTTTGTGATTTCTCGACAACGTTTTTGATACATTCCATACAAGAGACGCGAGAAAAATTATAATCGTCCACGTACAAAATCGATAAATTTTTATACAATCCGACGATATTCAAAAATAAAACAAGATATAATATGTGTCACGAGTTAAAACATGCATTTTGATTAGCATTTTATTTACACGGCTAAAATTTTCCTTTTTATTCCTCTACCGAAAATACACTACTGTAGCGTTGAGCGATATCTGCCGATTGCTATTCGAATGGAATCCGAAATAAATTGACATTTTTCGTGTGAACTGAATCAGAGAGTCGCGTAAATTTGAATTGTTTTTTTTTATACAAACACACGTGTTAGGTTTACGCGAGCAAAGCTCGAAGAAAACAATGTGAAAATAAACGAATTTTATAATTTTTAATTAGCCGAATGGAAATTTATGATTTTTCAACGGGCTATTGATATACCGATCTATTAAACTAACTCCACAGATTAGATGAATACAGATGGATCACTCGCTATATAAACAAAAAAAAAATGAGGTCACTCGAAACCCCCCCCTCTCCAAATCAGTGTGACCGCATGATAGCACAATATATTTACCTAAAACGTAAACATTACTCCCGTGAGGTAATCTGTTTGTGTTGTTTACGTAGTGAATTCTGGTTTGGCGATCGTGTCATATAACAAATATACTCGTTTCATACACACAGTTGAAAAACAATCGGTGCTTAATCTGCGTTGAATTTTTACCGGCATGTGATAACCATTATTACGATAATATTATTTGAGATAATAAAGAAGTTGTACAATAATATTGTATAATATCAGCACAATAATTTATATCGTCGTGTGCGCCTACATTGATATGAGGGGGGACCAATCAGAAGAGCGTATTTGCAATTCTTTTAGGTTCCCGGGCCGAGTGGTCCATCTGTAATCATCTAATCTGTACTAACGCGTGCGATCGAATTGGCGTAGCGAGTAGGGATAATATTATTATAACGCCTAACCTATTTGGGATCGAGTTTGGAATACGGATATTGTTAGGAGTATGATAGATCACGTCGTGTTGCGAGTGAATGCGAAGTCTAGACGCAATTCAAAACTTCAATGATTAATAGTAATGGTTTTCTACGAGTCTGACTTAAGTGGACAATTAATAGCGCGTAGATGCGAACGAAACGTCATTGCAAAAAATAAAGAAAAAAAAACGCGACGGGTCGCGTGTATTTAATGGGTAAAAACTTTTTCTATTAAGGTAGTCGAGTGACGCAAATCTTATCATTTTAAAAGTTAAAATAAGATATAAAAAAAGCGAAAACAAACAAAACGATCGTTTTGAAAAACAATCTTATACTCTACGTACATATTTATACGTATACAACCTAACCTACTTGACATTTAAAAAAAAACTTATTTTAATATTTTATTTATTTTTTTTGATAAAAATCGAGTTTTTATCTTAGCTGGTGTATAATAACACGGTGGAAAAATCGTAAACTAATATTAAATCGATTATACACAACAATGACTGTAACCAAAATCAACAATTATCGTTTTATTTAATAAAAATGTATTATATTACCTAATACCTCTGATACAGAATTCCTCGAGTGTGAGTATTGCCAATTTCCTGCACATTTTCATCACAGGTTATTGTGAGACTGATAGAATCACAATCGTTTTCTTTAAAACCTGCAGCGAATCGGAGTAATTGCGTGTTTGTTGTCGACTACGTTTCGACACGCGTAGCGTTAAACGTTTGTTAATATAAATTGACCAAAGGCGCAATAACATTTTTAATTGAACTTTCTGGTGCTGGGATGTGAGGGTTTTAATCAGAAAATCCTTCCCTCCTTGCAAATAGTCATTACACATAACACATTAAAACTCATGAATACAAACGTTCGTGTAACGCGTAAATTGAGCGTCTCCTCGGCGAAAAAGAGGGAAAAAAACCATTCGTACCCGCGATAACTTCCTTAGAGACGGTTTGCTCATAAGCCGCTGTACGCAGGGTCGGTCATTTAAGATTCTGTTCGCGTTCACCACCGTACACTTTCCTAAATTTGTGTCGTATACATAAATAACTTTGTTTATCGATATAATCTTGTTAGGCGTGTGTGGATAAATCATATAGCTGAGTGTTCGAGGATCTGGCAATCGCCTGTAATTCAGCGAAATCAGCATTTATTCCCACTAAATTTATGGTCATGAGTTTTAAATAATAAGTACAGTAAGTACGAATAGGTTTTTTTTAACACAAGAAGAAAATACATTTATTACACTTTTGTACTCGATGTATTATTGCGCGTTTCTGTATTTTATACACGTTTTCGCGGTCGTCCTGTTTGTGTTCCGTGATTGTTTAAAATCTAATTGAAATATAATTTGTCAGTCGTGATTTCGCGTTACTATAGAGTCCGCTTAAAACCGGCATCCATCTTTTACAAAAAAAAAACCTGTATCTCCCATTTTTTTATTTTGTGTGTATGATCAAATCTTTATCTGTATATAAACTGATGAAAATGAACAAAAAAAAAACCTATACATAAAATTGAACGAATATTTCACAAAATCGGGAAATATGAACGGTAATAGTAAATTGTTTTAAACGGTTAAAATTTAATATTATATTTTGTATTGTTTACGATATAACAAACGAACGCATCTTCATGCCGTTTTTCGTGTGAATACAGCAAATTAGAACCTAACGTATTGATGTCCTCTTTGCATAGTTATTATTAAAAAAATTAATACGTTTAAAAAATATTTTTGTGTTTTATAATAATCGAGATTTGATGAATAATTAGATTTATAACTGTATACATTAAGACGTAGAATGAAAAATGTAATTAAATATTATGTTTAAAACGCCTATATCTCATATAATATTGGTTTTTATGAACAATTTAAAATTACTGGCCCGCCAAGAAAATCTTGTTTTTTTTTATGGCCCTTGGTAAAAAAAGGTTTGTCACCACTGGTTTATGCAATAAAAAAAAAAAAATTTTTTTTTCGAGAAATGCCGGAGAAATACAATAACGAATTTTGACGAAATGTCGTTTTTAACGAAAATTTTCGTCGACCGCGGTATAAAAACTATTGCGAAAATCGAAAAACGACGTCCTTAAAGTATAACCATCCCGGCGAAATTCGGTACCGAAAAAAACGGCGGGTGCGTGCGTGTTGTGATGATCGGAGCACTCCTTCTAGTGGAAAAGTGTTGTACGAAGAAAAAAAAACATTATTGTAAAACCTCGCTTCGTTCAGAATCTGAAGAAAAAAACATCTTCCAACCGTAATTGATGAGGATAATAATGATCAAAATATAATATATATATATATATATATATGAAATACAGCGCAGTAAAAATGATGAATGACGTTGGTTGGATTTTTTCCGTATATAGTACGGGTTTTTTTTTTGTCTTCATTTACGAAAAATAGCATTTTTTTTTATTCAATATCACTCAAACGACCGCGATTCATCAATTATCATTATCGTTATATTATTGAATTCATTCGATTTTACATAGGCGATTCGTGCGCGTACCACACACACACACATATCGACTGGTGTGACGGCCATAACAAATTATTATTTAATATTTATTATAACGTTTACGTACGTAATATATTATGTGCAGCCGGTCATTGGGGCTTCATAGAAATCATCGCGAATCTGTCCGGGTATTTCGCTGCGCGAACAATATAAATAGGACATACTGCAGTTTACAGATGACAATGGATAATATCATAATGGTTTGGTGGTGGTATTGATTAGGTCTTTGTTGTTGAACGGTTTCAATAGTCGATGAGGATTTTCTTAACGATTTCCCCGCGCTGTACTACGTTCGTGCAGTTTAGTCCGCGCCGAAAATAAAACGCGTGAAACGTTTTTCCGAAAAAATTTACGATTGTTAACACGCAACAGAATAATTTTATTCTTTATTTTACACCGAATAAAGATTTAAAAAAAAAAAGTTGTTTGGCAAAACAACGATTTTAAAAGCGTTTTGAGGCTAGCTGTTATCATTTTTATTTCGGTCATGCAGACAATCGTGTTTCATAAAACAGGAGAGTTAATAGAGTTTTTAACGTTTCGAGACGATCATATCGTTTTTATACTCACTTTTTATTCCCATGATTTTGAACCGCTGAAAACCGTTATTATCCTGAACGTACTGATCGCACGAGTAACGATCGAAACGAAAGGACTACGCGGATATCACGACGAAATAATGGTGCGGAGAAGAAAAATAAATAAATAAAGAATTTTTTTTTAATTTCGAAAATTACACAAGCCGTGGCAATATGTGGTACATATTATACGGGCCATTTTATTATTAACATGCTCGCTTGGCGTGCGGCAAGGATCTCCCAGTGAAGACACTTCGTCGTGAATTAAAAGTTATTTGTTATCTTTTTTTTTTAATTTGTGAGATCTCGGGGCCATTGTCTCTTAAGCCTTCTGGGAGAGTTTCCAGGGATGGAGATGGATAGAAGATTTCGAACAAGGGGGTTGGTGTGATTTTGAAGGCGGTTTCTAAATTTGGAGTATATAGTGTAGCTTGGCTGATTCCGTGACTTTAGGAATGTGGAGGGTATGGTTTGAGATGTATGGTGGTGCATTTGTCATTGTAGTCTGAGCATTTTTGATTGAAATATTTGGATTTTTTGAGTGTTAGTTTTTTTCGGCGGAGCTCCAGAGTCGAATACCATATAGCCACTAGATTGTAAACGTGAATTTAGTTTTTGAGGGATATTTTTGAATATTTACCGAGGATGGGTTGAATAAAGAATTTAACCGCGCGATTTCACGGCGAATAATCGAATCCGGCGATGGTATGACGTGGATTGAATCTTATAACGTTTCCTTTGTACTGGACGCCGTACAACATTTTCCACGTCGTTGACAACTTTATCGGAAACATTTACTAAAGACTGATGGAGTTGTCTACAAAACCGTAAATAAGTTGTTTAACGTTTCGTGTATATTGTAAAAAAAATATATATATATGGTAATATTATATAGTTTGTATTATAATAAGTAATAAGAAAAAAGTGAAATGACTGAAATTAGGTACGTTTTTCTCTCTCTCTCTTAAACTGTAAGCAAATTCTTTGTTACGGAAAATTAAAATGCGCGTAAAAAACATTTGCACAGAGCATAACCACGGATATCTGACAATATTGCGATAAATTCGTTTTTGCAAAATCCAAAATTTCGAATCGATTTCTTTCTTTTAAATATTATGGTATTTGCAATTTTTTACTAATATGCAGCCGTAAGTTTTCGACGATTCATTGAAATTTATAGAAATGTCAATATAATATATTATATTAATGGTATTCCAGAGAAACCGGACGTTCAGCAAAACTAGTCTGTATAGTCGTCGGAACCATTTTGCGTTCTCTCGTGGCCGCCACTGAATACTATCAGTTTTGTTGAAAAGTATTTTAATTTAAAGAAGCGAATCTTAAACAAAAAAAAAAAAATTGTTTAAAAATTAGCGACATTAAACGTTTTATACACTAGAATTTTTTTAAAAATGATATTTACAAAATCGCTACATATACATCTTGATTTAAAGAAAAAAAAGAAATTATTATAAAATTTTTCATTTTTTTTTTTATTTCGATTTTCTTAAATTAAAAAAAAATGTTTTATTATATTAGGCCGACGTATACAGCTCTTTTTTTAAACTTTAATATATTGCACCGGTCGAGTACGCCAGTCCGGCTATTTTATGCGATAACGGTTTTATGTGCGAAATTAAATCTAATATTAATGTGTTTCGGTGCGTTCGCCATACTGGGACGCGGCGAATGTGTTTTTAATTTCATTGAAAAAAATAAAAAATTATAAGTATATTATATACGTATTTTATACACTATATTATAATGGAAAAATATTAAATTTAATAAACAATATTATTTTTGTTACCAATGAATTTTATACACATTATATAACGCTTACGAAAATTGCGAAATTTGTATAATTAAATTTTATAAAGGTTTATTATGGTAAATTTATTTCTCGTCATGCGGAACAGATATTACTGAAATCTTGGAAAATTATCGAAAAGTATTCAAATTAAATTCAAAGTTTTTTTTTTTTCGAAAAATAAAAGGAAGTCAAAACATAACGCAACGAAGCTTTAATAAATACCTCTACGAATAAATCGAACGTAAACTGCAGCGAAACAGCGAATAATATTATCGTTATTTCGGTATTATAGTATAATTATATATGAGGAGATAATTATTACAGGGTTTAATGAAAAAAAAAAAAAAACACACAACGGCAATAGGAAGTGAATATTTCGCTAGAATTTAAGTGTACTCATTTTTTTTTGCCGGCGGAATTTTTTTTTTATTTTACTAAAACGGCACATTTACATTTCGTAAAAAAAACGGAATTTATTTAGCACGGACAAATACTTAGTCGTAAACAAAGACTATAAAGCCGAATAAATGGATGCGAGTAATACGCGTAGGTATGTATACATATACGTATATACACGAGCTCGAGTTGACAAATAAAATATTACAACGGGAATAAAATAATAAGATACGCGCAACGATAAAAGCACCTGGTGGTAATATTATACGTTTATACACGCGTATTTCGGACTGCGCGACGAGTGATGATAAAAAAAAAAAAAAGCGTCTTCGAATGTCCCCCATCAAAATAAATGTAGTGATTGAACATTCGATTGCGCGTACTTACGTTTTTAGATTGTGAGCGGAGCGAGGAATGTATTGGTTTCAAAACGATGCGGTTTTTTTTTTATGTCTGTATCCGGAAATTCTACTAGAAGAAATACGCTGATCTTTACAATCGTACCTTGGTTCCGGCAGCAAATTGCATCTATATAGTTGGTACTTGAAATAGGTCGTTTTTCGATTGTCTCAATACTTTTTTCAATCGTCAGAAGAAACTACCGAAAAAGTACGTAAAAACAGCGTTAAAAAAAGGAAAAAAGGAAATGAGATTGATTTCTCGTTAAATAGGAAAAAAAGAAGAGTGGCAACGTCCAAGTATGTTGTTAAGAATGGAAGAAATGAAGCGCCGAGGTCGTGGTGGCGGCACGAGAGTTTAGAAATATTGAGGGTACTGTGTATGAGTGAATATAACGTCGATGGTTCAGTTTAATAATAAATGTAGCGCGGGGAGAGGGGAAATTGTTTTGTATACGATCAAGCCTTAAATGGTCTTTGACCGGTTATGAGCTATAGGGACGCTACGTTATGCTAGATCGTACTCCGGTAACGAGCGGATTAAGGAAAGTATAGTGTACAGAGAAAATTAACGAAATCGAATTTTGATGTATTTCGCTTTGAGAACTTTATCGACCGGTGACGGTAAGGAGGGAATGCGATGGATTCCGAGATCATTAAAAAGAAAGAAAGGCTCTCTTGAGAAGAACGCTATTGTCGGTGAGTAAATGCGAGGATGAACAGTATATACTGATTGTGGAGATTTGAGTAGTGTTTGTTATGACGAGACGATGTAAAAACAATTTTTTTTAAAAATGTATGTATATTTTATATCTATAAAAATGTACAAGAATAAAACGTCGATAAGATATACACAAAAAACAAGTATTAAATACATACGTATAGACTGTTTTCTCCACCAGCGTACACGCATCCTAACCAAATATAATCGTACGCAGCTTTTGTTATTCACGCCGTTTAGTTGTTGTCATATTTTCTCTCTTCTCCACGCGTATTTACAAATCCGCGTGAAAAATCGTGCAGATGCATAAAAAGAGAATAATAAACTTATGAATTCCGTTGTCGATTTTACATAATACACCGGTAGATTGCAGCGATCCCCTTCTTAGGATTACCGAAAAGAAAAAAAATGAATACCTTTTCAAAATTTAAATTTCTAAACGATATTCCGGTGTTTTATCCTCTGTTTCGGTTGTCGTAGCTCATAGTAGTAATACACTCGTGTTCAATAGAATTTTTCTCGTTAGACAAAATCTTCCGCGGTCAAAATATTATGTTCCTATTTCAAAAACTCAGACAAATCGCTTTCTCGTCCCTAAAAATCTCAAAAAAAAAACCGATAATTTAAATTAAATTTCATCAGAAAGAAAACACGTTATAATAGTTATTTTTTTTTTAGTATAAATATTATAAAAGAAACACAAAATTTCCCTTGAGCCGCGGGAACTCGACTCTATCGTTCAGTCATTTCGGAAAAGTATAATTTTTTTGCTCGCTTTATAAATATTATTGTTTTTGTTCGTTATTATGAAAGCGTGCACGTGTGTTGTTTCAAAATGGCAGGAAAATCGAAAGAAAAACATACAAATATAAGTGATACGTAGAAAAAGAAACCCGACAATTTCCAGTGAAATTGTGAAAACGTGATACGCGTAAGACAAATATAATATCTCCGATTTACTGGGTGTTATATTTCGCAGTGTATTTTATCGCGAACGTTATTAATTGAGAGTCAATAATTTTTTTCGTTTTATAAAAGTCAAAGGATATAAATGCGGAGAAATCGTCCAACCACAGAACGGAAGAGTTCCATAAGAGTGGTAATTTGCAATCGTTCATCGAATGCGTTTTTAATTTACGAAATATTTCTATTGGTTCGATCTATTCGAATATCGGCTTAAATGGAGCCGTAAGCGAAATTTTTATTCAATTTCATACCCACGCTTTTATCAGCAAAATATTATCGATTAGACACGTTTGGAGGGAGTGAAAAAAATTATAAGTAAAATATAACGTCGTAAACTTTGAAAACGTTCCACACGTGAAACCTTTCTGAAGTGAACTTTTCGAATTAGAACTTTTTCAGAGTTAACGAGTATTAATTTAAAATCTTTTCAAACTCATGTACAGTCGGGGTCACCGAAAATTCCATAAAAATATTGCAACAGTCGAGCAAATTAATTTTGAGCTTTTTCCCGTTGCTTTTAAAATATCTATACGGGTAATTTTTAATACAATCTCTTTATACGTATTACTCACATTTTATTATTATTAAAATTATTTAATTTCTTTTCCGAACAACAATTGTAAAACATGGTTTATTATTTTATTTTATAATGCTATTTTCATAAATAATCAAATTAATTATAATAGTATTATTTATTAAAAAAAAAATAAGAGGCTGATGTATATAATATATATTGTATTTGTTTTTATTTCGTTGTTCGTTATCATCACAATTTCATCACTGTAATCTGGGGCTATACATCGTTCCATTTAATATCGTATTACACGTAATGTTTATTGTGGAATTATTATTTTTTTCTCGGAAAAGCATTATACTTAAAAAAGTTCTTCGTTAGGCTACGTGGAATAAAATATTTTCTACTTTTTGTATTGTAGAAACCTCATCATATTTTGTGTACGTTACATTCAATAATAATGTTAGAAACGCCATTATATTTATATAATGTGCTTAAAAAAATAAGACAAGTTTTTTTTATTGCACAATAATTAATGGAAAAATTTTAGTTTCGAAAAATATTGACTTTCTAGAACGTTTACGTTTTCAGATAACGAAAATATAAAGGTGGGTAGTTACTATAGTTATTATAAGTCTGGATGAAACGAATTTTTTTTTTTTTTCATTAATTTTAGACGGGGTTGACTGTTAACATGTCTCTTGGTTCCTCTCAAAAATGAAAGCCAGATGACTATAGTCACCTAGGTACTCACCTTTATCAGGCCCTGATGACACCTACACCGGGTTCATATCCCCCGGTATAGAGAACCTGCACTGTTTACATACAGACGAATGTGCGCGAAAGCGATTCGAATTACCCTGCCGGCGTTTTCGTCGACACTATGCTAATTGCATTAATAATCAAACGGTCCTTTTTGTCGACCCGACTGTCACGAATAGATCTGTTGGACATCCGCGCGGATGACCCGTGTTTAATTCGCCGCCGTCGGAGGAAGAGTTTCTTCGGTATTCCTCTCTCGGAGACACGTATTCGAATCGTCGCTCGGTATAATAAACATAATAAATGCTTACCCGTTTGCAGCAGAGACGTGTCTCTGGACGGCACGTATTTTTAATTAATTTCACTCTGAACATTAATCGAATCGCCGTGTAAACACCCTGTCCGTCTAACGGTGTCTATATACGTCGATATACCCCGTCGCGAATTCGCATTTTCCATTTCACCGTGCGAAAAGTCCCGCGAACCCTTTCTCACCGATCGTAAACGGTCGGTGTAATATGCGTGGACGTGCGGTGATCATTCGAGTACACGTACGTGTTATTTTACAAGAAAAAAAAGAATATTTCTCCTCCGAGTCTATTCTGATTTTGAAACGCTGAGAGGACATTTTGGACATTTTATAGCAGAAACAAAAGAAAATTTGATCGAAATTGTTGTTCGCGTATTGTCATAACAATCTATTGTAATAAAATCGCATCTAAACGCACTGAATTCTGAGCATGATAGTCGTGTTAAACGTTCCGTTCGATATATTATTCGTGCCAAGCCAATGTGTTCACAATCAGTTAAATACTTGAATACGTAAGAGGATATTGGGAATGAACACGGAGCAGTGAACTGTGTAAAACAAGATTATAGAAATACTGTGATTACTTATGGACTTATTTTTTATTATCGATTATATTTGTTTAATGGAGAAAAAAAAACGATAATTATTTATGTTTGTATTATGATTTATGGAAATTATGGTGGTGTGCGTTGGGAGCAAACGGGCACTTTTGCGTCGCACTGTACATTTTTTCAAACGCAGGTTGTTGTCCACGAGAAGCTGATGGAAACATCGTGTTGCCGAAAGGTTATCGCTCGTGCGAAGTAGAAAATTAAAAGAAAAAAAGATTGCGGCTACTGTTAGCTTTCGACTCAAGAGGCACGCATAAACGGAGATTATAGAATTGTATTTTGATTTTTTAAAACGATTCTGAGCGACGATCTAGTGTTTCATTATAATATTGATGTAGAGTTTACCTGGAGCTTGGCTCCGAGCGTCCCGAGTATTTTTTTCGAATGAAATGTTTTCGATGAGATCTCAATTATTTTTTAATAAGTTCTTTGTTGGTTTTTTTTGAGTCCTAATTACTGGACTTTAACAGCTCCTTTTTTTCCATAGCCTACTCTCCGTGTTTGCCTCTTTTCCTTTCCTTCTTGGCTTAATCTAGGAAATCTTGAACCTTTGAACCTTTACAGATCCTTGCATTCCTGTACTGTGTGAGCAGTGGAATTTTAACTTTCAATACTACAATATTTTGATGATCGAATGACGTGTGAGTGACGAAACCAATGAAATTCGCGTACTAATAAAATATTAACTCTTATGTATCATATCCCGAACGGGTTCAAAAATCGCTTCGAGAATAGTGCGGACGCTTCGTTTGCCTATCGTTCGGTTTGGTGAGGTCTTTTCGGTTAGGTTTGCCGGGCACGTGAAAACGGTTTAGGAAACGTCACGTATATAGTTTAATTCGGTTAACACACGGACTCGGGACTCGCGTGTTACGACGACAAAATCACCTGCAATGGTCATTAAACGCGTACACGAATTTATAACCCGAATCAGGCCGGATAAGTGGTAGAGACCCGAATTAGCAGGCTCCGGTCGGACCATCGCGAAACGATGTCTACCTACACAACAGCGTAGACATATAAAATCGCGATACGAGCGCGGTTTCTTTCTCCTCTTATTGCACGAAGTCCGACCGCCGGACGATAAAATTCGACGATAATTCTTATTTAACCGAGAGAAGCCTTTCTCTCGTTCCAATATATCTACAATAATGCTAAATAATCGCCTTTACGCGCAGTCTGCTGCGCGATAAGTATATTTTCGTTATTTTCGCGAAATCTCCCGAAACGAACGGTGTAATAAAACGTACCAAAGGATCCGTATCTCCAGCAAATCGAGACGATCCCATTCGTTTGTTCTGCTAATTCGCCGTGCTTTTCCTGCGAGCCCAGCCACCACCGCGTCGGTGTTTTTCGATAGACGAATTCGACACTAATTTTTCGCATAGCTGCACCAACTAATAACACTACTATATCGTCTAAACGGTAGCCGTCCTATTGCTACAAGCCAGTCCCGTAATCGAGTTAAAGAGTCGTCCATGTAGTTCTCATCATTGATTCGGTTTGAATTTTCTTTTCAATCGCACGCGAGAGGGTCCTCCTCAAGTGGTTTTTCAATAAAAACATTTTCAACTGCACCACCACATTTCGCTGCGCGCGAAAACTGTGGCCCTGTAGTTCAAAACGTAAATTTTTATTGAAAAACTGTAAAAAAAAAAAAAAGAAATTCGTGCGTTATAATCATAAACCATAGACAATTGTTCAATTCCATTAAGGCAGTACTGCATGCACGCAAAAGGACGGATAGCGTTATTTTTCGACGTGAATCAATTTTTTTATATATAATAAAAAAAAAAATAACCGGGTGTGGGGTCTCGGGACCCCAGACAGAAGCGAAGCTTCAAAGTTCAAAGATATATGTTACTGAATTCGTTTTTATAGACACTTTTTAATCGCAACCAATTTATTTCCAGTGCAATACTTATTATTAAGCTGATAAAAGGAAATTAATAACAAATGTGAAAAAGAGTAAAATGAATGTTTATACCATTCTTTTTGCTAACAAAGTACTGTGATTTGTACATAATAATAATATATTTACAAAGTTTTATATTCTGCATTGTTCTGGACATTTTGACTTTCTGTATCAGACTTTAAATCAGTTATTGGTCACAGCCTTTTTATTACATTTATTGATATCTTAACGACAACGAGTGGTTCCCGTATACGAGAACGTTATTGGTATCTATATTTAGATTATTTTCGGGAAATTCCAAAAAATGTGTTGTATCAAAACCTGTTATTTTAGGTAACGTTCACACACCAAGTGCGCTGTCACGGGAGAGCGTTGCATGTCGATTTTTTGGTCTCGGTTTTTCTCAGTTCACTACCCACAACGGGCGTATAAAAGCTTCGCTTCAATAACAGTTGGAAAAAATTTAAATTACACCTCGTTTAGAACAAAGTGATTTATTGATTTTCGAAAATAGTCATACCTGCCTGCCGGACTATGTGATATCGAATACCTCCAGAGTTTATATTACGTATTAATATATATATTAATTCGATGATTCTTACTGTCACGAGTAATTAATATCGAAACAAGTATTCAGACTTTGATGAATTAATGGTAATCATTTAAACGATTCGGCGAAAAAGAAAACTTATTTTATAAGAAACGTGAAATATTTGAAGAAAACAATATTAATCGAAAACGCCCGAGGGACGGCGAGTCTGCAGTACCAGAGAATCGTTTATATTTTCGATTTTTCTTGGTTTTTATCGCGACGAGACTAATATGAATTATATTAAAAGTCGTTTAAGACATTCATTATTATAATTTTCACTAATTTTTTAGAAGCTGTAAATAACATTCGCTCATTAACCCACTATTCTCATAAATAATTAATAAAATAACGAATTATTATTATTTTTTTAATAATATGTACTATTTTATTGTTAATAATTTGTTATGTTTTGTATTAAATTGTTATTTGATTTTCTAATGGCTCGTAAAAACGTAACGAAACGATAAATTATTATAGTAGTAGGTGTATTATTAACGTATAATAATTTTTTTTTTTTTTTAAAGTTGACTTTTTTTGGAAAAATTGGGAAAATGAACTCACTAAAATATACCGACTAGACGGAATTTTCTAGCGGATTTTCATTAAGTACATGAAACTATCGGAGCCCAGCTCTTACTTCGGTTACGCGGAAACGTGAACAATTTGCGGATCATTTCGGGAGGAAAAAAATCGTCCAAAGCGATGTAAGCCTTAATTCGTGTTTTAAAAACATTTTTTAGAAGGACGTAGCGTTTGTGTAAAACAATATTCGAATTAAAACCGATTGTATACAAAACTGGTATTTGTATATTTTTGTTAATCGCGAGTTATTCGCAATACGAGTCTCTCTCTCTCTCTCTTATTTTCTGGAGAAAATTTCTTCTTTTTTTATTTCGACGCCGCTACGGGGTACAGTATTTATGGAGTGAACCGGGTTTAAACCCCGATTCTCGTCCCCGCGACCGAAGAAAAAATAATGTTAAACGGCCGTTACTGCTGTCCGTAAAATTAAATCTGACATTGAACTATATATGCGGCTGCAAGGAGCTAACATTTACTGCAGTTTCAGTCTTAATTTTTTATCATAATTTCTTCGGCGATATTGTACAGGGCGAGAATGGTCGTAAAATATACACCTCAAATTCAACAAAAAAGTTCCATTTGATCATGAATCGAACGCGATTGTTCTCCTCGAAATGGCCACATATCCTGAACTATATTGGTACTGCGGCGAATTTGAAAAATAGAAAAATTCCCTCGAGAAAAACGTACCAAGCGAGGTTCCAATATTATTTTCGCGAGCATATAGATACAATGCTAAAATTTGAAAACTCGGAAACGTCTGCATTTTAGAAATTTGACTCATATCCAACGAATATTTTTTTTCTATGTCTCTCAGAGGTGTGCAAAAACTTCCGTTTTTTTCCAATAAGCTTTCCTATACGGTATAGTCGTTTTTTTTTTAGGAAAATTCCGTCTCGGCGGGGAGAAGAAAAAAAAATTCTTCAATAATTAAATTAAAGTTTTTTTTTTACCGTCCGGTATAGTCCGGTTAGGGGAGGGTAAAGCTGCCATTACACAGATATTGAAAATGTCTAAATACGCCTCGCGTGTGAAGTCCCATATCGATTTTAATACATTGAAAACCCGACAATATTCATCTCGTGTACACATTATACACACCGGTGCCAAATGCGTGTGCCGAGGGGTGCGAGAGGTTATAAGGTGTAATTCGCAGGCTTCACCGCCGCGAGGGGTTCGGCGCGCGCGCGCGTGTGCCGCCGGCGTAACGTCATTTGCAAATTGAATCGGTAAATTACCGAGCAACGCGCGTTGTCGAGTTTCCACCCGGGGTCGAACGGTGTGCGATACATCATAATATTATACCCGATAATCGCGCTTTCAAACCTGTATATCCGGCCACTATAACCGCTCCGTACACGTACAAGTGTACGAGTACAAATATTAGAATACGTTTCTTTTCGATTTTATCGCGTCATTTCCGTCACGGTCTCGCTCCGGCTTAGGGCGATTACAACGAGTCCTTATTCTTACGTCCTGTCCCTCCGAGTTGAGAAAACTTCCTGAAAATTTACGTTCCCACTGGGGTCCGTCGGCCGTTTTTATGCGGCGCACCAGTGGCGAACCTTGGCAAACAGTCGGCTTCTGTCGCTTTTAGTCGGGTGCTGCAGGCTCCTGAAACTCGTTTGTATAGGAATCTGATATTTTTCAATTTTCGTAAATCATAAAACGGTATTTTTAAACGTTACGCGCTTACGTCGCGAGACAGCATTCACAGACTCGATTTTCTACATTTTTTTCTCCCCGTCTACTTCTATAGCTGTTATTCTCAATTTTGCGCAGTTTTGAAAAAAATCGTTGTTTCAATTGTAGTAACCGACGAACGTTTGCTACCGGAAAAACGACTGAAAAAAATTGAGTACTATACCTATATAAAAAAAAAAAAAATTGTTTACAGAAAATAACCAAAAAGAAAAATCTATTAACGTACAGAGACGAAATGCAGATGTAGAAAAAGGAAGAACAACGTGCATGGAACGTAAACGAAATAACAATAAAACGAGAAAAGAAAGTAATCACCACATAGCTTATTACGACGCAATATAGAGGGCGTGGCAGAAAGGCGCAAGTCTCGAATACACACACACACACACACACACACACACATCGCATTCAGACGCGAACTACGTTGTTCACGTCTGACCGCCGTGACTACACTGAACGGTCCGATGGTTCGGACCGCTATTTATATGCGCCTTTCTGCCACGCCCTCTATGTTGTGTCGTAACGCTATCTGGTGACTACTTTCTTTTCCGGTTTTATTACGATCGGCTGACGCGCTATGTCGGCAAATGCGGGTGTTTAGTTTGACGCTGACCGAGCGATCGATCGTTGGCCCGTATGCAATCTTTATTATTTATTTATTTTTATTAATAATAATAAATTATATTTCGCGTATTTCAACGAAATGAAACGAACGTAAGGATTCGTCTTACCTCGTTGTACACTCGTATATTTTACACGTTTACTATTTATTTAACGTTTACTGTTTTTTTACTGTACACGACCGATGAGTACCGACCGAGTTTGTCGTCAGCTAAGCACTAAGTGCTCGATCAAGACCGATGATCAGCGCGTACCGTACGCGACGTAATAACGTCCCTGGTAGCTAATTAACCTAACCGCGACGGACGCAAACGGTGTTTCGTATGTTTTAAACAATTTTTTGCGAATAACGAATACGAAAGAATTTTCGCGAATAAACGTTTCTATAGAATACAATAATTTATAATAACAACGTACGCACGAAAATACGGAGTGCATATTTTTAGCGACAATTTCTCAATGTACGCCGTACACATACGAAGTTGTGAAACGTTACGGAACGTTTTAGTCGTCATCGCTTTTTTTTTTTACAAGACAACTTTATCGGTACAGAGAGAAAAAAAAAAAAGAAATTCCGTTAATGACTGCAATATAATCGAATAACGTTCTTCGTCTCGTCCGAATCAAAATATAAAAAAAAAAACCGCCGTCACCGGTAACACCGAAATCGCCGGCCGAGTCGACGAAATCGGCGGCCACTATTTCCGCGCGCACACGCCCGCGGCCATCGACCGCGCCACCGCTTCGTTTACGCGTTCGGCGCGTTACCGGGCCGCGACCACCGCGGGCCCGCGACCGCCGGCGCGCACTCCGACTCGGTGACGTCCATCGGGCATTCTCCCGGGCACCGACAGTCGGCCGGGCAAGGCCACGCGCACCGCGGACCGTCGAACGGACACCGCGTATCCGCCGCCGCCGCGCCCGTACCCGCGACGTTAAAGTCCGTTCCGGCCGGGACGTCCGACTCGGTGACGTCCATCGGGCATCCTCCCGGACACTGGCAGTCCGACGAACAGCCGGACGGCCGCGAGGCACCACCACAACGGGACGGCCCACTGCTCGTCCGTACATTTTTCGTTGCAGAACACCGGCGTGCTGCTGGAGATCCCCAAACGCGTGGAATCGCGTGACGGCGTAACGTTAATAACGTAGTCGAACAGCAGACGTTTACACGGATCTCTCTCGTGTAGCCAGTGCCGCCTTAAGGCACGGGCCTGGAGGGCCCTGGCCCGGGGCCCCCAATTTATTTACAAAATAACATATTCATTTTTTTTTTTTTTTTTTACTTAGATATATTTAATAAAATAAATCTCGAATGATAAAAAAAAATTTAATTTTAAAATATTAACATTTTGAAATTATCGTGATAAACAATAAAGTATAACAGAGATATTCTAAAAAAAAAAAATTCGCGTTTTATTTTTTATTGATTAAGTATAATTTTTAATATCTAATATAGTATATTACGTGTTAACAAAAATATATATATATATGAATATATCATAATTTAATTATTCAAAGGCCCCCAAATATTTTGGGCCCTTGAGCCTCGCATAACCTTAAGACGGCTTTGCGTGTAGCAGTGCCGCGATTATCGCAGTTAAGAGGCCTATAGCCCGCTAGGCAGCAAAAATATTGAACGGCCAGTTATTGTAAGCAGCCAGTCAGACTGTTGTCGAGTCGTCAATCGTCAAGCCGGTTGGCTGCCTAGTGGCCTGAATTGTTTTCCCGTTTGAATTCCGTATGGGATTACTTGAAATTCCAAAGTAAAAAAAGCGCTCCAGCACCAGCGGAAAAAAATGTTGAAACGTAAATTTAAAAAGAAGTAGAAACGTTTTTCAAAAAGATGGCGAGACAATCGGGTCTGTGACGGAAAACCGATTCTGAGCCGCGCTATTATAGGGGTTATTTCAATTCGACCATAAATACGGCACGACTCGATTTTATTCACTTGTATGAAAACCGAAAAGCGCGTCGAATAAAGTCTACATATATATATCTGCTATATTGATTCGCTACCGAAAAGTGTGATTGAAACACAGTAATCTGACCGTTATAATTTTCCGTATCTTTAAAGAAAAGTTTTAATTATGGCCGTTTTGAATAAATAAAAAAAAAAAAATGCCTTACCGATCGTCGGCAAAAACGTTCTGGATCTTGCGCGCGATAAAATATCTTATAATATCTCTCTCTCTCTCTGTTATCAGCGCAGACAGCAGACGGTTAGCAAAACGCAAATTATATCATATCGTGCGCCACAAAATTTGAGACGCTACTAATTTCGGTCGCTTCGGGGACCGGAGTAAAATTTGTTCGCGGCACTGTCGATTCCACTATATACGACTTACTCGAACATATTTTTATTTTGTTCTTCGACGATATACGTTCGCCCACGACCGGTATTATAATATATAACTTATCAGAAAACGATAGTCGAACACGCTTTGACAGGCTTCAATCAGCGTTGCAATATCGCGTTCAATCCGATCAAAACCAAACAGTAAATGAATATTCAAATATCCAACGGAAATTATTTTCGCGTCAATCGTCTCGATTTCGCGAATAATAATCGGTTTTCGTCACGAAACGTTCGTTACGCGTTCGTATATTATGTACCTCGCCGTTATAAATACGAGTTTCTACGGTAACGCATTGTGTCCAGGATACGTGGTTTTTTTTCAAACAAACATTAAACGTTTTTTATATCGGCTGTAAACAATAAAATATAAATAGTTATTTAATTCGAACAAAAAAAAAAAAAAATCTAAATAGCACTATAGCGGTTTATAGTGACCGCACTCAATGATTTAATGGTACTATAGTTACCGAATTGACTCAAGAAAACGCGGTTACTTAATATTATTCAGTGAAGATGTTATTAGCAATAAATCGACAATTTTTTTATTAATTTTTTTTAAAAATATTCGACAAATACAATTTGTAATATAATATGAATACGAGTTACAATAGAAATGTATACCGTTCGTTTATACATTTTATGAATGTAACGAGTTTTAATAAAAGCGGACTGTCGAGACGAATTATGAAAATATATGTGTGTTATTGTATCAGCTTTTTCTCTCCGAATCCTAAAAAATATCTGCCGTGATTTAAAAAAAAACCTCGGATTTTAATATTAGAGAATTTTCGTTTTACCGTCCCGCGCTCGCGCGTTCCACCGAGTTGTAAATATTATTATTATTGCAAGGGCGTAGTAAAAATAAAAATAAAAAATTATAAAAAGTAACGAGCCGCGGAGTGTCGCTTAAGTGAATTACTTGGATAAAGGTTTTAGTGTTTATATGGTTATCACTATAAATTTGAAAGCAATGATAAATGATCGTTATATTCAAATAAATCGTTGCGTTCGATAAAACGATTTTCTGCGGAGCTTCGGTGTTATATTATTTATTATGTTAATGCTATATAATATAATTATGGTAAAGAAACTGTGACCGTAAAGATCGGAGAACTCCTCTCGGTAGAATTTTTGAGTAGAGACATAAAAAAAGTTTATATATATATATACATTAATTATTTTTTCGGTGGTTTTTTAGTTAGATTTTTTAGGGGTTTGTGAGAAAATCAAAAAAATGACCTCTCAAAAGTACCGACTAGATGTACAAATTTGCTCCTGGAAACAAACTGTGACCGTATGATTATTACATGTGGTCCGCATGATTATAGCTATCGCGTCATGTTTCTTTCCAGTTTAATTTTTTTGCTATATTGAACAGCAACAATTACCATTTTATACACGTTTACATATGTCTTATGTAATACTTATAATGAAAGAGCCGCGCGTAGATATCGCATTTCGACCGTCATATCACATAATATGTATTTAACGCCGAAAATCGATTTTCCAGGCACTTATCAGCTTTTACCACAACGGTATACGGCGATGTACGCGCGGGAAAATGTAATTCCGTTTTACACGCCCCTGACACGCGCGTTGTACGTAAACTCGTATAGAGTTTCGAGTGGAAAAATAATATTCGCTAGCTCGTTATGAGTATAAAGGGATACGATTCCGGCGCAGCTATACCCGCAGGGACGGCCAAGGAAAATTGGGACGAGACTGTTGTAGTTTTGCAGTGTATTTATTGCTATACGTGTTATTTCTGTACGGAGATTGTTTTCGAGTGGTATACGAATCGGATTCAAATTACAAACAAAACGTTGAGACGAACGATAAAGCAAGTGTCGAAAATCGACTACGCTATATTATCACGGCGAGAAGACACGGGTTTTTCAAGAGTTTCGACCAGTGTGCAGTGTGTTGATAATAAGTCACACGACCAGTCGCATGCGAGTCGCAGTCGTTAGCCTTTAGAAGTAATTCGTATAAAATCAATGCGGCAATTGAATAACGAATTGGTCCACTAAACCGCTCGGTCCAACAGCTGCAGAAACAGTAGCCGGAGACGGTTGGAATACCGTTCTAATACACTTTATTCAGTTCGGAAGACCGGACAACTGCAGTTTATCGACACCAGCTACGTCGCTTTCACCACCCGAATCTGCGGTTCGAACGGACGAGGAGTGCGTATCCGTCATGCGACATTACTATTTTGCAGGCGAAGTGCGATCGAAACGCCAACTATAAGGCTGTGCTCGACAGTCCGATATAGAAGGAGGAGTGTTGACGGAACAGAACATTCAGAACACTCAAGAGGAATCTCACCGTTTCCCGGCGCTGATCGTTAGACCATTGATTATAAATACTAGTATTTATAATCAATGGTTAGACGTCGTGTAAGGTGACCCCGATCTGTATAACATAAGCATCGCATACCGTGGTCCAGACAAAAGTAAAACTTCCTACAAAGCTTATAAAGCAGATGATACGTTACTATCGCCAATATTATATCAAAATATTAATCGGTATAATGTGTCGTATAGAGGATATTTGATATAGGTATTAACGAATCTCGCGACGTAATTCGATACGAAAATCGTAAAACTAAATCCGGTTGTTTAACGCCCTGTTCTAAATGAGTTTTCCGAGTCGTTGCTAAATCGCTTTATCGCACCGCAGAAAACGATAGATTCGATCCCTTTTCACGTGTTTAAGCCCTTTTTCGCGGAGTAACGCCTAACCCCGAACAAACGCGAAAATATTGTTATCGTTACGCCGCGTGTAATGCGCGTACTCGTATACGGATTGCAACGAGACGCTCTCAACTGGTGTAGTCTTACAAAAGAATAAAACAACTATAGGTATTCTAATGTTAAGCGAATCGGTAAGGGTTTTACGTAGGTTTTTTCTTCCGAACGCGACAAATTTTTATTTTATTCCGAATGCGTTTTAAATTTCGTCACAAAAAAAAAAAAAAAATTCCGCGAACCTATTGTTTCCAAACAGTAATCTCGTATATGCTGCCGTAAAAGAAATTAATAAGTGAGTTCCTCTATACGGATATAAACGTTATTATTATAAACATCACCACAAACGCGCTGCAGTATTTCTCTCGTCGCAAAGGCAATCCACTAGCTGATGTCATCCATATATATATATATATATACCGAATACGGATTTCCTCTAAGCTCGAGCTATGAATAATAATTGAACATTTACTTTTATTTCGTTCTCCGTCTATCCGCTTTCGTCTCCGTATCGCGCGTAATATGCGCTCGCTGAAAATACAATTATTCGTGTCCCGAACGAACTCGCTTCCGAATATAACAAGAGGGTAAAAATATACGAAAGAAAAAAAAAACTTATAGTAGAAGCATTTTATGGTTACTGCGTTGTGTGGTAATATCGAAAGAAACCGAGTGAATACGTTTCAATTTCAACGACTTTAAATATTTAAAACGTTATAATATTCGTTAAGGGCGTCTCACACGCATCCGCATACAGGTTAACCTAACCGAATATTGTTTATCACCGAAGAGAAATTGCAGTGCGATTATTATTGATTGGACTCTCTTAAAATCGTTTGGATATTTTATAAGTCGAATGTATATACAAAAAAAAAAAAACTAATTTATATGCATATTAATGTTTCAATATAAAAAAAAAAAAAATGTAGCGACTTAAAGAAAAAAAAAACGCGAAGGCTAAAAATAATAATTAACGAAAGATAACCTCTCCACTGCGACGAAAATAATTAATATTTCGTTTTCGAATATAACGTAATAAAAATAAACCCCTTTTTTTATATCGGCTGCGTATTTAAAAAAAAAAACCATTAACTAAAGAATTAATAAACTACGCGCGTTAATTATAATTTATTTACAAAAAAAAAAAAAATTAAATAATAAACAATCGTTTGACGGTCGAATATTTTTATTTCGTATCAAAAAAAAAACCATCGATATTATTCTTCTTCGTTTATATAGTAGAAACTCAATCGAAACGCCGTTTATAGACCTTATTACTTTTTCTATTCAGCATCGTCTGAATTTTATAACGAGTCCTCCGAAGTCGTTTTACGTTTTGAAAAACGTTCGGTAGGTACAAAAGTCTGCAGTCGCTTCTACTTGCAGTATTATTTTATCCGCGTTCGATATTTTTTTTAGTTACAATATCGTTTTATATATTACCTACATACGAAATTCTCCTTTTATTCGTTTATAATTGGATTTCTGTTCCTTTGTGTTATTTTCTGTACACATACGGGGAAAAAAAAATATATATATATATCCGTACACAAGCTCTGCGCAGTACGTGCAGGTCTCTTCATTATTGCGTTACGCGCATTATCGTAAACAATTCTTTTCCGTCTCTATACGAAAGCGAATGTACAATTTGCCTGCAGGAAACGGTGCAAATATAAATTTCATTTTCGATATTTCATTCGGACGCGTGAGGTTAACGGATATTGTGTATATATTAACAAAAGTTTCGAAATATTTCGAAAACGTTAATTTTTTTAATACCGCAATCGTTTTTTATTTCGAACTGAATTTTTTTTTTTGCTACTAGGATTTCGGAGTCGATTTTTCCATCGTTCCCAGCAGTAAAATATTGCGAGTTTCGTTTGAAAATAATTATTTTTTTCGACGCGATATCTTCGTGTAAATTATTCGCGCGTAACCGCAATACGAGTAACAAATACGAATTCGGTTAGTGTCGAAAAATTTTAAAACGTTTAATGAATGTTATACATTATGTAAATTGTCCGAGAAAACGGTTTTGAAAACGTTATTAAAAAAAAATACGAATTATTCAATACATGACCATAGGCGGATCTACGGGGTGTGCCGGGTGTGCCAAGGCACACCTAAAGTAAAAAAAAATATATATTATACAATAGGTTATAGTATTGGTTAGTAAACAAGTGTTAGATACTTCAAATATTTTTACTTTAGTGTATGGAAGAAAATTATGAGCTAAAAATAACGCATAAAACGGGTGAATTCGTTTATAGTCTCGCCTCTGTATTATAAAAAAATAACTACAAAAAAGGCCGGGCACACTCAAACGTAAAACTCTAGGTTCGCCTATGTACACGACGTTTACTGTTCGAGAAAGTACTGTTTTGTATCGGAAAAATGGTGTATAACTGATATATTTCTCACTTCTCTTATACCGAGTGTTTTTAATAAATTTCTTCGACCTCGATCTGTCCGTTGAAAATTAATGTTTAAACGCGTTTTACAAACAAAGTTCTTGCGACGTTATCACTCGTATCACCACGCGCGTTTGCCACTGCGAAGTATTTCGTTTATCGTAATATTATTTGTGTATAACGATAAGGATTTAATAGTTTTTCAATCGTTCGTGTAATATGATCCGGTTCTCGACGGTTTGGAGTACAAATAAAATGTAGATGACGTTTTTTTTTTAGATCCCGGCAATAAAACGCGGATGAAAGGGCAAGCGAAACGAGATAAAAACCGTATAGGAATTAAGTTTTCGTTGATAAAATACATATATATATATAAGTAGAACGCGAAAGAGCATATCGTCGGATAATTGGTTTAGCCGGTTAAATGGAAAATAATAAGCGTTCATTAAAAGCAAAAAAAAAAAAAAGTTTCCCGGATTAATATTTCTCAATGCAGCCGTATACTTCTCCTTTCCACACCGAAACCCGGACGTTTCTCTCCGCTGTTTTTCGCACGGGTGAATTCGCGCAAACGGAGATAAGAACACCGAAAAGCTCTGAAATGGCTTATAAAAGAAAAGAAAAATTTACACCGTCGTTGGCAGAAACGACGCGCAGCGGTATCCGCGACGATCTCCTTATAGTTTTTTTTTTTTTTTTTATCGAAGATCTTCCGTTTCCAAACGCGATATAATCGCGTTATTCGAATCGTTTTTTATTTCGACGGTAAAAATACAGAAATAGTTTTTTTTCCCCCCGGTCTCTTCGTCAACGTTTTCAAATTAATTTCCAAACGCTTTTACTAAACGAATCGGAGTACGCAGCAGTAGGGCTCGGGCCCTGGGCCCCCGAAGTCGAAGAGCTCCCGATTCATTTACAAAATACCATAACATATCCACTTTTTTTTTTTTACTTAGATACTTAAAAAAATAAATAAATTAAAAGAATATTTAAATTCAAAATTATTTACATTTTGAAATTATCACAATAAACAATAAAATATAACAGAATATATTGTAATGAAAAATTGGCATTTTAGTTTTTATTAATAAAGTATATAATTTTCAATAGCTAATGCAATACCATATGTTATTGGCCGGTTTCGCCGACTATTGTTAAACAGACTCTAACGCCGTGCGTTAATTAACAATTCGTTTAAATTTGGCATCCGGTTAAATTATATGAGTTTCACCATTGTATCATTTCTATTTGTTAAGTAACAGTAGTTGGGTTACCAAAACGGTTACCTCGATTCTAACGTTCTCGTTGGTTATCACGAAATGTGATAACTGATAAGTGATAATACAATATCGGAAAAACAGGCGATTATAACCTAATGCCACTATAGCGGATCTATGGCGTTTTAAAATGCCGATTAAATTTTAACGAGCCGATTTCTGGTGGTTAACTTAATAACGCTAATTTATTATTTGTAATCAAATGTTGTAAACAAAAAAATAATGTTATTAACATTTAAACACAATTAACAACACGTTAAATCGTTAACGAATATTGGTGAAACCGGCCAAATGTGTTTAAATAAAATTATTTATTACCTATATAGGTATATTTATTATTTATTATTAAAATGCGTTATACATAAAATTTAATAATATGACACACAATATAATATATCGAACGGAAAAGACGTTATTAAAATATAATAACATACAAAGCGATTCACTTATTCTTACTTGCAGTACGCACTGAAGCCTATATACAGTGCGTATGTAATTTCCTGTTAGACCGCGTCTCGTACACGTCGTTTTCGATCCTTCGGAAATCGATAAAATTCCATACACCTGCTGTATAATACATTGTGCAGTCCTGAAATAAAATTACATTTCGATTATCGACCGAACGAACGGATTTTATTTTGCAAAAACTCTCTCATCCGCGTACCTAATAATACGAATTTTCGTACGAGCGATTTCTCTTTCTTTTTTTTTTCTCTCCTCCGAGCGCCAGATCGAAATCTACTGCGTATCTATATATATATTATATAGCCGAGATTTTAAGTTTCCTGCAGTGGAAAAAAAAAAGTGCAGTTAATCAATATTGAACGAAAATTCTTGTATACGCATTTTTTTTTGTTATATTTATTTTCGTATTGTGAATCAGTATTAATATAAATAATATACGGGAAAACGTTCGAATACGCCGGGGGAAAAAATATATATTTCTTACGAATCGACATTTTTTTGTCGTGAAAACACTCGGCGATATAATATTTACAGTTTTCATATATTCCCTCTCCCCCTCCCCCCCGTCACGAAATTTGCCGACAAATATTTACCGAAATATTGTGACGAATCTATATATAAATCACTAAAATATAATCGAAATACGCCTTATATAAAACAAAAAAAAAAAAACCCCACTGCAAATACGCCTTAATTTTTTACTTTAAAAGTATTCCTTGTGCTTACGAAGTTAACGTACAACAAATAACAAAAAACAAAAATATATATTTGTAAATCTACAAAAAAAAAAAAAAAAAAATCCGTAACCTTAACACGCCACGTCGTATCTATTGAAATATTTAAATATTTTATTAATATGCGCAAACGCAATAAATAATAGTAATGAAAATGGCGTAAATAATAAATTATTATCGAAATGAAAAAAAAAACGCTTGTACGTTTTTTTTCAAACGTTTAATAACGACTTATTCACGCGAACTATATTCCTATAAAGAGTTACGGCAAATTTAGGATATTTTTAGAGGAGGTAAATGTATATTATAATTATATAGTTTATAAACGTGTAATTTAAACGTGTTCTCATCGGTGATAATAATTTTTCCGGGACGTGTGGGCGAGAAACGCGGCGCTTGTTATACACGCGGATTTTACACGATAAACTTACAACTTTATACACTTTGAATTTCCTGACTATCGGTAAGGCGAGGTAAATTCCTCGAGTTCGCCGAATTACGTATTACCTATATATTATATTATTGTATGGCTCGGTATAAATTTTATAGTGAAACGAGGTTAGGTAATTTTCGCTCGTTAGTCGTTAAACTACAATAACTTCTCTGGTGTTCCACAGAGTCGTCCACGTGAGTATTATATATTTTATTATATTTTGTAAACGACGTGAAAAACGCGTATTGAAATATTGTGAGTTCTTACGACGTACGCCGATGATGGTGAAAACTCTATACGCCGTGTTTATTCGGTCGGCGATCGCGTTACTGCAATATTATTTACAAGCAGACTCGCATCGTTTTCATTCATCGGTGTTTTATTTAAAGTGTTGTTATGGCGGCGGAGAAACAGTCGGCGAATTTCTTTTTCGCGTCGTAATTTCCAGTTGAAAGGGTGACGGGGAAAAACGATAATAGTCAATATTCCTAAAATGTTCAGTATTGCAATTTTAAAGATACAGAACTCAAAAAAAAAAAACAAGAGATCAAGTAAGAAATAATTCAAAAAAATTTATTTTAGTCATACAACTTATTTTAGACAACAATGAATCAGAAAAAAAAAGTATTAAATTTACGTTTTAGATTTTAGGAGAAAAAAATTGACATTGATCTTTTCTTCCCGTTGTAGATCTTCATTTTTATCGATTGGTATATTATTATCTGCATATACTCCACAATGTCTCCACCGCCTTCCGTTTCATCTGACTCAAGTGCGGCGTAGAATTTTTGCGCGTCCGGGTTGGTTAAAAACTGCTTTAGGCGTAGTAGGTCATTAACTGTTAAATTTTCGATACGACACAAATCGACACGGATCTATAGACACCGATTTGTTCGCAGACGAAAAGTTCGGGCAAATCAAACGATATGTTTTTCAAACAACATATACGACGTATAATATAACTCTTCGTGAGGCGAATTTAATAATCCTGAACGTTTAAAAATATTGTATTTCTCACGCGTTCGTTCCATTCTCGAACACGGTATTCGGTCGTTTGTAATGCTTATCGTAATAAAAATAAAAAATAAATCCAACGCTTTCAATACCGGTTTTTGCGTTTTTTAGCTTTTAAGTCGCGTACAAAAATAAGTTTTCATTTAGAGCAATTGGATGTCGGCATTGGATCACTCGAAAGAAGGAGCTTTAACGATACGTATACTGGCTTTATGAATTGCTTGATTAATCAGATCCACTGTCCGGAATATAGAACGCTTACTACAATTATACAGTTAGCTCAATAGTAAAAATAAAAAAAATTGATTTTTTCAATGACCGCATCCAAGTTGAAATCATTGTTATGTGAACGGTCATAATACGTCTCGGTTATGTACTCGGTTTTATTTTGTTTTTTTTTTTTTTCTCTAATACCAGCTATGATAATAAGTATTTTTATATAAAGTACTGGATATCTAAGCCCGTTTTTGAGCGTATACTAATACAAATCTTTTCCGTTTCCTTTAAAAAAAAACCATGTAGCTCTTAGTTTTTGCAATATCGTTAATAATTTTAATCCTTCTGCGGAATGACTCAATTCCATTGCTCTCGTCGGTTTTTCAGTTTTATAACTTTTATAAATTTATTTGATCGTTATTATAATATTATAATGTATACGCCGTCTTAAGTGTTGAGCTAAAAACGCGTGTAAAACGAAGCTTATTAGAAAAAAAAAAAAAACCGAATAAAAATAAATAAATATTATTATTATCGTACTCGGGATAAAACATAAAAAGAAAATAGTTATCTGGTACGTTTAACATTTATAGTGCGCGTTATTACTTTTTGGCGATTACTCGGACACGTCGCTCCGCGTTATACGACTAAAACACCGTATATACGAGTAATAAAATGTAAATTCGTGTGTGTGTGTGTGACCTCTGTAACGAGCTGTATACACGAAATTCCATAAAAAAATACGACAAGAACACAAAAAAAAAAAACAACGACTTCAGTTTTATTATATACGTACACGGAATAAATTTGACATTTTCCGGAATTGATATTCTTATTCGAAGTTTTTTTTTTTTAAACCGTAATTCCCCCTCCCCCACCCCCGCGTGTCTGTAAAAGTGTATATACTTTATAATATACGTATATAAAGTACAACAGTGTGTGTATATATGGAAAAATGATAAACGAAGTGTGGGACGCCGGTACGAGGCGGATGATGACTTCGGAGGGGTTGCCGGATACGAGGAAAATACGTTCCATAACACGTACTATATATATACGATTACGAGGGTTTTCTCTCTCCACACACAAACACACACACGGTTGCTGTGTTTGCTACAAGTATGGGGTAAGTATGTGTATAACGGCGTATGTGTCTATACGTATGATACAGGACGTATCGCGAACAGTACCGGTGGAAGGACGAAGCGGTTTAAGGCCCCGCCAAGGAGAGAAATGGATGTGTTTTAAGGCAATCGTTCCAAAATTATCTAATATTTATATACGAGACCGTTTTCGCGACAATTTTTCGCCCGATCGATGATGTAGCTTTTCATGAACTTTGCATTCAAAAAATAAATAGAGACAAAAACCCCATGTTCAATATTGTCTCCAAATATTGAAAAACGCGTTTTTCACGATTCATTTTATTATTATTTTTTTTTTTTTACAATGAACGTATTCTCGTATATCGTATACCATCTGCTATTTAAAAATTAAAAATTGTCCGTATCATAACAGTGATAACTACTATGTGTGTATTGCGTGCACTGCATAAGGTACGGAGAATAATCGCATACGCACCGCAGTCTATAAAGCAGCAATTCACCGCCTGTTACTTACCTGAGTTTGCAAAGATTATACCCGATTTACGCCGTTCTATATTATGCCCAAAAAAAAAAAAAAAATTTATTATAAACGATTTAGCTAATTGCGGGGTATTCCGGTATATACAACGCATTTTACCGCTCATGTGTGATAGTTAATAGGTAATCACAAAGGAAGTAATGACGGGGAATTCAGAGCCATATATTTTGCTTAGAGTCGAGAAACTGCTACAAAAGAGAACACTCTAGTCCTACACCTCCGCAACACACGATTTTCTAATCTGCAGCTCTACACTCATATTATCACTGTTTCTGTCCATAATCTTCTTCTTCTTTCGCTTTACGGTTCTTCAAGAGCCTTTACGGCTGCTACAAAAACTCTCCACGATTGAGTGTACTCTTCACAGTCCGTTATACCTCATTGTTCCATTTCTTCGTTGATTTTGTCCTTTCAGCACTTCTTAGCCTCTTCCATTCGGAACACAGTTGCCTTTATGCTTTCTGTGTTTTCCCTTCGTATTGCATGTCCGTACCGTTTAATTCTTTGGCTTTTTACGTAGTTTGTAATCCATGGCACTCCAGTTTCTTCTTTTAGTTTTTGATCATATTTTATTCTCCATTTGTCTCTCTTTGTATCAAAGGTTTCTATCCATAATATCATAACGTTTTCGATTTGCGCAATAATATTTTACGGTTAAAACGCAATAAAAAAAAAAAAAAAGTGTTTTTATTAAAGTAAATACGCGTATATATATTTTATACGTGTATTAAGTGGTAAAAAAGGATATCGCGAACGATACGGTTCAAATGGAATTCCTTTCCGTTTGAAAACGTATATAATAAATATAATCTATGCTATACGATAATATCATCATGGACAATCGTGCGGTATATAATATCTGGCGCGTGATGCGGTATAATATAGAAGGTCAGTCTGAGGCGCGGGGAAGTGAAGTCCACCGGTCACCTCGGTGAATATAATTTTAGCAGCATCGGACAATCTCGTCTTGGCCCGGGGACCGTTTCGAAAACGTCCAATTAGTTTTGTTCTACGACGCGGAACAAATAACGCGCGCCACCCAGTCCGCAGGACGACTTTTGCGCGTATATATACACACAATAATATACGCACCACATTATACTCGCAAACACTATAGAGCGAATAACAATATTTTATTGTATACATTTAGTTTTGGCCGCATCGTTGTCGCCGAACCGTGGATTGCTTCCCTGCCACACACTATATATATATATATGTGTACGCGTGAAAAGGATTTATTAGAATGTCGTGGTTATGTTGGGTTAGGTCAGGTTTCTGGAGGTTTAGGATGCTGAAATTCCTCCCCGTTTCGTAAATATGTATACATAACGCGTAAAAGTTAGGGGGCCAGTGATTTCTTCCCTTCCCCGATGTAAGTTGTTTTTTTTTTCTTTAAATCAACGATGGCGTCCCACTGCCCGATGTACTGCTTACCAGGCAGTGATGCCAATTATAAAAAAAATGCATGCAGATACATCGGTACATGTATATGTCTTGTATATACCTCATTAATTTTTTACACGTGACAAAAAGTTACCTAGAACTTGGTCTTCGTCTCCTGGTACCTATAGACATATGGCCCACTTTTTTCGAGGATGAAAATGAAAATGCGGTGACCGTCAATTCAGAGCGATACGTTACAATGATTCGTAACTTTCTTACACCACAACTTGTCCACTTACCAGTTAACGAAAGCACACTTTTTCAGTAAGACGAGGCAACCAGCCACACTGCAAGAAATTCAATAAATGCTGTGAATGCATTGTTCCCGGGTCACGTTATTTCACGGTATGGGGATATCGCTTGGCCCCCTCGCTTTCTAGATTTAACGACTTGTGATTTTTTTTTCTGGGGTTACCTAAAGACAAAGGTATTTGAGGTCAATCCACCGAGAACTATCCAAGCCCTCAAACAACGCATTCGAGACGAGATTGAAGCAATATCTGTTAATATGCTGCGAGAGGTCATACAAAACTTTCATTTTCGACTACAAAAATGTATACATTTTAATGGAGGTCACTTACCAAACGTAGTTTATAAAAAATAGTTTTTTTTCTTGTTGTACATTAAATGGTTACCCTTATACTTTAAATTTACATTTGTTAAAATTAAAATAAATAAATTTTTAAAGGAGAATTAAATATCGAAATCATCCCGTTTCACTGCCGGACCCTGTACATGTACCGATGTATCGGCATGCAGTGTGGATACTCTTTTATTTTTTTAACGTATATAAAAAACAAACGAGTTTCAACAACAACGTGTAATTTATTATTGGCCGGGTGGTGAGTAGAGCCGAGTTCACGACGTCATGGTAACGCTCTCGGTGTCGCATAAATTTATAGAATGACCACAGCCATAAGACATAAACACGTCAAAAAATTTAGATTAATTATGTTAGGTTAGGTTAGGTTAGGTGTTAACTGTCCGAGGTTCTCGTTCCGCCCTGTACAATATGCGTACGAGACAGACGCCAGACGCAAGACGGCCGCGATCGAAGTCTATAACTACGATTTTATTTATCTTATATAGGTCAGGTTAAGTGGCGTTTTAAGGATTTTAATTTGAGGGGGGCTGAGGCTGATAATTAATTAATTAATATGTATAGACAGTGCCTATAATAAAATACAGATTATTTATTTATTTCGGGCAAGGGGCTGCAGCTCCCCCCCCCTGGCTACGCCACTGGTTAGGTTAGGTTATCGTATACGACAAATGCAAAGTATTTTCCCAAAACCATACCGATACGTGCGTATTACAATAGAATGTTTTTGCTTATGCATGTATTATCTTTGAATTTAAAAGCGTTCGAATTCCGAATAAAAAATAAAATTATCCTTTACAAGACTGTACTCGTGTTTATATTATAAATACTCGCGTCGATTTGCGCGTGTAACTGATGTTTATTGCAAAAAAAAAAAACTATATTCGATTAACAGTATTGAAGTGGAGAACGTACGGAATTAAAATGCTCGGAACTCAAACGAGAATTGTGTGTATAAAACAGATTGTAATATGGGGACGATGTCGGTACGCTATATAGTGTGGATTCCGTTTGTTCGCGTGTACATGTCTGCTGTTGAGTACGTGTCGAGCGAGGAGCATACGGTTAAAATGAAAATAAGTTTATTACTTTGTGATGGCGCGCGTGTTATGTACCCGAATGCGAGTGTTTTAGGATATAGAAAATAATGTTGCGAGTTTGGCGGTAAAAACAGAAGTGTTTTCGCCTTCGACCGTTATAATAATGCACTGCAGAGATATCAGCGCATTCACGTCGCGTAACTTTAATAATAATTGATTTCGACAAGCGAAAACAGATGATAATAACATACATGTATTCGAACGACAGCTTGTGCTACTCTCTTCACAAAAGCGAAGCAATACACACACACACACACACTATAATGCGTACTGCAAACTTTGATTTTTCATTAGATGTGTGAATATATATATATATCGATACGAATTTCTAGGGCGAACGCTCGTAAAATACGCTTGAATTATAATTTTAGGAGCTAAAAAAACCCAGAAAGAACACACTGATGAAATATGAAATATTTGAGAAATAGTTTATTTTGTATTTAAGTTATTTGATTTATGAAGAGTTAATTTATGGGGGAAATAATAATTGCAAAAAAAAAAGAGTCGAACGAATACTGTTATTGCGGATTCCCTTTTCGTTTATAATACGATTACATTTATATCGGCGTAAAATCGGTAAAAAAAAAAACTAAAAGTGGAAAACGTCAAGAGAAAAAAATAAATAAAAGTTTCAAAATTCAATATTCTGTGGCAGCAAGCGATTCGAGGATACGGTGTATTTTTAATTTTCTCGGTTAACTGCAATTAATCGCGTTCAAAACTCGATTTTTCACAAAAAAAAAAAACTTAATAGATTGTATAAATCTACTGCAGCAGAGCCCTCTAAGACGCGTACAAATACGTGAAGAAAATACTTTTGAAGTTTCATCGCAATTTCCGAGTACACAACAACAAAGCTATTATATAGTTCCAAGACGATATATATTTATGTGTGTGCTTCTATTTTTTTTTTCTTTGTAAATACTTTTAAGGACATTGTACGCGTACAAATGATCGGTAAATCATATTTCGTAGTCCACCCGCCGGAAATAACGCAATAGTGTAAAAGGATTCGCTTTCGATTTGTCGACGCGTTACGGGAATTCTGGCGGCGGCGATATTATCTTCTGCGCGAGAACGTCACGAAGAAAAACCCGTGTTGATTTATCAGAGGAAATGAAGTATATATGAAGAAAAAAAACTGTATTTTTATAAACGTTATGTTTTTTTTTTCTATTCTATTCGTTTTATTTGTAATTCGAACAATTTAAAACGTTGAGTGCGATGTCGAACGCATCACAGGAGCTATCCGCCGTCGTCGTCGGTTCCAAAAAACCTGTTAAAAAAAAAAAAATTGATTAAATGCTATTATTAGTGAGATGTAAAAACGTATAATATATTTGTCACACGCCGTTAATCGCCGTCATTATACGAGTATTATCGACTTCGGCGTCCGTCGGTGACGCTGTAATATTTCAAAGAAAATAATAATGAATACTTATTATTTTCTTTGGTTAGGTCGTTTCGGTGTAAACCATAGACCTTATACTTAGTATAAGGTCTATGGTTACACGTCACACTAAAAGAGTAAAATATTTCAACGGACACGTGCCCGCGATAAATATATTCGTTACCAATAAATTTATAACATTTGCACATAATATACGAGCGTATAGTGTTTGTACGTCGTGAAATATTCAAATCGAATACGGATTATTTTCTGATTTCTATTTAAAAATATATATATATATATTATTTATATAATATAACATAGTGTAATATTATTGTGTGTTTTACAGGATAAAATTGCTGGAGCTCAGCAAACACACACGTTGGTCTTCGCTGTTTTTCTCGTATGAATTCGCGATTTAAACAATATTATTATTGTTATTATTGTTGCATATTATAGTTTATGTGTGTAAAACGATAAATATTCATTGTACCCTCGCGATTACCTAACCCGAACAAACAGATAAATCGTGTATAAGTGGTCCTTGTTTGTGTATACCTATACGGTCTTGTATTAACGCGTATTATAACGGGGTCTAAAACCGTGTGCTCTACGATATATATACGTTTTGTGCAATGCGAAAAGTCAAACTTGCAAGACAATTAGTATGTAAAACATAAATGTATAGGAGAGTAGTATTCGTCGGGTATTTGAACGAAAAATCGAAAATACAGAATAAAAAATAAAAATCAACAAAATTACGCATATAGAGAAGATTATTATGAATATTACAAGTGAGAAAAGACACGGAGTAAAAAATGAAAAATACATTTTTTACGTAAAAATCGTTAAAGAAACAACTATACGAAATGTTATTAATATTATTTAATACTTATACTGATATTTTTCAAAATCTGTTTGTATAATTAAAATATTTTTTAATTATGTTTAATTTAATTATATTATTTAATTCTTCCAAAACCGAATTTATATATATAAATATGTTATACGCTGTACATTAAAAATATCTAAGTCATTATCTACGTTATATAATGAATGTATAATATAATATTGTTTTCCAAAACATATCGGATTAGCTTTTTTTAAAAATTTCAGAGACCTAATGATTCTTTATATCTTGTTTTAAAATTTCCACTCGATTTACCAATAGGCGAATTTATCACTATTACATTTGATTTTGTAAATTTCAGAAAAAATTTCTTAAAGTTACCGTTTAGAAATACTATATATAATATTTTAAATTATTATATAATTTATAAGTGAATTCATTGTTTATTTAATTTTTATTCCGCGGCGTATAATGTGAAATCGAAATGATTAAATGGAACGATCGTCGCGACGATGACCGCAACTACGCGATAGCAGATAGTGTAATTTAAACGGCTTTGCAAACCACTATTAATTAAATCGATATACGCAATAAAATCGAATTAAACGATTACTGCAATTCACTCGTATACCGAATATTTCATGTCAATATCTATGTCGTCGGTGCATAAGAATAACGGCACAACTAAAAAATTGCCGTTTTCGCGATTATTATATATGAAAAGTTATATGTAGGAAAATACAAATGAACGACATTTTTGACAACTCAAGAAATAACCGCAAGATAGCTATCGTGTCGTTCTTCCCTTATCGCGTAACAGCTAGTTTGTTATCACGAAGAGTGACTCGATTCTAGTCGTCAAAGCGACAACATCATTGATTTCCGGCTAAAGTGACTCGACTCAAAACGTGCTATATACATAGTTACATTGAAAATAATTAAAAACATGATTTTGCAACGCTCAATCAAGACGAATTAAATACCAACACGGTGTAATATTATATATATATTTTTTTTGCAATAAAGTTTTGTTTTTTTTTTATCAATTATTAATAAAATTGTGGTTTTCGTATGCATTTACTCGTCGTATTACGGTGGATATGATGAAACATAGTTCTCAGGAATATCGTCATAACTTCAAAAAGAGGAATGAAAATAGAAAATTTTTGAAGGTTATTCTTGATGTTATCAAAAAAAAATTTGTCATATTGTCAGGATGAAAAGTAAACACTATAATTATGTTAATTCTCCTGAAAAATGTTAATATTTGAAGAAATCCAAGATGGTGACGAGCATTGCGAGAAACGAGAAACCCTTAAACGGCTGTATTGGAAAATCGACTTTTTTTTTTTGTCTTTTCCACTATTGTGCTGCACCGAGGACCGCGGTATGTTAATAGTACGCAAACCTATAATCTAACCGTGTAAATATATATATATAAAAAAAAAACGTAATTTAATATTAAATAATTCTTATATTTTGTAGAAAAAAAATTCGAATTTTCTATATATATAATATAAAATACTGCGATTTCACAAAATATATAAACAAACAAGGGCGCGCAATAGAATTTCGACTTATAAAATTAATCTAAACGTGACGCGTGTTTTGAGGTCCGATCGATAAAAGCGTATATATGTTTTCTCGGTAGGAAAAAAAAATGTCAAAAAAAAAAAAACGAAGCCAATATAATAGGCTAATAATATTATATTATATATATATATATATATAGGTTTTATTATTCCAGTGCCTTATCGTCGTTATTATTTATATTTTATTTGTTTTTCTGTGAAAATAATACGAAAGTTTTCTCTTGCGGATATGTCAATGGAAAACGCTATAGCGGATTATGCGGTTTAGAAACGGTCCCACGGGAATCCGAGGCCGGAAAAAAATACTTTCGTGTTGTACTATATAAACTCGTAGAAAATATACGATACAACGGGTTAAAAACTTCCGAAATATTTTGTTAAAAAGTAATTTTTAAACTACTACTACTACTACTACTATTACTAATATTGTGTTTTTTTTTGCCGAATTTACCGCGTTGCCAATATTATTGTGTTCTGACGTCTATCGGATTTAGCCGTTCCGTGCAAACAAATTCTACAGCCACCCCCCATTTTCGGTTATTTTTACATAATTTTCTTTTTTGTTTTTTTTTTTCGTTTAACAAACGTCGTTTACACACACCAGCTGGCAGATGAATAAGATAAATTTAATAATTTAAATAAGAAAAATATTAGGATATTTTTTTTTCTAATCGGTATTTGTAAAATATCGTATAAATAGGTACGGGTCGACTTGGATTGTAAAATTTTCATTCAACTACAATACTGTACGAATACATTAAAACGATAAAATTCTGAAAAAACTGCCGTTTACTCAAATGCAGGTTCGTGTCATTGACAGGGAGACGTGGACAGTAAAAAAAAAATATTAATAACTGACCACATTCTTGTGTGTGGAATTAAAGGACCTGAAAATGATACGGTTTGAAAAAAAAACGTCGCCGACATCGAATATTTTAATTTTCACACGCCATTAAAATCAAAGGTTAGGTTAGGCTTACCTTTTCTAACCTAACCTATAACAGACGATACGTTAAAAATACAAATTTTTCTTTAAAAAAAAAATAGATATATATATATAATATACGCGGTGATTGTTTATTATTTTTTTTTGGCCAAGATTTTCGACAAATATTCATTTTGGCATATTATTATTCGAAGATTATTTTAATCTTTTCAAACGGCTTGCATGTATAAACGATGCTTATTCGCTGTCCGCGATCGAACTGAAATAAACGAATCGAAAAGGATTTTCCCTAATTATTATTAATATCCCGTTTACGAAGAACTATATATAATTAATTAGTTACTCGCTGTAAAGAGTTACATTAGAGGTTATATTATAATCGCATGGATTATAAGAAAAGGGACATTTAAAAAAATATATATATACGAGATAAATCGTTTCAAATACAATCTCGCAATGACTTTTTCGGTCGTTCTATTGAAAAGTTCACGAAAAATTACGCTTCACTTTTTTTTTCGTGTGATATAACAAAATTATATTTTCTGGTCGTTGGACCATATATATATATATATATATATATATATACGAGGAAAACGTATTAAAAACGGCTTTGTCGTAACTATATTATTTCATACGGATATATATATATATATATATTATTATTATTATTTTCGGCTGTCTCTTTGTTACGGATAGTAAAATTTAAAACTATTCCAGAGATCTTAGTCCAAATGAAATAGCCTTCTACTGCATGAATTTTCTCATCGTATGACAGGTATCTATAATTACTGACTTCTGCATATTTTCAATCACACTTTCACAATTCTTAATATTCAGCGCGTCAATGCGTCATGCTTCAGTTGCTTGGTACGAGCCCGTTACTGGAAATTATCACTGGAACAACTTTAATGTTATCCAGTTTCCACTGGCTCTTCAGCTCAACCGCCTGATCAGAGTATACTTGGATGTCTCCTCAATATACGTCCTCTGCATGTTACGACCAAGGGGAACTGCAATAACCAACAACAAAGCGGATTTTTTTATCTTTATTATTATTATTATTATTATTATTATTATTATTATATATATATATATATATATATATATATATATATATATATATATATATATATATATATATATATATATATATATAGGCGTATTATAAAACGAACGATAATATATAGCGACCGTTATACGACTTCGCGGACAAGTCGTGTATAGTGGCGGCAGCAGACAATTTATTTATTTGCGTTGTTCGATAATATTGTCATCTGCCGTTTTGGTGTAATTGGATTTTCAATGCTTCGGTCGGTGTATGTATTTGTCGTCGTATAGTCGTCGTCCGACCATAAACGCGGCCCGCCGTAATAATTGCTCGTGGTTATTGCAATATGTTCGTAAAGAACTGTTTGGGGAGAGCGACAAAATTATACTAAATTTATATATTATATTATATTACGAAAATGTATAAAAAAAAAAAAACGTTATAAACGTATTTTCATTCAATTATTATAAAAAGACTGCATCGCCGAGAACGATATTTCGTGCCTGCTGCAACGACGGGATACGGACGAAGAGTTCGCAATAATTGCGAATAAATTAATTAAATATAATTATGTACGCGCTTATAGACGGTTTATTGTAAAGAAAAAAAATCGTTGAACGTTATATGAAAAAACGGAAAAAATCGTGTCAGTTGTGAAAACTTAACTTAAATTATTAAAAACGGTCGATTTTTTTTTCTTTTAGCAGTCGAAAATAAATTTTTTTTCTTCTTTTTTTCATCCTCAAAAAGATGAGTATATACGCGTGTTGTCTGACGGAAGTATAATATGTTTTTGGACCTATAAGAAAATAGATTTTTATTCGTTTTCTGTGCACCGTAAACGGCGCATTGGCATTAATATTGTTTATTTATAATATATTTTACATACATACGCTCTTTGAAGTAATCAACTATGTTATTTATAATATGTACGCAATACCGAAGCTTTTTAAAATATTTTTTTTCACGCGACAGTACTTTCAAATCGTTAAAATGATATTTTCTGTGCGGTACATTTTTAATGTGATTTAAAAAAAAATCGTATTTTCTATTTTTTTTTTTCAAATAAAGTGCATGTAGTCAGATAATAGATTCTTAAAAATGCTTTTTTGTAAAACTATTCTTATTATTTCTAACATATATTTGTCGGTATGATTTTAAAAAGTGTATTAAATTATATATATATATATATATAGAAAGAGAGAGAGAGAGAGAGATGTGAATTCGCAATAAAACGCATTTTGAAATTTTTTACTGCTCGTCCTTTGATACAGCTTTCATGCGGTGTATAAAGTTCGAATTATTAAATTATTAAATTTTTATGCTTTTTCCTGTCTTTTTTTTTACATTTTATAAAACGGTTTTATCGATTTTTTTTATTTTATACGGTTTCTAAAATTTATAAAGTGAACGGAGTTAATAACATTTTTTTTATCGCCTATACGTTTTATACAATTCAAATCAAAAGTATGCAAATAATTTCAGTCTATTATTATCATTATCATTTTTTTTTTTTTTGGCAATTTTAATGCGAATTATAATAGCGCAATTAAAATTTTTTTTTTCTTTACGGATTTTTCGGGGAATATTTTTTGATCGAATTCGATTTTCCGTACACAGACGAACGTTCGCGCGCGCGGGTTATTATATAAATTAATAGACCAATTAATATTTTATAATAAATACGTTATAAGCTCGCGTGTCCATATATATACACCGATGAGCGATTAGTTCAATCGCGAAACGCGCGTATTAATCGCGGGGATTTTTTTTTTCAAAATTCGTTTCTTGTCACACATATTAAAATATCCCGAAAGCGTACACGAACAGTGACGTATTATATATTATTTACTGTACGGGTTTGTATATAGTATTGTCATTTATCGTGCAGTATATACGATATATTGTTTCGTATATACGAAAATAACAACGAAAACTTGCCGACAACAAATAAATATATATTGTTCGTGGAGCGCACTGTGAATTTTTTGTATTAAAAAAGTTTTTAAATAAAATATATAGTCGAACAAATATTTCGGAAACGCGCGCGCGCGCGTTATACTGCGACTGCGGCTCTATACCGCGCGGTATACGCGCTGCACCATATAATAATATTTCGAACGTTTCGAATTCGAATGTTTATTGTATAATATTTTTCTAAAACTTTGTAGAAAAAACGAACGGTGAAATAAAATAAAACGTCAGAATAAAATATGTTTGCCAAAAACCCTATCAACACCGCGAGGAGCTGCTTTATATATATATATGTATAAATAAATGTTTAAAAGTTTTGTGATATATTGTTTCGCATAGCGACTTTGGGCAGACGAGTTTTTTTTTATAATAATAATACGCGCTCGCTATTGATAAATGTTTATTTATTCGTAATAAATGGTTATTTTTTTTTTTGTAATTTATGATTTTAAATAATCTAATTTTTTGTTTTTGTTCATCGAAACGTTCGTTTGTCGTTTTTTTTCTTTATTCGCTTTTCGTGGCCCACTGCAATAAATATTATTGTCTTACTCGAAATTTCTCTAATTTATTTGCGTTGACGCATTATTCCATTAGTGCGGGAAGTGATGTTGTTCACACGATGACGAACAATTATATATGTTCCGTTCCGCGTATAGCTATATTATTCGCTATAAAAATCTATTATTAATTTTCTCACTCCGTCGAATTATGTCTCTCGGCCAATCGTCAATATATTTTCATAAATTTGCACTCTACTCGGCCTTATAATTTCTATCCGCGATATATCTCTGCAGCTTTATTCTCTGGTTTCTGCGAAACCTTATATATATAGTCGGATTATAACCGCGTTGAGCTGCACAGCGGTTATAACCGGATTTATATGGCGATCCCTCATCAGCAACGCGCTGCGGCTTTATATTTGCAAACAGAGTTTGCGAAGAAAAAAACAAATCTTTCCTGCGGAAACGTATAAAAAAAAAAAAATTCTAATTGTATTTTTATTTATTACGAATATGATATTAAAAAACGGATCCTTCGCTTTTAATTTTTTTTTTTTTTTTATTCGGTACAGAAAATATAATTATACGCTGTTCGTATACGCCGTATATAGCTGCAGTAAATAAACATTAAAGTAACTATTATAAGTACACACTGCACAGTCCGCACAACGGCGTTCGAATATATTTATAAAACCGTATATCGATTTCTTAAGAAAAAAAGAAAATATATATTTTGTATAAAACAATTTCAATTACTCAACGTATAGTAATAAATTAACGATTTGTATATAACGGTGAAATCTTCGCGAAAACTTGACTGCAATGCGACTGTAATTAAATATAATTATGCGTTTGTTATTTTCGTTTTTTTAGAAAAGAAATTTTTTTTTTTAGAATTTATAAATTTAATATCGTAGTTCGCATTACCGTCGGCGTATTTAAGGTGGAGACGAACGATTTTTTTTCCAAGTCGAAAAAAAAACGTTCGTTGTCCCCAAAACAATGTCGAGTCGGATGAATTCTTAGAGCCGCCCGGAGTCGTTTTACTCCATGACTATATATAATAGAGTATATTTCAGCATCAGCTATTCTACATCAAAATAATTCGAAAAATCCGTAGAATTTTTGTTTTTTTTCAAACCCTTCAAAACTCGTTTTTTTTTTAGGGTTCAGGTCTAAGGCGAAATTTTTTTCCCGATCGACGACGTTGCGAACGTTTTGAGCGTATATATGTATTTTTTTTTCGAACAATTTTCTCTGACTTTTATATACTCTAAATATCGCCCGATATACGTTTAAACGAACGAATTACTGGGACGTTTCCACGATATATTTATACGCGTATATGACTTAGAATTACGCGTCGTTATCTCTGCAGTATACAAGCTGTTATTATTATTAACAAAAAAAAAACCGAAACGCATTTAAAATGTACCGCGAGCATTATAGCGACAAGGCGTGCACCATTAACTGATTAAAGACGAAAAAAAACAACACACGCGAAGCCATTATAACAAAAAAAAAAAAACTAAACACGCAAATATATACGACTTCGCATAAATTATACTTCCACTCGTATTTTAATATTATAATATATTGCGTAAAATAAATATACAGTTTCAACCGCTATGGGAATCTTTAATCCTACGCGTATGTGTGTATATTATTCGGATTTTTTTTTCCTGCTCACTGCAGACGGTGTTTCTGTATATTATATTTACCACCGCATTAGTGCAGTTGTACCCATGGGGACTGCGAGCACCGCGAAAACTCCTCGGAACTCTGGAAAACTAGTCTCGCATCCGTATATTATTACGTGTAGAGCTGAGGATTTGTATAACTCTAATAGAGCCACCGAGTATTTCGAATCAAAAATCGTATCGATTTAAAACCAAAAAAAAAAACGTACTTTTAAATTACGTATGATTTTAAAAATAAAAAAAAGCCGCTAGGTGTTTAAGTGAATTACTTGGATAAAATTTTTATAATTTTTTTATTATTACTTACATGAGTTTCGAAGCAATCGCATAAATCGTTGCATTCGATAAAACGATTCTGAACGGTGCCTCGGTACACTTTGACAGAAAATTTAAATTGGTAATAATACGAAAAAAATTGTGACTTAGGATTATCGAGAATTTTCGAACGTAGCTGCGAATTAACGTATAGCACGTGTGTTGTATCAAATTTTCAGCCGTTAAGCACTCACTCCTTTTAAGCACTTCAATAACTCGCAACGTCTAATTATTGCTATAAACTGTTCAAACATTTTTTGAAATTTTTCTTTACATATATAGTGCAAAGTCACATATTCTGTGTATATTTCAATAGAATCTATAGAACGATTATTTTGACAGGTTTTTTTTTTGTTATTCGTTCTTTAAAATTATCGAGAAAACGGGTTTTCTTCCAATTTTCGTTTTTTTTTTTTGGTCGTTTTGCATAAGGAAACTTGCACTGAGAAAATCCAAAAAACTTTTTGAATAAAGTATACTGTACCGGAACCGTAACGCACGACGAGACATCAACCGAGCGTTCTTTCTAGTCAACAATTTGTACACAAAAAAAGAACATTAAAAAAAATTAACATTATTTTAAAAACCAATTAAAAAATATAAATAATTGTATTTAAAGCGATATAGAAAAATAGTCTCGTAAGGTATAGAAACACATCCGCTACCGATATTGAAAAATAATTAAAATCGGTATGCCCGTCTGCAGTTTTAAAGAGGAGAATCGGTCTGCAAAATAGCTGCTGCAGTTAAATTTTTAATCGAAAATATTACTCGGCCAGATCGTGTCTGTAAATAAAACTTCGTTACCAAACCAAGTAAAATATAAATGGAGAATTTTTTTTTTACATATTTTTTTTTTCTTTTCGTCCCTTCGACACTTCAATATATAGGTACATGATGACAGAACACGTATCACGCGACGGTGTCACTTGGATCTCTTCTGAAGATATTATAATATATCCGACCCAAATCACAAAAAAATAGCATAATATATAATAACCGTATATAACTGAACGACGCGAAAACGCAAAGAAAAAAAAACGTCCGAAGAGCGTATCAAAATATAAAAAATATTCTATACCGGATAAGAAATCAGATTGAAAGACAGCTGATGAATCGTGTTGGCGTTTTCAAAAGAAACTTTTCGTTATAAACGCCGTGCAGGCGGGGGACGGTAAAAAAAATGGTTTATTTTAATCGACTCGGACGGTTTTAAGTGACGAAACGCGTATATACCGATGACGGGCCCGATAATTGAAGTTGAAAATTAAACGAAATAAATAAAGTGTACGTTCCCCGAAAAAGAAAATATTAAATTTGCGCCGACGGAAATTCGTTGAATTAATTACGACGAATATAACGTTTTAATAACGCGGACTACGTTAATGTTTTGCCACGCGCGGTCCTGAAAAAAATAATGAAATCATCAATTTAGAGGGTCAAACGAATATGGCTTTTTTCCACGACGTTTTTTCGTACACACCGTTTCGGTTACCACGTGTACCGCGATACGAAGGGACCGGTAGAATTACGCGCTTGATCTAGGGTTGGCTGTCGTTCGAAAAAACTTTCTACAACGATTTACATGATTCGTATAGACATTTTTCTAAATTACAATAACGGGATACGGAAACGTCATCGAAACAGCGTGTTTGTTTTGACTCGAACGATTAATAAATTCTGAAAAAATTTTACTCGTCTAAATGTACTATACTCGATTCAGTTTAAGGTTATACCGGGCGGCGGACGAAAATTGATTCGTGTTCGCGCATGCGCGAGCTTCCGTCGGTATTCTGATTGTCGGAAACCGTCGGTTGACGACTGCCGCCGACAGCAACAGGCCAATGGCAGAACAGCTGCTATTAGCCGCCTGCGGAGGGGGGTCTAGCATCGCTCCGGTGTTCATTCAGAGTGCGCGTTCCTGTATAACCTTAAACCGAATAGAGTTTAGACTTTTTATTTTCACGTTGCAGTTGTACTCGTATTATAATCAATAGAAAGCGGATTTTTAGGTTTTTGTATAAGAGTTGAAAATACGACGCTAATAAAACCTTAAAATATTCTTTTAATATAATCCCCTTTAATAACCGGTAAAATATGCGCAAAAAGAAAAAAATGCTTGAAACTGAAAATATTCTCTGATTTCCAAAATATACTGCAAAATACATTTTGCCCCAAACGAAATCTGTAACCGAGTGAGTCAACGTTATTTTTGCACTCGTCGTGCTGCATAAATTCCTTATAAATGTTAGCGAAATTTAAAAAAAAGATGGTTCGCACCAAGTCGGAAATTCGGTCGATAAAAAGATAAATCGAAAATTTTTCACCATAGAAAAAACCTCGAATTCGGAAAATAAATAAATATGATTTTTTTTTATTACAAACAAATAATCTTTTATCTAAAAAAACGTGATCCGATAATATGAAAAATAATTTTTTTTCTACATTTTTTGCCCTTGTCAAAATGCATACAATTAGTAAAAATATTGTAAAAAAACCTAAAAATCCGCTCTCCAATGCGATTATCGAAGATCGGACGTCGTCGAATAGTATTTATCCGGTGTACAAAAATAAGACGATTATGCAGGAATAGATAAAAATATTTTTTTCCCAAAGGTGTTGGAATTTTTCACTTTAAAAGACGTTTTTTTTTTTTTACTTTTTCAATTATAGCGGTAATTATCGCGAGAAATAATAAGGATAAAATAAAAATAAACGGATGTATATATACATCCGCGGTCACGGCCGAGTTTAATTAATGTTTATATAGGTATCTCAATAATTGTTATTTTCGCCGCTCGAAGAAAGTTATTAAGTTTTTGGATAAACTTTGTTCGGGGCCGTTTTTAAACCTTTGAGCGCTAAAAATTTATTTAAATTACGTAAAAAGAATAAACCGCGCCGAATAAAAGCCGAATAATTATATAACCGGGCTCAATGCGGATTTCGTGAGGGAATATCGTAGAAATTTATTACTCGGCTGTTAACGATTCTCTCTGCAAATAGAAATAAAATTTGCGTTTTACACTATAACGTTTGTCGTAGTTTGTATACAGATACGCTCGCGTATAATTGCGCCGCAGTAAGACGCGATTTCTTATGAATTTCTATACATACTAAAAACGCGCATACGCGTTTCAATAATCGCGCGGGCATTTTAATGAGATTTAAAAAGAAGGCGCGCCGTTTTTTTCTCTGTAAATATTTATATTAATTTTTTTTTTTTTCGTATATATTTTCAACATAAATTTAAAGCGTTTGAATTGGATGGGTACCGTGATTCAGTGTGTAAGTGTTCACGTATTTATAGGGTACGTACGCCTCGGGTACCTCGGACGCTGCACTCGAGCAACGAAATTCAACAACTATTCCCAACGGTCGACTGCACGCGTTTTATTGACGCCAGGCGCAGAATAAAACCGTCTAAATTGACACTACAGATAAATTATTTTCCGACTTGGCCGCACTTACTTATGCATAGAAATAGGTCACCCGAAAGCTTACACTTTGTCCACTCCGGGAAAATCTTCAAATATATGGATCGTTATGGGTCGAAATTTATGGTCTCGGTAAGTGAAAAAAAAAAAATTATGTAAAAATTTGTTAAAACTACATAAACGGTTTGTTTCAATTTTACACCGCAGTATAGAATTGTAATTTCGCGCGTTTCAACGTCGTCTTACGCGTGATAATATGCCGATTCTAAGCAATTCGATAATACACTTATTATTCGTTCGACGACTTAGTATGCGTTCAACAGAAAAAAAAAAAATTGATAGAAACGTCACTGCGTTATATACGAGTCGCATTTGAAAGAATCCCGGAGTTCATCCGCAGGTCAGTGACTCGCTCGCTTATCAATTCATCGACTGCAATTTAACGATTTAAAAAAAAAAAAAAAATGATTAACTTGCCCGCCACCCTCTCATTAAGGTCTTGCGAATTATACATTTTGACACGAAGAATTACGATTGAAAAAAAAAAAACGTAATTAACGCGTAATCCGTTATCGTGTACGGATGTGAATAAGAGGATAAGCTGATTACCTTCGGAAAAGAAAATCCTTAGAAAATTATATATTAAACACTGCAGGTGTACAGTGAGCGGAGAAAGAACTTTTAAGCAGTCTGTACAACGCACCCTGCAACTCACAAGATACGCTAAGAACAAAGAGTTTAGAGTGCGCCGGACATGTGTGCGGAGAGCAATAGTTAGTATAGTCAATAAAACTACTGCTCGCTAACCTAACCTAACCGACCGGTCGGGATCAGGAAGATCGCGTCGACGTTGGACGGATCGAATAAGAAACTACTTGAAAAAGGATAGTAAGAGACGGCAGAAAATTTCTTGGAGAACTTTTGGCGTAGAAGCTGCAAAGGGCCCGAACGAGTAACGTACGTTTGGCGACTGTCAGAAGCGACGGCTTGCGGCCTTGGCATTCTCTCTGTTCACCGTATTCAGTTGTCGTCGTCAGCCATGGCAACAAGTCCAACAAAAAAAAGTAAAATAAAGATTGATCGATTCTGACAATCCGCACATTGTTCGCGCGGTCGTTTATGTAGTTTATTCGGTTTTATTTCCCAACCACGTTTCTTGTTACTTTCGACTGTATTATACACACGGTCCACCGAAATGAACGGTTTTATGAAATACGACCACGGGACGTTGGCGAGCGCGTATTTCGAACACACCCGACGGACCGACGCCGATTTCAGAAGATGCGTGTACGACTCGAGTGAGTATACACAGAACGGCAGGCCGTTTAAAACGCTGGTTTTATCCCGTTTTTCATTCGAAACCATCACGAATCGATTTTATGAAAAATAGTTTTTTTTTTAAATTTCATTCTTAATCAAGTCATTAACAATATTGAAAAGTATAGATAGAGCAAATTATATGTACGTTTTCATATTAATATTTTTAAAAAAATATAAAAAAAAAATTGTTCACATCTGATAAATATCATTTATTTCAATATTATAAATACCAGTATTGTAGAAATTATAATTTTCAGAATATTTCCAAGTTATTTTTGATACAATAATAATAGATATAACAGTAGTACTTTTCAATAAAGACAACATATTTACAGTAGGATTTCGTTAATCCGAAAGGGATTGGGAAAAATTTCGATTTTTGATTTGTTCGGATCACCTATGACTTTTTTTTAAAAAAAAAAACAATTTTTCGCAATTTAAACTTAAAAATTAATTTTTATTTGTTTAATTGAAAAAGACAATGAATGCAATCACAATTAAAACTATTATACCGAATTACACACGTAACGAATATCGTTTAAAATATTGAAACACTAATATTGTCTTCGGGGTTTTTTTTCATAAACCTTCTCACGCAACATTCGCTTATTATGTTTGGTAAGGCCTGTATATTTTAATCTTTGCTTTAAATTCAATCCGGCTATAAATTAACGTCTAGGCTTTTTATCCGGTCAACGGTTTCAGCGAAAGGCATTAAACATGTCTTCGAGTTTGCCACTGAATTTCCTCGTAGGGCATTCGTTTAATATATTATGTATAATAGTCCGATTCGGGTAGCCGCAATTCGGGCTTGGTATTACATTCCACTTGTGCATGAACTGGCGTAGCTCCATCTTTCGTGTCCACTACGCAAGCGCGGTTTAACGTTGTCCGCTCTATCTTAGGTAGATCGTGTCCAGGTGGTTTATCCGTTGGCTCTTTTAGATAGCGTTGATCATGAAATTCAGAAGCTTCACATTCTTTACTCCGAGACTCAATTCGGGATCGGAATCGGTGCTGTTCAGCGTGACATCAGATTTCCATGGCGGATTGCATCGTTTTCGAGTCTAGGGAGGCTACTGGGATCACCAGTAATATTTTTCGCGCGGTATTTGTATACAAAATAAATATGCGCGAGCGTATAGAAAAAAATAAAAATAAAATAACAAACGGAGTCGTTTTGGCGTATTTTTTTTTTTAACATTTCGTATTTCGCCTTTTACGCTCGTCAATCACGAGAACAACAAAATTCGAAGAGAAAAAAATTATTTCTTCGTTATTGGCTGTCGCGCGTTTTGAAGGGTATACATCGAGAGAGTAGAAAACTTTTCTGAGTACACAGTTCACGCGTTTATACTGTGCACAAGCGTAGGTGTTAGAAGTTTCGTAAATTCCGTCTGAAATTTCCTCGCGAAATTCCGCCGAAATCTTATTAAAACCTTATTAAAAAGCACGCAATAGGAGAAATTTAACGCGAACAAAATATGTATAATACGTTCAGATATTGATTTCTCGACGCGTGATTTTCAATTCGTAGGAAGAAAAAAATCTGTACAATTTATTCATTTCAACCGGAATCACGTTTGTGATTATTTAGTGAAACTCAATTTAATCATTGTAAACGAAATGGCCATTTTTTTCTTCTTCTTCATTAAATGAAGAAGAAAATTATTATTATTATAATAAAATTATAACAAATTTTGTTTGACAGATTTGTATACAGTAATAATTATTATACGTTGGATCGTTTAGATTTTTATCCTTTAAATCCGAAACAGACCGACCTGAATTTAATGTAATCACTCGTCTTCCGGTCCGTTATTACGTCAATATCGTTAATTATCGCTTCTTATATTGTTGTTGCCCCGTTCACGATGATCCTGTGGAAACGTGACTCTTCCCGTCGTTTTGTCTAAACGACACAAAAACAAGTTAACCGAATTTTCTGTTCTGCCGCGTCGAATTCTCTTCGTTTTTCCATTAATTTTTCAATTCCCCGAAATCTTCCTCGTCAAATCCGTTATTAAATTTCGTCATGTCGCGAACGGCTTTTATTGTAATTTACTCGTCATTACGTTTTGTCGCCTTTGTCCTTATATTTTCATTTTTTTTCTTTATCATTATTATTATTATTATTATTATTATTATTATTTAGTTATATTTTCTTAATAATTTTATATTAACTAGTTGAATTATATCTCAACTGACGAATTGTTTAGTTTAAAAATGTTCTCAAAATACACACACACACTACACACATATTATATCCACACAATTAGAATTTATATCAATATTATATTATATATTTATAAGTGAATAATAAAATATTAAAAATCGTACCGTATTAATGTCGTTTTATTCCGGCCACGTGATTTTCGAATCCTTTAAGTGTTTATGAAATAAATTAATTTAAAATGTATACAATTTATTTATTTCAAAGAGAATTACGCCGCGTTTGAACATTTTAACAGAATAATCGTTTTTTTTTCTTTTCCGAATAAACGAAAGATTTTTTTTGTATACGGCAATTGTAACGTTAAAACAGTTACTTTTTAGCTCTTTAATATTAAATAAACACTTTAAGACAATAAAATGAATAGCATAAAAAATTGGAAAATGCGTAAAATAAGATTCTAGTACGAGTACGGTACGCGTGAATCGTACATGTATAGGTACACGGACCGGATTCCGAGCTCCAGAGCCCATTTTACTATATAGACATTTTTTTTAAATCGATTTAAAAACACGAGACCTCAGTAGGTGAGTTCCATTACTGTTTTCACGTCGGGGAATACTTAAAGAAAACCTTTAAGCGCATTCGGTCACAGTGTTCTATCGTGTTAATACTCATTTATTGATAAAACTAGAGAATTTTGCGAGTTAATAATCACCAGTCAAGGGAAAAAAATTCCGGGCGGTTCCGTCCTACGTATTTTCGCTTTTTATTTCACACGTTCGCGTTGAAAAAATTCCAAAAAAAAAATTCGACGAAATGAGTTTATTTCCGTTCATACTATGAAAATACGCCAGAAATTGACGCTTAAATTAGCAGAATAGCCGTGAATACCGCGAAAATTCCAAAATACTAATTCTTATCGTGTCGGTGTTTTAAGATTAAAAAAAAATCAAATTTACCGAGCCTCTTGTGCTTTAAGCAACTTTAATAATAATCACGAAATTAGAATTTATATACGAGCGACGTATAATATTTAATTCGAGTTTTTTGTTTTCATTCAGCAGACGTCTCCGAAGAGGATTAAGCGAACGTCGTTTTAAGTGGTTAGTTAATTTTAATAATTTTGTTTGTATATACACGTGTGTGTACCTACAGTATAGTAGTAACCGACTTAATTATAATAATAAAACCGTTTAGTAATTAATTTTTTTTTCTCCGTCCCAGTGGTTGCGATTCGTTTTCGTGAAAATGCGTAGTATATAAGACTTGTAATATTTTTTATGGCGTGCGACCCACATCAAGAGAAAAATAATACTCCTACTGCAGATCCCCGGCTTTTGTACGTTTAATTTCAAAGGCGTGCGGTGAACAAGGGCACGGTGTTTTTTATTTTATTTTTATTATAATATTTTGTAATTCTCATTGCTGCTGCTAACTACGACAGTAGTCATTATCACGCGGCGGCGCTAAAAGAGAATAATTCGACAATTTATGTCAGTTTAAACCGCGTTAAAATAAACGGATGGCGGACCGGCTGATAAGGCGTTGTTTTTTCGGGTGAAATCCGCCGGCGAATGATATTGTTTCAATGCGCGGTCGCGCAAATTGAAAAGGAATAATCGAAATTTCGAAAAAAAAAGCCGCGAACCGTCGCTTTTTCGGACAGGTTTTTATTGTAATAATAAATAAATTATTATTATAGAATATTTTATTTTAATACTTCGGATCAGATTCCGAACAACAGAAACGTATAAAATTCAAAACTATACAATTTTCATTCGGTTTATAATCGGTAAAATTCCGAAATCGTTCATGTCACAAGACTACCGTATAATTATTATTAAGGCTCGGATTTAAATGCCCTAAAAATATCAAAAAAAAATGCCTTTCAAAAATTAATTTAAACATAAATTTATGTTTAAATCATTTTGATTTTGTATTAACGAAATAAATAAATAATACTATAAGAAAATACTCCGATAAAAGTTCTATGCAATTAAATCGGCTAATTGCAGGTTGGTGTGACATAAAGATGAATTTCAGCCTTTTCTAATTTAAAACCAGATCACCAAATTACGGATGTTATAGATGTTATAAACTTCAAAATGAAAATGATTTATATTACGTAGTACTACGTTTATATTTCAATGAAGTCAATTTTTTTAGTCATAATACGAGAAATAGGTCAAAAATGTCTTAACATTTTTTAAAAATAATGCATTGAAAACGTAAAAAATGCCTCAAAAAGTATAAAATCCGCTAAAAATGCAAAATATGCCACAAAAAGATTTGTAATTACAACATGGATAACTTGAAACACGTTTGTAGCTTGGAAAGCATCGTGCAAGACATTCCAAAAAAAAGATGCAAATGCATTGAAATCCGAGTCCCATAGTCATATTGTATTTGTACAAATGGAACGATACAATTTCAGATCATGATGTCGCCGTTGTAATCAATAATAACGCGTTTTTCAAACGTTTTTATGTTTTTCTATCAAAAAAAAAAACCCCCCTCGTTGTATTTCTTTTGAAAAATCAAATTCCTTCGATTGTGGACATTTCTGTATATAATGAAAATGTATTTCGTTTGTCAGTAACGATAATCGTGATGTTTTTCTTACGGAAATTTCAATTTCCGAATGATTATTTTTACAAGCACACTGAACTTATAATGTAATATAATCAATGAAAAATGTCTATACACGTATTGTCTGTTACGTGCAAAGAAAAAATTGTCGAAGATTTATGAACAGCTCGAGAAAGAAACGTATATTTATTAAAAAAATAAAAATTTTGCGTCACAATGAAATCGATAAATTCTATTTTATTTTAAAAACTTATTACGATAATGGAAAACAACGATTTTGCAGTAAGCCGTATACGCGACATTCCGGTTTTTTTTTCCATTCGCTTAAATTTATGGCCGAAAAACAAAATATTCATAATAATATACGATTTCTGTACACGGGAAATTTTAGTAAATTTATTAAAAATATAAATTAACGAAGTAACTTTTAAAACCGTATCAGCACAAAATGCGAAAAATGGATTTAATTTCAATAAGTTATAAATAAAACAATGTCGACAAAAATCAAAAAAAAAAATATAAAACCTATAGTGGATAATATAAAGACAAATTAAACGTTTAAATCCGAAAAACTTCTAATATCGCGCACTGGACAATAATTTTTCTGGGCATGCCGAAAAAAAAATAAATGCATAATATTTATATGTAACTCGCTGTGTTTTTTTTTTACGGTTTTTCGCGTGTCCGCCCCATATTTTTGTAGAGCGCGCACGACACTGAAATATGAAATAATATTTCTCTTTATAAATAAACATTCGTTACGAATAACGCCTGCAAGAGGCGTACGAGGATAAATTACTTTCTATAATTATAAACTATACAATATACTTTGGGTAATATAATAATATACGCGCGTTTCCAGAACTATTTGTATACACGTTTTTTCGCTCCTTGTTTCTGTTATAAACATCATATTTTATAATTATAAAAGCGCGCGTATTGCCCCGAGTACACGTGTTTTATATAACGTAAAAAAAAAAAAATGCATATTTTTTTCATTATTATTATACATTACTTATAGGCGTAACAGTGTTTTACAATATCTAGACTAATTTATGCGGTAGACAAGTAAATAAGGAAACAAACGTTATTATCCGATCGAGTGTCTCAAACAAATAATTACAGCTAGAATATATTATATAAATGGATTTACATAAAAAAAAAAAAATCAAAACATTAAAAATATATTACTGGAACGCGCGATATCTATTGGAAATCGAAAAAAAACGAATCGAACAAAAACAGCAGCTGACATTATAAAAACAAACGAATCGCGAAGAAAGGTTTTTTACACCGAATACTGTGTGCGAAAATTTCCCGAAAACGAAAACTGTAAATCGCCATACATTATTCTACTTTATTGTCGCACTACACTCATAGTTTTTACTCCGCCCATTACTACTTGGTACTTTTATTGTTTAGCAGCTTAAGCCTGTAATTTAAATGAATTACACAGCTCCTCGATTTCAATGCCGATTCGTATGGTTAAGGTCCTATATGGGGCTCTGCGACCGACGTCCGTAAAATCCGAGTCATTCGATGACCCCCGTCACTTATGTTGTTAACTTACGTTTCTGACGACACACTCGACCTAACACTGTACCGTCTGAAACTGGCGGTCGCTATTCAAACTATTCTCGTTAAGGACACACGCTGCAGCTGCTCTCGTCGGGGGGGACGCTGTAATTAAAAAACTCGATTCAGTTACGATCTCGTCGTAAATCCTCCGAGACGAATGCTCGAGCGTCGTAGCGAGCTAAAAAAAAAAAATCGTAATCGTATCGCCGAGTGACTCCTAGTTTAAATCCGTTCGTTCGCTGCATTTTTTTTCTTCTATTTTTACGGAATTCCGTTACGGATCGTACAACAGAAGAGAAAAACGACCGAGTGCGTTGTATGAATAGTGAAAATATATTTTTTTATTATTATTATTAAAACGTATAAACTCGAAAAAAATTCGAATTTCGTTATTAATCGACTGACGGGAATATTTAATAAACATGCGGATACGTCGTGCACGTAAACAAACATAAAACGAACCGATATAAAATCAATAAAATATGGTATAATAAATTTATGAACGATTTCAACTGAGAGTGTTATTTTTTTATTCACCCCAGGAATCGAAATGTACAAGACGACGTACGAGAGACATTTCTATTGGCCCCATCGCGTATCCAAGTGCGATAATAGCCGCCGGTAAGCGAACGATAAATTATGTTTTTTAAACGATAAAAAAAAATTAAAATTCCTCCCCCCTCCCCGAAAAAAAACACGATTATGCCGCGGTATAGTATTTATACTGTTTTACCAATTAAGAAATTTGTAAAACGAATTCGTTACAGAGCCGAACCGGGATTCGCTACGATACCGAAGCTAACCGACGATCAGTTGAACCGAGTGTATACGCCTAAAATCATATTCAGAAAGCTGAGCGACAACAAACGAATTGAACCGCCTCTGGATTATTCGAAAGACACCATGTCAATGGCGAGTACCACCTTACAGTCTCTTGGTCTTCATTTCAACCGTTCCGTATATGATTTAAACAATACTGACATAGTCGACGTTTAACGTCGATTTCATTTAGCCGTTTCTAAAAAAAAAAAACGAATGATTCAACAGTTAGCGACCAATTAATATAATAATAACTGATATTATTTTAGAACGTGCACTATTCGGTCTCCATGACTCCAACTTGTATAACTAATTGCTAAACGTTTTATAGCTTTTTTTTTGTACATTTTTATAGTCCGACGAAGCGTTACCACAGGCTGTTGAAATTGAAATTTTCAAACATTCTTTGTCAAACAAAACTGCTATACACTCGAGATGCGTACAAAAATATTTTTCGTTTTGGTAATCAAACCCGTTTTTTAAACACAAATCTCTGTAGATTCGATCCGAAAGTCGTAATATATTCGAGTTCCGTCTAATGTCATTTTGTTATATTGTCCGTCAGATACTGGCGGACAGACTGATCCATATCGGAGCGAAAACGATATGGATTTGACGTTTTGTCAAAAGTTTAAAACAATACAATCTTCTTGCTATAGTCGCGTTTAATTATTTATGGCTAAAACAAGATTAACAAGACTGCAGTGATTATTTTTGTATTTTAATAATAAAGAAAAAAACAAGAATAATCTATACGGTCGTATTATGAATATTAATATTAATATTATATACTTATTTTTTTCAAATTCAACATTTTTTTTTTGCCACACGTTATAACGACTCGTTAATAGGTCGACGTCACTTTTCGCGTACTATTTTCTTAGACATCGATTTTATTGTGCGCAGTTTTATCTAAATCAGTTTTATTAAAAAAAATTATAAAATTACGGCGCTATAATTTTCCCCAAAAATATTTAATTTGAAATTTACAAAAAAAAATACGGAGAATATTATACTAAATTAACGTTTTTAAGTGAAAAATTACCTTTTAATATGACGATGAATATTTATATTTTTAACGAATCTCTATTTTAAAATGTAAATTATAATAAATAAGCAACGACCGCATAAGCTGTTATCCGACGACCTTCGGTATGACTGCAGGGCTCGCGTAAAACGCCGTTACATAAACAAAGTTATAAAATGGATAACAACTAAGTACAATATATAAAAAAAAATGTTTACACGAAATAAATGTAAGAACGTTGGTCGTAACACCGTCTATGTAGGAACAAAAAAATTCGATGCTAATTACGCGCGACAGATTAAACAAACCCTCTCCAACCCCCACACCACAATAAGAGAAAATTCGAGAAATCGTACGATTCGACGTCCAGTAACACGCAAAAATAGATTGAAAATCTATTGAAAATAAAAGACGGATTTCTTGTTTGATGAATCCGCGAAAAAGAAAAACATGCGGATTCGTTAAAATCACAGCCGCCCTCTCGATCGAAACGTTTTCCAAACACCCTATCGGTCAAGCCGAATAAAAATTTTTTCCGCTAATTTTGACGTGTAAACATCTATTAATACGGCGGTATGAAGGTAAAGCTCGGGAAATGGGACGGAACTGTGTAAGCTGTTGTCATGACAACAAATAATAATGTGTATTAATATTAATTAATTTACACGCAATATCAATAATATTAATTAATAGGTTGACCGCCACGGGTTTTTTTTTCGTGTTACTTAAATCTGCTTTGAGATTCTTTTTGGGGTCTCAACTATATTACTTAAAATATTGTTATTGAGACTCTTTTGGGGATCTCACGTCTAGTTAGATTTATACGCTGATACTTCGAATATAGGGTCTCACTTTTCGTGGTTTTTATCGCAGAATCGGTTTCTACAGTGTGACCGTTTTAATATTGTTTTTTTTTTTAGCGAACGTTTATCTTTATTTGTTGATTTACAATGACATTACGATACCAATGTAGTTTTAAGATTGCTATTGTACGAAATTTTTAACCACGTTTGTGAAGATTCGATAATAATTCGACTTTATTGTCACATGATATAATAGTATTACATTTAATTTAATTAAAGTTTGTTTATAAGAAAAATAATTTTGAGATAGGTGAGATTTTTGTGAAAAATTGTATGGTATATTTATAATTTACCGCAAGTTCATAAAAAAAAAATCCCTTACATGAATCTAATGTCCTAAATTCAATTCTAACTGTATTTAGTGGAATGACAATAATTTCAATTATAATTATTATTTTGAGAACCTATTAAAGATCTCCGTTTGTTATAGGAACATTCATTAATTTTTTTGTGAATTACTCACCACCGCCATGAGGTTTTAATTAAGGGTCTCAGCTAGAATTTGTTCAAAATCACTATATATATATATATATATATATATAGATAAGAGATACTGAAACTACATTTGAATTTTAAGCTAGATCCAATAATTTTTTTTTTTTAAATCCATAAAAACTGTATGGCGTCAGGGGATAGATGAACGAGACTCCAATAATAGGGTCTCACGGCGGTCAACCTGTTAATTTACACGCAATATCAGTAATAATATTAATAATTATAATTGCGTGTAATGTGTAAGCTGGTGTCGTGACAACTAATATGAATAATATTTATCGTCGAAATTACTTTGAATAAAGATATCAATATTCACAAATCCCAACCACGATTCCGTTCCATTTTTTGCCGCTCACGCGACGTTTACGCATCAATGTCTCGAGTACTGGCAGACTCGTTTTTTGAATAAACTTCTCCGAGTCAATGCGTTATAAATCATTAGAACGCGCGATGCCTTAGATCCGGATTGAAGAAAATCCGAATTCGGTTCGTACGCACCAACGTTTGTCCAAAGGAATTCAACGAGCGTTTTATTTAATTCGTGTATTATTATCGCGTAGGTACGCACGTGAGAGCTATCGTTTCATCCTTCCGAACACAACGAGCTTCGTTGCCGATTGAAGTAGCGCACGTATAATAATAATAATATACGCGCTTTGCATTGTTCGACAAACACGATGATGTTTCGAGTCGGTCTGCGATGATGATTATTAGGCAAAACACGAGAGGGTTCTCGTATTCGTTAACATGATCAATATATCATTGTGTGGGGTTCGTTATCCAATAGACTGCGGAAGAGCACAAATATTTATAAAGAACCTAAGTTGTATTTTACGGTTTTACATTATTTTATTTTGTGCGATATCGCTGAGCAATAATAATCGTTACGATAACGGCCCGAGACGTTAATTCGCACGACCAAACGAACAACAACGTATCACTGCTAGCATTGTAGATTTCAATTTTTATTTTCAAAAAAAAATATCAATAAATCGTAGCGTTAAAAACACGATTTCCCCCTTTTATCCATTTCGTATAGAAGAGCTTTATCATTTTAAACGTAAAATACACACACAAACATTTTATTCTACTGGTTTTCCAAAATTAAAATTTCCTTTTTAAATCGCGCCGTTCGAAGTGATTCGATCGACGCGAAAATATTGAGATTTTTTTTTTATATATAAATACGTTTTTATAGATATTTTAAACGAAAATCGACCTAACCAACAGATACCCCCGAAATACGTTTCCTTACACATTTTTTTCCGTGCTAATTCCCGACGTTTCCGAATTGATTTTGAATTCTATTCACTTTAAACGATTCAATAGAAATAAATTCCGTACTATTTTATTACCGGAGATCGATAATATTGATTATATTAATCGGTACGCTGGGGCGTTTTGCCCGAAGACAATTCAATTTCCCCTCCCCGTTGTTTGTTCGATATTTCAGCCGCTCCCTTCTATTATTTCTGTGCGCGTTTTAAAGTGATTCGCAGCGAAAAAGTGTAGCCGAACGACATTTGTAATCGAAAAATCGCCGTGAAACCTGTATAATGAAACCGGTCATTTCTTTTCGTCACACTGAAATAAATAATATATATTTTTTCTTTTTTTTTTTTCCGAAAAATGAATAATCAACCGCGTCTTGGTGGTGCTCTGCAGGAGAAAGAGCAGTCGAAAAACTCGACGGAAAAATTCGAAAAATCTCTGTACCAAGCAACGTACAACGTAAATCACACGCCATCGTGCCGTGAGAATAATAAAAAAGGTTTGTTCGAATACTGATTTCTACGCGTATACAGACTTTACGTCGTCATTGGTTTTTTTTTTGTACCGAAAATTTTCTAGAGGAGACGCCAGAAGAGTGGGTTCAGAAATGGAAGAACGAGTGTCACAACGTAAGAGACGCCGACGATTTAGTGCAAGACTGGTCGCATCGAGTTGTCAACGATCAAAAGATTTCGTTGAACAGAAAGAGGATCGGCTATGATTGATAAGATATACGATTCTACGTATATCGTATTAAATCGATTAGTTTTGACAAAAAAAAAAAACAACCGAAAATCCTTCTCTTATATTAACACAAAATATAACGTTTAAAATAGTTTCGAGTTAAAAACTTCGGACGTAACAAAATAAAACGGTTATTTTAAAGTAAAAGTTTTATTGGGTTCGGTGTTATCAGTTTTGTATTTGTCAACGGATACACGAAGAAATGTTTCAAATAAGTCGCGATTTTCGTGTTTTATCTCTGCGGTTCATTTTATAATTTGTTGAAATAAGTTTCTGCGTAGAAAATACAGTTTCGAAAAATTTATTTATTTTTTAATGCAATTATTTTTTTTCCTCCGGCGATATTTCAAGGAAATTTGATGCAATTACAATCAGTGGCGCGAATAATACGTTCGAATTAACTTCGACCGGCTTCCGTCCGACCAACCGGATTGCAGGACGGAAAGTAATCGTTGCGAGTAATTGATCTTCCGCGAAGAGCGTATGTATGATTTTATTTCGCAATCATTCGTTGACGTCGCTCGTACGCATCGTTCGGAATTTAAATGCAAATAAATTGAAATTATACACTGCACCAGTCCATTTATAAATCTATTTAGTATATAACTATTTATTTAAAAATCTTATGGTAAAACTTATGTTAAAAAAAAAAATGAGGAGGAGAGTAGAAATGAACGAAGAATAAATGTAGACCCGAAGGAAATGTTCAGTCGAATATAGTATGACTTCTCAAATGCGGAAGGATAAACTTAGGATAAGGACACGTCTGGAGAATGAAGGGCCATAGGTATTACGTGAGATCACGATGTGGAAATCGGACAAAGAAAAAAAAAAAGAGGACGACCAAGACAACGAGTCAGGGAAGACTTCAAGCTTCTGAGAATAAGAGATGGAGAACGACTGGCTAAGGACACGGAGACACGGAGAGTCGTAGTGGAAGAGACGATAGACTTGCAAAGTCTGTTATAAACAACAACAAAAAATGTATTAAAAAATAATCGATACGTATATTATATATGGTCAAAAAAAAAAAAAATGCATAAAAATTTAACTATTGATTTTAATATTTTCTATAAAATACTCGGTTAGTGATATCCGTACAGAAATATTTAATCGCATACGGTATATTATTAGTTATTACCTTATTCAAAACAAGGTCCGCTGCACAGCACCGCCGTCGTCAATAACAAATATAAAAGTGTACGACTCGTTATAATATATACGTAAATAATTTTATTACTCATTGTCGCGTTGTAACATTGCTCGCTTTAACATATTCCATTCGTCGTGTAAACGGTATTGTTTGATTTATTATTCTTATTTCGATATTACGAATTTATAGTTTTCAATATTATCAATTATAACAAATCTCTAGAAAAAATATTGTTTTTTTTTTCTTTTTTAAACTCGATATTAACGGCTAAACCACAGATTAGACGAATATTCATCAAATCTGTGGCTAAACCGCCTTCCGGGGAAAAAAAAAACTGAAAATACGCTACCGGTCGTGGTGATTTTGGTTTTTTTTTTCTACGCTCGTAGAAAACGTTTTATTCGATTAACACTGAACAATATAGTCACGTGATATATTCGAGATTAGCCTTGGAAATAGTTATAATAATAAATTATTCGGCGTCCCGAGTTCAAAACGCTTTACAATATTTATCACGCGTATAATCGAGACTGTAATCGGAAACTTACCGTTCGGATATTCGTCGCGAATCGGCGGAGCGGGGCCGCAAAAGTTTCCAGCGAAAATTGTACTCCGTTGTGTAAAGTGTACTTACCCACACACTACTCGCGGGCAAATTTCCACCTACCGTTACCGATTCCGTATTAATTTCAACGGTGTTCAACACGACAGCATAATAATATTCGCCTTACGCACTCGCAGGGCAAAGTTTTCTCTCGACTCCAGGCGTTTCTCGTGGTTTACAATTTCTCGCTTTTTTTTTTTTTTGTGTGTTCTCAAGACGAAAAAATGGAATTAATCTAAAAAATATTACGACGATCTTCTTGTTCTCAATGCGCCGATCCGTTTCGTGTGTTCGAGATCATCATCGTTATACGAGTTTTGTTGGTGGCAGAGTTTTTGTCAAACCGTGTTCTGAGGTCGGCTATCCACGGTATTCTTCCGGGCGATCTTTTGCCGTCTATTTTTCCTTTTATAGCAAGCGTCCAGTCGCCGGATCTAGGATTTTTTTATGGGGGGGTGCTTAGGTTAAGGTATTGTATTCTGTATACTCCATCCTATATAACCGGTATTCGGTGATAACACTAGTAATGATGTTCTATGAAAATATCTATGCTTTAAACAGCGTGACACCAGACACAATATTCGTGTCTGATACCCGTGGCCCGTGGGTAGTGATGTATTGTTCCATTTTTCAGTCACTTCTGGTTATCACTTATCAGTATTGTTGAGAGAAAAATTACTTAATAGTTTTTTTTTGTTACCAATTTAGTTTATAAACCTACCCGGCCCACTGAAAAATACGTATAGACATATAGTGTATGATATTTGTTTTTAACCAGGTAAGGGGGGTGTTATAGCACTCTAGCACCCCCCTCTGGATCCGCGCCTGGACGCGTCGGAGAATGTCGTAACTGTATTTGTTCCGCATAATGTGTCCTGAGTTCAACTGACGCTTTCCCGTTCTACGCAACACCTCGATTTTGGTAATTTATTCGGTCCACGCGGTATTCTCAAGATTCTTCTGTACAGTTAAAATGCTTTTATTATTACTCATAAGCTCCACAAGACATAGTTGGCTTCCAAAACGACTCCTCTTCACTCGTCCCGATCCGTAGCAACATTTCTCCAGTTCCATACACCCATCTGTTGTACATCCCTCCTCACTTCATCCATCCATCTATTTCTTGGACGTCCTTGTCCTTCAATTCTTGCAAGCATTACGCGTCTAGCAAAATGCTTCTAGCTCATTCGAATCGGTTTCGGTTAGAGTCTAATAGTTACGACGACGATATACGGACGCGAGTTTTATTCCGCCGCCGTCTCGTTGTACGCGTTTTTAAGCCGGCATTTATCAGCGAGAAGAGTCTCGTTTTCGTGGAAAAAATATAGAAAAAAAAAACGATTTATTTTGCCGGAGATTAAAAAGAAAAATCACCCCGTTTAAACGCGACGCGCACAATATTAAATATATTATCGCGTGTGTTTATTAAACGGACGTGCGGTGCGCGTATATATAGGTATATAAATATATTTCAAACTGTACAAAATATCCTATTCTAACCCGATCCGTGCCCGAATCGTTAAAGAAAATGTACATTTTTTTTTATGGTACGACGATTAATTATTATCACGAAACGCGCGGAAATTGCCGTAAACACACTGGTGTATTCGTTTGAATTTTATGCGTATACAGTACGGTTTTTAATATTTTCGCGTCAGAAATATTCATCGGAGAGTCAAAATTTGATCGTCCGATCCGCCAGTATTGTACGCGCTGTACAGTATAATATTATTTAATATATTCCAAACGATATTAATATGTTTTAATTACGTAGACTATTATAATCACTCAGCGGGGAATACGAGTCGTATGCGAAACGAAACGTATACACGCAGTGGCTTACTTTCGATTTCTCTCTGGGGGCGGAGGGGAAATAAAACATACAAAATTCGTTCCCGCTACAGACTATTAGAATTTAAATACATATTTTTTTTTTTTTACTAATAAATTGCTCGCCCAGTAAAGAGAATTATTTCGATATATTTATTAGAATTTAGAAAACAAAAAATTATAGTAAAAACACGTTGCAATTATAGCAGCGACACATATACGAGTATAGTCCAACTACCAGAACTGAAATGAATTTATTGAACGCAAAGACGCGAAAATTCGAGCTGGTCTCATTGTAAACGAATTGCTAAAGAATAGTATTTGTATCGTTTACACATTTTGAGTTAAAGGACTTATTATTATTATTATTACGATGACTTTACATTTAAGGCCGACAGTCAATTATCGAATTAAGATTACGGCACTGCGTAAATAATATTTATATTTATATATTATATAAGTGTATGGAGTGTTCGAATTTTTCGAAAAGTAGAAATATATTCTTCGTACGGCTCGAGAAATAAATACGAGTATATACATAAATAGAATATATTATATAAACGATTTATATAATATATCGAATTTTTTTTTTTTTTTTTACGACTTCCCCTCCCAGTAAAAGCAAGGACATTAGTTATATGTACACCCACAAAATGTCGCCCAGGTATCAAAAAAAAAAAAAAAACTGTATATACTTAATATATAAAATATATTAAACACCGGGCGCGGCGGCGGCAACGGATGTTTTTAACGATAAGCTCAAACTTTTCGGCTTCTTGCCAGCGGATTATTATTATTGCGTTTTTTCGCCCCGTTTACGTTCTTCTTCCTCCCACCTCCCGAGTCCCGAAGAAATATTTAAAAAAAGAAAATTGCCTCAGGTCGTCGTCAGTCGTAAATCGTCGTATACTAGGTGGTGGTGGGTACGAGTAATAAAAAGACAAAATCGTCCCGTGAATTCAGCGCGCCACTATCGGCCGCCTTTCCTCACACAGCACAAATCACTTTTCCTGAATCATTTTATTTGATCGAACGATCAAAAAAATCATACGTACACGATCGAAACCAGTACGGTCGAGTATACTTTCTCAATATTTGAAAATAAACAAAGGTTATTATTGTTGGAAAAAATTAAGCTTTTGTTTCATAAACGATTAGTAGGCCTTTGCCGTATCACCTGTTTTAAATTGACTGCTGCAGTACGTTATTGAACGTTTGAATTTTATTCGTGAATCACCATACTACATTACATTTCTCCGATAAGATTTACCGTCCAGAGTCAGGCGTATAATAGTGACAAAAAGTCAAATATGTATTATATACAATTACGTAATGGCGGTTGATTCTCTTGACTTGCCAATGTAAATATAGTATTCGACACCGAAAATCTACCATTTACGGCGGGCTGTTTAGAAGATGGTCCTGAAAAGGACCGTTTTAGTTACGGTTTCGGGCTACGTCACCTGGCTCATGAGTCGTGGTTGACAGTCAGCGTATGGGCTGTTCTCCGGGCCTAGTGCGTCGATGGTTGGGTGTCTTGCTGAATTATCGCCGTTGGGCTATTCAATGAAATCTCCCCGTTGTTGACAGTCCAGGTACTGAAGCGTCGTAGGTTCCGGTGTTCTTCGTACAGCGTTCTGGTGTTGACTGCGTCGCTTGGCTCGTGGTTGACAATCCGCGTCGATTTTTGGCGCCTTCGTATCGTCTTCGCCGGTGGTTCGGGATAAACATTCCTTTGTAGCTTGTCAAACGTTATAGTTGTTGTCTCGACAGCTGCTTGTAATTGATTGAATTTTTTTTGCCCGTCGTCTTATTTATATATAAAATTTCTCAGCAACTTGTCGCGCTGTGATTGGTCGACCAATCACACAGCTCGATTCGCGTCGTGTCGTTTACGCGCATGAGCGCGTGCGCGCGCGCCCGCCGTCGGTGTACGATATTGTCGTATCTACCGATTAGTAAACCTTAATTGAGTGTTTTTTCGTATGTTGACCCCAAAGAGAGCCTTCTATTCGTCGTTGCTCTACAATATTACTCAACAGGATGGATGAAATATTCGTCAGAGACCGCTTAATATCCAGGAAAGTTGTCGCTAAGAGTGCGATTCGTCGGCAACGAAACAATAATAACAATAAGGAACAAAATTTACGGGAGAGAAAAATAAAAGCGGCAGCAACGAGAAAGCGCAGTACATATACATATCTAAACTATCTTATGGCAAAAGACCTGGATCTCTACGCTCACTCAGACACTTTTACTCGCTCGTGTCGGTATTTAAATCAAAAATACCTCCCGATTTGTTACGAATAACCACCTCGGGTAGATTTTTACAATTTTATTGTCCGAGATTTCGACGTTAAACGTTTGGCTTGTTCAAGATTTCGTCTTTATATTGTGTTCGAGATATTGACGTTCAAAGATTCTGAAGGCTTGCCCCAGACACGCGATTCTGGCGAAGTCGAGATACGCGTATAAGTGCCGTGGGATTAAGTCAACGTTATAACATCGCGTATGCGGCGAATTAGCATCGGAGACTTGTGGTGAAGTATTTTTTATTCGGCATCTACGTCGCTGTAGTTGACGGGAACGGGGTTGGAAGGATGCTGTGCTGCAGGAAGAACATATTCGTCGGGGTAACGTCTTTGACGAGTGCGTTTGGCAGATTCGTACGGTAACTACGCTGCGCGTGAAGTACACATCGACGTAAGTCGTATAAGTTAATGGTATTTATTTTCAAATGAATCGTAGTTATCGTCGATATATTATGTATTTTGATGTTGACTTTTTTTTTCTCTTTATTTCTGTGATAAGTTTATATGTATAATATATATTATACGCTTTAGACCAAAATGAAAAAAATCTTTAAGTATCGAATAATATAATATTCTACGGTCTCGCGCATCGAGATACTCATTTGAAATATATAGTGTCTCACCCGAACCTGGTCGGTAAACGTATACCTTCAGCTGATATTATATATTCACCGCGTTATATTAAACCCTACGCGTAATATTTCATCGTGCAGCGACAAAGCCGGGTTTATAACGCTATCGATATACACACACACAGAAGACTGTAGGTACGCAGTTTGTTTGAAGTTATAGTATAGCTTGTGTAAAGTATAATAAGAGTCATTACTTTGCCTGCACCCGCTCTCACATTACACGAGTCGTATCGCAGTTAAATTAAAAATATTAACGAATAAATAATTTATAATAAATAATTATTGTACGGTTGCAGCACTCAAAAATAAACGTGGCAAACCGTCGGCTGGTTCGTGGTGCCCTCCCGTAGAATCGTGTAAGTATATTGTTCAGGAAAAACAGTATTATAAACACTCAAGTTTCGTCCGTCACGTCAAGTTTTTTTTTCTTTATACTTCCGACGAATTAACTGGATAATATTGTTAAAAAGGAAGTAAAAAAATAATCTCACTTTATCGTTATATTGACTCGTACACTGTATAATGCAGTTCATAAATAATGCGAATAGTTTACCGAATTTATAATAGTCACTTTTCTGATACACATCATCGTGTGTGTGTGTGTGTGGGGGGGGTATTTGACTTTAGACTCTGCGCGGAACGAGAAAGTTATTATATAGAGTTTCAGGTTTTTTTTTTCTTTTAGTTATAATAAGTTTTTGTGTAGCGAAAAATTTTCGTGTGTGAGTGCTCTAAAAGTTGCATGACGTAATCATTTCTATAGATCGGTAAAAAACGAGCACAATTGGTACTTAAGGGAGAGTTATTTTTAAGTTTTCCCGGCAGTAGGTAGTTTTAAAAAACCTGCGCTTGAAAAACTACTAAAAAAAAAAAACTGAAATTGACTACATAAAGAATCGATTTTAGTTATTCTCCGTTGTAATTACTGCGCATGATAACGATATAGATAATTTAAATTTTCAACAAAAACGATAAGTACTCGCATTTGAGTCAAATTGAAATTTATTCGAAAAGTAGTCTTTTGCCCTGATTGTTTCAAATACCAAAACGTTATTAACACGTGCGCTTTATACGTAATATTTCTACTATATGCAGTAGTGTTTTGTTTTTCAGTTCGTCATAATTACGAGTAGATAAAAAAAAAAATCATTTATTTCAACATATTTCGGTCAATGTTTGATTTATGATGATTTAAATTTATAGAGAACCTTTTTTTTTTGACAAATCGTCAATTGGTTATCGATTTTAAACTTTTTTTTAGAACAGCGATTTTTAATGTGTCGTATATCGATTAAAAAAAAAAAATGTTAAAAACAACGATATCGGATTGCTGCGCTGACGATAATTGAAAACACAAAGACGTGAGACGAGACGCAGTATGTCCAACACTACAATATGTTGTAATATGCAGTTTTTATTATCATAACATAACACTAGGAAATAGGAAGGAAAAATAGATAAAGAAAACATTGTGCAATTTTAATAATAAAATTATTGTAATCATTAGTCAGTAAGTAAAATAATAACAATTGTATAATATAAAAAGGGCAAAGACAACCAGGAAAGGGGGTTCTTGAGTGATGCGCGTGTAACGCGATCACTAGAGAACAAGCTATCAATAAAAGTTTAAATTAAATATTCTGCGTATTTTATTTTGTGTGTGTGTACGTCGAAAGTAAATCGACGTTCACCACAAATATTATTATTATTATTATTCTTACTATATCATATTGTACTCGTATGACTTACAGATGGGTCGTTTGTGAAATTAGATACGATTCTTATAATAATCCACTATTATACGTATTATAAGCTATATAAGAGTTATTCTCACGCTATATTATTGTCTAAGAAACCGCGTTTAGCCGCATGCCCACAACATTAAATGTTTATTCATTAAAAGTTAGACACGATGTGAATGAACGCTTCGCGGTGTACTATAAGACTTTCAATAAAATTACATCTATAATGTTAAAAGTTCGGTCGAGGTTGGGCTCGCAGGAATATACGGCGGCGGATATTGCGTTTTCTCACTCGTCTGTATAATATTATATGTGGAAGAAGCAACGTGCCAACAAATTCAAACCTCTATAACGTCCCGTTACATTATAATCTTGACAAGGAGGAGAGAAGACCTTCTTCTAGCGTGATCTCATTATAATCGTATATCGTATAACATTTTGTTCGCGAAAGGCGTTGAACTTAAACTATATAATAATTCACCATATTATAAAATATACGTCGTACACACTCACATTTTTTATTTTGTAAATACAACTATAATAGTTTCAACTTAGTTTTAGAGTCTAATGATTACCGTCTATTGACGAAAGTAGTGAGTTCAATGTTATTACGCGCTTTTAACGATCGACAAATTATATATATATTTTGGGGTGCGATAAAATTTAGACGTGACGAAACATTATATAGAATTAATTCTTATACACTTAATAAGTTACTAGAACCGAGGAGATTTACCCGCGAGCACATGCGAATTATATCTGACAGCAACGAAAACGGGCGGTGGTGGCTTAGTAATCGCGTGCGGTACATTTACTTCTCCATTGTCGCCATCGTTTATTTTAATAAATACGACCAGTATTTGGAAGCCAGTAAGACAGTTTTCTGCTGGCTTAGTCCATACACGATAATTATATTTTAATTCACCTTCGGCATACAATTTTTCTTTAACTGAGATACACTCTAACCTGTTTACATAAGCGCCCTCGTCTTATTACCACTTCTGTGACGATCCGGTCCGACTCGGGCCCCTGGGGCAGCCTTTTCTCACCACTTACTTGCTAGCATCAGAGCGGCATTTTTTAAAAAAAATTTATTACATTAAACAAAATACGAGAACAAACACTGTGCGGCGAAACTCGTGTCATACGCGACGTGCGTTTCTAAACGGAATTAGACAAAATTGATCGTAAAACACTGAAAGTGTAAGGGGTGACTAAAAATGTATTTACCTTGGGCCTGAACCTAACCGTCCCTGTTAATACGTTTTATATTGTTTAAACAAACGCGTAAACGTCTAAATTATGACTTACGGGTCGCGTAGTTGGCCGAATAAATTAACCTCAGAACTATAATATAAGTGTGAGTTATCGAAGGTTGAGATAAGTTTTCCAAATGATATAACGGGCACACCGTATAATATGTGTATAAGATATATAATGGAAAATGTTAAATATTTACGCCTACGGACGTTTTACACGGAAAGCGTTTTAAAAACATTAAACATTTTAACGTCTTGGACCGGTGGCGTCTACCACAACGTTTTTCCGTGGAGGGGAAAGGGTTTTAAGTGGCATACAAATTAATCACTTTGTTTATACGACTGCAGTACGAGTGAAATTATTTTCCGTTCGAGTCAAAAAAAAAAATGGACAACGTTAATTTTCGAGAAATAAATTTCGAAATCATAAAATATTATAACAAATGACTGGAAATTAATTCAGACACACCTATCAGCTGCACTGCTGTGTCACATCAATGTCAATAAAGTTTCGAACACTGTTAGTATTTGTGTATACATATAAAATACCAATTATAAGTGGAAAATATATAATTTAATATATATTATAATACGCTCGACGATCGAGTCCCGCGTATAGTTTTACATTTTCAATGAACGCGTACAAATATCGATTAAATTTTTGTTTTTTTTTTTCAACTGAATTTTAAATCCATTCGATTCCGAACAATTCGTTCACCAAGCGTTGTTTTCGCTTTGTTTAACTGGAATCGTATAAAACCGTATGTGCAGGAAAAATGCAGGAATTTTGTTCTCATATATTCTACCTAATTGTGTAATTTTCCCCGATAATATATAACATTTCATATTGGCCGTGGTTTTTTAATTCATTTTTTTTTTCTAACCGTTTCCACAAAAACGTAGAATTTTTATGGTTATGCTCACAATTAGCGGAATGAACGCGATAAAACCCGAACAGTCCAATAAAACTGGACGTTTGGAATTTTTATTATATAATTATATTTTTTTCTAAATTCGAATAAATCGAAACAACCCGCGAGTTTTCTTATTACTCGATGAGTATAATTTAATACTCGTTGATTTGTATGTACTGGTATCTGTGTTTTTACTTAATTTATTACTAAAAAAAAAACATATTTCAATTAAAATTATTTAAATAATGTATAGGGGACGAATTTTCAACGTTTTATTTTAAACCCCTGGATCCCCAGAGAGAGAATGAAGTTATGCCACCGCTGCAACATTCGACACGTGTACAAGCACAAACATGACCGAAGAAACGGGAACCGAGGTCCCGAGGTGAATGAGTTAGCAGCGATCCAGAAGGGCGCGAAATTAGAATTATACATTATTGTTACAGAAAAACGAGGTGGGAAATTGTTTTTGTGAACCGTCGGCTGAAACGGTATATTATACGAGAATATCGTCATAACTATATAGGGAGTTTGTGCCTTAAAAAAACCTTAAAATATGCCCTAAAAAAAATCATTAAATATACCCTTGAATTATGTACAATCACTAAAATGTGTATTAAAAATCAAAACACTTATAAATGACTACGGTATCTATTACAGGTACCACCTATATTAGATTTAAAAATAATAATGAAAAAATTATTAGTTTATATTTAAAAATATATAATATATTATATGTAGAAATTACTTAATAATACAAAAAAAAAAAAAATTCGCAAGACAAACTAAACACCGACTGATTGAAATATCCCAGTACACGTAGTTCGTGTGCAGATAAAATAATAATATCGGCGGTTCATAATATTTCAAATAGAAATATTACCGAGCACACGGAGAAAATACACGGCCCACTCGTTTTATCGAATATTTTTTTTCAGATGTACGTGTATTTTTTTCTTTTTTTACCGATTTCAAATCAAATACTCATTTTTCTCAATTAATATTTGAATTTAGTGAAATGTGCTCTTAAAACGTAACAAAAAACGCGTGAAAAAAAGCTAAATATGCAAAAAAAAAAAATAAAAATTTCTATAACCTCCTAGTATTACGAAACAAATTAATTAAGAGCCATGGTTTGAACGATTATCGAAAAAAAAAACACGCAAACTCCTATAAATACCTATAGCCCTAGTCCATGACGATTAATATTATTTTCAAATTGATAATTTTGAATAATACTTAACAGCGTTCGAAAATATATTTCCAACTACCGATTTTAAACTGAATCCGTCGCACTCGTTCACAACACACATTAAAAAAAAAAAAAGATATTTTAATAATTTAACGTTGAAAACTAATCAAAAAGTGAAGTATACAACAATCGATATCCGTACAGGTATTTAAAAAAAAGAATTTATCGTTTTATTATTTATTTTATACGTTTCGACTCGCGTATTGGATCATACGCAGTGGGCGCAACCAGAATATTTTCAAGGGGTGTCCACATACTCGTTTAAACACGGACGTTTCAAGTAAAGCAAAAAAAAAAATCCGGTATATACTCATCGAAAATTATATTATTATTTCTTTAATTATTTTATAATTAAAATCACGCGTATAATATTATTTTTATTTTCGTTAAAGTTTTATCAGATTAAATTCGAATCGTACGAAAACGTTTTTAAGCGTTGAAATTTCGAGGGACCCTATATTCCCCTACCCCCCTCCTGGTACTATAATAGAATAGAAAATTATATAACGAGCGCAATTTTTTGCAAGGTAAAAAAACAAAAAAAAAAAAAAAAATACGCAAAAAATGTGTAAATTGCTCACTAGGTATCGAACCCGCCGCCGCCGCCGCCGCCGTTATCAGCGACGAATTCCGTTTATTATTTTTTTTTGTGACCTTATCAATTTTAAAGGACACGTTTTTGCAATGCTTCGAGAAGGGATATGAAGACAACAACAACAACAACAACAACACGCGCTACATGCCGGATGAGTCGCAGTACGTGGCGGCGATGGAGGAGAAGGATGTGGTGGCGGTGCAGGAGAAGGTGGTGGTGGCGGCGCAGGAGAAGGCGGCGGCGGCGGTGGTGACGGTCGAGCCGCCGCGTACCGGGAAAGGGACGGGCCGGGGAGTAAAAGGGTTGCGCGCGTCTGCGTGCGATCGTCGCCGACGACGATCCTTCCCCCCCCACCACGCCACCCCACCGCCACCCGTGTGGCCACCGCACCCGGACGGGGTGGTAAGACCGGAGCGCAGCCCGCCGCCAAAATCACACGCACACACCGCTCTCGGAGTCTGTGACGGAATGACTTTTGGTACACCACGGCCGCGCGTCCTGCACCAGTTTCGCACATATTTACATACGCCGTCGGCGTTCTGTTAGATCGTTAGGATACGCACGTCGCAGCAGCATCATCACGCCTGACAGTGAGTATTTATTTTTGCAACGTTTTATCCGCGTCATTTATGTGTGTAATATTTTGTCGGCCGTAACGCGGTATTCGCGTGTGCAGTTCTATACAAGCGGTCGAAATCAAAAAACGATAAAATTGTTTCTGTATTAAAAATAAGCGTTGTACGGCTAGAAACGAAAATCGTCGTTTTTCGGCCTATCGGAAGAAGAAAAAAATGATTTTTTTTTCTGAAATAAAATCGTCACGCGCGGCCTAACCCGCCGCCTTATAAATTAATATAATAATTTGAAAATTCTCGAAATACGCGCGATTTACATACAGGATATTTTTTTCAGAGCGTATAGTGGCAAGCGGGAAACTGGTGGTTTTTACAAGGATTTTTACTTTTTCTCCCCCTACAATGCATACAAATTTTCGACTAGAAAGAACGCTCGCGGACGATCGCAGTCACGCGCTGTTTCGTCGAATCGCGCGTGTATATAATTTTTTATTTTAAACGATTTTTTTTTGCTGTCAGTACAGTTTCCTTTCGCTCGTTTCAAAACAACTCGGAAGAAACACTAGATTTTTAACGCGGCACCGCGAAAAACCAGAACGGTCTTGGATTCTCGAAATTTTCAAAAAAATTCTTTCGATTTTGGCCGCTATTTATAGCAATATTGTTAGACGACGAGCAACTTGCGTTGTTAAAAGGGTGATTTTCGGTTTAAGAGGCTGAACGTTTTGTACTACACGGGTCCTACGCGTTACTTTAACAATTTTTTTTACATTTTTCCGACAAATTATAGGTAGGTACACCGAAGCTCTGAAATCGTTTTATCGAATGCAACGGACATTACTGTCATTGCTTTCAAATACATATATGTAATAATAACCGAACTCTAAAACTTTAAACAACCCAGACCGGTTCTAAAACTGGTAAATTATTATTGGTTTATACCGACTGTTGTTAATGATATCCCGATGACAATATCCTGCAGCAGTAGAAATGTGCTCTGCACGATCATCATCATTTTGAATAGACACGGTTTATACGATTGGAATTTTCGTCGTGAATCAATTTTTTTGGGCGAAAGAGGCAACATATTGCTCTAAACGGATCTGGAATGCTGGATAATCATCAGTATGGTTACTATATAATTTGTACAGATAAATTCAGTTATAAAATATATATATTTATTTTAAGGTTCTTTTTTTTTCTAGGTGGATTAAATTGTTATGTTTGCCCTCCTTATAGTCGAAAAGTTACTGGAGCCACTGCAAATTTTTATCGTATAAAAAAACGAATTTAAGTTCAGGGAAATTTACGAAAAAAAAAATCGTTTGGAAAGACGAATTTTTTTGAAATTTGTATTTTTAGTTAATTCCATATTATATTGTTAGAAAAAATATTTCCAATAAATTCTGTACGCGATAATATTATTTGAGTTTCGTGTTCGCTCGACGGGCACCAGCGGGTGTGTGAACAAAACGTAATCTCTGGTTACGGAAACTTTCTTAAAAATTTCGAATCCGTCGTCGACAATATGTCAGAAAAAAAATTCTTTTTAAAACAAATTTACTCGGTCAACGCGGAAACGCGTGTTTACGATTCGATCGAGCGCAAAACCTACTTTTCAAAAGTAGCTTTTAAATAAAACATTTATTAAATTTTATTTTCGTTGTCTGAACGTTTTTTTTTTTAATAATAATATCGCTATACTTACTGCTGCAGTCGCACGTGCAATTTATTAGCAACTTTTTTTTTTTAATCGCTATGAAAATAATTGAAATATATTTTAACTGGACCGAGTCGTTATCGCGATTCCGGGCCACTGGTTGAACGGGCGCGTGCATTGGCGCGAGAGAAAAAAAAGCCAAAAAAAAAAAACCGCGATGACAATCGCGTCACGACCATCCGGAAAATAGCGCGTTTGGACGTAAAAAAAAAAAAAAAACGTCCCCGTTCGGCTTTTACAATAAATATATATTTTTTTTTTACAATCCAATTCCGTTACGAGGTGGTCGTGAAAACACTGATAATCGAGCGTTTAAGTAAAAAATTTAAGTAAAAAAAAAAATTGTTTTTCGTCGCTTAATTTTCGTTTTAAGTTTTCGTGGGGGAGGGAAAAAAAGTGATTCTTAATAAGAACTATTATCGAATGACGCGCGAAATTTCCTTGTGTAAAGTAGGTAACAGTATAAGCTTATATATATACATTTCCTTAATTATACTATTTTAAAAGTTTCAAAATTCTCATTAAATACCCGCGAAAACGTGATTTAATATAATGCACGCGTGCTACGCCGCTGCGTATTGAAATGTTTCTAAAACGTTTCGAATATTTTCGTACGAGTACGCGTATAGTGTTTTGTACGACTTGATATACAAACTATATTCGGTAACGCGTTAATAATAATATGTTTGAATACATCAAAAACACGCAACGCACGAAACTGTGGCGAGTGTGTTGCTCAAAAATGTTTCGTGTTTAATTAATCGAATTTCCATTTATAAATCGATCCGAAACGATTTATTGGCCGGCAAAATAATCATTTTTTTTTTTTTATATATATAACGTTTATCGTTTCACTAGTGTTCTATATTATTTCAAGAAATTAATTAATTTCTTATATATTTAGATATACGTTATTGAAGTATAATATCGTTTTTTTAGAGAGGGAAAAAAACAAAAAAAAAAATTCTACGCTCTGAAATATACGATTTTATACTATATTCGTTTTAAATTTCGTATTATAAAAGTTATACAGGCCGGAGAGGAAAAGTCGTTAATGTCAATAATAAATACGACACCTCGATCGGTTTAACAAACAGTTTTTAAAACGAAAGTTAAAGTTTAAAATCATAAATTGCACGAGTTCTCTGTATTTATTCTCTCTCTCTTCCTCCGGTTTGTTTTTATCAATATATATATATATATATATTAACATTTATAACACGATATAATCACGTTCGTTTCAATTATTTCCTACCATTCCCCACGAGTTCATTCCTATATCTCGAAATTAAATCTTTCCAAATAAAACTCAATAAAATATATACGGTATATTCGTATATAACGCATAAATAATATTATATATATATATATATATATTGTGTATACTGCGAATTTTATCAAAAAGAACACGCGATATTCAATTATAGCAGTGTCTTCTTTAGATATCCATCGAGCTTTTATTTTTATTATCCAGCGTACGCGGAATTGCAAAAATATTGTTTTTAAAAGAGAAAACGCGAGAGAAAATGTCGTCGTAATGTGTATAATGATTATTATTAGCAAACACGTGTCTGGTAATAATAATAATAATAATAATAATAATAATAATAATAATAATCACGGGTTTGCAAAAAAAAAAAATTATTCTTAATACGCTGTCCTGTTTTTTCTAATCGCTGATTTTATTATAACAAAATATATTGTGTACGAAAATAAACCGTTTGGCCTTGCCAAGCCGGCAAATTGTCTACAATTGAAAATGAAATAGCGTATTTAAAAAAAAATAAAAAGTTAGTCTATTAAAATGATTTTGAGCAGAAAAAAAAATTTCGAACCCTAATATTATTCTATATATTAATTCGGCGCGAACGTCTCGTTGACTTTTTCGAATTAGAACTTCGTTTAGCCTTTTGTCGATATTCTCTCAAAAAAATAAAAAAGTCCTTCGCGTTGCCCCGTAAACATCCTGCAAGGATAATCGGCCACGGCGACGTCTCTCCGTCGTTCCTTTTTTTGTATCCCCGTGAAATCGTTCGTCTTGTTCTCCGCCCGACGACCACTCCGTCTCCGGATGTTCACGCGAATAGCGAAAAAGCGCCTTTTATTTATAATACTAAATTAATATTCTATTTAAATACAATTTCGTTTATAAATATCATCTATAAAACGAGTCGACGACACGTTTGTAAATAAAATCTCATACGAATAATAATAATAATCGCGTGTGAAAATGATTTATATGAAATACGTAAATAAATCTCTCCGGATGCGCTCTGCAATTGAAAGGATTATGTATTATAATACGTACGGGGGGTTTTTTTTTTCTTTTTGCGTATCGTTACAATATAATATTACTATACAAATATATTGGCGCAATTACCGAGTAAGGTCATAATAATAATAATAATAATAATAACACATACGCCGTTTAAATGAAATACGCGCGTCCTGTCGCGGAAGAATACAAAGGAGAAGAAAAAAAGTACTGCGAAAATCCTGCCGCGCGGTCGAGGTCGTCGGGTATTTTCGGACGGGTATAGACAGGAGTAGGCAGCACGACCACCACGAATAGCGTTTCGTTTTCGGGGGAGAGAAAAAAAGTATCGAATCAATTTTTTTCGCTACAAATTGTCTTGTCCACGTCGTTTTTTAACCGCTCGTCATCGTCATCTCTCGTATAATATACACATACAGAGCTGTCATCGCGCGTCTCGAACAATCACACTTTATCTCGCGCACACCGTTCCGCTTGTAACTGCGAATTTTTACTTTTCTAAAACACGCGACGATTGGAATCGAATTGAAATTCCTATTACATTACAACCGTCGTCATCGATTTTTAAATTTTTTTTTTTTTGTTGAATTTCAACGATTTATTCTTCAAAAAATGATACGATTTCGGATTTTGCGTACCGGTTTTAAATATATTTATTTTTTTTAATTTTCGTTTATATAAATTAATTACGTAATTTTTTCATGTTTTTTTTTTATTCGCCGTTATTTTTCGGATATAATAAAACACGAACGTTTTCGATCTGAAAACACATTTGGAAAATACATTATTAATATATTATTGTCGTTTATACGAATAGTTCCGAATAATAATATTATAAAACATATCGATTTCAACGGTTCGCAAAATATTTTATGTCCTATATAATATAATATGTTCTACAAGTTTGTTATTTCATCCTTTGTCTTTTTTTTTTTCAGTAAGTAATATAACACGTTCTTATGAGATATATTTCGCGTTTTAATTTCCATTGCGAATTTATTTTATCTCGTAATCATCGCGCAGAATCGGCGATCGACTGTGCGGCGCAGATAGTTTTTTCGGTAGTACAATTATACGTTCGGTAAATTAAAATTATTTTACGTTCAAAAACTCGATTCGTATGAATGTGTGTGTGTATTTTCAAAAAATACAGGCAATAAAATTTTTAAGTTTTCCCGTTTCCGCGCCGTTCGTTGGATGCGAGGCCGCGTACCGTCCCTATGAAAAAAGAAAGAATTAATTCGTTTTTAATTATCGAATCAATTATATCGGATATAGAGAAATACAAATGATTATTTTTTTTAGTATATTTTAATCAAACTCGCATATTTATAACTTTGTAACACAATTTCCGTCCGGGATAACGCGTATATTTCGTGGCTAATACAATAACATTAGACGTTTAATAATAATATTATAATGACGTTTTGAATTCGTAGATTATCCGAAGAACGCGATCGAATTAAGAAAAAAAAAAAAAACGACAACGCGCGGTCGTAAAGGATTGCGGCCGAAATTGTATTTTAATCGTTTGCCAGTGTCCGTCGTATAATTTATTTGTTTCTTTTTTTCTACACAAACAGCGCGAATAACTCATATACGTATAATAAACCGCCGTGGAGCTCGGATTTCAACAGTACGAGTTTACGGCTCATACGTTTTTGAAAAAAAAAAAACATTTCGCTCTTAACTTTTCAATCAGTTATAGAATAACATCGGATCGCCCCATGTTCGTATATACAATTTTTTTTTTTTATATTTTATTAGCGTCAAGTCGTCAGTTACGCGTCCTGGCGCGGTCAAAACGCATCCGAGTAGTTCGTCGGATCGATTCTCACCGCGATCCGCACACGAGTTGTCCTTCCCGGTATCCTCAGTTCACAGCGTATTTACTCTTTTTTTTCGATGTTCCGGAACTATTTGTAGTCTTTCGTAGAGACCGGAGGCATTCGGCAAGCTAGACGGGCGCGACTCAGCTTGCAACTCTTCTCTCCACGTGTTAAGCACGCAGTCGAAGCCGGTCGAGACGATCTTGGCGGGTACCAATAGCGATTGGAAACTCCTTCGGACTCTTCTGATCTGCTCTGTTCTTTCTGTGCACACGGAAACGCGTCTTCGTACACGTCTCCTGGCGAGGCTGTTCTTCTCGTCTATTTTAATAACGTCGGTTCGATACTATTGAAAACGTTTTGATAACCGTGTTCGTAACGGGTCTAAGTCTCGAACCGGAAGCCGTGCTGCACAGGCGGCCTCTTACAACACGTAGTGCGAATAAAAACCAGAGGATTACAACAGCCGCGTGTCTTATTCCGGCCACGAAACGCTGTGTACGCATTCACCGATCGGACCACACGCCGAGATGCGAGATATCCGCGAACCCTATTATTCCGTTTGGGGTTTTTTATCTCTTCAAAAGAACCCGCGGAAAACGCGAGATTATTAACATTTCGCGCTATTCGCCGGCCGAGATCGCGAGGCCCTGTTTTTTTTTTTTATTCGCGCATTTTTTTTCATTTTTTTTTATACGCATATAAATCCCTTTGGATCTCCCCAGAACGGTTTCAGTTTTCGCATATAAATATACGTATATACGAAACGGGCCTTCCGACAGTTTTTCCGATAATAAATCAACAGAACAATAACTCACACGGCCGCCAAGCGTGTATGCACCCCCGAAGCTCCCACGCATTGTATCGGGCAGTTAGTGACCTCACCGCACACACACACATCAGAAATAGATACGTACCTATATATATATATATATGTATGTACAGTGCTCGGCCACCTTTCGTCCGCCCTTCTAATTATCCTGTTTGTTCCGGATGGCAGGTCCGCGCCAAGTGGAGCAGGAGGTTTTGGGGTTTGTTTTTGTGTGAAACTCAATTCGAAGCGAATAAATGTTTATTAAATTATCGTGTTCGTGCATTCATGAGAAAACACTATATATAGTATATATATAAAAATCGATATTTAATTTATGTTGAATTATTACAAAAATAAAACAATAAATATTCGATAAAACGCTTGAAAACCCCGTTTCCGCCCTTAGAAGAAATCCCGCCTGTCCGACGGAGTCTAAAATCGTGCGCGCAGTTTGTGTGAAATTTTAAGAAAAATAAAAATCTAACGATTCAAACAAATATATAAATTTATATGTATATATATATTTTTTTTAAATTATTTTTCAGTATCATTTTTTTTTGTCGTCCCGCAATCGCGATATTTATCGAAAAATAAATAAAAACTGTTTTGCGCCGTAGACGATGTTTCTCGAATGGCGTATTATTATAATAGGATTTCCAAAACGTTTACGATATAATATAGAGTAGAGAATTTTTTTTTTTTTGTATAACACTTCTCGATGGTGTTTAATATAAATAATTGAAGAAAAAAAAAATCGAACGTTTACAAAGGAATACATCAGATGATAACAAATAATATACACAATTATCGCAATAAACGTAGCTTGCAGGTGCGCTCGTAATTCTATATATATATATTTTTTTTTGACATTTCTGTACAAATTTAATGGTTATCGTCGTGTTTGAACTTCGAGATATACTTTGACGATTTACACGGTGTGTAAAATATTCAAATAGAGACATTGTTTGAAAAACGAATACGACGAATATTGCGTACAGCTGCCGGTCGACTATAAAAATGACTGGCAGACTTTTTAAAGCATTCTCGAATAAATATTCCGAATATATTTGTTTTTAAATTTATTGGACTTCAATTATTCCGAATACTTTTTCCCACTCGTTTATTCCGAATACTAAATAAAAGTATTTTTCACAAGCCTATAGATCACTACAATACGTTTATAATGAGGTGGGTGTTCTTTCGTCATAGATCCTTAAAAACACTTGTATCGTAGAAAAAAAATCATATCGAATTGTTCGGAAAATAATAATCAATCGTTTCAGACAACGGAAGACCGGACACAAAAAAAAATAAATAAAAATTTATCTCTAGATTGTGATGAAATTCGATTTCGTCGGTATCGCGCGAGACACGTCTATTTTCTTTTTTTAAATCCTATCGGGTAGGTAACCTGCAGCCGTATAATAAATTCATGTAAATACAACAACCGATTCGATCAATATACACACATAATATACTGCAGTATACGCCCCACGCCGCGCCGTACAAACCAACCGAATTGTTCGGACTCGACTTCGTATTTTCGAAAATACGGACGCGGTCGAAATCCCGGTCGATCCATATCTTATTTTCCTTCTTCGCCTCACACTTACTCGTCCTTTGGTCCCGTTTTCCTGTCCACTTTCCGTCATTCCGAACCATACAAATCGATGGTCTCACAACACCGTTTTATAAAATCTACCTTTCAAATCTTATTGGCATCCTCTTGTCGCACAAAACACGTACATTTTGTTATTCAAAAACATTTTTTTTTTTTTTGGGGGGTAATTTCGACCAAATATTTTATTCATAATCGATGATTAAAAATATTACCAGTAACATTTTCAAATAGAACGTCTTTTTCATATTCTTACATTAGGATTTTGAAAATATTTATCTATATTTTTCTCAATTATTTAAAAAAATTTAATTATATTACGCGTTATTAAAACATTTTTTGGTAATTACGATCAAATATTATTTAATCGATTTGAAATATTTTTAAAAGGTTTTCAATAAAATACTGTATTTGTTAGCATAAAAAAAAAAAAATTTTGAAAACAAACATCCTCCAATTGCGGTGTGAGACGTTTCTCTCCGCTCCATTCTATTTTTCACGTCCTGCTTAGAACCACCGTTCATTTGTAATATATCGATCATACGTATTTGGATCTATCAACCTCGCACACAACGCTTCTTCGCTCATCTTCGTTACATGTTATGCCCTATAAATTCTCCCTGACGATTACCTCCCGAATCGTACACAATCTCTACCGTTTTACTCATACTAAAATCCTTGGTCTTTTCCCCTCGACCGCCAATCTCCACTCTTCAAGTCTCTTATTCACTTCTTCTTCTGGCCGTTCTCCCACTAACAACGCCACATCATTCGCAAACATCGTACACCGTGGCACCTTACCTTGCACTTTCGTATCCTTCGAAAGATTTCGTAGCCTCGTGCATTACTAAAGTGATCGGGTAAGGGCTTTTGAGCCGAACCTCGACACACAACACCTGCTCTTACCCCATCGTCCTCGTCCCTTCATATTACTTTACCATACCTCTGTCGGCACTCATTTTTTTCCTTTACGTCCATCTCAAAACCTCTATCATTCTAAACCTATAAACATGCGCCATAGACAGTCTTTTTTTCGGCACACAAAATATCCGTTTCGTCGTTGACTTTCCCGACATAAATTCAAATCGGTCCTTTGACACTGCAACACCATTACTGTATTTCCTTTTCAATAGCCTCTTCCCACGCCTTCATGCTATATGACTCGTATAAATTCGATACGTCCATAATTCTCACACTTTTGTAGTGTTTATATAGAAAATAAATTAAAAACGTGCACGCGCGCGCGAGAATAAGCGACGGGGAAATGTCTTATTGCCTTGTGTGTGTGTGTGTGTGTCGACAAATAAAGTATTTTCATGAAAAACGAAAAACTCGTATACTCGCTATACGTAACGATGTCGTTGGCGCGTGAAACAATATACGTACATAGGTATATGTCCTTGTAATGAAAATGGCGTGGCGTTACCGTAAGCTTTATAAAAACGCGTTATTGCAGAAAAAGAGCTCACGAGTGGGTAGAAATGGTTCGCGGCGTTTTTAAAATCCATATTACCACTTTATGTATGTGTTGTGGAAGGAGGTTTTTATTTGTTTTTTTTTTTTTCATATAATTGAGTGGCGGCGTGTGCTCCTTTCGAACGATTTACCGTCGCCGACGTGATGGTTTATGGTTAGACTCGTTTTAAATATATTATTCGGGGTACACAGCAATCTCTAGGACCATCCATCCATCTCTATTCGACCGTCGTTATTTCCAATCTGGTCCTCCTCCTAGTTCGTTTACATTTTTTTTTTTTTTTACTACATTTTCCCAACTCGTTCTCGGTCTTCTCAAAAGTGTTTTTCCCGGTCCGGTTATTTTTCAGCACTACACGAAATAGCGGTCTCTTTTTTCTGATGGCAGCCTACGACGTTCGGTTTCTGATACAGTTATTCTAGTTTCTCGTTCCTTCTTGTTCTCTTACACAGCTCCAAAAAATTTTCTCAGAAACTTCCTTTTAAAAATGAGAAGACTTTTCTTCAGTTCTTCGATTTGGCCAATTCTCTGCACCGCATATGTAAAAATAGATAATACCAAGGTCGCATATGATTGTTTTTTTTAAATCTCTTGACGAGTATCGATATCCAGCCTGTATTCTACCTTCTATTTCCTTTTTTTTTCTGTTAATATCGTACCTACTTGAACTGTTCTGCACTAAAAAAATGATATCGACGTAAATTTAAGGAAAAGCGTATTGTCTCGTTATTTTGTCTCCTAATAACAACCATATGTTTTGCGTATGCATACTACGTATTATTATGTTCGTTTACAATACCCACCGATTACAAACAGTACAGTCTGTACGAATAAAGATACTTCCCAATAATCCGATTGTACGAGTTTATTTTGAAAAAAAATTGCCAACTCGTTTTACGTATACCAAACGAAGCAAGCACTGAATCGAAAATTCGTTTCGCGCAGACCCTAGAAAAGAGGCTTACGAATTGGAATATGTTTTTCCAAATTAAAATCGGACCATCGTTCCTGGGCGAATTTTTCTCTTGAACGAAATTCGTTAAACGCTGGCAGAGGTGAATGGTCACCAGTGTGCTATTAGATCGTAATCCGAAAATAAAATATACGCAAATAATAATTGTTTAAATCTTAAATCGCGTCGGTGGCAAACGGCGCAAGAACACTTGCTCGATTTTAACAGTCGGTCGGAAAATTACTAGACTTATTTCACGCCTCTAAAAAAACCAACACAATTTAGAGCCGGCCCTGTGTTGAATGTCGAGTAAAACGTCATAATACAGTGTTTTATCACGTTTTTATTTATAAACGTTCAACGATTCGATGCGTTTTACACATCACAAGGACGGTTATTATATTTAGATCCCACGTCGCGCGTTTATTATACATATATTAAACATTGAGCGCGACTGCGCGTTTTGAAAAACGATTCCGATTCTCAACCCATTACAAGAAATTAAAATAAAAACGTCTTGTGTTCATACGACGAATAAGCTTTTTATTTCGCGATTTCGGAAACCGAAAAATAAAAAAATAAAAATAAAAACTCGTCCAACATAAACACATGTGTCGCCTGTAAATTAAGTTACGGCGCAAAAAAACAGCATTTTTTTAGCACAATTATTTTCCCAAAACAAAGGTTTGAAAGTCGAGAAAAAAAAATGCGAAAGAGCTGCGCGTCTCGTATAGAAAGGCGAACGGAAAACTCGCCGGCTTGTCGTCCGCCTGTTTTTGCATTCGAAGACTACAAGGGACTTTCGAGAAAGATTTGTTTAAAAAGTGAACGCCTTTTACGAGGCACTCGATGGAATATTATTTGAACGGGTTTTGTTTTTCGGCGCGCATAAGCGTACACCGTTCGAAACAAGGCGCGAAAGACAAAAAAAAACTCCTCACTCCGCTATACAGTCGCAGAATCTCAAATCCCTTTCGCACATATAAAACGCGCTTTCCCCAACAGAACGATACAATAATATACTATAATTACGTGAACGAGTTGTAAAGGAGTGTATTGTGTACGACCGTATAGTGTGTACTGTGCTAATAATAATTAATCCACACGTCGACCCGTTATTATTCGTATTACGGAAAATTAAAAAAAAAAAATCCAAACGCGCACACTATAAAGGTTATTTTTATTCTGTATTCGACGAAACACGCAAACTACACACGTCACCGTGCAGTATCAGACAAATTAGTTTAATCCATTATAATCCTCGCGTACCTATATACACTGACTGCTGCGTGAATATATAATAAATTATTATCAATTACGTATTGTTATACGCCAGTGACATTGTATCGGTTCTGGATGACGCGAAATTCACTCCACGAAAAATCTCGTTTTATCGAAACCTATTGCGAGTAAAGAAAAAAACAAAAAAAATTTCCATTGATTTCTAAGGCCCGGTTTTTCAATCGTTCACTTATTCGTCAGATAGCTATCCGTCGGATAAATTTATTCGAAAGATAAACCACCGGATAAAGTGATAAGTGTTTTTCAATGTAAAATTATCTCCCAGGTAGGTAGTGGTGCTGATTGGTGGTAGCAATAGTACGCATTATGGAACAAGTTACACGAAATTAATTGATTATTATTGGTCAATGATAACATTGATAAGGAACGCGTCAGGATTGTTGTATATTTTTACTCTGTTGTCTGTTATAATAACGAATGCTCATAATTTGTGTTATCAATAGTTATCCGTCAGATAAATGTTTATCCGGTGGAAAAAGTACCGAATAACTATTTCATGATTTATCCGTTGAATAAGCGCTACCCGGACATTGAAAAACCGATAATTATTTATTTTTCCTTATCCGTCGAATAACTCTTGTTATCTGGCGGATAAATTAGATTGAAAAACCGGGCCTATATCTGGCACGTAATATCGACTGATCTCGACGATACAAACGTTCGTCTCGTACCAATCACTGATGATTTTCCGCAACCGAGGCAGTAATAGTGTTGAAATATAATGTAGATCGTGTGGTACTGGATCGTGAAAAGTATCGTATATATACTCGTATTTTATTAATCGAATAAACGCGACGCTCGTTTAAGCTGATGGCTTGAATACGCGGAGAATTTCCGAAAATATACAGAGCAATATAACAACGGAGATAAAACACAACGGCTATAAAACGCGTATTAAAATTACTCGTATTTTATTGTTTCAAAATACGAATATTACAATAAAAAACGAAATCAAACCCTGTCCCCCCACCCCGATATATTTATCGTTCTGTTTCAATATAGTATAATATGTGTGTGTGTGTGTGTGTCGAACGAATAAACGAAAAACGTTTTTCTCCGTCGAAAATCCGAAACAACAACAACAATCAGAAAAATATATGTCTTTGATGGGGGAGAAAAAAAAAACTGTATCTGTGAAATCCCTCGAGAATCACGCCGCACCGCCGCCAAACGACTCTTCAGCGATGCGTGTTTTTTAAATGCGAAAAAATTCGCGCCTTTTGTGTACACGCGCAGTTAAAACGCCTCGAAGCTTTTTATGATTTAACCCGTTTATCCGACGGATAAAAAAATATTACGAGCACCGTTCGGCACAAACGTCTGACTGACGATTTTCTCCACAAACGCACACCTACTACTGCTCTACTGCTTCGAAGAAGACAGGCGCGGATCCAGAAATCACAGAAGGGGGGGCTATACGATGATCAGCTACCTAAAATTATACCTATTTAGGTAGTTATATGTATAATTTTTAAGCAATGACTACAGCCCAAGGGAGGGGGGCTAAAGCCCCTTAGCCCCCCCTTGGATCCGCGCTTGGAAGAAGAGTACGACGCAGTAAATTCTAAGCGATACACATCTTCTCTCTGGACTCCGGACGTTCGTCTGGCAGGAACAACGTATTTCCACCGACAAGACGCGATCGAAAAATCCGTTATAAGCTTTGTACAACGTTTGCCACTAGATTTCACTAGGTTTGGAGAGACGTGCTCTGGCCGATCTTCAGATCTCTGGGCGCGCGATTTCTTTTTTTGTGAGTTTGCGTCGACAAATCAAACCAAAAAGGCCGAGGACTTTGCGATCTTCAAGGGGCCGCCATTGCCGTTTTAATTTGTGAATTTTTTTTATTCTACCACGTTACAATGATCGATTCATTGTTTGTACCATGAATTCGTAACAATTGTTCAGAATTTTTTCCGACTGGTTCACTGATCGAAAATTCATTATAATAGTCCATTTTTCTTATTTTCCCAGTAGGTGTAACCCAGTAAAATTAGCACAATTTCAGTACTGAGAAATAGCAGTTTTTTTATACGTAAAGGAAAAGTACTTTTGTTAATAAAATTATTATACAATGATAAATAAGAATAAAAATAGTTTGTTTGCAACCGTTCGGTTTTAGCACATTTCTCCAATAACCTACTGCTTTCTTATATATATATTGCAATACTATGAACACGCCTTTTTTTTAACGAACTATTAAGACAAAGTACAAACTGCTTTCCTGCGATCAATCTAACGTTCGCGTCCGGGTAAGGCGTTGTGAAATACGTCATCAAAACCATCTTTACATAACTGACCGTCATCAGGGTAAAGTAGTTTACAAACGTACAAAATCGAATAGCCGTTTCTTGGCCACTTGCAATTTTTTTTTTTCAAATTGTTTTAATACTAAAGTGTTACGTCCTAATACGGTCTATAAATTATAACAGATACAAATGAATCGAAATGGAAGCCAGTCACCTAGGTACTCGCCTATATATCGGGCCCCGACGAATAGAATCAGAAAACACCGTCGAGATCGCGCGAGTCCACTGCACTTCTTGCAAAAATCAAAATAGACAATAAATTAATTCGAAATATATTTTAGTAAATCGATGGAATACGGTTTCGCGTCATATTTTTCTGTGTTTTTCGTTTGGTTTTTATATAAATTTTCCGCGTCCGTCGTCTCGAGACACGACAATAAAACACTAATGTACGCAATTTAATAAACACAGCGCGTTTTCGCATAAAAAAAAAAAAACCAAAATGTAAAATTTTTATTTTCCCTCGGAAACGTCGATATACGCGCGCGTCAAACACGAGGTGCGTGTTATACAAACCGAACGACACTTTTATTACCGTCGACAACTCGTTCCGATACGCGTTATTATTGTTTTCGAAAACGCGCGGCTAAATATATTTTTTACCCGAGTTTATCTCGTTATTCGTTACAAGATTTTATTTTTTTTTCGCCGACATTGAAACGCGTATAAGGAGAGTATCGAAGGTACGCGGGGCTATAGCGTCACGAGTGAAAACGCGCGAAAGACCGAAAAAAATCAATTTTCGAGTTTTTTTTTTTTGTTGCGAGCGTTTTTTTCCAAAAAATATATTTTCGACTCGCGCTGTAAATATTATCGCGAAGATCGGTGATAATGCACGTTCGACGATTCAAAGGCACTCGATCCACGAGCGATGGCGCGTTTGCTGGAGAGAAAAAAAAACCAATAATAATACGACGACGATTTTGTTTCTTTTTTTTTCTTTTTTACGCGCATAATATAAATATATTTTATCGTGATCGATACGCGTACGCGAGCTATCGGACTGATAAATATTTTCGTTCGGGAACGGGTATAGGAGGGAAGGAAAAAAAAAATCACGTTTCTACGTGATTTCCTTCCGAAGGGACGACATATTTCTTCGTTACATAACGTTTATATAAAAACGTCAAATTATCGAGATACGTTTTAATAATAGAAAAAAAAAAACTACACGGGGAGTGAAGGAGCAAAAGGAAAAGGACTTTTTCGAGCGAAAATATCGCGACGACATCACCGCGCGTCTTGTCGTCGACGTGATAATAATAATTTACTTGGTGGCCCGCGGGCTATCCTACGCGTCTTCAAGTGTTGCTTCAGAAACACCTATGAAATCATTATTTCAAAATCATTATGGCATAGCAAACGTAAACGATTACGAAGATACTAATAATATTATTACTCGACTCATTAGTGAATATCCAACGCGAAGACATTTTTAAAAAGGCTTCACTGGGCAAAGTATTGGCCAAGTGTATTTGAACAATTTAATTTTTTTTTTTTTAAACGTATTTTCTTTCTTTCGAAAAGTCTTGTTGATTTCAGCAAACGCAATACGATGCAGTGCGCATATATTGCTAATAACGTCGCTAATATGCTGTTAATGTCCGTTTTATATTTATAATACCCCTAAAAGAAATGAATATTATTAAAACCCCGCAAATTTGTTACTATTGTGTATATTTATTAAGTGAATTTTTTTTTTTGTTATACCCAATTCAAAATTCAAAAATTTTAAATTTGGGTCTGTAGAGAATATTTAATGGTGAAAAAAAAATGTAAATAGACTGTTAATAAATAGTTATCTAGTAGAAGAAAAAAAAGAGACGTATATAAGATAGAGTGTGCTCGTAGCAGCAGCAGTCGTCGATTTTTTAAAGAACGATTTCATATAGGAAATATAGTACGCCACTTCGTTTAATATTGAATTAAGTGCCATATAAACGCGCACACATTTTATAAGACAAGAGTATTTCGTTAAACGGTTCTCGGACGACAACAACGGCTCTTGTTCACCAGACGCAAAAAAATTCGTTTTTCACTCGTGGAATTTACAAAAGAATCCGAGAATTTCGACCGAAAATCGTTTTCTCATCCTCCTCAACATACCGTCGTGTATTTTTATCACATAAAATCGTATACGAACACGACCCCCGGTACCTTATATATGGTCTTATTGGACGAGCAATATTTCTCACAAAACTTTCAAAACGTAATTTATTTATTCGATTCGACACAATATTTCGTGTTATTAACACGGTCTGCATGGAGTTTTCGAAATCAAACGACCGTAATGAATCTTATGAGAATACGACGTTTTGTTACAAACCAGTAACATATTTTAATATTAATAAAAAAAAATTATATTACATATATATATATTACGATAAAAATGCTATTTGTAAATAATAAATATTTTAGTATCTATAAATATTGTTTTCTTCTATTTTCTCTCGCTTCGAACGCCTCGGTTTTTATATTGTATAAAATATTGTTTTGCCCTGCGCAATATTCACAAAACAAATGCGATTCATCGCTCGCAAAATTATTATGTCATAATGAAAAAGGAGCACACACATCATTTGGCGTTTTGCTTGGAACTTTTTCTCGCTTTATAATATTATATAAATTTATAAATCATTTTCCTTTTTTTTTATTATTATTATTATTTTTAATGAGCTTTGACACCGGTCGTCTGAACTCGTATTTAAAATTGTATGTATTTTCTATTGACTCATCTGTGGTTGTTTTCGTTTAATAAATGTATCTAAACATTTAGCTTAAACTATACGAAAATGCTAAATAAAAAAATACACACGATTTTATAGAAAAAATTAATATAGACTAACTCGTAGAAAAATAAAAACCCAATTTCTAGAATATAATTTGTTTTGTTTTAACGAGTACGTACTTCGAAAACGATGTTTTCATCGTCAGTGTCGAACGACTACTGACTCGTTCGGCGCGTACACGTTCCCTTTTATACGTGACAACAGACGTCGTTATCCACCGATGAGTCACGCCGATTTATGGGCGACGCATCGATCGATAATACCGAATGTTACGGTGTTTTATCAATTATTTTGCTGAAAATTTTAATAAATTATCTTGTAGAGGATTTAGATCCCAATTGAATGAGGTTTTTTTCTTGGACATTTCAACTGCTTCCCTTTACTGTATTTGATTCTTGATTATTTCGGGCTCGTTTTCTTTTGCCTGTAGGCGATTTGTTTTTCTCGATTTTTAATATTCCTAACGTGTTCTTTAAGCCTAACTCCTATGCTTCTTCTAGTTTGTCCCGTGTAAAATTGTTCACAACTTTCGCATTGGATTTGGTGAATTCCTGATTTTATAATTTTTTTCTACGTTATTTCGCTAATAGACTCGTTAAATCACACTAAATCGATATCATATTTTTTTAAAGACCATCGGGATTCTATTTGAAACGTGTGGTACGCGTTGCTCTTTTATCGGTTTTTTTTTTTGATTGTTTCGTTCTAAAGTGCTGATATTTCTAACGCGTTTTTTGGCCATTCTCGTTTCTGTATTGGTTTTAAAATCAACGATTTTAACGTGGTATACCGCGATTAGTGAATATCCCCTATGAGAATGAAATAGATTTCGAACGAGAAAACAGTAATATAGTTATTAACAGTATAGGTAAATGTTAATGGATATTCGATTAAAGAAATTCGGGTCTATTGGTAAATTACCAAAGACCGAGTAAAAAAAAAAAAGAAAGAAAGAAGGGGGAAAAGATTGGGGGGGGGGGAAAGCGGATTATACGAGACGAAGTCAAAAAACCCCAACGTGGCAGTTTTACTGTCGTCAGCCGATGGTTTATAACGAATTTCGACGACATTATTATACATTTCTCGAAACGCGTTTTGTACGGCGAAAAGTAATTTCTTTCTCGATAAATTATTAAAACTTTTGTTTTTTTTTACTGCTAAAAACGGGAGTGGAGACAAATTCCGTTTCGTTATAACCACACCGGTTTCGATAAAACGACAGTGTTTTACGAATTTCTACGCCATTATCGACGAGAATTATCGCCTTCGCTCGGAGACGCAAAAAAAAAAAAAATACATAACCGCGATTCGAATAAAAATAAAAAAAACGTGCCCCGAAATAATAATACTAAATGACAGAACGGAAAAAAAACCGAGTTACAAACACTAACAAACGGGGAAAAATCATTTATCGTTTTTTTTTTTTCCATGCACGTCGGTGTGGCGTACTTTCAATTCTTCTTCTCTAGTGGCGTTTAAAACGCACGAAATATAAACGATTTAAAAAAAAATATTTCGACGGCGTGCAATAGAACTCGGATCGTTTCTATAAAAACGTACTCAGTATTTAGAAGGCGGAGCGAATTATTATAGAAAAAAAAAAACGTTTTATTTATTTTTTTTCGTTTGTAGCGTTCGTCGAAAACCGCTTCGAACCGTGAGCTCGAAGTCGTTCTCGTCACCGATTTCAAAAACATTTTATTCGATAGAAACGAATAATTATTATTATTTACTCGACGTAGAATTTCTCGAGTTTTTAAGATTTCCCGGATATTTTCACTGCGATATCGATAAAAAAAAAGTTTCTTTACAAATACAAAGATCGTTGTCGACGCAGTGGCCGTTAAACGCGTTTTCTTTTTTTTTAATATATAAATCGACCGAAGCGAAATAATATTTTCTTTTTTTTTTTAAATCGTCCTTTTGTCCTTGAAGATCCCCCACCCCTTACTCTACTGATGTACTACGTTGTATGACATTTTTATTTTCCTGCGGACCAATCGTTTCAGACGCCCGGCCGCCAACCACGATACCAAATATTATTTCGTATTCCGCGCGTTCGGTACTCGTACAAACCGAGCGCGCGACCCCGTTCGATTTTTTTCTACTTTTTATTCTTTCTCTTTGCCGACGCCGCCGCCGCGGAAATTGTTTACTCGAGAAGACAAGGCGAAAAAAAAATGTATAAATATATTCGTATATCGACGCACAAGGGGGAGTGGAGTAAACTAATAGAGTTTAATGAAGTAGAAACTCGATTACTAAAAAAAAAAAAAATACTCCCGTTCGCCTCTCTTCGTACGCCACAGTACTCACGAATTTTTCGACAAACTTTTCGATTACGCCGCCGCCGTCGCCGGAGTTTTAACGCCGAGGCCAATCAAGCCGACTACGCGTTTGTAACGCCGTTTCCTCCCGCCCGAAAGTGCCGGGAAAAAGAACAGAATAAAGTTACGGCGAAACGCGTCGAATTTAAAGTCGAAATAACGATAGTGACTCCGCGGACGATTCGGATCAAACACGAACGTGAGAATTGCAAGAGTTTTCGGGGGCGAAAAAATAGGAGAAGAAGAAAAATAAAAAAACGTGTCTGGTAACATTGTCGGACCGAATCGATTTCTACGCGAACCGACCACGCACTGTATTGACGGAGAGAAATTACGTCTTAACATCACACTTTATTATAATATATCGAGCCTCGAGCGATTATGGTGTCGTTCAAAACGATATTCCGAAACGGCCAGAACGGATTCGAAAATTAACCGCGCCTTATTATGAGACGAGAACGCGTCAAACGAGCGCTTATAACGATCACTTCACGACGAGCTGCGCCCAAGTTTAGGATTTTTATTTTCTTTCTCCGTCGCCGACCCGTTATTAATATAATGCGCGCATAAATAATAAATCCGCGTTTTAGAAGAACCGCCACTCGTTGTAACGAGCAGTGGACACTGCAGCTTTTAGCCGGGTCACCGACCTATAGATCCGTATATTGGTGCGGAAGGAGTTCTAGGATTTTTTTTTTTTGAACGAACGCCGCGCTTTTTTTCTGAAATATTATACGTTTTGTTATTCGTAGAGAAAGCGCTGACGACGGCCGTAAAACTCCATCAGCAAAAAAAAAAAAAATTAAGGAAAAAAAAAACGAGACAAAATCATCGTATAAATTTTATATTAACGGTTTAGGAAGGGAAAAAACGAATAAAATAAAATTATAAAAATACAAAATACCGGCCCGGGTGGAAAAAAAAATATATATAAACGTACCGGTTTTATATAGTGATACGCTCTAAAGTCTTTGTCTAATTCACTTAAGCGACATTCACAATGACGGATTTTTTTTTTTACTATTTTTTCCGGTTTTAATGAGTAAAAATTTACGATAAACATCAATAAAAAAAAAAAAGAAATTGAGCCGTTGCGGCACGCCTGGCAGATGCGAACCATCGAAACTATTTTGTACAGAAAACACGCATGAAAGGATGGTTTATTAAGAGAAATAATTAAAAACAAAATATTCCGATTTTTTTTTCAAGAAAAATGATTCTTTATTTTAAAAAAAATACATATTAATTTAATAACAAATATAATATACTATCGGATAATGTTGTGTGACAGTAACGCCGTCAGAGGCAGCATCGAATATATCATTACTATTACAGAAGTAACTGATTGCAGACGGGTCGTTTTTTAAATGAAACATTTCTTAAATGAAATTGAGACGACTCAATTCTTTCGACCAGTTACTTCTGTAACAGTATAATATTCGACGCTGCCTCTGCCGGTATTTAAAACTGTGACAATTTGTCGACGATAACTAAAATACGTTACAAAGGTGTACATTATACATTATACAAATACGAACGTTTTGAAAGTGTTGTCTGAACATTTATGTTTTTTGTACAACAGTTATAACCAGTTACTGGCAACACGGTCGTGGCGACGCGTCCCAACGCCGACAGCCGGTCTCGCCCGCCGCATTAGATGTTTCACATCAAAAATCCTACGCCGTTTTTTTTCCCCCCCGTTTAAGTTTATTGTCACTCGAAAAATAATATCGAATTATTAATTGAATCGGTCATTTCAAAAACAACATGAGTCATCAAATTGAAATTTTATACAAACCACAAATAACTTCATGACTCCAGAAATTTAACTTTTTTTTGTACTTTTACCTCTTCACACATTTATTTTTAAGGTTTATTACATTCATAATTTGTGGTTTTAAATTGTCTATCTTTGACTATATTTCACTAAAATAATATGAAACTTATTTGACTTGTGTTGTTTTTGAAATGACCGATTCAATTGTATTGTATATAGTAAATTAAGTGTCTAATTTTTTGTCCGATCTATACTTTTACAATATTATCGCAATAAAGTACTTACTAACGGATTACTGTGATTATCCACGGGATCACGATAAAAAGGATATTGTACCACATACGGCCAATAGGTTGTTGACGTTAATTATCCTTAGCAAATAAGCAAAAAATGAAAAAGGCGCCACCGGTCCGGTAAAAAGGTTTCGCATTTATTTTCAATACGTTTTTTGTCGAATATCTTTTTTCTCCCACTACAGTACAGTTTCGCCTCCCTTTTCCGCGTCCACAATTCCATTGCTTCTGCATTCCAATTTTTACTAAAAAAAAACGGTCGCCGATGATTTTTACGCGCGCTTACGCCTATACGAACACGCCACATTATTGTAATGAACTCTTCATATTCGCGTTCGAGACAGAGTTTCGAGCCCCGAATATGGACGGCATATTAATTAATTAACTCGTTTTCAGTACACGTATATATATATATATATATTTCTCGAGCGGAATATAATCTTCGGTCCCGTCTCGAATCGAATATAAACCTATTATATTAATTAAACTTCTTGTCGCGTATTTAATTAACTACACGAGTAGCTACGCCTCGTCGTTACAATATACTGTTCCGCAGTGTAGGAGAAATTTTTTTCTTAAAATAATTTTTAAATCCCGAACGAAGAGAGTCGGTTTTGCGATGAATTTTTTTTCCCGTGTACGAATTTTCGAATATTACCTTATTTCTTTCTAATCGAAATTTTTTTCTTTTTGAATTTTCTCAGTATTTTCCTTACACGTAATTCAACACGGAAAACTATTTTCTCGATAGTTTTTGTAACGTTTCACAAAAAAACTACCAAAAATAGAGTCTGGAAAAAAATTCTTCCGATTTCGGGATGTTTAGAGCGATTACTAGAGCTACTTAATCCGATAAAAGTGGTTTGGGTTTTGGTTTTTAACGCTGGAAATTATACAGTGCTACGTCCAAGACCGTAGCCAGCAAAAATTGGGGAGGGGGGCTGAGAGTATAAATACGAATAATAATAAACTATTAATAGAATATAAATCATTAAATTTTATTTTAAGACAAAATTTCGAAGGGGGGTTCTGAACCCTAAACCCCCCTGGATACGGCCTTGCCTACGTCGAGTGTATTCAAAAAACAATCTTCTCGCGATAACTTCGAGTCAGAAATTTTTTAAAGGTACCCAGCCGAAGCTCCGTTCATAATCGTTTTGCAGAATGCAATGCCCTTTTGCTATTTTTTTTTTAATACTCGCGTATATTTTAAAATAGAAATTGTTCGTGTAAATACATTTTTTTGATTCGTGCGGCGGAATCTGCGCCAACAGCGAAATTCTGAGCGTAGATAAATATAAAATATTAAAAAAATAAAATAAAATAACGATACGCTCGCGTAAATATACAGTTTACTGCCGGCGAAAACTGTATACACACAAAGCGATAGACACACGCTCCGGGGGCACGATACACGTTGTTTGCACAATATAACTGCTGCACTACGGCAGTCTGTATTTGTTAACAAGGCCCGTGGAAACGTTAGTCGAAATTTTTAGAAACGAATTGCTGCTATCCGGTGATTTCGCTGGAACGCAAACAAAACGTGTAGTAATAATATATACGAGCTGCTAGTTTTTCCGAACGGAAACCGGGGGAGGCGAATACCCTGCAGGGCGACTTTTCAAAACGAATAAACTTACTGTAAACCGTATATTATTACGTTTATTCGCGTCCAAACAAATATTGTGTACGCGGTATTATGATGATATTATACCTATATATATACCGACGAGGTATACAGGAGAAATTGTATTTATACGGTAAAAACATATATTCGCCAATTTATATTAAGCATTTTCTTCTTCTTTTTTTTTTTATTATTGATTTATAACGCGAGAAGTGAAATAGTTCTTTTTTTTGGCTTTTGTACACTAGTCTTTATTATATGTTACACGGGCGTAAATACCACCAGAACGATTTTTTGGATTTTTTTTTACGGGAAAAGGCGTTTGGGGAAGACGACAAACAGAACCGAATTGTCGAGCACGCGACGAGTGGTTTGCGGAATTTCGGTCGACACGACGAGCGTCTCGCGGAGATTTAACAGACGCTACACGACTTTTACTCTGATCGTTATTTTTGAGGTTTCTTTTTCTTTTTTTGGTTTATAATTATTACCACGACCCCGCGCTTATAATTATGACATTTTATAAAAAGTAATTTTTTTTTTTTTTTTTTAATCGAAAATAATCATTTTATAATTTTATTAAAAAAAAAAACATTTTCGGCGCTAGAAATTAATTTTCTACGATTTTTTTTCTGAAATTTACGAAAATGTCGATTTCTTTCATTAGTGTGAAAACTCGCGGACTGTCAGCAAAATAATACGGGAAAACGACCACGTCCGTGAAGTTAACGGCGCGAAGTTATCAGTTTTCAATGAAACCTTTCCAACAGATCTGTTGGTTCACCACTCGTTTAGCCGAGAAAATTGACGTTTTCGTAAACTTTAAAAAAAAAAAATTAAGAAAATTAACGTTTAATCGTTAATATACTTTTCTAGAATCAAAAAAAAAATTTTTTTTTAAATGACTATTTTTTATTTTAACTTTTTATTTATTTAAATACAACTTTTATTTTTTTAATTTTTATCTAAAATAAATTAATCGCAGAGCAGAGTTCCGATAAAATTGTTACCAAAAAGAGAAAAATTATTTGAATTTGACCAAAAGTGGCAAAATCTTTTAAATACTTCTTAGCAGTGCGCCAGAGCCGCATAATCGAAAAGGCGTTCCAAACGTGCGACTAAAATATTGATTTCACTGACTTTTTTTTGTTTTTTACACTTTGACTTTTCGTTATTTTGTTTGTTTTGAATGATGGGGAAAAAGCGAGAATAAATATTTGAACTAACCAAACGTTTTTGCACCATCGCCGTTATCGTTTCGCGCAATCGTTATTAATCTACTCGGATATTTTTTAATCCGTTGAAATCGTCGAAAAACGAAATATAACGAGACGCGAAAATAAATTATTATAAATTAAATCCGACGTGTTTGTTTACACGTGTAAACGTTAAAAATATTATTCAACGGTAATAATAATAATATTTTATACGATTATTATTATTATTATTATTATTATTATTTTTTTTTTTTTTTTTTGAACGGTACACGCAATTTCCATACAATTTGTCGTCGTCAATGCAGTGATTTCTATTAAAAAAAAATATATACAATCGGTTTACAAAGGTAAAATATATACGCCTTATATAGTAATAATATTTTTTTACATTTGTTCGAAATCAATATTATTAATCCGTTGATTGGTAATGCAAATTATAATAATATTTTAGTGTACTCAGAAGAAAATCTGAGTACACTGTAAACGGGGAGAAACGAATATATGAACGATTATAATGTCTATATATTAATAAAATGTGATTATAATTATTATGTTTTACTTGACCGTTAATACGGTCGAATACGACGCATGGTTTATACGTTTGTAAAAATATGAGCTCGACGAACATTTCTACAACTCAAAGTGAAATTCAGATTTAAATTTATCAGCATATTTAACAACAAATATACGTTATTGCGCAAATCAGTTTTCGTTATTTTAATTTTTTTTTTTTAAACTACGTTTATATTTTATATTCAACATTTTTTGTAATTGAAAAAAAAAAAAGAATGAAACGTGTAGAAAATCTCTACTCGCGTATAGAAAAAATGAATTCGCAAATCTTTTGTCGAAATTTAAGCGGTATTCGCGGTCTAATATTGTAGCTTTTACTCCAAAATCGTCGTGCACATAAAATTATTACACTCTTTGCAACCCATTGAAGTGGAGCAGCACGCGCGTTTACCTCTATATAGTGTTTATAGATATACATAATCGTTTACTTCTCACGAAATTCCAAAAATCCTTTTATATATTATAAATGTAAATTTAACCTATTTCCGTATTAGTTCAACAACGTCCCCGATAAATATTCAGAAGGGCTAATCCAGTGTGTAAGACGTTCTTGGCCCGTCATCATACTTAAACCTTATATAGGTGTATCGTATAAAAATGTCAAGCACACTCGTCGTAGTGCGCGTGATGTACGAGTATTATGACATCAACGCGCGAAAGATTATTTATTTCCGAGCTGAACATCTTGAGACACGAGAAAAACAAATTAAAGCGCTCGTCTAACAGTGTATAATATAAATTCACCGACATATATATATATATAATTTGTATGCTATAACTCTATACGGTTACTGCAGTGCCTTGCTTTTAACCGGTTCACCAACCAAGATCCGCGTTACAGTATGAAGAGATGCAGGACGGTTTTTTTTCAATGAACAACACCTTGTTTTTTTTTTTTTGAAATATTACTTTTATTATTCTGTAGAAAAACTCACGGGCGTAAAACTCCGACAGTAAAAAAAAAAAAAATGAACCGATTAAGAAAAAAACAAGACAAGACAGACAGAACGTCTTGGTGATAAAATCATCATATAAATTTTATACTAAAGGTTTAGGAAAGAAAAAAATAACTGAAACGAACCAATTTAACAAAATCGCAAAAAAAAACCCGGTCAAGGTGAAAAAAAAAAGTATATATAAACATACCCGATTTTATGCATTCTGGATGTAGAGTGCAGTAGATCGCTGATTGTCGTGGCACATCCCTCGAGGATCTACACCATATACTTGTTATGAAGCATATTTTTCACACGGATAAAAAAAAATAACAACGGACAACCGTTTACGACAGTGGTTCCCAACTGGGGGAATTCCTCTCCAGGGTGGAATTTAGATACTGCAAGGGGGGAAATAACGAACATTTTATAATTTTGTAATTATTTTATAATTATGCCATTTTACAATCAGTAAAATTGAAAATAATAAATTAATTTTCGGACGGTCGCTCATAACAACTTATATAGTTATTTTGTAAAATTTATTTGTACGACTCACTAAAAAAAAAAAAGTCATCTAAATTTTAATTTAAAAGGGGGGTGTAGAATAAAAAAGGTTGAAAACCACTGGTTTACCATGTATCGAGAGTCGATTGTATAAAGAGTAAATAACAATTGACATTTCATTACAATTAATGATATTCCGGTTGGTGGCTATCGGACCGGTTTCCGAGCGAGTGTCGATATGTTAATAATAGGAAAAAAAAACGTTTTAATTTTTATAAAAAAAAGAGTAAATTTTGTAAAAAGTGTAATTTTTATTTTTCCCCCATTAAAGCGTTTATGTCAATGAACCTACGCCCGAAGATAATAATGAAAATTGTCGTCGATACGAACAGTAATCGTTGATGGATACGTGCGTATAGGTATTGTGGGGTGTAAAAAAAAAAAAGGAAAATTACTTTTTTTTTTTTTTACCGAACCGTAGCGTTGGAAATATATATATATGAAAAAAGTGCCATTAAATGAGTTTAATGGCGAACATAACTGTATAATGTCACCCCTCTCCTCGTATATTCGCGCATATATATATATATATACACGACGATCATATAATATAACACATCTCGCAACCGTCACGTCCTTCCTACTCCTTCTCCGCTCACTCCCCTACCCTGTGCCGTATACGGCGGCGTTCGTCCTTTCTTCCTTTCCGTCCCTGCAGGTCGTGTTTTAATTAACTCGTTTTATTTATATACATTTCTGTATGTAATATAAACCGCTCGCTACTCACCCCCCACCACAACCCAAAGGCATTGCTATGGCGGCCGTACACCTACCTATCCCTTCTTCATTCCGAGGCACAGGCTTTTCCGGTTTTACGCGCTATTATCAAAAGCCATTACGGAAAACCGAGCTCGCCCTTATCGGTGAACACTGTTTTACGGACGTATAAAAAAAAAAAAAAATGTCTATTTTTTTTTTTTTGTTTTTAAAAATCCAAACGACAACGGCATAAAATTGAAAATTTACATTCGCTTATTAGTTTTACGGCGGCTGCTGCTGCTGCAAATTATCCGACTAAATATTATTACGCGTTAGTATTTTATTTTTTATTTTTTATTTTTTTTTTTTTTAGTAGCGACCTCGTTCCTGGAAAAATCGTAAATTACACTAATAATTGAAATATTATTCACTCAATATTTCAAATTGATATTTTCGAAATTAATATTGACTACTTTATACATTATATATATACCTAGGTACGCGTAACGCGTAGTATATTCGCGGGAAAAGGACATGGTGCACGGCGTGTACAAGTTTTTGTGTACTACACCGTTCTTCGTACGAAACTCGACGGTGTAATAAATTTAATGGCAAATACATGTACCGCCGCGGCCGAAATGAGACTAGAATTGTTTTTATATCATTGAAATCGCACCGTTTTCGAGGTATGCGTCGAGTTTAAATTTCATTTCGTATTATATCGGCTGCTCCTGTACGAGAAAGTTATAATAATAATAATAATAATAATAATAATAATAATAATAATAATAATAATAATAATAATAATAATAATAATAATAATAATAATAATAATAATAATAATAATAATAATAATAATAATAATAATAATAATAATAATAATAATAATAATAATATAATTACCGCGTATTTTCGTTCGAGTCATTAAAAATAACTCTATTTTTTATATAATGACAATTAAAACCTTAACGCGTTGACTTTTTTTTTTATTCGAATTTCGTTCTGTATATACGACAGATTATTGACAAAAAAAAAAAAAACTAAACGAGTTTTCTTATTTTAATTCGCGTTTATTACCCCTGACTTAACATTTTAAACGGTTCGTAATGTAGCTTGTGCCTATATGTCGATGATATTACAAAAAAAAAATCGATACCACAAAGTATCACGTTTTAAAATGACGGGTGGTAATCTATAGGCAATTTCACAATGAACGAAATCAGGAAAACTCTCATGCCTCGCTCGATAATATATAGTCGGATTGCGTTAACTTTTTCATTTGAAAAAAGCTGAGTTTTCACTGTTGATATAGCGAAAAGTATACGTTAAAAAATTATAGCGACATTTGGAATTATTCGTATACGGTTTATTAAAACTACAAGAAATTTAAATTTTCAAAATCAGCGACCCGTAAAAAAAAAAAAAAGTCGTCTTACCAAATAATTTTTTACCGAAACGAGTAAATGTCTATTAGGATAAAATTAATTTCATTGAGCACTTCCGAAAATACGAAAATTGCCCATGTCCCACGTTTTACCGAGGTTTCTCGATATTTTTTATGTGGTTTTCGAGAAACTCGAAAACCGTGTCTATTTGCTACCGCAGAACTGTCGAGATCATCAGGAAAACAATTTTTTTTTTTTAACAAAAAAATACATACTCCGCGCTTACTTGCTCAGATTCTAAAAAATCGTATCGAAGTCCTCACGGGGCGTGAGAATTTTTTTTTTTTTACTAAAATCTTATCCTCTCCGACAGCTTCGAGAAAAATTCTAAACGTACAATTATTATTATAGCAGGAGAAGACAAACGAATTCCGTGAACGATTCGATCGTAAACAATATTTTTGGGCCTCTACACTATACAAATGTACTTGACTATATAAGCGTGTATGTGCAGTGAACGAGTGAATGTCGATAATGTCAATGTTTACGTTTAATTTTTTTCAAACAAACTCGTTTGGACGACGACGACACAAGTAGGTATTGTGCACGTAATCAGATCGAAATTCGAGTTTGATCGTATTATACCGGAGTGCTCGGTGAACACATTTTAGGGGTTCGGGCCGCCTTTTACAATTACCACCAAACCTAATATGTATTTGATTCCTCGTGTACACACCAATTTATCTATTAACTCGTAGTTCCAAAAGAAAAAAAAAGTTTTTCTATACGATTCTAGGTTTAATACGATTGGTTTATACGTTAGAAAAACGTCGTTCGCTGCAGGATATATAAAAAGTCACTGGTATCGTACACGAATATAGCTCAATAAAAATGCGGAGATATTATTTTATACTGGACGCGATGATTAATTTTTTTTTTTTGACCACATTACAGTCTGACGTTACATCAGCTTCGTATATTCGCTTTCGGAAATCAAGTGGTGTTCTTCATTCAGCGTAATCTTTCATAATAAAATCCAATTAAGTTAATGAGGCGTCGGTACGAGAACGATGGTCGAGTAAAAAAATATTTGCGCGAGAGAGCGACGTATCGATATTCGTCACGAAAAAAAAAATATTAAAGCGAAAAGAAAAACAAACACACACGGAGAGCGAACGAACGACGACGGTAACAACAATATAACCGCACCAAAACCAAAGGCGTTCGAGACGGACGACAGCGATTATAAAAACCCGTGTGTTACATTTGTAAGTGACGGTGACGTGTTATCATGCGTACGCAGTCGGATAGGCGAATTGATATCTTGACGAATATTACATAAAACCAGTGGACTGACGATTGTGATGGCGCGCTCTAGCTCTCCAACACATGTACTGAACATCCTCCCACGTTGGAAGACGAAGACTTCCAAAAGATAAATAGCACACTGTTGAGGACTTTAATCCGATGTAGTAGTCGACTTAAAATTAAGTGTTATTTACAATTTGAAACAAAATTTACATATAAAACTAGGACGAGAGATAAATGGATGCGAATAATATAAATTAAAGAGCAACAGCGTAATGTAGAAATTACTCATCAACCGGGGCTTAATTTATTAATGTCCTGGCCCGGTGGACATTGATGATACGGCCCAAACGCCAATCTGTTGGAGGGCGATTCGGGGCTTCGACGATAACAAGGTCGCCGATTTTGAGATTGTCCTCCTTATTTGTCCACCTTTGTCGGCCTTGAAGTGTAGTTAAATACTCACGGGACCATCTGGTCCAGAATGATTGGTGCATTTGTCTAATTAGTTGCCATCGTGTCAATCGATTCATGGGAACGTGAATGATGTCGGTTTCTGGAAGTGCTGATACAGGTTGACCAATTAAGAAGTGGCCGGGTGTTAAGGCACATAAATCGTTCGGATCGGAGGACGATGATGTTAACGGCCGAGAGTTAAGAATACCTTCAATGCGTGTAGCTAGTGTGGAATTCTTCGTATGTGAGAACCTGATTGCCGATTACGCGTTTCAGGTGGAGTTTGACGCTCTTGATTGCAGCTTCCCATAGGCCTCCAAAATGGGGAGCTGCAGGCGGATTAAAGTGCCAGTTACAGGAACGTGGGTGGACACTTTATTCTGGACAACCTCATTTTGAAGCAACAATTTCAAGCCGGGCTGCGCCGACATAATTGGTGCCGCAATCGGAATACAGATCCGACGGTATCCCACGTCTTGCTACGAATCGGTCCAGGGCAGCAAGAAACGCTTCTGCTGACAAATCCGATACTATTTCCACGTGAACAGCCTTAACTGACATGCAAATAAACAAAGCCAAGTATATTTTCGTTGGGCTTAAGTTTCGACGACGAAATGCCTTAACCAAGAAGGGACCTCCATAGTCCATCCCGACATGAAGAAATGGGCGATGAGGTTGGACACGCGATGTTGGCAGATTCCCATAATTGGTCTTGGATGTTGCGCCCTATGACGAGTACACGTAACACATGCGAAAATAGACCGGCGAATGGCATCTCTGGCGGAAAGAATCCAAAATTTCTGTCGTATCATTGATATTATAAGTTTTGGACCAGCATGTAAATATGATAAATGGTAGAAACGAATAAGCAGGGATGTAATATGAGACGACTTTGGTAACAAGAATGGATGTTTAGCATCATTGGATAGGAGAGAACACTGAAGTCGACCGCCAACGCGAATCAAACCATTTACATCAATGAACGGGGCGAGCTGTGCTACAGATGGTGGTGTTATTATTCCTTCTGTATTTCTGAGCTGCTTTATCAAGTCCGGGAAGTGTGTCTTTTGAGTCATTCGAATCACCACGAGCGCCACACGATTCAATTCGGCGAGTGTGAGTGGACCCGTGGTGATTGGTTGTTTCAGCATACTAGAATAAACGAAACGAAGAACGTAGGCCATGGATCGTTGTAATCGTTGCCACGAAGAAAAACGAAGTAGTATATAGTCATCGATTAAAGCGTCGCGTGAGATGAGAACGTTAATTTTGGACACCTTTACGTCCGGTAATTGATCTTCAGTAAGCCTGGTAAACCTAGATTCAGGCCATTGGTCTTCATTGAGTTGGAGAAAATAGGGACCCTCCAGTGTAGTGAGCATGACACCAGTGCTTCAGGTAATAAGCCTCGTGACGGTGGATCAGCAGGATTTTCGGTAGTAGATATATATGCCCACCTACAGTCCGGAATTAATGCGTGTATTTTGCAATGCGGTTCGTGACGAAAATTTTGAACATTTTTTGATCTGCAGTGAGCCATGATAAAACAACAGACGAATCAGTCCAAGCGCGGACCTGAGAGATATGAATTTCCTTTCCCAAAACATCGTGTAATCCGTTTAATAGTTGAGCGAGCAGAAGAGCCGCACACAGTTCGAGACGAGGGACTGACAATGAAGGATCTGTACATTGTGTTTTCAATGGAGCAACCTTAGTTTTTGTAGCAAGAAAATAGACCTTGATGTTACCATCTTGGTGTTTAACACGCAGATAAGCGGTAGCAGCGTATCGATTCGAATCAAATGATCGGACGCGTTTTTAAAATATTCTATTTCAATTTTTTTTAGTGCGTCGAATAGTGCGAAATCTACATTAAGTCAACGCACGACAACCGTTTCGAATCATTCATCTGCAGTCTATCGTAAGATACATAAATAACGCCGAATCGCTTAGAATTTCTCGAGCACCCTTAAGGCGTAACAGATAAAAAAAAAATGTACGCCAATGCGAACGTGATCGTATAGGCATGCAGAGTGATTTTTGTTTTTGTTTTTATCGCCAGCCAACTTTTGGCTAATATTCTGGAAATTTAAATAATATTCTCGTTACGTTACTCGCACATCCCGTGATTTTAATATTTTCAACTCCGTTCCTTATTCCTCGCATACATGGACTTTTGATTTTTAAACGAAAACCCATACGGTTTCGATATTGTATATTACGGAAATTTATTAATGTCTATATTTTAAATCGAAAATTCAATGGGAACCTACACGTGATGATTATTCGAATCCCATGAATATTATTATTGATAAACATTTCTAATTATAAAAACGATTAAGTGGATGGGATAAGCGTTATACTGCAACGTCTATATAGACAGTAGATGTTGCAGACGTTTTTAAGCCCGGTAATTAGACGATAAATATTGTATTGTTTAAACAAAGGTATTGCCGTTTCCAAAGAACTATATAGGTACATGCAAAAAGCGATTCTTGTTGACCGAATAGTTTGTGTTATTTGAAATATCGAAAAAAATATAATAAAAAAAAACGATTTTATTATTTACTTTAGTTTTATAAGATAGTTTTATGGGAATATATATGCCGGGATTAATGTGCCGCGTAAACGGGTCCCCGTCGTCTGCGACACGTGAATATTACGTAGAGAAGTGGTGCTTTTGTGCAGGTCGGAGAGGAGTGTCTGACTGCAACAGAGGACTTTGGTGGTGGTGATAATGATGATGACGGAGGAGGAGGAGAAGGAGTATTAGATCTGTTTGGCGGTCGTATAATAATCGTGACGGCGTCTCTTGCGAGAGAGGGAAAAATAATGTCCCTTCTTACCCCGTCGCCGGTGGTAAAGGATTTCACGCGGTCCTCCGTTTCGTTGTCGACGGAGCGGTTAGCGACGGGTAATTATAACGGTTAATAGCTTTTCTCCGCGGTATACTCGAGGAATGTAATTTTTCCACGAAGGCTTAACTTCTTTAATATTAGCACGTACACAATGTATTGCGCGTGTTATACTTGTGCGGCTTATTATACTCGAATGAAATTGTAATCGTTTTTGCGGAGAAGTTGGAGCTAAGGTTTTACACGCGGGTTGTAGAAGAAAAAAATTCTATAATTATTATTCGAGTTGAAAAATGACGAAAATTTGTTATTCGTTCGGTTATTTTCACGACGAATTCTGAAAATTCTCAAAACCTAACCTTACCTAAACCTAACCTTAACCTAAACCTAACCTAACACACGCGGTGTTTGTCGTTGTTGTCCGCGTTTGTACACGCGTGTTATCGTTATTTAGTGTAAATTAAGACTTTGTGACCTACACGAGGTGGTTTTTGCAGTGCTGTCCGCGTACGATGGAAAACTTACGATCGGACCGAGGAATTTTAAACGATTTGCATTTTACAACGACCGCGTGCGGTATAAAATAAGAAATTTAAAAAAAAAATTTTCCCAACGTTTCTCCTTTATCAAAACGTTAAAAACACGTATACTGTAAACATTTTCGATTCTTACGCTTTAGAAGATATTTTTCTTGGTGTACACGGTCCGATAGAAATAATTACCGAACGGGATGTGATCTAAACACAAATAAATTTTAGTGCGGCTCACACGATTCGAGCACAGAATCCGAACCACTGCACGTTATACTCACTCGAAATCCACGCTACGCCGCTGTACATAATACACGAGAATCGTTGTGAGATTCGCGCTAAACGTTCCGTTTTTTTTGTGTTAGAGTGGTAGTTTTTTCGGTATGCCGAAACCGCACGCAGTATTATAAGTCCCGAATAGGAGTGGTAACTGACCCACTGAGTTCTAAGATTTTCAACGGGCCAAGAGCAATTCGCGGAGGTCCATTTTGAAAAAAAAGTTCAAATTATAATTGCAACGTTGTGTCGTTTATACGTTTGAAAAGTGTTCTGCGGAATAAGCGTATTCGAAAAATTAAGAAAAATATAATTACTACGATATTCGAATACTTCGTATACATACATTTTTTTTTTTTTGATAAATCATGGAAGAAAAAATATTTTCTAAATTAGCGCGCCGTTTTAACGTTTTTTTTTTTTTGATTTCCGAATATAAAGGAGTGACAAATTAAATAACGATTTGTTATGAGCTGCTGTTTGTAACGAATTTCCGAACACTAATTAATGGTCTTTTTTAATCGAACGTCCTACGTAAAGCTCAGAGATTTTCTATTAAAAAAAAAAAAAAAATAGTATTTTTTAAAGAAATACGTATTTATAATTCGTTATTATTATGAAAGCGGAGTGTCGGACTACACGGCGCGTGGGTCTGAATTGAAAGCAAAAAAAAACACACCAGAAAAAAAAACACAGTAAAATAAAGTGTCAATAACATTTCACAGAAAGGCAAAATGTTTGCGAGAGATTCAAAGGAAAAAAAACTGGTGAATAAATTATATATAGTTGTGGTGAGCTGCTGTCAGAAACTCAACAATAGTAGGTACACAATACCCGCGTACGGGTATCGCAAAATGCAAAAAAAAAAAAATTTTTTAAATTTACGCTTAAATAAAAAAAATGAAGAAAAAAAAGGATAAAAAAAAATATAAAAAACGAAATTAAAAATTTTAATTTTCGTACACAAACGTAACACGTACGAAATGAATATGTTTTCAAAACGACCAAAGCGTATACTCGTATATTTTTATTTTTCTAATTAAAAACAACGGTAAAACGTGTAAAAAAATAAAAATAAAAAACAATATTGACTTCTGTCGAACGGTGTGTTTTTCTCGTTTGCTCGAATGTGTCTCGCCTCCTCCGTTTTAGTTAATTGCCCCCCACGCCGGTTCAAAGAAACGTCAATAAACACCAGCTCTCTGACGTTCATTTTCGTTTTGCCCCTTTCAATTATGGGGGAGGGAGGAACAAAAATAATAATTTTGTCGATTGGTCGGACCCGTCGATTTTCAGTACGTTAATATCGTGTGCCAAATAACTGTATTTCTTTTCTTTCTATTTCGATTAGAAACGGACACGAATTCGAAAAAAAAATTTTTTTTTAATTGATTCGATACAATTAAAACATTTCAAATGTGTGTGTACCATATAGATAATACATAATGGATAGGCCATATTCGTTATCGGGCGTTCCCGAATCTTCTGTCTCACTCAGCAAATATTTAGATTACCGATACGTCGATAACAGAATACACCATTTTTCAATTATTGTTCCATGAAACAAATTATTATTTCATGGAACAAAAAATAATTTCTTGCTGAGTAGGATAGAAGATATGGTTTTAATATTGCTGTCTCTCTTCTTTATTCAGGAACGCTGCTCGCTACACATATATTGTATACACATGGCCTATCCGTTATGTATTATCTATGGCGTGTACGGCCAGAAGTCAAACGAGACGAGAATTTTGTAAAAAGAAAAGAAAGCCGCAGTCGAGTCCTCCCGAGGCTTTTACAGGGAACTTATCGAGTTTTCCTCTCCGGACCACTATTATAACTTATAATATTGTGTACCATCACTCCCGTTCGCATCATGACGTTCTAGACTGTACAACCGTTTCCGAGACCGTAACCCCAGCTATAAGAGAACCAAAGTGTTTACTAATAAAAGTTATTATTCAAGAAAATACGATAATTCCAGCGATGAAATTAATTTTTCTCTCTTTTTTTTAAAAATATTATTCGCGACCAAAGCTTTGAAAAGTTTTCGAAGAAAAAAGCGCAGTGCACCAGAACGAAATCTCTTATAAGTATCTAAGAATTACAATACGCTTTACTTAAATACATAATTTCAATCTCCCGCCGCCGTCGATTCTCGAAAAATTCCCGGTAGACGCTCCCGGTCGCAAAATGGGTTCGGAGAAAAAATACAATACAATACTCGCAGATGTTTCGCGGATTTCATGGCGGAGCTGTTGAATATTTTCCTAAAAACCCCGTCCATATACGTATATAGAAATATGAGTTCGAATTGAATTATATCGAAAAATCGATTAGGCGAAAAGAACTTATTCCGCGCATGTAGCGTCAAAAAAAAAAAAAATTAATAATATCATTCGAAACCTGTCTATTGGTTAGAAATGTGAACGTTGAACATTTCGTCAGTGGCGTATTTCGCTATTTCTGCCATACCGAGGCTAATTTTTTGGACCGCTCCCTCCAGAACAGTGGTTTTCAAATTTTTTCGTATACGAGTTGCTGTATTCGCACGGTTCAACTATTTTTTCCTTACTCATTATAATAATTAAATGAATTATTCGTTTTTAGATACGGAAAAATTATCGAGATCCGTTATTTTCTCGGTAACTTTTTCTGGCGATTACTCATACATTTAATACTCAAAAGAACAGTTACGATTAATAAGATTTTTTTTCAGATTTAAAAAAAAAAAATTTGCTGCCCTTAGCTTCAGCCTACTTAGCCTGACGTTAAATATGTCACTGTATTTCATTGAACGTTTCCCGCGGAGCAAAGCCTCGGTATATTAATCGGTGTGTGTACAGTTTTTTTTTAAAAAAAATTTTAAAATCCGAATAAAATTGTACGTTTACATGGAAAATACGTTAGTTATTTTCTATTGATATTTTCGTTTATAAACGTTAACCGCTCTCTCCATTTCGCTTTCACTGATGATTCTCGACAGATTCCCGCAGATCGGAGAATCGGAGCACCTACGGTCGGTATATTTATAAGGGACGCTCTTCAAAATACTGAGAACATAAAATAATGGCTACATCCTGAATGAACAAAACCGCGAACGTCGAAAACTCGAACAATTAAATTTTAACCGTCAACTGCGATTATTATCACAAATTTTTACAGAAATCCGTTCGGTTTTTTAGCGCGTATTTTTACTCGTTTCAACTAGCTCGTGACTTCGAGTCGTCGAAGACACCCCCACTCGCCAGCCTGTGTTCGGTACACGAGTCAAAAATATCATGTTATTATAACCACCTAAGACATAGATCACAGGTCTTAAAATTGTATTATTCAAGATTTTGACGTCCAAGGATTTGCTCGTTCAAGATTATTCTGCCATTATTTTACGTTCGAGATTCTGGAGTATTTCCCATTAGCGTGTACATACGTAATTGGATGTTGTGGCTTCGCTGCGCGATGGAAGCCATGGCCCGCGGCTCGGTCCAATTTGTCGGCGCTGCGGTGAGAAACGCCGCGCCGCGCCGTATATCTCATCGGGTTCGAGCCCCGAGCGAGTGGTCCGTTTACACGCCGACTGACAAGTATACTGACTGAGCGCGCATGAAAATTGTTTGACTTTTGTTTCACCGCCTTTGGATTTTATAATAATAAATACGCAGTGATAAGAAAAAAATGGTAAAAGAATACGTTTAATTCGATAAAAAAAAAAAATGTTGGTAAAAAGAGAAATTTAAAGACCTGGAATCGTATAACGTTATGGACAGTGCCGTCCTTATCGCTAATAACGCCATAGGACAATAAAATTTGACTACCCTCAAAAAAAAAAAATTTACAACTAACGTAATATCTAATTACATAATTTTATATATTTTAATATAGTAAATACACTCATCCTCGAAATCATCAAACAAGAGAAATTAATATCTAAAATAAAACAACAAATTTTTTTTCTTTTTGTCATTCATTTTTATGACGCACCCTGCATTCACAATACTTTGGACGCCCTAGGGCACTCGCCCCATTTGCCCCCCCTTGGGACGGCTGTGGTTATGGGAAATAAATCTTTTATAGTTTTACTAGTTAATTTACGAATGTGTTTTTGGTGTGCGTACCCGTATCTGGTGGACACCTACACGGCCTGAACATTCGAAAAAGGACACCTCGAACGAAACAAAATATGTTTGTGACATATACGATGATTTTTTTGTAAATTCTTCAAATTTTATTTTTTTATTTTTTGGATAGTATGAACCGTCAAATTAAATCGTATATAGTGCGTGATAAAGATTTTTTTCCCCCTCGCGGCGTTTTATCTGCATATACTCTAAAAATTCTCGTGACTTTATCCGCGGCGTCTAAAAGAAACACCTATAACCTGACTTTTTATTACAGAAAAAAATATAAACGACAGTCGTTCGTTATTAGTGTACCGACTTACAACGGGCGTTTCGTCCATGACCGTAAAAAATACGCACTTTGTCTTTGTAAAAGGGAAAATAAAATTATACCGAAAAAAAATATATATATACATACACGTCAGCGTAAATCCGTTTTCTGATGACTTTTCTGTATTTTCGAAATTAAATCGAAATAGTTTTTACGGCGGGAGCGCAATTTTCATGGAAAATATAATTTACGTTCATATATGCGCTGCTGCGGGTAGGAGAGAATTTCAAATTCGCAACGCGCACTCGCGCGACAAATTATTATTAATATCCAAAAAAAAGACTCGAATATATTTTTTGCGTCGCGCCGTGAGCACGAAAATTGGAAAAACGGCGTACGGCTACGTACCTCTAACTCGTGTATAATGAGCAATTGCGCCCGTCCCGGTGTCAAAGACACAGTGGCGATTATGCACGATATTTAACGGGAGGGCGAAAATGGAGTTTTTAATTAAAATTGTGGCAACGAACGGAAAAAGAAAGTAGTCACCAGATAGCGCTACGACACAACATAGAGGGCGTGGCAGAAAAGCGCTTATAAATAGCGGTCAGTCTCGAACACGCCACACGTCACACGTTGTTCGCGGCCGACCGCCGTGACTACACTGAGCGGTCCGATGGTTTCGGACCGCTATTTATAAGCGATTTTCTGCCACGCCCTCTATGTTGTGTCGTAGCGCTATCTGGTGACTACTTTCTTTTCCGGTTTTATTGCTGACGCGCTATGTCGTTATATGCGGGCGTTTAGTTTGACGCTGACCGGTCGTACGCGCGTACGCAATCTTTATTATTTATTTTTATTATTATTATTATTATTATTAATAATATTATTATTATTTCGCGTATTTCAATGAAATCAATTCAATTCATCTTTCTTCGTTGTACACTCATTTACACGTTTACTATTTATTTCGCGATCAAATGCGTATAGAGATCGTATCCTATAATACGGACATTATAATTCCAAACGTTATCGTAATCTCGACACTTTATATCACGCTGAACGTGTATACAGCCATACAGGCACAGAACAAGTTCTGTGATACAGACATGTGTGTTAACATTTCAGTAAAAACCGAACGCATGGCTAAATATCTAAATATAGATATTTGGCCATAACCGAACGTTTCGGTCATAATCATCTCATTTCGTGTGTGTATTTTTTTTTTTTTACTAATAATAATTTAATAATCGACGAATATTACCATTTTTTTATCTGTATATTTTGATAATTGTAATCGACAGCGTTCTCGTGTGCTGACAAATTCGTTTTATTTAGTTTTTTTTTTCTCGAAAAATTTCGAGTTATATTTGGGGAATCAAAGTATTCACTCTGCGCACAAGAGAAGAACCGAGGAGAACACGCGCTCATCGTGATAATTGAATCCAAATACAAATACCGCTGCGATTTGTCTTCGGTCGATCACATATAATGGCAAGTTTTCAGAAAAAAAAAAAAACGTTATTAATTGATTTTTTTTTTTTTGTGGAGAGTACTCGTACTCTACATCAGAAGTTCCCAGATTGGATCGCGAAAATTTTTCACGTGTCGATTAGGTAATCAATAAGAGTTGAAGGAAAATATTGATCTATATTTGAAGACAATTCGTTAAAAATGAGTTTCGACCATAATTATTTAACGGAGTTCTGGAGGTTGTATGCATATGATTGTACAAAACACTAGATCCGACACTTCCGACTAAAGTTATAAAGAATTACCTGCATTCTATTCAGTCCATCGTGTGATTTCGACTGTCGAACTCTATACGTCTCAAAGAATCGACCAACACCGATGCGTGGACATTAAATGCAGTTATCAATAAGAATAATCGTTAAAAATACCCATTTCGTTTAACTATTAAATAGTAACTATAATAATAAATATTTTTTTTTTACCAAACAAATAAATCCTACGTTATACTATATTATTTTTTTGTTTTATTTTTAATATTCCATATGCCATATGCATCAATGTGCAAAAAAAAAATTGTTTAAATTTTAAGAATTGTTTCCAAACGATTTATAATATAAATATAGAACGTAATGTGTTATACATTTCTAATAGTATAAATAATAATAAATACAATTTATTTACGATTCAACAACGAGCCGGAAACGTTTGAGCGTATACCATTAGCAATAAAAATAAATAAATAATCGTATCACGCATACATAAACGGTACAACAGACTGGAATGTGTTTGAAAACCTCGATAAACCGTAGAAAATGTACTGTAAAGTGGAAATATCACACTATAAATGTATAAATTTTACTTTGCGCGGATAACAATTCGCGATTTGAAACGAACGCGATCGTTTTAAATGGGCGGAAAACGATTTATTCGGATTGTGTAAAATGATTTTTTCGTCGAACCGAACTAAAAAAAAAAAATAACACGCCGCAATATTATTATTTTTGGAACTCGAATTTACCGAACGGCTTTTCCGAGGCTAAATAACCGCGCGATCACGTCCTGTCTTTCCGAGGGCCGACATCAAAGGGATCCAAAGGATAACGAGACTGATGCAGGGTGACCGACCGCGGAAAGAGCTGGCGCGTTCGACCGCTAATAATATTTAAACGTCAGGATCGCGTCAAAGGCGGTGCTTTGAGTTCGGGGACGTGGCAATTCCGTGTATATATATATGACTTCATTTAAAAAAAAACGTTTATTACACAGCGAGTTCCGTCTTCCCGGCTACCTCGGGATTGTGTGTACACAATTTCCTCCCAAAAAAAAAAAAAATTTTAAATAGAAAATAATTAATAAGACAAAAAAAAGGTCATCGACTTTTTCTGTATTTTACCGACAAACCTAAAAAGTGTAACGACTAAATTTCAGATTGACATTAATTTATCTGGCGATTTCCTTGCCTGAAAAAAAATATGTCATCCCCTTATTAGTGAAAGAATTTCGTATACTCTATTTATCAATTTTTTCGCCACTATATATACTCTGTGGCGATACCAATAAAAACTCCGAGGAAAAAACTTATCAGTTGCTCTTTCACTGCAGAGACCTACCTGATCCATCAGGATATCGAAGTAAGCCCCGAAGAAATTACCGAACGATTTGCAAAACTCGGGTCGCATCGAATGATTTTACGAACTGTTTTTTTCCATATTATATTAATATATTATTACCAATAAATATAGTGTTCGATTATTGTGTAATTTTTATATCCTACGAATATTAATACACGTGAGATTTTTTTAATTCATAAAAAATAGTAATACCGTAAAGGTAACTAAAAATATGGTTTTTAAATCTATAATTTGCGAAACGACTTTTAAAAATAATTCCCCCAAAAAAAAAAAATATCGACTCTTAGATCCGCCACTGTGTGTACAAGTGTATCGCCAGAAGGGTTCGCGCACTTATAACCACTCCGTACACAGAACGGCGCGCGGTGTATAAGCCATTCTTATATCGATTCTCGAAGTTGCCCGCCGAAAACTTGACGAAGTTTAATAACTCATCAATCACGGACACGGATTTTTGCCCGGGGAATGACACGGAAATGAAAACGCGAAAATATCTTTCGGCCGCTAATGGGTTTATGTATAAGGGACGATCTGCAGTGCTCCTTATAATATATGCGAAGAAGAAAAAAACGCGGATACTGAGTATATAGTCGATACAATGTTATCAAAAGGAAAGCTATAGAACGACGCTTCATTCGGTATATATATTTTTTTTATTCGCCCAAAAAAAAAAATATTATCAATTATGTATAGTACGCATTATAACACTGCAGTATATATAGCTGTCCCGATCCGGCTTCGCCCTGCAGAGTTAAAGACGAGTTAGAACGTTTCGAATCATTCAAGCAAAGTCTAATGCAGCGGTTCTTAATAACTGCGGTCCGCCGTGGTCCTTTTGGGGCTATAACTCTCGTGTTCTACGGATACGAGGGAAAACTGAATTAGACACCCTTTTGCAACACTGATGATATTCATCGAGTAAACGGGCTGACGTCATCGCGTCGGAAGAAGACGGTCTTTTAAAAATGTCTACAAACAGCATAGTTTAAAAACACAATTTAATCGGAATTTTTCAGAAAATTTCCGATCGTACGAAAAGATTATCCAGAAATGTCTCTATAACGAACCTCTGAAAGTTTTAATAATTAATTCAACTGTTCACAAATCATTTATGCGAAAAAACCATTCATCGCTTTTGTTTACATTAAAAACAAGTTTAGAAACCGCATATGGAAAACACCGAGTCTCCGAACTGTTGCTTTCGAGTATTGAGCTCGATGTTTCGAAAACGGATGTCTAGAATATACGACACTGTTTTTAGCATCAAATTTATAAAAGTGAAAATTTTTAAAATAAATTTCAAGCGTAATCAAAATAAAATATTAAAGTTTCTGCGTAATAAAAATAATTATTAAATTAGTATGTGCCTACTTATGAGATTTATAATATTAAAAAAAATTGAAATATCGCTTATAATAAAGTGAGAAATTTTGTAAAAAAAAAATTTTTTTTATATTACTATCATTCAAGACGGACGCGTTTGCTTTGAATCCTTTCGTAAAAATGTTTCATTTCTAAATAGACATAATTATCGTATTGATATTATTATAAAGTACGACTTGTTTAAAATTGATTTTTTACAATTTCATATTTAAAATTGGCGAATATCGTATTTCATTTCCTCCCCTCATCAGAATAAACATTTTTTTTTAAAATTATTTTTCTGATATTCCAGCGCAGTATAGTATGTGTATACGTTATGCGTACCAATACATACGGCGTGCGAATGTGTTGCGTGTGTACACGACGGTATACCGTTTAAAACTTTTTTAATCGTTTTATTTTTTTCATTCTTATATGATTACATTTTTTAATTAAACTGGAAAATTAATGCGAAATGTTTACAGCAGCAGCAGCAGCATCAGCAGCAGTAGTTTTGTTTTTTTTTTCAAAAAAAAAAAAAAAGTTTCATTTTAAATTAGTGAACATAAATATTGAGAACTGTTCAATTCGATGCAATTCAAAAACGATCAATGCGGTTTTAGAAAAAATGTTTTTACAAATACGATATATTGTTTAAAGTACTTCGTATTTAAAATCACTTTCAGCCGTAGAATGTGCAGTATATAGAGTATAATAAAACGGTAAAAATAATGCTGACATGTTTTTCAACAATAATCTATTTTTAAAACATAAATTCTATATTCAAACAAACACTTGCACGGGATAACTGCAATAATTTGACTCGGCGAGTGTCGGGGAAAAATATTTTTTTTATTTTATACGCGCATTACATTGTGTCGTTAGAATCTAATCATTTTTCATAGTGTCACCATCGCGTCGAACCGTCGGGTATTGAGAAAACGTTACAAAAAAAAAAAAAAATATGCCAAAAATCTTTTTGACACCGTTGGCTTGTTATATCACCCTTTGTGGTACAACATATTATTTGACCTTTTTCGAAACTCGCAAACTTCACGGTGTACTTTTTTTCTCCTCTTTTATCAAAGTATATACGCGGATATTGCGTATATTGGACAAACACTTTGTTCGGTTTCTGTTACAGAGGCAAAAAATATAATATATTACTATATATCATTATATTCCATAGGTAAATTTTTTTTTTTTATAATTTTAGAAAATTTCAAATTTCCGCAAATTATATAAGCAAAATATAAAGTTACGCAGGCGTAAGTTATAATTTGATATATTTTAAATTTGATACATTATATATATATATATTTGTGTCACAACAACATATTATGTAACAGGACATTAGTCCGTTAATATTTGTAAATAAATAAATATATGGCATATGTATATAGAGTAAAAAAATAAAAAGTGGCGAAAAAATTGTGCATATAATGAATTAAGTTTTGAAAACCAACTATGGCATGTTATTAATATCATTTGAATCGGTGATTGCAAAAACGTCATGAGTCAATTATTTAAAACTTTTGGATAGGATCTTTTGGAACGACACAAGTCACTGGCTAAAGACGTTTTCGCTCTCAACCAGATTTTTCGGTTGTAATTATTTGTAGATAAAAAAAGTATAACTAAAGACGTTTTTACACTCAACGCATAGAAACACATGACTAGTATACGTTTTTACTAATATATCTCAATTTCATAAAATATTTGACTCGTGACGTTTCTGCAATCATCGATTCATTTAATATATATATATATATATATATTCATATAAAATATTATTCGATTTATTATGTTTAATTTCTATATATATATTTAATAATATAAATAACGTGACAATGTTGTTTTTTTAACAATTTAATTCACCATGCACACAATTCCTTTAATGTTTTTTATTTCTATTTTTTTTTTTAACTCTATGTCTTTTTATTGTAATATTTATAATCCTCTGTATGTAATTTTGTTCATTTTCATTTTTTGTTCTGTAGTTTTATTTCCCTTTTTCTCCTTAATACCTCCTGACGATGACGTTTTGTCGAAGCCGCGGGTAGTAAACAAAAAAATTTAATACATCAACTCCTGTATATATATATATATTTCTTTATTTTCCATAATACCCTTTGACTTGATTGTATATTCACATATACGCACACGTATATTTTTTTTTTTTATTATTATTTACGAGAAATAATTTATAGTTTTTATTTTCCATTTCTGTTTCTTTCACATATCCTTTTTTCATACTTTTATTTTTTCCATTTTCATTTTTCGTTTTTTACTATTTTATATTATATATATATATATATAACCTTTAGTCGTTTATTATAATAATAAATTATATTCATATATATATATATATTATTCTATTGCAAATGACGTGTAAAAGTTCCGTCGAAAATTTGCAAATAAAATGTGTACCTATACCTATATTATAATAGTTTATTATCGACAACGAATAAACTGTCGTAAACAGGATAATAAAGAAATAAATAAAAACAAAATGCCAATACACGTGACGTCGAATCGATAGGACGTTTTGATATATACATTATACGCGGAAATTTATATATAATAATATATTTTTTTTTATTATTTATTGATTCCGAGTTTCAAAATAATACGGAATTTGGTTTTTATTTTTCTACAAAACGGCATCGACATCATAGTGGTCATTAACCTAGTATGACAAATATTGTGCAATTACATTAGATTTTTATATCATATATACGTAATAAGAAAAGAAAAGGAAATATAAAAATAACAGTAATAAATAAATAAAATTTTAGTACGAAATAAAGCTTTGTTTTTTATGCGCTCGAATATGTTGGTTAGTTTAAGTGCTCCAATAGTGTATTCCACCCATTACTCTTAGGTTTACAAACACAGATCTTTAGATTTCTATTTCTACTGATGTGGTGCTTTTGAAATGTAATTTTTTCGGTTTTATCAATATTGTATTTATTATTATTACGTTATATAGATAAATCGTATAAATTTTTTTTATTCTTCCTCCTTCCACACAAAAAAAAAAATCACGGACCACCAGTTTTCAATAAAGTCAATTTTCATTATTTTATGGTAATAATATTCAGAAAATAACAATCGCGCGTATGATTTAAACGAACGCCCGCCACTGCAGTATACATATAATTAACTATATATAATTTCTTTACGCTACAGAATTTGCTAATTTGATATTTCAAAAATGCATAACGAAAATTTCATATACAGTCTTAACATTGTATGGACACATTTGTAATTTTATTAATCCGAATTCAATAGCGAATTATAATACAAAATATTACTGTTTTTTTTCACGCGAATATAACGATTTTTTGTCGATCGACACGAAGACGCGTAAATATGTCGTCGGAATAGTAAACCATTTAGTTTTAATAAAATACAATTTCCTAACCCCCCTGGATTTCATTAATTTTCGTTGTACAAAATACCCGGTTTTCACAGGTTCATTTATATAGTAATTATTATATGCAAAAATAGTTTTTAAGCGATATAGTTTTATACATAGAAAATTCGTGATTCACTCGGGGGACACGTGTTTTTGTCATACGTTAAAGGTGAAGAGTCTTGCGAATAATGCAAATTGTACGGTAACAGAGCCGGGGGTGGTGGAATGTTATTTCGGTCGATACTGAGACTGTATTTTGCACATTGTAAACGCGTAGGACACTCGCATTTACTAGAGAGCAAATTTTAATTTATTTTTTTTTATCACTCATTCTTAAAACGTATTTTACACTCGTCATTTTGTGCGCACCTTTTTTTTTCTATAATCGTTTTTTTTATTTTTTTAAATATTTTACACCGCGGTTGCGCAGTGCACCACTTATGATGACTTTCTCTCATGACGCTTCGACATAAAATCCTTCTCGATATACATTATAATATTATATACACGGATAATGCACGAAAAATGTCTGTATTTTTCCGTCCAACGTGATTTCGAAACATTTTTAAAATGGAAATTCGATTAATTATTGAAAAAACGACAATTTCGCGTGCCACGCATCAGCTGCACTGCACACGACACATAAGGCTTTAAACTAATATTATGAAACCCAAAATCACGAAATAATATACACTTTTTACCACGCACACGTATTTCGACAACAACGTTGTCATCATCAGCCGCGAACCACATACTAAAACCGTTATACTATATGTACACCCGTATTTATACAGTTCATATCCAATGACGTCACCAAAAACATTGCGGCAACCGATCGTGAGTCATCGACCACGCCCTACCGCAATTCTATGCCGACGCCATCTGGTTTACATTAATTTTAGTAAAGAATTTTTTAAGGGACTTAAGTCCCAGTTTAACAAATTATTTTTATTTTTTGACATTTCTGTTGCTTACCTTATATTTAATTCCTAATCTAATTAATTTTTTCCTTGTTAATTTACATTTTTTTAAACTTTAACTGATCTGATATTATGGTTAGTATTCAATAATAAGTGATCCGCAACAGGAGATTTGTCGTCTTCTTGTTTTTTGATCAATAAAACTTTAAAAAAATGTAAATAATTATAAGGAATTAAATATAAGAGAAGCAACAGAAACGTCAAAAAATAAAAATAATTTGTTAAACTGTGACTTGAGTCCCTTACAAAATCCGTTACTAAAATTAATGTAAACCAGATGGCGTCGGCATAGAATCGCGGTAGGGCGTGGTCGATGACTCACGATCGGCTGCCGCGATGTTTTCGGTGACGTCATTGGATATTAAATGTATAAATACGGGTGTACATCGTATAACGGTTTTAGTATGTGATTCGCGCTGATGATGACAACGTTGTTGTCCAAATACGTATACGTGGTAATAAGTGGATATTATTTCGTGATTTTGGGTTTCATAATATTAGTGTAAACAGTGACAAGCGTGTCTCAATCATATTCAAATAAGGCTTTAAAGTATTTTTATTTTAAAAGAGTCAACGTCCGCAATTTTTTTTTTTTAATTATTTACGATTTAAAAACGGAGTTTTCGAGGTTTTGTTTTCTTTAAATAATAAATTTAATTAATTAAATATACAATTATTGTATATTATTAGTTATATATAGTTTTAATTTACTTAATTGAGTTATTTATATATAATATATTGTATTTACATTCACAATCCTCTGTTCGTCATTATCGTTATAGCTGTTTTCGATTATAAACCCGCAATCGGCGTGATAAAAACGGGGAAACAACGGAAACAAAACGGTATTTGTTAGAATCAAAAATTTTAAAAAAAAAAAAAAAAAACGATTCGCCACGTCCTTTATTAAGAGAATACGAGAGCTTCAGTTTCCGTATTGCCTGAATTAACCGAATAATATTCGATCCATCGACAGCTATAAAAACGCGAGCGTATGAAACCTGCTAAATATAATATATGGCCCGTGAAATTAATAGGTTTTTAACGTCCGCGACGCGAAAGGGTTATTTTTCCACTCGATAATCCACACACACACATTTATTTCCTTTATCGCGCGCGTTTTACATAATATTACTGCACGTCGTGTAAATAATAATAATAATAATAATTCGTGTATTTTCATCGACACCGACGTTTGCGTACTGCGAAATTTCTCGAACCGCCACACGCGTATTATTGATGCGTTCCGAGATAAACATCCCGAAAACAATACACGCATAAATGCTCGCGATGATTAATTATTGAAAACGATAGTGTGTTTAAAAAGAGTTTTATTTGGAAATTTACCTATACACCCCGAAATATTCAGATGGAGGAGCTGGTTAAGAGCCGGCACGACGTTTCGGTCAAATTATATTCGTAATATAATGAAAAGGAAAATCGAGTTTATTGTGCGTATTGTCCGTCACAACGATTTTCTCGTTATAATATATTTGAAGGAAGAATAACGAGACCAAGACCAAGAGTAAGACCGAAAATTTACTATTTCCATGACGTAGAAAAGAAGACGGGCAGCACATCCTGCCGAAACATGAAGAAAGCCGTGTCGATTCGCCGAATTTGCCGAATCAATTTTTCCATTTACTGCTCAATATGCTATGTAAACATTTTACAAAAGTAAGATAAGTAAGAAAAGTAACATAGTAACATACGTTTATAAAATAACTATTATATATATATATAGGTATATAATATATAATGTTAATATTGATCACCTTGGAAGTGTGTACGAAGGGAGAGTGCTAATCTTTGACAAGTCAATAAATTATAAATACTATCATAATCTCGTGGTAGAACGCATATTATGACAAGATTATGAATTATTATGTACCCAAATCATCAAAATAATACACTGAACATATAAAACGTGATCATAAAAAGATAACACGTTTGCCCTCCTATGGACGTTGAATGAATTAATGTTGAATTTTGAAATAGCCTTCTTATCGTTTACTGTAATAATAAAAGTTTACCAGATTTCGACAAAACATAGATTCGTCGAAACGGGACTTTGTCGAAACGGGATTCGGCGAACCGGGCCTAAATCAAAGAAAGCAGCCAACGATGGACACACATCGGTACATCGACAAGGCGTCATACTTAGAACACGATGAAATAAAGCTATATATATATGGGTTTTTTTATCCTTCCACTTGCGTACCTATACATGTATAATTTTATTCGAGAAATTATCATTTTGATATTACACACATATTTGATATTTTCGAAACACTCGTTGTCGTCGAAAAACGATGTAATATAGATATTTAACAAATATTTGACAAACTCGTATAGGTATACGATGTGAACTCTTGAGTTCAACTTAAAATCTTTTGTTAAATCTACACGATCTATATATGTATAGTCGAACAGCTGGTGCACATATCTGTTACGTTTCTCGTTAAAGGAATCGTAAAGGAATAATATAGTGTTTACAATATTACAACGCACTCGCGTTTCAAAGGATCCAGTTAAGGAGAGCTATTACACTGCAGTAATCGGTCTTTTAAAGCGGGTCGTCGGAATTATATAAATAAAATCTTCATAATATTTATCTACGCAACGGATCTTATGTAGAAACTGTATAACGCGCCTTTGTCTCTCGCATCATACGACAAACACTATGTATTACTGCAGTACGTCACCTGGAGTAACTCGTTACTTACTCCCACGGATGAGACGGATGCACGAGCGATTATACGGATTAAATGGATTGAAAAAAAATATATGCCAGACACGAACTCTTTAAAATATAAAAATGCCTCTTGTGCTCAAGAGCACTTAGGTTTTGCGTAATTGGGTAAAACGCGACGAGACGTCCGAACGTAATCGTTTCTTGACCTAATAGTAACTTTCGCGCTCTACTCGATAAAAAAAAAAAAAAAAAATTCCCGATCATTCGACAGAATCGTTTTGCTATGCTCGGCAAAAGTGTGTTTCTCTCCCCCCCTCCACCATCTATTACTGTATTTATTCCCAAGACGTTATAATATTATTAAAAATCTATTATTTCGTTATTTGAAGAAAAAAAATTGTCACAAAACTCGTCTTCCGAGTCGTTTCAGCACCGTCCCACCGGAATGACTTCACAGTCCAATAACACTTGCATTGTCGGTAAACACTGTGTCGTTTTCAAAACGAACGCCAAAAACAAGAACCCGCGACTTGACGAGTCTTTGGTTTTGTCGTCCGAGATTGTTATTACGTCCAGTAACGAAACGGATTTATCTCGGCAGAGTGTGTGGCGGATAAGGCCGAACGGTGTATATACGTTATATAACTCGTAAAACGACGGCATTACACAGCTCGTTTGGTGTAACGTCAAAAACATTAGGATAAGTCGCCAAGAACGTGAATTTTACTACGGTATCTGCAGCCGCGATTTACACACTATAATTTATATAATAATATCGTATCGTCAAAGACTAACCCCGGCCACACGTCCAAGCGTTTAGCTACTCAGATTTTTAGCGAGTGAAAATCACGGAATTCAACCATTTTCCAATCAAATACAACTATACTGTAATTGCGGCCGTAATTATTTAGATTCGAATCTATTTACATAGAAAAAAACCAGAAAAAAATTCGTTAATAATCGACGCGTCGATGCGTTTATATATTTTCTATACTTACCGAGAGAATCATAAAAATAAGAATATTATCAAATAAATGTAGTTAAATAATAGTAAAAAAAAAAAAACATTAATGTATTCAATTCAAGTTCACTTTTAACGTGGACTTTTTAACGATATAACTCGTGAAAACAAATTTACTTCACTCGATTTCAAAATAGTTTTTCAGTTTAACAATAATAATCGGAATATGGATTATTATAATTTGAAAAGTTCGAAAATTAAATTCGACAAACATTTTTTTTTTAGAAATTCGTATCATCGAATTGGAATTTTCTTATTAATTCTTAACAGAAACCGCGATAAAAAAAAACATCTATTTGCTTCGGAGACAAATATACTGCAGGTTTTTTTTTTATTAATAATGTAATATACACCGAGTTTCGCATTTTTTTTTTTTAATACACGAAAAATTATAATAAAATCTTTAAAATTTAATAAACACGGGCCAAAGGAGATAGCACCATCCGTATAAATCCGTTCTTATTTTTTCACGAATAATAAGTACATCGCGAGGCAATATTCCATCTAAATTTGTGTTATTATTAATTCGAATGGATTTCGCGCGGACAAAATGTATCTGTTATATTAGCGCAAAATATCAGGCCAAAAAAAAAAACTTTTTTTCTTCCCTCAATTGAATTTATATAATTCATGTATATTATTATATATTATAACAACAAAATATATTTTCATAACACACGCATTATGGAATTACGTCAAATCGATTTCGAATTATATTGAAACATACTTTTTTATAATATATTACAAAATGTTTAGAACGCGTATAATAAATTGTATAAACACAAGACGATAAAACGGGGTTAAACGTCGTATAAATTATTAGTGTTTTCGCGATACATAATAAATAATATATATATATATATACGATTTATAATAAACGTAATATATATATAAATCGTTTTTGGGAATACGTTTCTTGAATATATGATGAAGAACCTGGCAAGCGTAATATTTCTCGTCCGTTTTAGAAATATTTTTATATTTTATTGCCGTCAAAAAAAAAAAAAAATTGTTTTTACAGTAAAATAATCGGCGGTTATGTTAGGCCATATAAATATTCTGCGTATTTCCGACTACGTTAAATAATCGGCTTTGGATATTTTTATGTTGTTGTGCGTACAATTCGAAGGAAAATAAAATTTCACTCGGGCCCGGTGTACGTATATCGATTTGTATTTGTGTATACGGAGTTGTAAAATTTATTACGCTAAAAAAAAAAAAGAATTCTAAACGCATATACTCGTAAATAGTAATGTCATTGAAGGAATTTTTTTTTTTTATAAAAATCAACTAGTTCGTCTAGAGTTTTTCAATAATATACTTTCTGTATTACTTTTTCTTTTTCTTTTTTAAAGTTTTGAATTATAAAAATTTTAATCTAAGGATGTCGCTGATGTATTCGTACAAAATATCAAATTCTTTATATATATATATAAAATAATAATAATAATAATATACTAACAGAAAAAGAAAATATTTCAATGTTTGCTCCCCCCCCCCTCTTAATTGATTGAAATAATATCGTTTTTAATTATCATTATTGTATCAATTAATTATCGAACGTATACGCGCGAGCGAGAATAAAAACACGTAATAGCGATTGGAACTTTTATAAATTTAATTAATTAAAACTTCCTACAGACGTCTCCCGATATTTCGGTCCGATCTCGAAGTCGAGCCGAATTTTAATAGCTGCGAGCTGGTATTTAATCTATTTATTATTGCGCTATAGGTATACGCTTGAACTTATATTCGTTCTCACTTTACATATTATATATATATATATATATATTATATTCAAAAGACGTCTCGTATACGAAATATACCTATATATGTATACACTGCGTATATCATATAAAACAGTATTATTCCGCGAGAGTTAACCGTGTAATAATAATAAAAAAAAAAAACGCATAAAACGCGCAAACACGCATAAATTGTTTTTATTTTATAACTCGTAGGATTGAAAGAAAAAAACTTCTGCAGTCGTATATAAGTAAGTATTTTGCTGCTCGAATAACATATAGGTATATTATTACGACCCGAAGCGAGTTCGTATATTATACACGTAAATTGTGCCCATCAAAAAAAAAAAAAAGCGTATTCAATGAATATAAAATAATAATAATATTTGCGAGTACGGGCGATTTTTCCATTCGAATCGATTAAATCAAACATAGCCATCTGCAATTTAAATTACAAATTTATGTGCAAAAAACAACCGTAAGAAGCGACAAAATTATTTTTAATATTAAACAACAAATCGTAATTAATAAATAATTAAATAATCGAAATCACAATATTTAGTTTTAAAAGCGACGTGTAAACGATTGTACAGAAACAATTTTAAAACGAGCGAAATGTAACGTTGTTTTTGCTTTGTCCATTTCAACGAAAACCAATATATTGTATAGTGTCGCGACGAAATTTTTCTCCACAAACTCAATGTCCGTACGCGGTCCGTGTCGAATCCATTTCGCGTTCCATTGCGTTGGTCCAAATCATTTCGCGAATTATTCGACGAGCAAATACTAAATTTATTAAAAAAATTTAGCAAAAAATTGTCATCGCCGCGTATTGTCGAGTGCACGCACATTATATTATAGCGAATAGCTGCTGAAATTATTCGCGGAACTCGTGTATATAGTTATTATCTTCGGTATAAAATTATTATTTATAACTAAAAAAAATATCGTTTCATCGTTTTTTTTTTTCCAACGGTGACTCGCCAAGCACACGGTCGATATTTTCGGTATACATTATTATTGCGCACATCGGACGGCAGCCGCCAATTGTCTGTACGTCCGGACTGTAATCTTCGAAACGGCTGATTTCGAAGAGATTCTCACAGACGGGTGAAAAGGACGTAGCAAGAAGTGATCTGTGTTACTTTTTATCCCGGAAATGTACATATGCGTTTCCCGCGTAAAAATCGAAAACTGTTGAAACGTTAACTGTCATTAAGCGCGCGAACGACCAAATTACGTTCGTTTCGGATCGGAGTAGGTCGTACGTCGTCGGACGCGCACATATAACGCTGCGCGGATGGTTAGCCACGCCCATGGTGCGCGAACGCCAGTCGCATCTAATTTGAAACGGAGCATTGATTAAAAATATACGTAGATAGCCCACGTTAATGCGCGATATGGAAACACATGAATTTAATAGCGAAATTTAACAATAGATGGCGTATAGTGTAATGATTAAATAATATTATGGAAAATTGAAATTATTGTGTCATTCGGGGCGGTTTTTCCGTAGTAAATATACGGGTTTGACAGGTTTGACCTTTGAACTTGGTTTTGAGTAAAAATAATCTAAGATAAGAAAAATACGAGTTCTGACGAGTTTTAACAAGTTTTGATTATCGTCATTTTCCGGATTCGTGGTAATTTAAAAGATTTATATGTGTATCGTTAGATATACAACTAATTGTTTGGGCGACCTCTTTCTTCGAATTCTTTGAACGCCAGCTATTTTATAGTTCTCAGTACATATTATATTGTTGTTACCCCACTATAACAGTAATTCAGGCGTGCTAGTGGGGATAACACAGCACGGCGAAAGAGGGGATACTCGGCTAGATTTCTAATAGCGTTTTCCACATGACTGTCCTATTGCACCTAGAGCGGGCAAATGATATCACTCGAAAACTTGCCCAGTGCTGTCCAGTTCAGTATCATATGGAACACGATTTTTCGTTATGAAAATGTTATCAATTATTTTATCTTTGATAACGATTGTGTATACCGTTACCACAAAATTCTGTGCTATATTTCGTATTCCATGTGTGCTCTACTCGTTAACTCGTTTTAAAAATCGTTTTTATTAACAAAAATTTATAACGAAAATGATGGTTGGCACTGTTATCAATAAAAGATAAGGCGCACCCTCTCGAGGAGCTCGTGCAATTATCACTGCACTCAGTGCAAAAAACTGACAGAGTGCATACATGTGAAACATAAAAACTCGCACTAGTTGTGAACTAATATTCCATATGGAACATAAAATAATTGCACCAGTGCAATAGTGCAGCCATGTGGAAAACGCTATAACATATACATGCACGAGCGGTTATACGGTGGAAATTCCGAGCGCTACTTGCCGATATTCTTCTATTATTATTCAGCCGTCACATTATTCGATTACTATATATATTTTTTTTCAATAAAAATTATTAGTTCTATTGGTTTTATCTTATCTGCGTTAAAATTAAAACGCACTCTGGTGTTACAAATCCTAAACTAAAATATCTCAGATCCAAATCCACTATAATATAATCGTTGCCGGAAAATTGTACAGCGTGGGCTATCTATGTATATTTAATCAATGGACGGAGTATATAATATCCAGAGCAAAAATTGAGTATGTCCTTTTTGCATGTCGGGCACGACTAATTTTTAGGGAAAAATGCTAATTTTCGTGGTGTTTTCGCGGAAACGCCACAATTATAATATTTATACATACTTTGACAGCGCCTGAATTCAAGCCGGAAAACAGAGGAGAATTTCTTGTACGGCTGAACAAACGCATATATCTTTTTTTTTTTTTAGATTCCGCGCGGATAACGTTTATAGTATTACAAAAAAAAAAAAATGTGGAAGGTCGCGTTCGCCGTTCTGTTGTGCGGAAATCTTTGCCCGAAATAACAATAATAACAATAATAATAATAATAATAACAGAAGATTTCGTTTTCGGGATAGAGGTCGTTTGGTCTGATTAAACGAACGAGATATTCCGCTGTTTTCTGTATATACGTTTCGAGAATAACCCGCTTTTCGACGTAATAGTATACAATATATCTGGTCTTTACTGCTGCAGCGAGTCAGTTTAATTAAAAGAGCCGCCTCGACGTCCGTATACGCGTATATATATATATATATATATAGTAACCAAACCCGCGGTATTTCATACAATTAACAAACGACAATTCACCACACACTTGGAGACGATTCGAGTCAATTCGACTGTTTTTAATTTTTTTTTTGTTTTAACGTTTCTCTCGAATTTTCGCGACGTTCAAGAAACGTTTTCGTCGGCGACGGCAGTTTTATAATTTGTATACGAGTCTCGGGATTTGGATTTTGGTTAGCGAGTCCAACAGTGGGACGCCGTTTTCGAAGGCATCTCGGCAGTTATTCTCGTCGTTTTGCGTTTTTGATACGAATGCGCGAATAATAATTTTAAAACAATATAATTAAATTAACTGGTTTTTTTCTACGGTAATGGTTACAATTTTATATAAACGTCCAACTGAAGAAATGCGTTTAAAAAAAAAAATATTCGAACATAAATATTTAAACGATAATATAATAAAATATACGTTTTTTTTTTTTTAATATTCCCAACAAAGTCTGCGGCGTAGTATGTTTTACATATTATACGTATATTAATATGGATAACATATCCAACGACCGGCCACGTTTTCCCGATTTGCCCGACACGATATATAATTTTATCTGGCTCGGGTATACGAAAAACGTGGTCAGATTACGCGGTATATGTTTATATATATATATATATATAAATGTGTATACTCGTGTACGACTTTTAAACGTTTAAAACACTATAAAATGATGGAACGATTTTTTTTTTTAATGTTTTAATGAAAAACGTTTGTATTAACCAACGCTGGCCGAAAGTTATGCGCAATAAAAACACGTACATAATTACAGGCCTACATTGTGTATAATATATTATAATATCAGCGTTGATACTTATCTGTAGATGAATTATTATTTGTACTCTTCTATCCTACCTACACAACCGTCGTACGAATCATGAGTAATACTGTCGAACTGTCTAAGATGAACTTATGTTTTAACTAAATAATTTCTTTTTTTTTTATATCTTTCACTGAAATATTTGTTGGGATTTCGATTTCAAAAAATAATAATTTTATCATTTATTGGTAATTTTTTTTTTTTTTAATATATATGATCATTTTACTAATTTTTTTTTATAATTTATATAATAACAGCTTATACGTCTTGAAGCATTACTATTAGCATCTCCTTTTGTATACAAGAGTTGAGTATTTATTATTAGGTAAAGGGGCTCTAGAAAAAAAATTTGAGTACAATTTTTTTTATGCCATTAATAGAATTAAAAAAAATTATCCATTTATTATTTAAAGAACTTTAAAAAAATATATTTTTGATATAGAGTATTAGTACTTTCTTTTATTCTTATGTAGATACATTTTAATTCCATCGTCTTTAACTAGATAAAAAAAAAAAATACTTATCTGAACTCAACACTGAGCATAATTGAACGTGTAATATACGAGAAAGAGAGAGAGAGATTTCACACGCGAACCGTATTCGTGTATAGTGTTTTTCAGTATATAAAATATATAAACGGAGCGCGCGCTCATCTACGAACTTCTACGCAGCGGAGGCGACGGCTTAACGCGATAACGATTATGGTGCCAACGGATTCTTTGAATTCCATGGACTTGCGAGTAATTATCTTTATAATATATGCATACGAAAGGGTGGTGTATAGAGTGTAATATTCGCCGTGGGCGTATGTAAGTGATGAAAGAATAATAATAATAAGAGAATATTTTTTTGGAAATTGGCGATTTTTTTTTGTGTCAAATTTTTTATAGTGCCGTTTGGTAGGTTTGCCGAGCAAACAGAACGCGTTACTGGACCAACAGCGCGCGGAAAAATTCTATTATTTGTCGTCTTCGAACAAGAAATCGTTCACACGGTAATGTTTCCAAATGTTTCTCGTAAACTAGTTCAAAACGAAAACACTAGTATGCATGTGAGCGAGATCCCGAAATAAAAGTGGGGAAATATATTTGGATTATCGGGAATCGAACGAAATTACGTCGGACGGTGTAAAAGCACCAAAGAAATCAATAGGCCGAGCGAATAAAGCTTTTGGTAACGAAATCAAACTATTCACATCGGAGAAAATAAATCGTCTAATGAAAAAGAGGCTGACAGGAACGTAATATGTCTGGAGCAATTATTGTGGTACCTTTAGATGCGAATAATGGTTTATAATAAATGAAAGCGAGGAGAACCCGTGGACATGTAGTGCTGGAAACGGACGGAGAGGATAAGCCGGACGGGAAGAAAAACTATTCAACGAGAAAGTGTTGAATATTATTAGAGAGAAACGCGGTTTTTAATGGGAACGATCGAAAGACGTCGCTGGAAAGTGATCGGAACAATTGCATAACATCGTCTTATAGATGATCGAGAGTAAGAGAACGGCAGGACGACCCCGTAACTCCTTTGCAGTACAGCGAAAGAAAGAAGCTGCAACGGTTTCCGTATACGACGATCTAAAGCGGAGAAATGGCGATTGATCGGTTGAAGTGGAGAACCGGAATGTCTGTAAACCGATTTAAGGGTGGAACGCACACAAAAAAAAAAAAACTAATTTATAATTTCTATTCTAGTTTACGCTGGAAATGTATTTTTATTGCTGGAGACGAGTTATAAATTAATAAGTTATAAATGCGTCGCGACGAAGGAAGATTTTTCGTCCCGTCCCCACGCCCAATTTATACATTATTCACGTCGCCAAAATGTTTTCCTCTCCACCGCTTTCCACTCGCGATCATATTTATAATACAATAATCAACGCAGAGCTTGTTAACAAGTTAAAAAGTTAAAATTAACTTAACGGATCACACTCGGTTTAATATAAAACTGGATTTTAACTCGAGTTATTCTCCCTCGCATCAACTCCTCAACGTTTTTTTAACACCGTATCCTTGCCGACCAGTTGAAAACAAAAGTCGTTTTTTTAAAATATATTTTTCTGTTATTTATATATATATATCTTAATACCACTGCGTATTAATTCGGCGCACAGAATTTTTTGCAGACCTGCAGGATCTGCTGCATTCGGCATTCCCCCCCTCGGTTATATAAAATAAAACTACTGCAAAATTTAATATCGACTTGTAATTAAAACTTTATTCTGTTTAAAACAATATTTACCATTAAAATATAGTTTTCGTGCTTTGTGAAATATTCGTCTAGTGTTTTAAGTTTTTCTTCGGTCAACACAAACGAGCCACCAATCGCGGCCATGCCCCTCCTACCGCTATTTTACTTGATATTTGTTAAAAATCGGTGATATAATTCCTTTAGATGTCAAAAATTGTCCAGTTTTTTTCTTCTTACGTGTGATAAAATAATCGGATGTTATTTCTGTACTAATCCCTTCCACATATAGTAGCTTAGTAGTAAAACGTCAAGTCATACAAAACAGAGGAAACAAAATATTCCGTACGCTAGGCGTGTGCAATTTTTATTAAATGATAAATGATAATAATGATGATGTATAACGAATATTATTTTATGTATAATAATTTCAGCTTTCATTGAGTATAACGAGCAATTTTTTTTTACCCTTGAATTGTTTGACTGTTTCATATCTTTATTTTGTGCTCAAGTTTTTATTTCCCTTGTTATATAAATATAACAAGCAATAAACAATACATATTTATTTTAATATAACGGTGTTATTAATATTTTGACTTATAATTTTTAGTTTTTATACTGAGGGTGTATTAAAAAAAAATTTTTTTTTGTTAACCCTCCCTTTCCCACCGGAATGTATTTCTGAGGGTGGCTTTGGTTACATCACGAGTAATCGAGAGTGATGACTCGCCGCACCGACCTTGCGACGACCAAATTTATTCGCCGCGTTTTACAAAATATATCCTTTATAAATCCTTTTATAAATATCACGAAAATCCTTATAAATGTCCTTTATTACGCCGAAACGCGATAATAATAATTGGCGCTCACATTATGTACATACCGGATACGTCGTTGTCGACTCCACCGCCACCACCACCACCCCCAAAAAAAAAACACACGAGCGCGCCTTTGCACAAAAGACCGGACGACGACGTAACGATTTTTTTTTTTGTCGCACCGAGCGCGTTATTACGTGTATATATTATGTGTGTTATGAAAATATACATTGTCTGTCTGCCTTTGTCTGCAACGTCTCCGTCGACGTCGTCGCCTTTGCGCGCACTAATTAGCAATAATAAAACGTATAAAACGGGCAGAAAAAAAAAATTTATATACGAACACGACCCGAAAGTGTGAGAATTCAAAAAAAAAAAATTCCATACAAATAAAAGAAACGGGTTAGCTGTAGCGGCGGGTATTGCGAGGATTACACCCGGACAGAGATTCTGTATGGTTTATTGTTATTATAATTTGTGGTGTTCAATTTGAAAGCGATAAAACGCGATACCGAGCGGGGTTTAGACGTAATATATATTAATAAAATATAGACAAAATTAATTAATAAAAAAATAAAAAGGATATGTAAAAAAAAATTAAAATTAAAATTAATACTCGTGAATAATAAAAAATCTGTATATGTATATATATAAACAATACATACATATATATATATTAATGTATACTTAAATATACTATACTACTAACGAGTATTACGTAAAAATGAAATAAAAAATATAAAATACCAAGTCGAAAATAAACTTCTTTATACAACAACTTTATATTTTTTATTTAATTTTTACGTAATACTCATTGGCAGTATAGTATATTTAAGTATACATTTATTTATATGTATGTATATTTATTGTTTATATATATATACATATACAGATTTTTTGTAATATATATTGTTAATTCTTATTGATATTATTTGTAATCTTATACATAACCGCATATAAGCGCAATAAAGGATTTTGACGAAATCTCGCCGTTTCTAACACTTTTTTTGGGGGAGGGGGAAGAGACGCGTTTAAAATGATTATTGAGCGCATTGGAAAATCGCCTCACTAAAGAAGTATATAGGTACAATCCCAGTGGAAATTTGCTAACGGAAAACGCGTAATCGTCGAAGCACTTCTACTAATCGAAAAATTCTACACACGGAAATAAAATAAAATAATCGTCACTGTAAAACCGCTCAGAATTAGAAAAAAAAAAATTCCAAAAAATAAAAGTGACAATTTTTTTTTTTAACAACGCCTTCGAGCGTGTTATAAAGAAAACGTCGTCGTCGCCGATATACGTTTTAAAGTCAATGCCTCAATTTACATACCGCGTAATCCGTTGCACAATAACGCGCGTCACCGATAATAATATAATTTATCATCGCGCCTCGTTCATCGTATACATTATATTATTATTACCACAAAAAAAAAAAAAAAACTGTGTCAAATTCTTTGTCGCGTTGTTACACGCCGTGTTTTTCCCCTTTTTTTCTTCTCTTTTTTTTTTCTCCTCCATCTTTATTTTGTTACCGTGGCGTTTTAATATAAATTATACAAGACGCGTATATATTGGGAAGCAAAAAAAAAAAAGAAAACTGCAAATTTTAAATCCGTTTACAACGACGCGAAGTCGCGTTTTCATTATCGTACTAATTCGCCCGCGAATTAAATCGGCGAATTTTTTTATTTAATCAAACGCTTTTCGTATTTCGAACTGTTCGAACGAAAATATTTACTACGGTTCTACATATTTAATATTCTTTGAAATATTATTTCAAATAATATAAATTTTAAATAATAATATTTCATATTATTTGAAATATTTTATATACAAAAAATACGAATCGAACTAAAAAAAACTACTTTTCCTCGCTAACTCAGCTGCGGTCCGCGTTATTCGATTTAAATCGCCGGCCTGCACCGTATCGTTGGAAGCTTCCCAGCGACCTTACTCCCGTTACGACATTACACATACACGGTGTTCGTTTTAAATTTAAATGGAAGTTACGAACAATGAGAAGTAATGAAGTCGTAATAAAGTAATAATAATAAGCCGAGTCCTGTGGAAACGCGACCGTTTCATATCGTCCTGCAGGTGTTTTACACATCGAATTTTACACAAACGTTCAGAGAGAACGTGATAATAATAATAATAATAATAATAATAATAATAATAATAATAATAATAATAATAATAATAATATGCATATAGTCTCACCCGTTTTATGATAATATTTTGTTCGCTAATCGATAAAAAAAAAGTCGCTGGAAAGCTTTGGTCATTGCCAAACGTAAAAAGTACGCGCGTGCGACGACCCGTGTAAAATTTGATATCGATTTCCGAAATAGCCCAACGCGACCCCGAAACTCTGTATAAACCGTTGATTGATTATTATAATAATAACGCGCGTGTAGAAAAAAAAAATTAAAATTAAATACGTATTATGTAATATATAGAAAAAAGGCGAATATTGTAAAAAAAAAAAAATCCGCTACGTATATAACACAAATATGAATTTAAAATATTTTTTTTTATGTATACTCGGCTCGTCTAACGAACAAGTGTAATTTTTTTTTTTTTTTAATATTAATTTGTCTATCGAATAAAATAATAATAAAAAAAAAAATGTCGACGTAGAATTTTTTTTTATGTAAAATCGCGGTAAATTCTTTTCACACAAACACACGTACGTATAAACCAGGAAAAAGACAGCGGAATGTTGTACGTTGAAACGAGTCGTGTTTTTACATTTTCGTGAAAAAAAGAAAAATAAATATTAAAAAAAAGAGAAAAAACGTTAAAACCGAAAAGAGTATATAAACGCATATTTTTTTTTTTGTCATAAATGAAGTTTAATATGACAAAACGTAAACTTTGTAAACACTGCAGTATACAAAGGCCTATATACTGCAGTACATATTTGCTTTTCGTACAAAACGCGTTTTCCCCTTTTGAAAAGTACGTTACTTATTGTACTGCAATATGTATCGTTTATACACGCGGTCTATTCGCACAACAACGGACCTCGGATTAAAATATTATATTGTTACGTTGTCGGTAACCGGAAAAAATAAAATAATAATAATGTGCTTCGGTATTGCGCAGCACAGTCGCAGGATGCTATACAAAGAGAGAGAGAGATTGAAATAATTGTCAGAAAATTTGACGAAATTATTTATGAATATTATATTGTTGTCGTGGAGGAAAATAAATTTAATTTTATTGTTATATTAATTTTTTCTCGCCGACACGTTTTATTTTTTTTTAACTATTTCAATTAATTTTCAACAAAATAATTATTGTATAAGCGCGACTCTTCAATGATTATATACAATTATTAAGACGTGAGGGCGATTCCTTCGGACAATTCTATCTGAAGTTCTACTAGACCGATTTGCATGATAAAAAATTTTTTTAACGCGAGTGTTCGTTGTGCAGACGAACCATCTAACGAGAAAAGTCCGAAAATGTATCAATCAAATAGTTTTCGGAAATATTTAGTTTTATACTATCAGCTATATATATATTGTATACCGTTTATCACACGACGAGTGATTTATGTGAAATAAAAATCTATTTATTCGTGTTTCGACAATTTCGACATACGGTCCGCACAAACCGCTACACCAATTTTCCCAATTAACAATTGTTCCAAAATTCGGTGAACTGTACATTAGGACAATTAAATTTTGGGAAACACTCCCCGTGCACCACGACTAAAGACAAGTCGAACGACGACCTATAGACTATAATAAGCTCTCTATAAATCAGCTAATATATATTTTTACACTCAAATATTTTTACGAGTCTGTCGGTAGGTTATAATAAATATTAAATTCTCGAGACATTTTTCTAGATTATATTAATTATAAAAATTTATTTTTTTTTACTGTAACCCGGCAGCGACGGGTAATTCAGACGGTACATTCGTAAACGGCTTATTTTTTTTTTACTTTTATACAATAAAATACCAATCGGTACGTGTTCGGAAATCGAAAATTTAAATAAAAAAAAATTTACTCTAAAAACATTCCTTAACGAATATATAATATAAAAGTCGAAACGGAATTTTTTTTTTTTAATTTTTAGACACGTTCGTAATAAATTAAATTAAATGGTCGAGTCTTGACTAGAGAACAAAAAAAAATGTCTTATTTTTAACACACACACATGCAGTATACGAAATACCGGTCCATTGAACGCTTTAATATCAATAATTGATATTCGTACGAAACTTTTACGCGTCACGTGCGTTAAACGCGCGTACACGTTTCGGTGCAATAACCCGTTTGCCACCGCCGCCGCCGCCGCCGGTCTGTGGCGAATTTCTCTCTGATGTTCGCGAATTCCTTTTTACCAGTAAACCAATAACTCCAACACGTTATCACGTGTCTCAAACGAATATCCGAAAACTTTATACGGTTTTTTTTTGTTTCAACGCGCGAAATTTATTACAATTTTCTCTGGTATAACACAATAACGAAGAACGTATTACGCGCAATATTTATGTATTTATTTCGCGCGGGCGATAGAAACGCGTAATAACGCGCACGAACGAAAATTTAAAATCCTTATAAAAATACTCCTGTAGCGATAATTCTCCGTCCGAACCTATGACGGGGAGGAGGAGGGGGAAACAATAATAAATTATATGAAAGCGGAACAAATTTCCGCGGACAATACACGTTCGCGTTGTACTTTTAAAAATAAATTGTTTTATATAAAAACGATTTCGGTAAATTATATATATATATATACACGTATACGTGTACGTGGGAACGAGCCGGGGAAAACGTTGAAAATAATACGAGTGTGCCGTAATTTATGTGTGTCTCGCGCGAACTTATCTATCATCTGTATAGAAAGATGTATATTTTTTTTTTTTTTTTAATATAAACCATTTCTCGCCCGTTTAATTTATATATTACGTTTCGCGGACTGTTTTCGCGAAAGGGTCGGGGGCAGGACCCGAAAGAGGTCGGAACGGAAGTGTATGGGTGGGTGGGGGGGTGCAGGATGAGAAATGTGTTTATTTGGACCCGGGACTTTTGCCAGAGACCGGCCAAGGATAACGGCGTTGTATCGTCCGGACGGACGGTGGTCGGTGTGAGGGCGGTGTACGGCGAAAGGGTGCGCGCGGGAACTGAAGGGGAACTCGGGAAAGAAAGTGAACAAAACGCGTGTTTTTCCCTACGTCGAACGTGGCTGTTTTTCGCTGCCAGATACGCCTCGAGGACGGACACACACACACACGTTTTATTTATATCAATACGGCTTTATTTTTTTTTTCTTCCCACGATTGCTTTCGTATCCCGTTTCCGAATTAAAACGATTAGCGGACAAGGTATAAAACGGTGAAAACTATAAATTAACACTCGTAAATCTTTAATAAATTTGTATGTATATATATATAGAAAAATGTATAAATAATATTTGATAGACTATTGTGAAAAATAAAGAAAAACGAAGGAAACGCTATATACCAAAGTCGTCGTCAGGTATTAAGCGAAAAAGAAAAAACTACACAACGACAGAATAAAAAATTACGAATATTACAAATAAAAAGGCGTTAAAAAAAAAAAAAATCCCGTAAGTATAGTGAATTAAATTGTTTAAAAAAAAAACCGTCTACGTCGCGTTATTAATATTATTAAACGTATATCAATTTTAAAAACTTTATTTAATTATTCCAGAACTGAATATTTATGTGAGTACGGTGTCGTGGACTTTAAATGTCCAAGTAATTACCTATTATACGTACATTAAAAGTAATAGTAAACGATTGTTTTCTAAAACACGTTTCTGATTAGCTTTTTCTAAATACCGTTTCGGAGACGTGCGTTCTTTACGTGCCTCATCGTTATAAAACTCCCATTCCCTTTACTCCGATACGAAATTGATTGCAAACGGCATTTAAGTTTGTAAATAATTTACTATACTTTCGGTGAAAATAATTTGACCCGGTGCAATACACACCCTCACTGAATACGCGCCACTGAACGTATGTACGAGAAATAAGGAATCGTTTGATTTGTGGCTTTTTTTTTTCTACGTATTTATACTATATTATATGATGCTAGAATCAATCTTTTCCGTTTCCTTTTAAAAAAAAAAAAAACGATATAGCTCTTAATTCTCTTGCAGTATCCTTAATAATTTTAATATTTCAGTCGTCATTAAAAGGTACCAACTCAATTCTTTTTCCCGTCGTGTTTCCTTTTATACATTTATTTGGTCTTTGATCGCCTTTATAAAGACCAAATAATATAAATTATATTACATTCATTATACGAGCGTTAAGCTAAAACGTTTAAAACGAAGATTATTAAAATGTTAAGTATATATAAATTAAAAACTAAAATAATCGTAATACTCTTATAAAAATAAAATAATAAATAACAATATATACAATAAAAGTATAGAGTATATTTACACTAGGCGTTTTTTTCTTTATATATATATTATTATTTATAATACATTATACTCATTTTATCATATACGATATTGTTATTTATTATTTTTATTTTTTAAGTATATTATAAGTTAGAAAAAATCGTATGGTATTTATAATTTAATGTAAACGATTTATTGAAAAAGTAAAAGCGAAAAATAATTTTTTTCTCCACTCGTTCGTAACATTTATATACACGACGAAGACGACGACGTATTGAGCGATACACAATATAATGTATTCATAGGGAAAACAAAAAAAAATACAAAAAAAAAAAATAAGAAGGATCGAATAATATATATATATGTGTGTGTGTGTGTATCGTTTTATGCCACCGTATTTGTTTCCGTTTTATATATTATATTGGTGCGGAGAAAATAAAACTCTCTCGACCGTATTGCAATTTGTACGCGCTGCGTATACACTATACAGACTGTGTGTGTTTGCGCCGTGTGGAATAATGACATCCACTATAAATATGTCAAATAAAATCGTCGTATTATTTGTTTTTTAGGCGAACGACAACAATGGATAAAAAGAGAACGGCTTCGGTTTTACTCCTGTGGGCCGCTGCAGTGCTTTGCGCCGCGTCGCCAGGAACAACCGACAACTGTACCAGGTACAATTTATTATAGATTATATTCCTAAACTATTATTATCGCGTTCACTGTACGACGTGTTCATATTTGTAGCTGGTTAAATCGAAATATTATGATTTACGCGCTTATTTAACGTTAAAAAAAACAGCGGAGTCCCTCGGAGATCTGACAAACGTAAAAATAAATCAGTTTTCATTTTTTTTTTTATAATTTTTAAGCTTATTCGGTGCATATTGTGAAGTTCATAGGCGTAAACTGGGGCGGGGGGCGAGAGGAGGCGGCCGCCTCCCTTGGTATAAATCAAAGCGAGCCATGCTCCTCTTGATATTTTGTGAATTAATTTTTTTTAATTTATCACGATTAGATAACTAATCTTGGATCTATCATAGGTATACTCTAATAGTCTATAAACATTTTTACACAATAATTTCTGTGATACAATTAATACAAAAATTGTTATTGATATATTATAATATATAACTGATGAGGTAAATGCGCACCAATATTGTAAATGTTACCAGAAAATATAACATAGTTTGCCCCTCCCTCCCCATAAAAATTGCCCAAGTTACGCCCGTGGTGAAGTTCATATAATAATAATTATTAATTATCGTATTTATAAAACACTTAGTATTAGTTGCGGAAAAAAGTCGGGGGGCAGAAGTAGGGCGCAAAAACTCAAAGTGATCATTGGGGTCAAGCGTGAGCAACGTAGTTCGCGTCTGTCTGCGGTGTGTGTGTGTGTGTGTGTGTGTGTGTGTGTGTGTGTGTGTGTGTGTGTTCGAGACTGGCCGCTAATTATATGCGCCTTTCTGCCACGCCCTCTATGTTGGGTCGTAGAAAATAAAGTAGTCACCAGATAGCGCTACGACACAACACAGAGGGCGTGGCAGAAAATCGCTTATAAATAGCGCTCCGAAACCATCGGACCGCTCAGTGTAGTCACGGCGGTCAGGCGTGAACAACGTAGTTCGCGTCTGACTGCGGTGTGTTGTGTGTGCAGCCACGCCCTCTATGTTGTGTCGTAGCGCTATCTGGTGAGTAGTGACTACTTTCTTTTCCCGTTTTATCGTTATTTCGTTTACGTTCCATGCACGTCGTCCTTCCTTTTTCTACATCTGCATTTCGTCTTGGTACATTAATAGATCATTCTTCTCGATTACAAACCACCACTGACTTGTATACACATAATAATATGTAATCGGGTTTAAGCTTGAACTAATTCCAACGTATATTTAGACAATATAATATACGACGACACCGAGACGGTTTTCTCGTTTTGATCTTCGTTGTCTGCAGACCAGTTTCCTGTGACACGCGAGTGTCGTTCGAAGATTTCACTGTCGGTCTGGAGGATGTCTCATGAACGCCCGCGAGATCCTCGTAATTTGTTCGCCGCATCTTTTCTTCTGCAGAGCAAATATGAGTCTCGCTCCGTTTGTTTCCGCAACTACAGACGAGAAAAACATTGTAAAACGATAAGTGATATATCAGAGACGATGGACCGAAAGCGTTCGTTCCGAAATCGATATCGATGCGGTTTTTCTTGTGATATTATGACGTTATTATTTTTTTACTCGCGCGCGAATAATTTTTTTTAAAATTCCCGTGTTTTATTACGGAAAAATGACGTTGAAAGTTTGCACGAGCACAGTTATTGTCGGCGTACGTACACGACTATACTAGTGAAGAGTTTTCCCGTGCACTCGTGACGTCGTCATTATAACGGTATAATGAATGCACTGTACGCAACATTTTAAGAGGTTCGGTTCAATGGGCTGCGATAATAGCTGAGGACTGAGGAAAATAGTTCGCTTTTTTTAAAAAAAAAAGCAAGACTTCATAATTTATGTAATACGTTCTTTTTCTCCGTTCGTGAACATTATATTTGTAAAAAAAATAAACAACGATTTCTCGCATATACATTTTGCTTTTAACTCGAGTCCTCTCCTCTCCATCACGACGACGTTTTTCAAATACATTCAATCGTAAATCTATATTTTACTCCTGCAGACGTTTTTAACCGTTTTCCGAGGAGTGCTGTACACGATAATACGGTTCAGACCATCGTCGGGACGGGATAGGCGTCCGTAAGTTCTTCGCTACATATGTGTACACTGCACAAACGTCGGGAATATTTCACTGGATTTATGCAAATATAATTTTTCTCGTAACGCGCGCACAATGCAAATCTCGCGGTAAATTTGTACGGCAAACATAACGCGTATTTGCGTATTGCGTACGGTCTGCGCGAACTGCACGATACGGTGTCGACCAAAAATTTTTTTTTGAGTAGGCCCCCCGCCATCGATTTAATCCGGAAAAATCGAAATACATTATAGAATTCAAATTAATACAGAATTATTTTTTTGATTCAATAACGTTGTCGTTGCTGCGAAACGTGGTTTTTTCCAGCGGATATCCACACGATTTGTATTGTTCAAAAGACATTTGAACGAATGTTTGAGCGATTCTAACCGTTTTTTTTCCGATACGCTTCCAGTGTCCGGGAATAATCCTCGCTGCTATAAATCAAAACTCCGTCGCTGTATTCGGGTGTAGCAAAAATGGTGACGATATAAAAACAATATTCCGTTTCGAACAGTCTACACATTTCAGAGTTTTTTTTTTTTTCAATCCACGAATTATAACGACCTCTGTTTTCCGCTAATGCGTCTCGCCTCGGAAGTCGGGTCGATTTTGTCCGTTTTCGCTGTGTAACATCGTGAATATTTTTGTTCTGAACACGAACACCCAATCTAACGATCGTCAAGGATTGTTGCGGATAAAATATTATTTTAAAATTTTAGGCGCACCAAGAAGCCTCTCGGGTCTCGGCCGGCGTAAAATTATTAGCGAATTTCAACCGGTTCGCGCGTAATATCCGTATAAAACCCGTCGGCCCGACAGAATAATATTTGACGTCGAGTGTGGACGATTGCGCAGTTCTACAGTAGTAAATCCTCGCGAGTACGCCGAGCCGAACTGCAGAAATCCGAACGAATTCAATGAATAAATTACGACGGTATACACAACGCGCGCAGACAATGGACTGACAGTATAATATCGCCGGCCGATATTTTATAATATTCCAAAGAGGACTCGACGTGAAATATTAATATGAATATGTATAAACGGCCCGGTTTAATATTATTAATACCGAACTTAAAATAATTTCGAATCCGACGAGTATACCGGAACAATTTGAATTAAATTCCATTCGTTATGCCGTGATGTGCTGCGGAGAACTATATGTGCACGCGGCCAGGGTCGGCCTGGCCATGGCCGCTAGGCCGCGAATGCGGCCGGGGCCCCATCTTTTTTTTAAATTTTGTACCAATATTTTTGAACGCTATGTCTCCACCAGTTTTAAAAATTTAAAATCTTTGCCTTGTATTATTATAATTATAATGTATAAAAATAATGCAAAAATTGATTTGAGAACAGAGGTTCGAACCCCGAACCGTACACGTCAAATCGTGGTATTTATCCATTGGACTATTATAGCACGAATCGAAAATTGGCAAAAATAAACGTATTAAAGAAACACGGTAAAATTGTCAAATTTCAAATTGCTATAACTTAAAAATTAATCCGACCACCAAATTCTAACTTCACCATAGATCCTTTTATTAACCTGTATTAACTCTATATGGAAACGGAAGGCGCAAGTTCAAAAAAAAAAAAATCAATTTTTTACATAAGTGGCCCGGAAAAATCTTATATGCCCGGTAAGAATTTTCGAGACACTCCGCCTTTGGATCTGGGACACCCTATATAATGAATTGCTTTTATTGATATGTATTTTTTTAACTTCATATTAAACCAAGGGGTAGGGGGCCCCAGAATAAAGAGATCCAGGGGCCTTTGGTGTGCCAGGCCGACACTGCACGCGGCCCATATACGTACTCCACGGACAGACACGTCGAGTATTCGAATACGTTTTTTCTTCTTTTTTTTCGATGTTTTCAATGTTTTTGGAATAATGGCCCAAAATATTCCAAATAATTTATTCGAAACTAAAATAATTTTTTGGACAGCAATTCCGTAAATAATACTTAGTATAGAAATACAAAATGTGCATTAAATACGTTTTGTTAACAATTTTCGTACGAAATATCAAATAATAACATTGAATTAAGAAAATAACACGACCGGTGAAAACCGATAGCGTAAAAAAGTATTGGAGGGGCGATGGAAAATTAAAAGCGTTCTTAAGCGTCCGGAATAATTTCGAAAAGTGTATGTGTATTTAAATACTTTTCATAATAAGTGTTTGGAACGCGTATTCCGAATACAATTCTGCAATCGCACAATATTCGGAATACAAAAAAAAAAAAAAAAATTATAATTTCGTGCGAGTCTACTGAATATATTATTATAAATCCGTATGCTATATGTTTACCGGAAAACGGTGTTTTCAGAACGACTCGTGTCTTTTTTCATTTTTCTCTTTTCAATTTCCGCTGCTATCGCGGACGCTCATATGTTTCGATATCACAGCAACGGAAACCCCCCACCCCTTCGATAATGAATATTTGTATTTAAAATCAGAATGTTTAAGCGTTTGCGTATAATACGTCGCGAAGTTTAGAAATATTATTCGAACCACTGATTCGACTGTATAAGCTCGGCCGTAGAGAATAAAACTGTATGTCCGTTTAATATGCCTCTGATAGTTTTAAATCTCCTACCACGAATTGTATACGCCAAACATTCTCCGCGATTTCACCGACGAATTCGTGGCGATACAAAAATAAAATAATGGAGAGCGGTCACGCGGAGCGAAACCCGTTTTTTTTTTTACCCTCGTAGAAATTGCGCTTCGGAAATTCAAAATGAATAAATCTTTTGATCTTCTCAAAAATTAGTGTCGAATATTCGGATAGACATGATACGCGTAACCAGTGGCGTATTTTCAACTATTTTCAGTTAGGGGTCCAAATTTTTGTTTTTTGAAAATTCCAACAGGATATATTGATATGAGGTATTTAATAAAAAATGCCTTTGGATAATTTTAACAAATAAGTACATTTTATTTAAAAAACTTCTTTTTTTTTTTTGGTATAAAATTTCGGACTTTCTCGTGAATTTTTTTTCGTCCGAACAAGAAACTATATGTATAGTTTGAGACCGACCCGCCGACACGCATTTATTAATGTACTTTTTTTGTAAAGTGTAAAGGTTTTTTTTTTTTGCTCAATACGTTTTAGCGATTTCTATCGAATGAATGCGGAAAAAAAATGTAAGTTTGACCTATTGTTGACTTTTACTCATCTCGCATACAATGCATTTTACCCAAAAGTGTTTTTTATTTCTTATATACTTTTATCATCCGTGAATACTTTTTCAACTCTCACGAGACTCAAAGTAAGTTTTTTCGATTTTATCCATTTCGAATATTTAGTTCGACTAGAAAAAATTGATTTTTACAATTTTACACGCGTAACAATAACGTTAACATGGCGTCGAGAAAATATCGTATGTGCGTTGTGTACATTGAAATTATTCGGGAAACGCTTTTTCCGAACCGTGTGTATTTTTAACGGTTTAATTTGTCCAATAATAATCGGCTTACATGTATTAAAAAAAAATACGTAATACACGTAGCGCGAGCGTGAAGTTTGAATTCGAAAAGTTTGGAACACTTCAAACCGCTCTAACAAGTAATTAATTATAAAATCGAATAAAAAAAAAAAATTAAACGCGTTTCAAAAAGGTCCAAAGTATAACCCATTCGATAAGGTTTCGGGTTTTTCTCTCTCTCTCTCTCTCTCTCTCTCTCTCTCTGGAAGTATAGTTTTATTTACAAACACCTAAAACATACAGAAGGACGTACGTATATATATATATACTCACATACTTAAACACGAGAAATTTCCAAATACACTTCACCGTGTACACAAGAATATTACACACGTATTAAACGAACGAAAAGTTTGTAATTAAATAAAACTAATTACACTCTGCTGCAACACATAATATACGGGACACTCGTAATCCTGTTTGGCTACAAACTCGTCCCGTTAGAGTGTAAAAACGTATTTCCTTTTTTCGCGTTTTCAATACGGATTTTCTGGTAAAAATTGAGGAAATTTTGACTGTTTTTTTTTCGTTTTGTCATTTCGTTCGCGGAAAATATTTTTTTTCAGTTAATACGTTTTTAAAAACGGCCGCATACTTAAAGTACCATCAGCCGTGTCCCTCATCGTTCGGTCGACAGATGCGTATAACGCAGATTCTCTATATAGTTAAAAACTATAACGGCGGGATCAATGACGCGCGAGGGAGGGAAAAAAACGTATGACTTTATCTCGAAGTAACATTAGTAAACTTCCCGACGCCGGTGATACATTAAATTTAAAGTTAAATTCATTTAAAAGTCATTTTGAGACCGCCCCAGACATAAATTTTTTTTTTTAAATTTCTTTTTGATTTTTCAAATTTCAAAAACACGGACAAAGTACTCGATAAATCGGCTATGCCGAAAAAAAATTAGACGTTTTCATAAAAAAAAAAAATGTCGTTTTTATTGCTCGAAAATAATTTTAAAAAATACCGAGTACATCGATCGCATTGATATTAATTAATTAATTTGATATTATAACACGCAATCGGACGGGTCGTCCGACGATAAATTCTATTATATCCCCTCCGGTATAACATTCGTATAATAACGCCACTGCAGTATTTTCGAAGGATTTTCAAGTTGATTCGATTTTTTTTGGATTTTTCGTCGGGTCGCTCCAGACTCAAAGCGGGCAACAGAAAGCGCAGGGTTCGCTCGGGCGAACGCTGACCCGCTGCTCCTGCAGCGGACCTGCTCCCGAACGGTGCGCAGGACGTGTGACGGGTGACCCGCGGTCGACCTGCGGGACGGACGGAAAGTGGGGTTTAAAAACGACGACACCACTCGATAAAGGTGTGCGAGAGGAAGAGCAGTGACGACAAACGGCAACGGTGACGCCATCATATTATGTCGTTGTACAATAATTGGACGGAGTTCACGTAAAGGGGGACAAGTCATTTTCGACCATTTTTGGTTTATAGAACGGCATAAGTCATTAAAAAAATTAGTACAAATTAAATTGAGTTCCTAAAAAAATATTTAAAAGTTTTGTAATATTACAAAAAAAAATAATAACTTAAAACCAAATTCAATTTAAAGTATTTGAAAACATTTTATGTTATTTTTTCTATCTCCTGAAAAGCAGCTATTTATGACTTGTCCCCCTTTACATGAACTCCGTCCAATTATATTATCATAAACCCGCGGAACGTTTGACTTCCCCGGCACTACTGTTATTCCGCCATTAAAGCGCAAAATATAACAACACTTTAACGCGCGGTTACTTCATTATAGGTTTTACTACGGATGGTGATGGTGATGGAAAACGGATTATCGACACGGCGACGTATTATAACGGGTTATGTTTTGTTTAAAAAAAAATTATATCCGCGCACGCACTCTGACCGAATCGATTCGGTGCGAATTAAACAGTATTAATTTTCGACCGTGTTCCACTATGCAAACTATGTATTATAATCTCTCCTACATACGTGTATCCGCGTTAGTGTTATAATAATAATTTATGTGTGAACGTCGTGTACTGCAGCTGTCCGATTTCGCCCGAAGCGAACCACCATATCATTGTATTTCGTTATCGCGTTATTATTATTATTATTATTATTGTATTTGTATAAAAAAAATGAAAAAAATTTGCTTTGATTCAATCGAATTTAATTAGCAGAAAAAATAAAGGCGACGAGCCGCGGCGTGTTGTGTGTGTGTCGCTATTAAGCGAATTACTTGGATAAAGACTTTATAATAGAGTTTTGAACTCGTATATGAAGTTTTGACACTATATTATATGAATTTGAAAGCAACGATTCGATAATCGTATTATAGCGCGTTCGATAAAACGATTCCGAGCGGAACTTCGGTGCGTGATATTATTTATTATTATTAATAATAGTTGTAGTGTGTATATAGGGAACGTAATATACGATTAACCTCTTACATCATTTTATTATGATTTTTTTACAATAAACGCGGTCGGCTGAAAATGTTTCGATTCGCCGTTTTCCATCAAAATACGATTTTTATCAAAGAAAATTGTTACTAACGATTTTCAAGATTTTTTTTTTTCATATAATTGAATAGTAACGTACGTATGAACATTTTTGGATTTTAAAACCAAAAATGTTATGAATTAAATACCTTAAAACTTCTAAACGAGGCGTTCTCCGGTCTATATGCGAAATGGTGGTTTTGAGAAAAAAGAAAATTAAAGTCAGATTGAATATGCCACTATACAATAAGTTATTACACTTTGAATAAAAATAACATCAAATTAATTAATAAAATATTAACGTCCAACGAAAGCACGACTAAAACACGGGTAATAATAACAACGCATAACGGTAACAATCATAAATAATAATATTATTAATAAAATATTAACGTAGGTACAACGAAAACACGTATAATAATAATAACAAAATGATAATAATCATTATAATTTTGGTTAGGATCGTCAACAACAAAACGAACATTTCACCATAGATACATTACCACGCGGAGGCTAATTTAAAACGATCTCTGGAAGAAAGGCCCATCCATCGATAGACCCTTTGTCCGGAGAACGCCTCAATTGCTATAAATACCCCAAAATTGAAAGACATTTTTGAAGAAAAAAAAGTGTTTTCCCTAATATAATGTAAAGTTACATGTATTTGGTAAATATTTCAGGTTTCTATAATCGCATTAGTTTCAAAATTACAAAAGAAATATTGAGGATAATCAATTTCGACGAAATAACGTTTTTACCGCGGTTTTTGTGTAATTTTTCGGTAGTTTTTTTTTTATGCGCTTTTAAGAAAATCGAAAAATGACCTCTCTAAATTACCAACTAGATGTAATTTGCTATCGGAAACAACAGCTATGAGTGTAAATATCGGAGCACTCATTTTGGTAGGTATTTTTTGGGTACAGACATAAAAAAAAACATATCACTGTAAAATCAATACATTCCTCGCACCGCTCAGAAACATAAATATTATGAAAATAATTTATGTCGTGAACGTAAACGGGAAAGAAGGTCGAAAACAGAACAGACAGCGGGTAAATTCGAATAGAATGTGACTGTAATATAGTCGTCGGTATGTTCACGAGGGAGAAGAAGTATATTAAGCGAAAGATTGGGAAAGAGATGGTTGTACTGCAGACCGAGTCGAAGCGAAGGAACTGTTTAGAGACTTTGAAATTCTGCTGCGTCAAGGAGCGAAAGAAAGACCTGCACTCGTGCGGCCAGCCGTTCCGAGTATGAGCTCGTGGCGAATTCGAAGAAGATCGGATTAAGGAAATCATTAATATTATAATGTATCCGATAAATTATTCTTCATTAAAATGGCCTCGAAAACGTCGGGGATAAATGTCAGATAAATGTCGGAAAACAAAATTGTCATTATTCGCAACGCGTGACACAGGAGATGTTATAAATAATATATTTATCGTCCGAACCGAACGCGTCCATAGCAATTTTTAAAATACAAGAACTATCCCCTTTGTTAACGTAACAATAATGATCAATGATCTAAAAGTCAATTTAACAATGATAATAATTTCCTAAGATTGATTAATTCTTTCTTCTTCGCAAACGACTCCGCGTACAATTAATATAGGAATATCCTATCCGTTATTTTACTGTCTATACGAAAAAATTACTTTTCTCTTTCCGTTATTTTGACCCGATAACCATTCTGAAATAATTAGGTTTTTTTTTCATATAACATATGAATAATATTATATTTATTCATCTGTATCATCATTTTCAAGTACTAACGTAAAATATTTAAACAATATTAAAACTCAATTAAATATTAAACTTTAAAGGTACACGTATGAAAAAATACTTTTTTACGTGTTTTTATTTGTAATGACCATAGGTGGGGGGAGGTGGTCTGAAAAGCTAATAATATAATAATATAGCACCGGCTATACATCTAGAGTGGCCGCCCACAAATTTGTAAAACGTTTTCGTTTCAGTTCAATATAGTCTCTTTATTATAAAGTAAAATCGACTTGAGCCCCCCAAACTTTTGATAAATACGCCTATAGTAATTATCGAGTTAAAATAGATTCGCCATATTTTTAAAACAGTCTAGTGACGCCCCTGATCCAAATACGGAGTCGAAATAAGTGTTCGCGACAACGCGCGTCCGACGGTTTATGTCGTAGGAAAAGTATAAAAAAAAAAAAAACTTTATTATTTTACGTATCATGTACGACTACGTCCGCCGAGAAGAGAGAACACTTATTATTATTAGTCGAATTAAAAGGAAAAAAACGTCAATATAATTCGTTAAATTTACTTTTCGAAACTAGAATAAATTTACCAAATTGTCATTTTGATCCGTAATAAATAATAATAATAAAAAAAAAATTAAGCATTAAGCATTTTTCGTTTAACGTTTTCGCTGCCGTATAAACGAATCGATCGTTATTTATTAAAATAACGCGTTTTAATCGCACGCAACAGCGGTTTATATTTTTACAGAAAATAAAAAAAAACTTCTACTTTTCCGCGTTTTTCCATCGATCATTGACGAGTTGAACGCGTTAAACGATATTATAAAGATGGTTTTTTTTTACATATTATTATAATATAATATCGCCGAAAAAGAAGAAAAAAAAAGTAGGACATACGCGATTTTTTTTTTTTTTCGTAGACCATCTCTCTGTAACACGCACAACGCCCATCCGTACACTATATAGTTCTTTTTATATTCTAGTGGGATAAAAAAAAAAATGTTTTTCACTGGCAGTGTCCGTCCGAAAGGCAAAAAAGCGAAAATCTCGTTTAAGGGCCGACTCGTATCCGAAGATATATATATACATTTTTTTTCCTTTGCGACGACAGAGAAGAGGATTGGAAAAAAAAAAGGTATACTGGAACCCCGGACGACGACAAATTGATTCCCATTGTAAAAGGATGGTACACGCGCGCGCGGAACCAAAAGGGGTTCAAAAGTCTGCGGTCATCTGACCGAACAACAGACCTGAAAAAAAAAATGTATATAGCGAAAACCTTTGATTTACAACAGCGCGCAAAGAGAGAGAAAATATTTCCGAGGATATAATATAATGCGATAAAACCTCGCCTACGCTGAAAACGCCCATTTATTCCGACTTTGGTCAGATATAAACGGAGTCGATAGGACTTCAAAATAGTGTCCGAACGCTGTGCGCGCGTCGAAAAATAGTATTATTATACGGCCGGACTCGATCATATAGTTAGGATAACTCGATCATATAGTTAGTGGATAGTGTTCAGACGAAGTATAAAATTATACGGAAACGCGTACGAATAAAAAAAAACACACAATTAATTTTACCGTGTAATCTATAGCTATGCACACATAAAAATAAGATAAATCAAATAACAGCGTAATATCGATTTGGTCAAAATATTGTCTCTAAATTATTTTCGTTTAACAGTCGACAGATTTATATGATTTTTAACTATATATATACTGATATACGTCGGTAAACCTTTTAATTCCTTATATATATATGTGTATATTAACTGTATAAAGGATTTTTATCAACGTCTAGTGTGCATATTTAGAGAAGCGTCTCTATTCGACGCGTTCGTAGAAGTGAAAATTATTATAGTTTCTCTGCGACTTTGTAAATTATTAGCTTTTTCGCTGAAACTCATTTATAATCTTCAATGCGCTGAGTAACCGTTTCGCGTTTTCAAGGAAAAAGAAAATTCCTTTTAAAAAATAATGAAGACAAATGTTTCACACACACACACACATATATATATTACTCCATAATTACCGCCAACGTTTCAATACCGTTTTTCTTTTTTTTTCTGGAAACCCTATAAGTTTCATATTGAGTGTAAGTGATTTGGGTAACTGTGAATTTATATGCGGAGTGTACGCAGAAGTTTTTTAATGATCGCGAAAATGAGATTAGAATAAAATGAAGAAAAACGAGTTTATCTATTATTTACGGACTATATACGTTTTTTTTTATGAAAATTTTAGATTTTTAGATTTTAACGATGAAAATAATTTTAATTTTAGTGTAATAATTTTAGCGGTCGAAAAATACGTGTCGGTCCGTCCTTTAAACGTTTAAAATAATTGTAATAATAAAATAACTTTTTTCTTCTTTTCCCGTCATCCGTCTATAAGATTTATAAATCTATTAAATCGATTATTTTACGTGGCAAATTTTAAAATTTATGTTGCAATATGTTCAGAAAAATGTACACTATATATACAAATAAGAAAACGTATATAGAATCACTTGAAAACGGAAAATGTTTATATTTGATAAAAAAAAAAAAATTGATTTTTCCCCCCCCTCCGACGGTACGCCCGCGATGTTTGTAAAACATTTTAAATGGCCATAAAAGTAGAGAAACGCTTGTATTTTCGTTTTGTCGAAATTCCATTTTATTAAATCACTGCGTTCCCCACGACATGTAGATACAACAACAGCTGTATAACACGATATGTAAATATATATTACTAAAAACACTCTGGTCCGGAGGAGGGGGCATACGCGTTGTTATTATTATTATCAGTAGCGGGCACAGGAATTTTCAATGGGGGGGGGATGTAAATAGTAGTAAATATTAATAATGCATTTTAATAAATTGTCATGGTAATACCAAAACTCAAATGTTTATGTTTCAAGCTCTCCAAAATCGTTTCTAGCTTATAATTGTGTACATTTGTAAATTGTTCTATAATTTAAATAAAATTTAAATTATAACACACTAATACCAAGTTGTTCAATATTAACATAACATACGTTACGTACAGTAAATGTTTATTGTCATAACTCATAAGTTAATAACTTTTTGCTAATAACTAACAAAAAGTATTAAGTAATGACTGTAAAACAGTTCTTATAACTAATAAGTTGTTTTCTGTAGGTCGGCAAAAAAGACAATGGGGGATATAACCCCTAACCTCCCCCCTCTGAGCACGCCACTGATTATTATTATTATTATTTTTGTTATTGTTATTATAACATTTCAATGGCGTATAATCGTCGGGAAAAAAGGGAAAAAATAAAAATAAAACGGCAAAACTACACGCGAGAAATGAATTGGCGATATTATAGGCGCAAAAAAAAAAATTCATATTTAAACGAGTGTAATAAAAGTGTATATATTATATATACGCGCCGAACGATTTATTACTTTTCATAACTCCCCGAGGTTTGTTTGTGCGCGTTAAAAGAGAATTGTATAGTGTGGCGGTTTCTGATCCCGGAGGGTCGCAAAGACGTTTTCAACTTTTCGAATCGAGAACTTCTCAACAGTAATTTATTTTCGACGTGCATAATTTATCTACGGCACTGTTATGCCGCTGTGGCAAGCGGCGGCTCTCTCCTTTAATGGCCGTTCTGCTGTGGTCCGGGTTCGTCTCCGCCGAAACGCCGGTCCGCGAAACCTTTGCCTTCTCCTCCTCGCCGTCCGTCCTGCGCCCCACTTCCGAGGGCCGTGCGATGAAACGCGCGCGACGAATTCTTAGTAAGTAACCGTGACACGGGGGACATTAGTGCGGACCACCGAAAACGCCACGGTGTCGTTATTATTATTTTTTGTAATTATTACATTTATTACAATTATTACAATTATACCGATGTTACATACACACATACGATGTCCGTGAAGTTGGCCGTCCGAACTTGAACGGCCAAATTCAAATTCGGTTTTTCAAATCGTCTGTAAGCCGAAAACGAAAATTTTTAAGTCATCCCTTCTACTTCGATATTATCCCTAATATCACGGATAAGTCAGCCGTTACGATTTTTTCCAAATATGACTATACGCCAGAATAAAGCGTGTAATTTTTAAGTATTTTGTAAGCCGAAAACGAAAATTTTTAAGTCATCCCTTCTTCGACTATCCCTAATAGTGCGTATCACGGCTGACTTCGCGGATACGTTATGATTTTTTTTCCACATTTGACTACTACGCCCTAACAAAGCGTGCGTATGATATTTTGAAATCATTTGTGTTAAAATTTTGAACGTATATATAAGCAGTAGCGTGGGCTAGGGAGGTCGATTGGCCCGGGCATTAAGTTTTTACGGGCGGAAAATGTTTAAGGGTTTTATTTTAATAATATTATTACTTTTTTTTTTTTTTTTTTAATATTCGATGTTTTTTCCGCAGTTCGGAGAAAAGAAAAATATGTAATCGGACAATTTTCGGCATGATATGATGTTTTTTTTGTTCGTATTTGCGTGATAACAAATGATTATTGATGTGTGAATAGTAACCGGCTATACTTAATATTCATTAATTGTATGCGAAAAACAATAATAATGTTATGTTTACCGGTCACTGTGACAACCGTACAACTCCGGGAGTTGTCTGAAAAAATCATCAGAATCAGACAACTCATTAATTAATTAACAACGAATTATTTGTGAAATAAAATTTTTGCACATAAATTTTCATCGTGTTATCGAATGTAAACGTATGTTGTCAAAAAAAAAAAACAGAGTTGTCTGGACAATCGACCTAAACCCTTCAATTGACATCATCCTTAACCTGCAGCGCTAATTATTCATTATTTCTCGGTTTATTACTAAACGATATTGTGCTGCAAATTCGCGTGGCGTTGCGAGAATATAAATTATATGTAATTTTTTTTGCATGCAGTTGGGTGGTCAGAGTAAACAACAAATAAACGTGTACCTAGGACAACGAAATCCTGCATACAAACTATTTATCAAACGCTTAAAGAAAAGGAATAAATACGACTGGAGAGCGGAGAAGAAGACACGAATATATGTATATACCAGTGTACGAAGTCTAGTCCGTGGAGAATTAAAACCGATATACGAACAATATAACTTATTCCCTGCGTACCGGCAGCCCTCCAACTCCTGTATTATATTACTCCTGTAATAATAACTTTATTCCACGTCGAACTGAAGACCCGCGGGCACAGGGACTAACACAATATATGTAAATACAAAAAGGGATAAATCTCTCGACCGTTACGAAATCCCACCACGTCTTAAATTCAGTATCTGCCGTCTAATACTCCTTTGCGAACGATTGACGACTTACGACGATATCCTTTCGCCGTCCTTCCAGTCAACATACGCCTTGGTCTAACCACTTACGTACAACTCGGGTATGAAAAACGTTTCTAAAAAAAAAAAAAAACTCCCACGAACGGTCGCTTCAAACGTAAATGGCCCATAGAAATAACGAGTAGACTCTAACGAGCAATACGTTTTGAATAAGACACCATCCCCCATTTTTCAAATCGTCCGGTATTTCGTGCCGATTTAAGCGTTCATAATATTTATCGTATATTAACCGCGTACACAGACTATGTGAGATTATTCGTCTATTTTCCTACGTTAAACAAGCAAAAAATTGTTACCGAATATTATACGTATTAGCCACTATATAAATCACTACGCTTGCATGGTTACTATACATTGTTTAAACGCGGTATATTCGATAATAATCGTCGGCGCGTGTTGACATACTAGCTGTCCCCGAGCACTTCGTTACCGGTAAAAAATGCCACCTCTTATATGATACAAATTTCGTTCAATTCGTTGCTCGATACTCGCGGTGTAAGGATGTTCAAAACTTAAGAAAATATTTTGAGTTTAATTCAGATTTTTATTTTATTTTCAACACAATAATAAATATTTTGCACATTTCATCGCGCTTTTGCGTTTTTACTTACATTTAATGCTTTTCATTCGTTTATTTTATAAAATGCATATAAAAAAAAGTGTTAACAACAATGTGTCGATCTACGACTGACGAATAAAACTTTAGTGACTTTTTTTTAAACTCATTTCATCATTAATACTGACATTGTGGACATTGTCGGCGGCCCCCGGGCCATCGCGTCGCTTCGCCCGCCCGCGAGCTATTACTTCGTTTTCGTTTAGCGTTCTTTTTTCTTTTCGCTCGGCTCCTAAGGGTCGTGACGTGATGTTAAAAATAGCCTATAACCTTCCTCGAGAATCGGGCTATCAAATGCAAAAATAATTTTTCAAATCCGACTGATAGTTCCGGAGATTAGCGCGTTCAAACGAACAAACTCTTCAACTTTATTATATTAATATGGACTGTTATTCGAACACGCGACGATTTCGGAAATTTCCAAAATTTACCAAAACAGAAATAGTAAATAATTCCTATATAATAGCGATTCAGACTGTAAACGAGAAACAAAAAGCCTCGTCCGACTGCACTGTCGAAGCTAAATAATATTCCGTCGTCCTCATCAAAATTTGATGTTTGGCTTTATATTAAAAGTGAATGTACCACGTACACAATACGCCCGTTGCCGAGTGAAAAAGCAACGGAATATTTTCAACAACGTATTATTATTATTATAATCAAAACGTTTTTTTGTCACAAATTCGAAAAAATATCCTCTTTATTATTATTTTACAAACGTATTTATTTTTGTAATTATCGACACGAGACTTATTCGGTGGAACGGTATTTATGAGAGAAAAAAAGCCGTGTAGCTCAAAATCTCTGGACAAGCACCTGAAACTCGTAGCATAAACACTAGAAACTCTAAGGCGATCCGTAGAGTCACGGACTCGGTACACAGTAGGTCCGTGCGGCGTTATCCGGTTCAGCGGATTCCAGGCGGTGTCGCGTCCAGTAATCCGCGTCGATCACCAACCGCGTTAACGCGGTGTTCGACGAAACCGCCGTTGACCCACCACCACCACCACCACCGCCACCACCACCACCGCCACCGCCACCACGGCCGTCGCCGCGCACAGTCACCGTTCGCCCACGGACACCGGTCGTCCTTCGGGTTCGCACGGCCACGACCGTCACGGGCCCTCCACCCGGTTCCAGGCCGCGCACGCCCGCAACGCGTGCCAATAGTCGCCGCCGCACGACGGCGCCGAAGACGGCGTTCGCGCCGAGTCCTTCATCGACTCGTCGCGGGTCGCCGCCGGCCCGTCGATCGCGGCGACCAGCGCCCGGCGCTCGGCGTCCAGTACCGCCAAACGGGCCAACAGCAGTGCGCGTTCAGCGTCGACCGCGCGCAACGATCTCTCGATTTCGTCGACGTTGTTCTTCACGACCGTCGCGGGCGCGTCGTCGTCCGCGACCTGCACGGCCGCGTTGTCCGCTGCGGCCCACGACGATTCGTCCGTCGCGTCGACGAAAGCTTCTAGTTCGTCCGCGGGCCCGGCGCCGCAACAACAGAACCACCGCAGAATTCGCGACAATCTCACCATTATCGTCACCACGGTGTCGCGTCGATCTCGTCAATAATATATTGTCAGCGCAAAATCACACAACGATCGATCGATCGATAGGACGTCTAAACACGGAGTGAGCTCGAACACCGGTGGACGTCGCTTTTTATAGAGAAATCGTTTCTAACGCGGCGTTGTCGTTATTGTACGCGTCGTTTTGATTGTTTTGTTTTTTTTTCTGTGCTTGCCAGTAAATATACGTTTTCTATGCTCTGCGTTCTTTTTTTTTTTTTTTACACAATATTTACCGGTCACAAGACGAGGTCAAAGGAGCCGTTGTCTCCCCTCTTGGGATTTTTTTTAAACTGCGTTATCGTATGTTGTTCATAATATACGGGAATTTCTAACTTTTTGTTTTTTTTTTTTTAGGCTTATCGCGTAGTAAAGGTTAGACGTCGTGACGAATACAAATAGTACGATAATTATTTGAATAGGTATAAATACGTACAATTGATATGTCATTGGCATTGGCTATATCAGTGGCGCCCATTGAGCTAACCATGTAATGCAACTGCATGTCCACTCAGTAGTGGGTGGGTGTGGCCGTGGGGGATAGTATGTCATACCTATCATATATTGTTATACTGTCATCCAGTGTCTATAAAAGTATTGTAGGAAATAGTATGTACAATAAAATACAATGCAATAAACATTATGCATATTTAGGTATTAGGTACTAATTAGGTAGTAAAATTTGGTGGGTGGGTATAATTTTACCTAACTGCATGTGCTGTTGTAAAACCTCTGTGCGCCACTGGGCTATATATTATATACTTGGTCTCGAACAGTACAACCCGCAAGGGCGTAATTACGGAGAGATGATATGGGATGCCCTCCCACGAGCTTTATTTTTTACATAACATAACGTACAAATATAATAGTATAATAAGAAATTATTATAAAATAAATATAATACTTTTTTTTTTTTTTATGTGAACGAAAATTGTCGTAATTCATATTATTCCTCGGTTTATTGACCGGTATAACTACACCAGCTGGCAGTGACTTAACCAGGGGTGGTTATGGGTGTTTAAACCCCCATTGCTTTTTTTTTATACTTTTTAATCTAATAAATGTATACAATTTATACAATTGTATATTTCATTGATTCTAGTACCTACTGCAAAAAAATATGATATATTTTGTCATTTTACAAGTAAAAGCATAATACATTTGAAGACTCGTCCAGAGTCCAGATTGATAACAATAGATTTTCTACTTATTTCTATAAAATAATAAAAGAATTTCATATCGCAGTGCTTTTATATTTATTTATTTTATTTTTATTTTTATTTTTTTGTATATACACCACTGAACCTGGTCCTTGAATGGTTCAATAAGAGTATGAGCATTGTGCAACAAACTTAACAAAAAATGTAAAAACTTATAATTTCATTTATACTTAAACCCCCCTCCCCCATTACATAATCCTGGCTACGCCACTGCCAGCTGGTACTGCAGTGCGGTCAGGTTAGGTCGCCGAAGAAAGGTTTACACGCATATTCATATGATAAAGTATAGTAAGAACACATGAAATGCTCAATAAATTAGCTCGAAAACGAAAAATATTAGCAATTTTCTCGTAAAACGTGTCGTTTTTATTAAATAATAAAAATACGAATATATACCTACCTATATATCAATCACTTTGACTTTGATATTAATGTCACAGATAAGATAAAACCAGATGGTTCACTCTTTAAAATTTCCTATTCAGCCCACATGTAATTCTCGAAAATGTAAACAAACTAAAACCCTCCTGAGATCAGTGTCATCACTGAGAGGGAAAAAAAATTTTTTATGAGTTCCTTAAATGTACAGCACTGATTTTTACTGTTTACTATGCGTCCCGCTATTGTACTAATGCCCGCCGCCTATACTCGTTCAGTCGTTCACTTGCAATTAATGTTTTTTCCGACCTACACGTGTAAAACGCATTATAGCAAGTACAGCAAGCATTTTAAATTTTTTAACATCAATATTTTAACACATATACTAAAGTTATTGGATACAATAATAATATTATTGTAGAAAAATATGTACAGTAATTTAATTTATCGTATGTGCACGTACTGATCTCAGGAGGGTCGAATTATTAGTAAATCAAAGAGCGAACCATCTGGTTTTATTTTATCTGTGTTAATGTCGTGTTACAATAATTATCGGGTTATCCGATGATAGATTTTATATCCCCTCCCATATAACATTCGTGATCACGCCACCACTGCTGACCCGCACGGTTATGAATATAATTTCATTGCTCGTCACACAATTCGAAATGACCTTTACGGTTCCGTTAGGTTGGGTTATAGTCACCGACCTACCGGTCTCGTTTCGCGGTCTCCGATATCTCGTTTTGTCGCGTGCTCACTATTCCGACCGGATCAACGCGGTTAGGTCGGGTTAGGTTGGGTTGACAATCGTTCACGCCGCCGAGTCGTTAGTCATTATTACATTTGGTCGGTATTGCCGCAACGGACACAAAGTGTGAAATACTGCGTCGACGCACTGCTGCTGGGGTGTGCAGTATCTGCAGAGATATACAACGTTTTTTATGGACGTTACCATAACCAAGCGACGATATAATAATATTATTTATATATGCGTTCACACTCTCGGCCATACGCGTTTATTGGCCGTGGAATTTTTCCTTTTTTTTTTTTTTTTTTGTCTGCAATCCCCACGGAGTTCTAAAAATCAATATTTATCGACGGTTTCCCGTCCGTCCCCTACTCTCCGTCCCGCGACATAACGCGTACGTTATGCTCGGCTCCCGTCGCCACTGGCCGTCTACCCCACTCGTCGTTCACCTAACCTAGAAATTTATTAATATACACTTGTACCGTGCGTGCGCGCGCGCGGGAAAAACGGACCTATTTCAATAGGATTTCACGGCCTAATGGCGGAGAATAAGCTCCTTATCGCATTACGTTTGCATAAATCCTCTTGTACACGAGCGGCGGCGTATCTCGGCCAGACTTATACTCCGTACAATACAGTCCAAGTATAATACCATTCCGTCGCGCAGGTATTTTATTTCTAAAAACACGCTATAATAACGTATATACTGCACGCGGACACTGGCACGGCGGCTAGTGGTGCTTGGATAATATACACATCTTAGTCCACCATCTCCGCTCCCCGTCAGTTTCCGATATTGAGTTATATAGGCAAGGACGCTCGTCACCAACCTTTTGGATTCACAAAGTTTTAGAACTTACCACAAAAAAAAAAACTCAAGTCAAAGACACGAGATTTCGCGCCCGTTTTTCGCCACGTCACTAACCGAACCTAACGTTTTACAATGGCCTTTGACAAAACGCGTACCGCTGCATTTATATTGAGTTTGATCAAAAGCGCTGTGGCAGACTTAATAAAAACGGACGGAACAGTCGGGGTCTGCATGAACTCGTGCAAAAAAAAAAAAATGCTAGGGAAAAATGTCGCCGAACGCCGACCGAGAATATTATTTAATACAGAGTTTTTCGTTAAAACGATTAAAATCTCTCAAATCCGCCCGAATTCGGTTATGCATTCTCGTCCTCTCCGCGTCTTGCGTTTACGCGTCAAACACTGCGCTCTAGGAATTTCGGATTTTTCTCGGCCGGTCCCTAGGCGATTTTTTTCGTTCTTTTTGGTCTCCTATAGCTGTATCCGATAACCGTCGTGAATAAATTGTGCAGCAGCGCACCAGCAAATCGACCGCAACGAGACCGCGTATATCTCACGGCGGTCGCGATAAGCGAACTACAATCGCGTGGGTATCTCGTTCGAGACCAAAAGCCGGGAAGATTGGCGAGCTAGAAGTGCAAAAAAAATATATGTATATACGTATAGATTGCAGTAAGAAATAAATCGCACTATAATTTATTTTCGAAGCCGCCACTTTGAACGGGCGACGATAACCGACGAGGTGTGAAAGCAAATTCAACCCCACCGCTTTACAGCCGCCGTGGAAACGGTCAGATTTGTCAACGGCCGCGCGCGTGGTATACGGCGATGCGCCCTCTCCTCGTTCTCCCCACCGACGGCACAGCATCCGTGACTTATTACCGTCATTAATTAGCGGTCCAGCGAGCGTCCTGGCCCCCGTACCCGAAGTAAAAAGCTTACATTTTTTCCCCTCCTCCCCCGACCGATTCGCGAAAATCCGCAGTAATAAATCCGTACCTACCTGCACGTCCACAGAGGCACAAAAAAAAAAAAATGCACCGCTTTGACATACTTAACATTATCATTAGTTTATTTTCAAAAAAAAAAAACAGATAAATTCTATCAATTTTTATACATTACCTGCACGATATCGACACGTACACGTATATAAACTGAGCGAGTTGAATTTAATCGATTCTAAAGTTTTTTTCAACTATATTCTATAATATTATGACTCTCAGTCAATTATTTTTACAAACGCGTGTAAAATCATGAATTGCTCGATTGGCGTAATTACGTGGTGGCAATGACTCGGCGGGGCCCTCGTAAATACAATTTGAAATTCGCGTCACAGAGACTATAAAGTGTCAAAAAAAAAAAAATTTTAATTAATTTTACATGTGAATATTATTAAATAGAACTTGAATTTTATAAAATCAATCGACGAGTTTTTTTTTTTTTGTATAGTATAAATAGCCGAAGGGCCAAAACTCGATACTGCCCCGGGGGTCGAAATTCATAATTACGCCTTCTTAGACGCTGAGAAATCGTATTAAAAATTACTTCAATTTCCACGCTGATTATAATCAGCGTTAATTATTATTAATAATAATAATAATATTATTATTATAGACGGTATATTGTAAACGTTTAACCGGAGTCTAACATTATTTTACGGTTAAATTTCAGAAAAATCCCAGTGACTTTGAACTCGACTGTAATAATCGATTTATACCCCTTTTTTTTGGTATTATAAATATAATATGATTTTCGAACGAACGTGTATTGACGTTTAATTAATTAATAAATCGAACGCGAATCGACGACGGTTAAAACAATAATCTGCTGGCAATACAAAACGCAAACGCACGCGTAGGTTAGGTTAGGTCGGGTCGAGGGGTCGGGTCAGGCGTTTCGCGCGCTTAAGGAGTTTAATAATTTTTTTTACATTAGAGTCTTCGGCCGAGGAATATAATCGTATATACGATTATCCGGATCGATATTTTACACACAATACGGCCGTGAATCGTTTGATTCGACGGGAAATATATTCGAGAAAAACTAAAATCGTTATACGGCTCGTTTGTACTTTTTTTTTTTTTTTTCATCCACGAGAGAAACGTTATTATATAACGTGGAAAAAAAAAACAACAACAAACGCGTGCGTATTATTGACGACGGTTCATTTATTATACGCGCGTGATGGCCGTATGTACGGCAACAACGGCGTTTTAGAAACAAACAAAAGTATGGGAAATATTAAAAAAACTTTTATTATTATTATTATTATTTCCTTTTTTTTCTCCCTATATATATCTTTTTTTCCCCTTCGTCACTTATTGCTTTCGACTTTTGGAAAGCTAAAAATAAAAAATAAATTATTATTGATACCGCTCTTGGCGTACGTATAGGTAGGAGGTAGTCGTCGTGGGCGCGCGTGTGTGCACACCGTACGTATATATATATGATGATGCTGCAGTTGTTTTATACTCTGGAGAGAAAAACTTTCAGGTCACGCTGTTGTATATGGGATTATATATCATTATTATTATTTATACTATCTATACATTTCGGCGTTGTTTCCGCAGTATATATAATATATATATATATATGTAGAGAGAAATTCGGAAATGAAAACTCGGCGATTCGGTGTAAAACATAAGTCAGGAGCCCGAAACTTGTTGGGCAACGATGAGCGCGAGCGCGTCGTCGACTGCAGCTATCATTTAAATATAAAAACGCGCGGGTCCGCCGCGATTTATATCCCTTCACATTATTATACTACATATGTATATGCGTACAATAATAATAATAATTAAATATATGAATTTAATTGGCCTGGAATTTACAGATTTAATAATATTTTACGGTCGTAATAATACATTTTATATTTTTGGCGTACAACGAACAGAAATGTAAAAACGAGATATTTTTAAAAAGCGTCTGTATAGGTAAAATAAAAGCAAAAAAAAAAAGCTAATCCGAATTTCGCGAAACGTATGTCTTAGACGTCAATTTTCACACTGTTATATAGATAATGACATTTTAAACGCATATAACGTAATATTTATTTAAATTTTCAATATTTTGGAAGAACTAGTAATAGTATACAAAAATTAAACACTATAAATATAAAACATTTTTAAAACGCACAAATTTTAAAATTTCATATTTTACGCATTAAATATTATTACTAACACGGCGTGACTGTTTTTTTTTAACAATTCGATTCATTTTCTACACAATTTCTTTAGTGTTTTTTTTTTTTTTTGTAACTCTATGCCTTTTTATTGCGAAACACGTATAGTTTCGTTCGTTTTTATTTTCCATCAAGTTATTGTATTTTTCTTTTTCGCTATTAATCGTCTGTTGATGACTTTTTCTCGAAACCGGTACAGTATTAAAAACGTATAAATACGACAACTCTTTTTCATCAACTTATTTTTCATAATATAAATAGGTACTCTCTTTGGCTTGATATTCACGCATTTTACATAAAATATAACACTCGGTTTCGGGGCGACTATATATATACCGCGATGACAATAATAACGAACAGTGTCGTTCATAATAATTAAAGCTTTTTGTACGTAAAAAAAAAAATTGAATAATTAAAAATTACTACCATCGCGTGTGCGCGCCGAACTCTTTTTTTTTTATGTGTTTGCTGTTCATATATTATATACGACGTCATATTATATATTATTCATGCTTCGTTTTTTTTTTAATCTGACAACTTTTAACCCAAGTCGTAAAACCGACTACAAATTTTAATTTCTACGCTATTAATTTCAATTAAGAATATACGAGTACCTATATAATGATTATATAATATACGAAATTAAAGTTACGAAACGTTTCGTAACGATCGAACGAACGGGTTTAGGAGAGCCGATTTTAAACGTTATATACAAACGTATCGGAATCTGGAATGTATCGTGTAAGAAAACTCGTGCATATACCTCAATAAAAATAAGTTATAAATACGAACCGAATTAGATTAATTTAAATTCACCGAGTTTTAAAATTGCACGAAAAAGCGCACAATTTAATCGAAACACACGTCGTTCTCACGCAATTTTCTAAAAAAAAATTTTTTATAAATCTTTTTTTCTATATTTTTCGGAATTCGTCTTTACTAATATACATACATAATAATAATAATTATTATTATTATATTTTAATATATATTAACACGTACGTGTGTATACAATTATTTTTGACAAATACGCCTCTCCACCTGTTTTTTTTTTTATGTCGGTCAGAAATAATTTTTAATTAAAAATATTAGCTTAATTTTCGTGGTGTTTTCGCGAAAATACTTTGACAACGTTCCGGTTTCAGAAACACAGAAAACTGAAAAAAATTTTTTTTTGAAATTTCACGCGGAAAACAGCTAACGATTTAGTCGTGTTAATCGCTGTTTTCATTCTCGTAATAATTATTGCAAACGTTACAGTAAAAATCGATACATATATTTCTTCTTCTTCTATATATATAAGCTCCCACAGGTGTTTCGGTTCACATAATATGATGTACGCCGTATATATAAAATATATGAAACGTCGCGGTACAAGAAACGCACGGTGTTTTCTGTAAACTCTTTCACATACAGGTAAAATAATACGTGACCTATATACGTAAATTGTACAATATTTGTACGAACGTATGAGAGAGAAAATAAGGTCGGAATATAAAAATAATAATAATAATAATAATAATAAAACGAACGGAGACGTTGCACAAAAGGATCCGGCGGAGTGATGTTCAAAAGAAAACAATACGGCTTTTTAAATTATACATAGCTAGGAAAGAAGCTGACGGATATATGCAGGCTTTAAGACGGCCAAAAGAGAAGAAAAAAAAAAGAGGCGGTTTAGTTGGGGAAAAAAAAGTTTTTTTCCACATATATATTTTTTTTCGTTTCCTCCTCCGGTGGCGGTATGTAAAACGAATATAACCAATACGCGGCGGTACGTATAATGAGGTAGCGAAAATGATTAAAACAATATAAAACCGAGAGAGAGAGAGAGAGTATAATATATCGCCCCGCCCATAAAAAGAAGGGGAAAAAACGGGTATATAAATACGCGTGGTAATATTAATTATTCAAATTGATAATATTTTCATTTTTTTTCCTCCCGTCCGTCGAGATTGACGTCACAATAACGATGATCGATGACCGACGAACGCGGTATACGATTTAAACAATTCAAAGACTTTTAAAATCTATATATTATACACGTATGATAATCAGAGCTCGGATTTTATTGCACTAAAAAAAGTGCTGAAACACGCTGGCGCTAATATTATGGAAAAATTTTTTTTAAATATGCCGTAAAAAAAAACAGTAATAATAGTAAAATAGTAATAATAATAATTGTTTTATTTATGAATTACAAATAAAAGCCCCGCGAACACAGCCAAACTATCGCGATCATTCAGTACGTAATGAAACGGCACTAAGAACGCAAAACAGTTTAAAATTCTGAGGCGCAGTGGCGTACTTACGGGGGGGTTTTCTGGTTAAACCCCCCTAGGATCAAAAAAAAAAAAATATTTAAAATTATATAATTTATACTATACAAAAATATAATTATTTGTTTTCGATTTATTATAATATTATACCACATGGCTAAACAGATATACTCGTACAGTCGTACATGATATACGAGTATAATATATAGCGTATAATTTTCAATCTGTATAAATCTAAGAATCGATAAAGAAAATTCCTAATATTACCGATAGGCTATAGCACATGGCACATTACGTTTGTTTCTTGGTCGAAAAATTACCGGTTTTATTCACTAAATTTGTTTATATTCGTGTAATCGTGTGGATGTGTTATAATTTGTGACACTATTATATTATATTATTATATACAACAGCAGTTTTATTTGGTTTATTTTAATAATACGATTAAACTTGAAACATTATGGGAACAAAGTTTCAATGTTTTATATAAAATTATTAACTCCCCCCCTTCCCCGCCACAGAGAGAAATTGAAAGTACGCCACTGCTGAGGCGTATTAGCGAAAAAGAAAAAAAAATAGCTCTAAAAATCTAAAACGTTTAAAATATAGGATTGTACCTATGTACATAGAATCCTCGATGCGTGAAACGAATAATTCGTAGCTTACTCTGCTATTTTTATCCGTATACAATAATAATCAGCGAACGCTATATTATAGAATCCGAGCCCTGATTATACGCTATATAAAATATATCGGAACGGATAAAAACACAATTCGGACGGTCGATTTACAACTATTTGTGCACGCGCACTACGGCGGCGTAGAAAAATATATTTCGTCAAAAATCTACGATCGTGAAGGATAAAAAGAGAGAGACACACACATACACACACTGCAGCATCAGATATACGAATGGACCGCTGCTGAATAGAGGAAATCGATCGTGAAAAGCTTTGAACGCGAAAACTCCTCGTAGGATTTATTTAGGTTTATTGGGGTCGTTTTTATTTTTATTTTTTTTTATTATTATTATTATTTTATCGTACAAAAAAAAAACACATGAAAACCGCACTCGACGAACCATTTCGAGTACAAGCTATTTGCTGAGAAAACGATAACGAGCATGTTCATCACACGTACTCATATAGATAAATGGGATTTTTTTTTTTTAGAAAATTACTCGTTTTAATATTTAAATATTACTGTAATGTTTATATACAAAAGCAAATTTTTAAAAAATATATATTTAAATAGAAAATTGAAAAAAGGCGTTGTCGCGCAGAAAAGCTCTTCTGAAATAACCGAGAACAACATATTATAACGATAAGGAATCTTGGGTATTTCAAGCGATTGAACCAACTGCAGTTTAAATTGTCATTTATCTCAATGTATTATACTCACTAATATTATGAAACCCAAAATCACAAAATATTATACTACGTTTACGTAGGAGTATTTCGACAACAACGTTGTCATCATCAGCGCGAACCGCATACTAAAACCGTTATACGATATACACCCGTATTTATACAGTTCATATCCAATGACGTCACCGAAAACATCGTGGCAGCCGATCGTGAGTCATCGACCACGCCCTACCGCCAGGGTTGCCAACCGTCCCGATTTTAGCGGGACATTCAAGATTTTTACTTTTTTTCCCATGTCCCGATCAATGATGATGCAGAACACACTTTTCCCGGGACAGTAAGGAATTCCCAAGTCTTATGTATAAAAATTAAAATATTTTCCTACATCTGTATAGAGATATGTTTATTATATTTATCTTTCATTAAAAGATAAAATAAAAGTATCAAGAATCGGTGACCGCGTTTCCTCTGTTCGAATATGCTTTGCTTTTCGCGTTCACCCGCCGTGAATGAACATCGTTTCCGCGCTCAGTAAGGAATGTCAAATACACTTCCACTGGAGTGATTATCATATATATATATATATATATATATAGAGAGAGAGAGATTGAAAGAGCGCACATATTTGTAACTTGTGTTTTATATTATCTATTTTATGGTGTGTCAAAAATGTATAGTGAAAAATTATATTAAAACTAGAATAAAAATTTCTCATACAGGAAAAAGTGCCGATTTTTAAAATTGAATAGTTGGCAACCCTGGCTACCGCGATTCTATGCCGACGCCATCTGTGACTTGAGTCCCTTACAAAATTTGTTACTAAAATTAATGTAAACCAGATGGCGTCGGCATAGAATTGCGGTAGGGCGTGGTCGATGACTCACGATCGGCTGCCGCGATGTTTTCGGTGACGTCATTGGATATGAACTGTATAAATACGGGTGTATATCGTGTAACGGTTTTAGTATGTGGTTCGCGCTGACGATGACAACGTTGTTGTCGAAATACGTATAACGTGGTAAAAAGTGGATATTGTTTTGTGATTTTGGGTTTCATAATATTAGTGTAAACAGTCACAAGTGTCTCGATCGTATTCAAATGTATTATACCAATAATAATTATTATTAGTAAAAAATAATTACCACAACGAAAGTGAAAAATAATAATCGTAATTTATAATTTTTTAAATCATTTATTAGACTGAGTCATAGCTGTAGGTAATAATATAATAATACAATACAACATACGATTTAGTTGGGAAAAAACTCGTCATTGTAGTTACACATATTTAGATATGGAAAAGAGATTTTTTTTTTTTGGACAATTTTTATTGAAACGTTAAAAAATATATTTTTAAAATCGTATAAGTTTTTAAGACCCAAAGTCTGTTCGTTCGTGTTATAAATATTTTCGACTACCGCGAATGGAGGAAATATTAATGCAAATATTTATTATTAATAAAACGATATTGTAAATTAAATTTTAACGTATAAAATCTCGGGTATAGGTAAACTTTTCGTTTGCCCCGGTACCGTTAACTGAAATATTGACGAGAACGAAAAATTATTTTTATAAAACACTGTAGAAAAAAAAATTCGTATAATTTTTTTTTTTTTTTAACTTTAACCTACGCGGTTAGTCGAATTAATAACGTTACAATATTTACTAGTTTACTTGTTATTGTAACGTTTTAACGGATATTTTTTCATACTCATAATTACACCGATAAATACCGACAGACTATAATCGGAAACAAATTCGAGTACAGAGTACAGAACATAAATCACTGGTTATGTAATGCTCGTAACAGTAACGAGTATAAGTAACGCGCGCGCGCGCGCTTGAACTAATTAAACCGAAGCACAGTTTTCCAACAACTACAGCCCGAGTATTAGTTATATAAATCTTTGGTCCTAACCCTTTTCTGACGAACTGACAGATGTCACGTGACGTTAGTTATTGCAACGCGGTGGCAAAACCTCGCGAGTTCATAATATGTATTCTTTATTGATTTTATAGACGTGAGTAAAAAAAAAAAAAAGAAACACGAATTTCCACCTGACGAACCGACGTCTCCACTCTAAAACGTTTAATAAACGCCGCCGGGAGAAATTTAAATGAAATCAATTAATTATAATATTGACGGGAGAATTCGAATAACAGAAAAGGGGGAAAAAACTGTTTTCGCGATATCTTTATACTACGAGTATAGTATTATATTAGAAAGCGAGAGACTTTTTCAAAAAATTTTATTAGAAAATCCGAAAATATTTTTTTTTTTTTTATCGAGACTATTAATAATTACCTCGCGATTTCATATTATATTTCACGGACCACCGCGTCATTTTATTTTTATTTTTTTCAACTTATTACAATATTATATTATAATCTCGACCACGTTTTTGATTTACATTTTTTTTTTCTTCAGTATACGGCGACTATTGTCGTTCTTATACGTATATATATTTTTAAATTATACTATTCAAAGCAAAAAAAAACTTTCAGACGTACGTCCTTTTGCTCTCTCTCTCTCTCTCTCTCTATATATATATATATATATATATATATATATATATATACAGTATACACGTTTCTTATTGAATTTATTGTTATATATATATATATATATATATTTGAGAGAACAAAATAATATATATACCGAGTTATTGGTATTCGGTTTTGAAAATTTCGTTTCCATTTTTATCATACAAAGTTAATAAAAGAAGTTTCGAGAAAGTTTGTATTTTAAAATGTAACTTTTAGACGAATATCCGTTGATTAGTTTTCAAAGAAACGCGTCCGCAGAAACTAAATAAACGAAATAATATCGAGAAAAAAGTAAGTAAAGGTCGTATGTGTACTCGAAGTGAACGCGAACGAGTTTTTTTTTTTTAGAAAAAAAACCCCCGATCCTATTGACAATATATTATAAATATCGATTTTCGATCAATTATTTTATCGATTTCTACGTTTTCGGTCGATTGAAAAAGTAATTGTTTTTACGACGCTAGGTTTTGAAATCGATAAAAATTCAATTGGTTCTTTTTTTTGTCTCATTTTTTTTTTTTTTAATTGTCGCCAAAATGGTCACGCGAAATCGATTAAATCGTTGAAATATATTTTAACAGGATATCGTGATATAGTTTTTTATGCGAACAGTGTACACACTTATAACGTTTAAAACGACGATTTTGTATTATATTTCAAAATGCCTATTTTTATGTGCACTCTACGAAATCTTAAACGTACGACTTGTTTGCTTACTTTTTTTTTTGCAAATTTCACATGACACAACACATTATATGTTCTGGAAAAAAAAACGCCCAAACGACTACCAACAAACATTATATGAATGTTCGAGCCAATTGAACCGTTTTCCAGCGACACGAATGTGCGGGATAAACGAAAAACACAGCGACGTTTGTAAATTATGGACGCTTAGGCGCGAACAAAACGAGAAGTTGTTATCTCTAATATAAATATATTAAAACGAGGTGTTATCGCGGTGGAGTTAAATAGACATCGTTAGGATTGACGATACTACAGACACAACAAAAAAAAAATCGAAAAAAGAATTTGTTTATTATTATTTACGACATTTCGTTATAGGAATTTTCGTGAAAAAACAAAAAAATTAATAATTATCTTCGAAGTTCAATGTAAAATAAAGAGTACAACTATGACCATTTAATATCTTAAAATGTCCGACGTTTATAAATTTTAAACGGATTATCGAGACTATGCGAGTATAACGGCGCGGAAGGCTTCTTCAATGTTTTTTTAAATGCGGTGCGAAATGTTTAAAAAAAAAAGTAGTTGTGAGCAACTAAGTCTAAGTGGATGTCGCTTAAGCGAATTACTTAGAAAAAGTTTTAGAGTTTTTTCCATATGAAATTGAAAGCAATTGCATAAAATGAACGGAGCTTCGGTGTACCGATACTCTGTCGTAAAATGTAAATCGGTTATGTTTAAAAAAAAAAACTGTGACTCGGGATTTTTGAATGCAGTCGAAATAACCGAGCTAACCCGTGTAGTACACAATTTTCAGCCCTTGAAATCAAAAATTACTCCTTTTCATTGACTCAAACTGTTCGACACTTAATAATTGCTATAAATAGCCGCAGAAATCGGAAGAAATGTTTAAACATCTCTTTACGTATATATATATATATATATAGTGCGCAGTTACGTGTCAAGACACTAGGACCATTGTTTTTTGGTAGATTTTCGTGCCGCGTTTAAAAACAGTTGAGCAAACGGTTTTTCTTCTAATTTTCGGGTTGTTTTGAATTGCGCATAAGGGGAAACTACTGAGAAAATCAAAAAAAACCGTTTCATAGCACCGATTATAGATACTATATTACTGCGTAACTAAACGCATAACGAGATCGTTCGAACGTTTTTTCTAGGCGAAAATTTGTACGCAGAAAATAAATACCATCGTAAAATCAATAGCTTCCTGGTCGCTACGCTCAGAATCCAAAAAAAAAAAAATTTAACGCCAGATTTTCAACACGACTGCAGCAGCAGATCTCGCCCCCTCCTCAGCGCGCGTACCTATCGATTATTATCGCCGGCTTTAATATTCGCCACCGTGAAATTGGCCGAGCCGAACGTATCAAATTTATGCGAAATCATATTATTTTACATCGACTGTATCTCGTTATAATAAACGTATCAGCCAAAAGGTTTTAATTGGCCGCGGCGCACAATTTGCTGACGGCCGCCCGTCAATTATTATAATACGCGAAATCGCCCTACGGTCTTTATAAAAACGAACTCTCGCGGCGGCGGCGTACAATAACAACACACGAGAACGACAAATTTTAATATTCATAACGTATTATATTGTGTATTATTATTGCAAATATTATGATTAGTGTTACGATCTCGTGTGCGCCTGCAACAGTATATATACGTACAGAGTGAATTTATATTTCACTTTTTTTTTTTTATCAAACTACATTTCGAGATGTAAAAAAAAAACTACAGTCAAAATAAAATAATAACAGCGTTATTTATAGTCGGAGCAGGAATGCATATGCAGGTCATGACGAAACGGAGTAGTGGTTCAGTATTCGACAATGATAATACTATATAATATTTAAAAATAAATAAATAACGAAAAAACTCGAAACTCTCGTATATATATAGTCCGTTTTAAAAATTGTGAAATAACCGAGAAAAAAAAGAGGGGTGAACAATCTCACCCCTTAAATACGTCCCTGGCGACTAGTATATAAACGCTACGGACTTCCGTGTCATATATATAGTTTATAATGCGTGCATACTGGAAGTTTCGCCTAGTGAGTTCAATTAAATTCGCGAGGGTGCAGCTGACGTCAAAGCCAATAACAAATTTAATTATTCAGTTCGATATAACAATATACATATATATATATATATATATATATGCGCGTACACGTGTGCAGTGGCGTACTTTCAATTTCTCACTGAAGGTGGAGAGGAGGAGATTAAAATAAAACGTAGAAACTCCCGTCTCCGACTATAAACGATTTCCTATATATAATCGGATTTCGAATTAAAATATTTTTTTTTTTTTTTTAGTAATAAAAATTACTCGACGATTTCGACGTATTTATATTAGAATTTCGGAAAACGGAAAATTATAGCGTGAAAAAAAAACGTCTATTTTCGCATTTGGAGCGTTCAGTAAATCAACTTCTTCGGGTTTTATCGCGAACATATAATTACCGTTATAAGCGTTCCCTGGTTAAAAATAATAGCAGATTTTAAAATTAACGTTTTATTTAATAAAAAAAAATGGATAAACATTAACCACGCGTATTAATACCTCTTAAAAAAAGGATTCCACGAGAAAGTGTTCCCTGCAGATCTTTCACTATACTCTTTATTGTGCGACATTGATAAATCATAACCGACTTTTTTTTTTTTTTCTAGTAGAGAATTTATCGACTGCGTGTCGTCAATATGAATTGACCGATGAACATTAATATTTTTAATTGATCTCTTGGTTTTTTTTGGGGGGGAGGGGGAGGATTTTAATCGGATCCCCCCCTCATCCACGCTAATACGCGTAGACGCGCGCGCGTGGTAGTATTTCACGGTTTTAAGCCAAACATTATAATAATTTAATATATTTCTATTATACGCAGCAGTGTTTTGTGACCGCGTAATATATTATTATTGCGCCGTTGTCGATCGAAATAATTCAATTACCGCGCACGCACATAAATCGAGTAAACGAAATAATAATATCGTCTGTATTACAACATTCCCTGGTATACGATTCGACTGAACGCGGTCGAATCATAAACGAAATATTCGTTTATTCAAAAACGGCTAAACGTGAATATAAGACTAGAAAATAAAGAAATCGAACGAATCGGCTTTTTTCAAGCACAACAGGTGAAGATGGAAATTCTATACGAATGAGATCAGAATCGGTGTGTCGGACGTGTGGATAACGCGATTACGGAAAACGGGCTGATGAAAACGTAAATCTGGAGTGTAGATCCATCCGGACAATAAACAAAAGAGAAAAGGATGGACGCTGGACGTTCTAGAAAAGACGCAAAGGACCTGAAGTCGAGAACGAACGGAAACAGAACTCAACAGAAGACAAACGAAAGTCGTATAGATACGACTCTCTGAGCAGACGGCAGACGATAGAGCACACACACACTCACTGAGACGCGACTTAATAACCGAAAGAGGGGACCGGAGGAGATCGTGAGGAAGACCCCTAGAATCAGGTAAGTACGTCAACCGAATAACGAAGGACGCCGTGTACAAAGAGCTCGAGGACGTAGCAAACAGCAGGGAAACGCGGAGAAAACGTTTGTTGTAAAATAAATTTTGTTATAAACCAATCTCCGGGTTGAAAATAATAATAATAATAATAATAAAAAAATGTATATATATCGTACTTTATTCGTATTTCTAATTATAATACAAATATAATAACGTCTGGAAAAAGTCGTGCAGGTTATATCGGGCGATATGATACGATATTTTCTTCGTCATAATAACGTTACAAACGATATTATAAAAATATCGTGTTCATCAAAGTTAAAAGCGTTAGTTCCCTCCCCCTCCCTCCACCACCGTGTGTATATAATTTTCTCTTTTAATATTATATCAACAGAGAATGTTATTATGTGTGTGTGTGTTTTTTTTTTTTGTATTTCGCTCATCTGAGTAAACTTTATACTATATATTTTATATTCCGATATTATTATTTTTATTTTCTTTACCGTAGTAGGTACGATATAATAATATTAAAATATAAAAAGAGACTCTTTTTACAAAAAAAAAAAAAAGCTACGAACAACTAATTTCAGTTTTAAATTACACAATAAATTATTTTTTATTGATGTTAAAAACGAAAATACATTTTACTTTAACTAATCACTTTGTTTGTTTTTTATTAGCGCGCTTCGCTGTATAAACGTTGACGTATAGTTATTTGTTTTTAAATTTAAATGCGTATTTCATTAAAATATACAACATAATTTGAATAGAACAAGCCATACAAATAGAAATCAAGGGGAAAAAACGCTGAATGAATATTATTAGATTTGTGTTCGTTACGCGCGCACGTTTTTATTTTCATTTACCAACAATAATATTCATTTTTTAATCAATCGAACGCGAAAAAAAAATGCTTTACTCCGAACGTTTTAATATTTAAAAAACAGTGACGATTTGTTTGTACAAAACGCGTTCTTACATTATATAGTCGAATGAAAAAAATAAATATTCTATTTTATTTATATTTTATTCAAACAATTTTTAATCAAAAACAAAGCCCGTGCCAACAATTTTTTATATTTCTATTTAAAAAAAAAAACAGGTGTTGTTTCGTCCGACTCGACAAAAATCTCTCGTCCTCGGCCAATTTACTGTTGCAGACAATATATGTATTTTTTTTTTCGTTCTGACAATAGCTGAAAATTCTCGGCGAAATCGATATATGTATTATCACGAAAAGTGTAACAACCCGTTCGGCTTACAAAGCGATTCTTTCAACGTACACCACCCAATTTCTCTGTCGATTTTTCGAATTTTTAAGTTTTTTTTTTGTAATGAAATTTTAAGTATACGAAACGGTATATTTTAAATTATATTTCTTACCGTTTTTTTTTTTTTTAACTATCCGATTAATTGTTTTCCATACTTTTCTCAAATGGAAAAATAAATATCATTTTCAAAATTTCAAATGTTGGTTCAATATTTTTCGCTATATAGAATTTGACTTTTTATACCGTAAAAATGATATAATCTAAGATAGGTTATTGATCAAATTTAAAAGTAGGTAACCGGTAATTAAAAACTTTTAGTTTTTTTTTTTTACTATCGACAACAAATTAATAATTCGTATAGCGTCTTCGTAAACAGACAACGTTTTCACTTTTAAAAAAGTATTATCATATATTAAACGCTATATATATTTCGTAAAAAAAAAATCGATGAAATAAATAATTTTTATTACTTTTCGTTTGAATATATCGTTATTAGTGTGTGAAAATAAATGTCGATTTTCGTTTGTAAAAAGTACAAAAAAAAAAAATTCTGGTCGATAAAAGCAGTAAATATATAATATATACGCTGTTTTAATGTACATAAAAATATTATTAAAACAAACGAAAAAAAATAATTCTGAGTCTATTACTATACGAAATAGGGCTACGGTGTGTGGAAATTTTTTTTTTTTTATTTTATTTTTAACGAAATTTTACCGGCCGAAAATGCGAAAAATCTTATAAATCGACGAGAAGAAATTATATCCCCAAACGCCGAAAACGAGATCCATACCCGTGATACGTTTCTTAACAGGAAAAAAATGGTTCGAGCGGAACACTTTTTTTTTATACGATAATGTACTTACACGGATTGGTGTAGTGAATTTCGGTTTCACACGTTTCGGCTCAGAGTTCACCGCCGTCGTATATGCGTGTGTGTGTGCTTGAGTATAATACGCGTGTATATGATTGATGCGAATAACCAGGTGATGGTATCAAAAGAAGTAGATTAAAATTGTTCGAATCCCGAGTGAAACGCGCGTTTTGTATTATATATAGGTACACCGCGAACTCGGAAGACGTGCAGTATACGCGTCAGAAATATCTCGCGATCATTCAAAACCCCGTCGCGGAGAGATAGAAAATTATAGCGAGACGACGACGAACATATTATGGTCGAAGAGCGGGAAAAAATATTGTAAATTATTATTGTTATTATTATTAAACGATCTTATGGTTAGCGAAATATAAGAAAGAAACGTTTTTCGCGCCGCGCTCGGATGGCAGTCGTTATATTGTATTATTATAACGCGAAAAGTTCGGGAGAGGGGAGAGAAAAAAATTATTGAAAATAACAATTTCTAGCTTTCTGTCGACAACGCACAATATATTTTATTAACGTTTTTTTTACCGGTTAAAAACAAATAATGCACGGTGTTTTTTTTTTTTTGCTAGTATATAATAGCTAGAAAAAGCGAATTGGACGATACTCTTTGACGTTAATCTGCGAAATCAAAACGTTGATGTTTTCAACAAGAAAAAAACTATATTTTAATATTATTGTTTCCACGCGTGAATAACGCGACGCAGAATAATATCCAGGGCCGAGGATTTAGTGGTGCGAGAATGGGCCAATGCCCCGGGGAAGGCAATGTCTTTTGTAAATAATTTTTTTTTTTTTTAAATTTAGACATTTTCTTACTTATTTGTAAGCCCGATTTTTCAGCCTTAATGAGGAAAAAAAAATTACGTGTTTAGCGCTCGAGTGACTATCTGTATATAGTGAACACAATATTTAATATTACAAAAATATCCTACAATTCTTGTGCTGGTAGTTGTAAATTGTGATTCTTGCGAGCTCGCTTTGTATTTTAGTTTTAAAATGTAAACATAAAAAAAACAGCGACTAACGAAGATCAAATAGTATTGTGTACAAAGTTAAAAATACACTTCAAAAACCATAATTGCAGTGAGTACTGTTGTTGGAAAAAAAAAAAGATAAACTGGAAAACATTTATCCGTCGCTCGTGTTTTTATGTAGGCACAACAGCGACTAATTGTACGGTCGAAAGGTCATTCAGTTTGTCCATTGAAGACATACTTATAAGATCGAATGTATCCGGTGCAGAAAGAATAAATTCACCAGCGATCATTCCCGATTAACAACATCAATTAAATATGACGAGATTATTATTGACGATTTCGCCAATATTCAAACGCGGAAAAAAAACGTATAAACAATAATAATTATTGTATCCGTACAAATCAATTTATTATTATCTTTTTTATTTTTTAAGGTTCAATGAGAATTGATAATCAAAAACGTGGTCTGATCCACGGTTATTAGTTTAGGACTCATAGGAGATTACGTGTTTTTTCAATAATCGTTCAAAACATAGCTATTAATGATATTCGTTTCATAAGCTTATTGGAATTTTAAGAGCAAAAAATCAAATACTAATTTAAAAGAAATTAGTAGTTGATTTATCGTTAAAATTGGTAAATATTACCTGAAAGAATATTCGACGAAATGAGTGGAAGAAAGCCGTGTATTTTCCCCGTCTGTTCGACAATATTTTTATATTTGAAATTATGAACCGGCGAGATTATGATTTTATCATAAGATTAGGTTAGGTCATCGATGCTTATAGTTTTATTGTATGCGTTTTAGTTTTATTAATACACATTTTTAACAATACAAATTATAGCAAAGTTTTTCATTATTAATTTATTAATCTAGTAGTTACGGTAGTCATTTAAATTTTTTCGGTTTTTATTCATGATGATCGTATTTTGAGAGCATATTTCAGTGCTTGTACATAATATTTTAAGGACATATTCAACGGTGTTTTAGGGCATAAACGCGTGAATATTTTAATGTTTTTTAAGGCACGAGGACCTGCAGCTAGCCCTAATTATTATTGTAAATATCTAGAAAAGGATATAGATAATTATAATATAATATTTGTGTTAAATTTCATACCGCGCGCACTCGACTGACGTCGCTACATAATGTATTGTAGTAAACGCGAGTCGATCATCGCCGATTGTTATTATTATACGACCTGACCGAATTGCTCATAACGACCCCCGCAGCGTTTTCGTTATTACCGGAGACATCCATTTATAATGGGTATAGGTTTTTCTTCGTCGTCGTCCTGCTCCTGTTCCTCCTCCTACTCCTTCTCCTACTCACCGTAACAAATACACACACACACAACTTAAGCCATTTTTATTAGTGGCAGATCCATTAAAGTTTACCCGAAGGCGTCGCTCTAATTCCACCGCGTTAACACTCCGCGATCGATACTTCTCGCAGCAGCACTTTTACTCTATAATACATATAAATATATATATATATATATATAGACAGACACAGGAGAGATATTGGAAATCTGAGTGGAAATACACATGTACAGACCAAAGAGCTGTACCGTTCCCGGAGTTTATATACCTTGTAATAACTGACGTACGTACACATTAAAACTTCAAAAACAAACACTATAATTATAGTGATCTTATTTAAATGTACACTTATTAGTTTGTACGTACGTACGGGAAAACTTTTGAAAATAATCGATTGTGTTGCGGATAGTGCGCGTTAAGTTTCACTTTAAACGCCATCGATTCGAAATTAAATATAAAGATTCAAAAAATTCGGTGCACGATCGCATACCGTGCAAGTATTGACCAGAACCACGTTTAAAACTTGGTATTCGCGATTACGAAATTACAAACGAAACGTATAGTACTTATACAATTGGGGGGGAGGGGGGTCGTTTGAATTAGAATTTTACAAAAATCGAATTCCATGACGAAAACTATATAATACACGAGTTTTGTTGAAATCGCGAGTAAAAATATTTTCTACGGTGGTTTATTGTCGAAATTAAATCGGAGTGTTCGGAATATATTTGGGGCTACTATGAACTGACCGAGAGAAATCCTATAAAGTTTACAGAAACGAAATTGTAAAATAAAAATTATTCTGTTTTCATATCAAATCGGCTCGGTTTGTTGTGTTTCGTTCGAACTGACGACGAACCGAGTCGCTTGTTTCGATTATTTCCCGCTTTTATGTAATAATTGAACGTTATTTTCCCATTTGTTCGCGTTTTATCGATCGACGACCGTTACAAATGACAGTATATATTGAATTCGGTTAGTTAGTGCGACAATTATAAATTAAACTCATACAATTTTGTTTTTCTTTTTTAAACCGCGCGTTTCCAAATTTAATATATAACAAAAAATTAACCTCCGTTACCTATTCGTACTTCATTAAAATATTATCATCTCGACGGTTTCTGTTCCATAAACGAGATAATTATATTGTACGAGACCGAAAATATATAGGCGTACGCCCACTTTTAGATACTTCAAAAGCAGTTACGAGTTAATAACTTGATATACATACCTACGTATAATTACAATTACGGAATATATATATACGAACGAATAGTTGTTCTAACACACTTTTCTCCGTCAACGGTATATTTCAAAATATGTCGTAAATAATCAATTCCCGATGAATTTGTTGTCAAAACGACAAATAATTTAATATACCGAGACGAAATGCAGATGTAGAAAAGGGAAGAACAACGTGCATGGAACGTAAACGAAATAACAATAAAACAGAAAAAGAAAGTAGACACCAGATAGCGCTACGACACAACGTAGAGGGCGTGGCAGAAATGCACATATAAATAGCCGTCAGTCTCGAACACCACACACACACACACACACACACCGCAGTCAGACGCGAACTACATTGTTCACGCATGACCGCCGTGAATACACTGAGCGGTCCGATGGTTTCGAACCGCTATTTATAAGCGATTTTCTGCCACGTCCTCTATGTTGTGTCGCAGCGCTATCTGGTGACTACTTTCTTTTCCGGTTTTATTACGGTCAGCTGACGCGCTATGCCGGTATATGCGGGTGTTTAGTTTGACGCTGTCTAAGTGAACGATCGTTCGCGTGTATATTGCTTTTTTATTATTATTATTATTATTATTATTATTATTATTATTATATATATATATATATATATATATATTATTTCGCGTATTTCAATTAAATGAAATGAACATAAAGATACATCTTTACTCGTTTATTTTACACGTTTACTATTTATTTAACTCGTTTACTCACATTTACAAGTTTACTCGTTTATACTGTACACGACCGACCGAGTTTGTCATCAGCTAAGCACTAAACGCTCAATCACAACCGATGATCAGCGCACACTGTTAGCGCGTACCGCTGATCGTCGGTCGAGCACTAATTTCAGCCTTACACATGATGTTCAAAGGGGAGGGAGGGCAAAAATGAAGCATAACCATAACATAATTGGACCAAATTACAAAACACAAGTCGGTGATGTTAGATCAGAGATATACTAAATTAAAAAATATCAAATCCCATGGGGGGAGGGCGATCTATCTATTGTCCTCCCCTTATAACCGACACTGTGTAGAACAAATATGCTATATTACCACAAGTGGCTCCTTGCGTTAGTTGAACAGTTAGTTTCTTGCTGACGTTCTCGGGTCTTCAACTTCTTTGTGGCAAGTGAGCTGATATGCTTCAACTCCACGCTTTGCCTTTTCGATTCTAGTACGAAATGATGAACCCCAGATTTCATGACAGGTTAAAATCATGTTTGGGAAATAAAACAGTTTTGGTCCGCTGAAGGAGGAATTACATGGGAAACACTTGCAGAACAAGGAGGATATCGAAAAATGTGTATGGAAAATAGCTCAAACAATAAGACAAAGACTTCTTTGCGCAACGGGTATAAAAAAAGAGCTAGTTGGAAAAAGTGCATCGATATCGGCGGGGATTATGATATCGAATAGCAGGGAAAGTTTCATTTTGTAAAAATACGCAATTTTTTTTCCACTCCAATTTGTCACTTTAATATTATCGAATAATGACCCTCGTATTATTATATATATATAGTGTTCACGTGATGAATATTTTTTACATTAAATAACGATATGGTTTCGTTTACGTACGCAATAATTATACGGAGAAACGGCGTAAACTTTCAAACATAAATTGTAATGGAAACTCGGTCGAGTTTTGCGAAAAAATATTTCATCGATCGCAAAAAAAAAAAAAAAAATTATAAAAAATACACCGTCCAGCACAAATACGTGGTTATTATGTGTACGTTTATGCTCATTAATTGTCTATCAATTAGATATTAAAAATATTAATTAAACGATCCGCGCATAATTTTCGAGAGTTTGTTTCCTTTTTTCCCGAAAATTGCATTGCGTTTAAGCTTATTGGCAAATTATTTGGTAGTAAAAATTTTTTTTTTTTACACAGGACTTTCAACGTAGTGGCGCCCAAAGTGGCCGTTCCTGGTCAAAGAACCGCGGTACTTGTCAGCTGGAATCCGGCGTGTAGCCCCAAAGACGTGACTTTGCGGCTTTTGCGTCAAATACCGGTGACCGAACAACAACGAGCAGCCGACGAAGATGTCTTGTCTCACAACACTGTCACCATACACGGTAAATTATTATGAATACGTTACGACACAAACACACGGTTTATACAACCCTATCTACTCGCGTTTTCGACACGTTTTTTTTTTTAATGCGCTGCAAAGCAAAGCGAGTTTTACAATTTTTTTTTTTTTTCCAACGTCTGTCAACACTTTTTCAGCACGAAGCTGAAGGAGCGATGACTTTGACACGTTTTATACTTTTCGGTAGCAAATCGTCTTATCTAAAATATAGCCGGTACTTATTTATTTGACACGCGTTTCGCCATAGACACATTAACAAATGGACTGCACTTTCTTACACCCCCCTGCCTACATAACAATTTCCGCAGGATAAGCTATTCAGAAGAAAAAATTTGATAAATTTCAATTTTTCCGTGGAATTTCATAAACCTCTTTATTACAAAATATCTATCAGTAATGCGGATAAATATTTCTTTTTCGTCTAACAGACAGTTCACATTCAGAAACCGTGTGATAATTAAACGTTCTTTTTTCATACATTATTTTCAAATTGATTCTAAAATTTGCACTACTTTTAAAAGATTGCAATGCTTTTAATAGATGTGTGAATTCATCTATTATTTGATTTCCTAGGAGCTTTACTCGCATTAATTATAAATAAATTACGGAATCTTCTGTGTAAATCATCGGTATTACGAAGATAACGGATTTTTTTTTTTTTTTAGGATCTCGCGCATACACGTAATAAATTATTTTAGGACTACGCGTCACTGGTCGTCGAGTGTGTGTACACGCGCATGTAATAGCAGTAAAAATTTTTTAAATGTGCATTGTGTAGTAAAACGATCTCGGAAATTCACGTAACGATAAAGAATAAGAGGATTCGCGTTCATTACAAAGAGTTACGAAGCGAACCGCGCCAATTACTTCGGCCAATTTGTCCGGATATATTTATTTTGTTGGAAATCGTTAAAATATTTATTATGCGCCGCCGCGTAATATTAACCCCGGACGGATTATAAACCGAAAAAGTAAAAATACGTTTTAACGCTAGTTTCTTTCCCCTCCTTTTATATAACGAGTTACATAAAATACCGGCTACGGTTAAAAGAAAAAAAATGTCGTTTTATTATTATTATTATTATTAACACGAAACGAGTTATTATTTTTGTGTAAATAAATTATATTACATTGAATTCGCTCGGCGGCCAAGTCGTACGAAATGTTCAAACGAGAAGAATCGCCACCGGAAAGAAAACCCATTACGGAAACGTAATTAAGTTTCCGTCGACGTTCTCTCTTAAAAATTTCATTAATTATGATTATTTTCTGTCGCGTATATAATTATTATAGACACGCGGCTAGTTTGATTGAAAATGGTGCGGAATACGCGCGTTATAATGATCAACTGCAGAAGTACACTACAAGATCTCATCAATTATAAACAATTCAATTTTAAACAATAACAGTTTAATAATTATAATAATATACCTGTTATGAATGTTCGAATATTGTTTCTGTACGTTTGTTGATTTATAATATACCGCGCGGGGTTTAAAAGAACATTTTTATTATTATTATTATTATTATTATTATTATTATTAAATACGCGTATATTATTTCGCTCGTGTAATTATTATATAAAAATGTAATATCGGTTCTTTTTTTTCGTTTTCGTCGGTGCGTTTAAAAACACAGAATCATAGTGAAATATCATGCACCTATTAAAGTGCATTTACAAATTGTATGAGTAAATTATTAAATTAATATATATATTATCAACAAAAAAACAAAACCCCCCGCGGATTTACTCAAATATATGTAAATATTTGACGAAAATTATCAAAAAAAAAAAATTACTTCTCTCATCTCTGTATAACGCTGTTCGACGCAGTTCAGTCGAGTGATACAAAACGTATAGGCACGAGAATTTTACAAAAAAAAATATATATATATAAAAATAGTAACGACTGTTAAAACGTCGTTAACGAACAGCGGCCGGCCGGCGAGGCGGAAAAAACGAAATCATTACGTCTACGTCGTCATAACTGCGATGACAACGCGAAACACGAGTTAATTAAACGAATAAAATGCAAATCGAATTCATGAACACTATAATTAATCGCGAAATACGTTCATAGAGACGTCATTAATTTCTGTATAAACATTTTTACCGAATCAGAGCCCAACTTGGGGGCTAGGGGGGCTGCAGCCCCGGGCCCCGATATCAATTAATGTCGATAATTATTAGTGGCACTGTGAAATGTTAAACGGATTACACACACGATTTGGTCGGCCCGACAGTCGGGTTGGTTGTATTATCAGGTCGTGTGTATAGATGTGTCGTATTATATATAGACTATTATAGTACAATTTATTTATAATCTTAAAAAAAAAAAATTAAATATAAAAACTCAATATAGCAAAAAAACAGAATTTATAATTTAAGTTAAGGGCCCCATCAAAAAATTAGACCCGGGCCCCAAAATTCCCAAGTCGGGCTCTGTACCGAATAGACGCCAATGATCGATAGATATCGTCGTTTTCGCCGCGTTTCAAAACACAATCGAGAGTCTATATTGTGGCGCTCGTATCGATAACTGACGTTTTTATTCCTTATAACATTACGCATATATACCCGGTGAGGTAAAAAAAAAAAAATTAATAATAATTTTTAAGACAAAAAGTAGCTAAACCCGAAAATTACCGTGCGCGTATCTCGTGCAGACGCGATAGCAAAAAAAATAAATTCCCTCGTATATCAAAAATTTTGACTCCTACAAGAGGAAAAGGACGATAGAGCGCACTTTTATACAGTTATTTACACGTATATTAGCAATTCGAGATTCGACGAAGATGGTGAGCCCCTCCGTGAGTCTACGACGAAATATCTCGCCGGACGAGAATCTTAAAATTATCGATAATTTACAAAATAACGTAATTAATTCGAGTTTTTTTTCGGACTTCCGATAAATAACGCGACAAGGGGAAATTTTGGCTTTTTTTTTCCGCGATTTTTAACGCCAAATCGCTACGACGCCAGAGACTTGACGATTCTGGTACCGACTAGAGGCTCTTTTTTATAACGGTACAATTGTCCTGGAATCGAATTGAGACAGAGTGGAGGTATAGATAATATTATATGTTAGTGGATTTGAAGCAGGTTTGGCATTTGAATATCGATGGAAAAAAAATCGTCTGACGTTTAACCCTTTTACTGCCCACGTGCTATTACGTTTTAATCATTTAAATTGTTAGAAAATACCTTATCAGTATAGGAAAAGTTTCATTATCAGAAGAAAAACATAAAGAATTTAATGATACCAAAATCTCGTTTCTACCTTCATTTTTTACGTAGTTATGATGAATTTTTTTTTTTTTTTTTTAATGTAGTGCATCCCAAAATGTGTGAACAAAATTATTGTTATTTATATATATTTACTTTTTTTTTTTTACCTATTATAATTTTGTATTATCTATATCATTATTATTATTATTATTATTATTTATATAAAAGTCTATAATAAACTAACTGATAACATCATGGTGTTTTTTATTGACTAAATTACTAATTGTCGTCGGTAAATACCGTATTTTGGGATACCATGACATACGTATTTTAAAACTTAAATAACTAAGTAAAAAATGATTTTAATTTTTAAACTTTGTATGTCAGTTTAATACATCAATCAAAATATTTTTAGCAGGAGAAAAAATAAAAAAAAGTCAAATTTGTCTGTCAGGGGCAGGTTACAAAGTGAAACAGCTTCCGGCAGTGAAAGGGTTAAAATCGCGGCTCTCCTTTCGCGTTAGCGCAACGGAATTTTATAGAGTTTGTAAAATTTCGCGATAAATCTTAAAAAAATTGAGAAAAATTTGAAACGTTTTCGGCCGGACGGTCAGTATTGTATTTATCGGGAAGATTCGAACGCCAGACGCGTGCACCGCAATCGTGTGACCCCTCGCAGAATCGTCAAATAACCGGTGTGCCGGCGTCGTTTAATTGTTGCGTTTGTTATTCGGCGGAGGGACGCCGTGGCCGAGACGGTATAGGAAATTTGTCCGCGATAACCGCCAACTAAGTGGCGTTTGAACGACGGTATAGCCAAACGAAGCGGAAATTCGCCGACACTCCTCTCTCTCTCTACACTCCGTCCTCCGCCCCGTGCGTTTCTTCTTTCGCGCGCTAAAGGGTCCTTTCTATCGGGAGACGGCCGACAGACGGACAGCGTTCGCGTCTCCCGCGGGAACACTATACGTACACAATGTACGGACGAGTGGACCATAGCGGACGTGACTCGAATTCCCTGCAGGTCGGGACCGGGTCACTATGCCGGTGCGGTCGTTGCGATCGCGACGCCCCCGACGTCTATCCTTCGCACGGCTTTTTCTCCGCAACGCCAACAGCAATCGCAGGACAACGGTTAGCCACCGATTCGTGCGGCACTGCTGCAGGTTATAATATACCGATTCTCATACCGGCAGACGCAGCATCGTCGTCAGAATTTTTTTTTTTTTTTTTTTGGTACCCGCCGCGGTCAATTCAGAATTTTTTTTTTAAACCCGGAGCTCGTTTTGGAACGTAAAATCGAATCCCTAGATTTGTTTATAAGACAAAGATTTACAACGTTCAAAATGTTCGCATTCCGACGGGATCCGAATCCGTGACTTATAACGTTTTCGAACCCGGTGCTCTACGAACTTGTCGTCAACACCGACTCGAAAATCGTCGCGTCAAACTGGATACTTATAGCGGCGTCAAATCCACCGACAATCTATAAAAATTAGTTATATAGATGCCGCGCTCGTTTGTGCAGAACGTAGCGAATGTAAACGTGTCAAAACAAACGACCGCGTCCACTCGTCACTACCACGAGATATCGTGTTATCAGAAAAAAAAGTGATAAGAGTTGTTCGCGAACGAGCGGATCGCGCAGCAGCTGGTTCCACGAACGCGCGACGGTTTGCTGATGAAATTCTATCATACGTTATAATAAATATTTTAAGAAAAACATCAAAACGAGTTTCGTTTCCAATTGCCCGTCGGACGAGGTCACTTACCCTGGCACCACGAGTTCAAATTATGAACTTAAAAAATATGTCACGAATCAGTAAGTAATTCGTAATAATTCGTAACCACAAATTCAGAATTTGTAACCTATTTTTTACCCGTAAAAAACCGTTTTTTAATTCCGGGTGCCAGGGTAAGTGACCTCGTCGGACGACTGCAAAGACAGCTGGTCAACGTTTTCAACTCAGTATTCTTTTCCGCGTTCTAAATTCTATATTGTCAGAAAAAAATACCGAAATACATAATACTGTGTTATACGTTACAAAACGAATACGAGTTCATAAGTACCGCGGAGAGATTCAAAAGGCTATTAGTTTTAATCGTACAAATCGCGTACTCCGGGAACGTGCACGCGTTCTGTACAGGAAAGTGTTTTAAAAATGTTTTACGCACAAGCGACGCGTTATAGTCGAAACTTTTATTGTCCGCGCACCACGGTGTTTTTTTGTAAACGTTTTTGTGAATAATTGTCTTTAGTGCTAAACTCGTGCAATCGCATAAAAAGCATTTGTCCTTTTTTAATAACGTATATCATGCTGCGCATCGGGTCGTGTTCATCGTGAACTATTTTGTCGTGTATATCTCTGATACGTGTTTGTGCACGCAGATTTTTGTGAAACTTTTCGTTACATAATTACTAAAAAAAAATTAAACAAAATACAAAACCGTCTCTGAATTAAACGCGAAATTGAATTAATTTAGGCGCGAGCCCAAACGTGAATAAAATAATAAATAAATAATACCCGTAATCTATAAACACTTAGTTTTACTTTCATTCCGAATTCGAATATGAATTATTATTATTATTATTACACTCTCAACATTATACGTCATTACGGCGGCGCGCCTAAGTTAGTTAAATTTTATTTTAATTTTATATAACTATACCTTATAAAGAGTTCTTTCGTCACTTTTTTGTTTTCTGAAACGTAAAACATTGTTCACGCGTCTTCTAGGATTTCCAATTTTTCAAAATGATCTACTACGTCGCATTTCATGTTTTTTTTTTCAAACATTATATATATATATATAAGTATACTAGTCACTCGATCGATGTTATTTATTGTTTAAAACGTATATTATCTAAACCTTTTATTTATTTTCTATAAATAATACATAACAATAATAAATAAAACCTAACCTAACCGGCTATGATCCCGCTCGTGTTTATGACACTTGATTGTAAAAATTTAAAAATCATACATTTACATTTTTTTAAATATTATATAGGTATTGCGTTTTGATATTTATGAAAAAATGTTTATAGGTTTATGTAAGAAAACCAGTCTAATTTGTACACATTTTATAATTAATTTTACGTCGTATCCGCTCATGAAAAAAAAATAAATAAAAAAAACTTTCTTTTAAGAATTTCATATTTGACAAATGTTAAAAACGAATGTCGCTTAAACGTTTTATGAGTTGGAAATTCGAAAACAATGTCAGCAAATTAAAAAATATGTATCCAAAGGAGTTCAAAATAAAACGTAAAAGTCGGAGATTACAAATCGACAAAAAAAAAAGTAGGTACACGAAATGATTTGAATAAAAGTTAACGATTGAAAAACATTTTTACAAAACTAAGATTTTCGCGATATAAAAAGTTTCAACAATTATTTAATAAAGTACAATTGTATACGCAGTTTTTATATTTTCAAATAACTGTACAGTAGTATAATCATTCTCGGTGATTCCGAGAAAACTGTATTTTGACGTTTTTTTTCTCCTCTCTTTCTCATTATTTAAACAAAAGAAATTCGCTGGCTATGCGAGGATCTCGAATCCTAAATGTATAAAAAAAAAATCACCTTCAAATTAATAATAAAAGTGTACGAAATTAAAAAACGTCATCGCAGTCGGCGATATTTCTTTTCTCCGAAAATCCAAGTACATTTTAATAATTAAACTCGATTATATACTCAATCGAATAGGGTGTGCTTATTGTAATAATAATTTTCGCGTTGTATACGCAAATCCAATAGCGTTTTTTTCTTTTTTTTTTAATTATATTAAAAAAAAAAACGTTTTCTGACGGAATATTTCAATATGTTTAACGAACATGTTTACGCGCGAGATTTGGACAACTCGTCGTCTCGTTTCCAATGACTTTGTTAATATTATTCTTATACTAAAAAAAAAATATATATTCGTTTATTATATACTATACAGTATCGATTTGTATTAAAAAAAAAACACGATACAACGCACGAACCGAAGAATTAAAACAATGTTAATATTCGCGTATAATAAATATACGCAAGTATATTATTGTAATTTTCTATAGTTCAATAAAAACGTAACTAATATTTTATTTATACGGTCAAACGCGTAATATGGCTTAACGATATTATCGCGGGGATATATTTTACAGCGTTTCTCGTCAATTAAGGATTAATTTTTATCGTCCGAAACCTCCTAATAACAATAATAAAGAGAATATTAAAATAGAAATATATTTTAAAAACCCGTATTGTTGAACGGTATCGAGTAAAAGGGAAAAAGGGCGTGGGAGAAATCTCAATTCGAATTTATTTTTTTTTTATTAGAGCCGCAACAACACAGATTATTGGCTTACGGAAAATGTACAATGGTTTTTAATAATTTACAACGGCTTACAATAGTTTTCAATGTAGAATTGAATTTTTTTTTTACAATTTGAGCTTCATTTTATATTTAAATCTATTTACAGAGAAGAAAATTAAATTAAACTATATAATTTGACAGGTTTTAAAAAAAATGTTTGATTTTTTTTCCCCCCGTATTGTCGTGGTCAAGTCCCAGAGCATCGTGTAGGATTTCGGAGAGCTTTAGATCCGCTCTAACGCAGTCTGCATGTTTTCGGCAGTATATTAAAACGCGTTTGATCGTGAGAGATGATCTGGAACGTCTCTTCTCATTAGACGCCCGTGTCCTATTCTGAGCCTGTTGATTACTACGTCTGCAAGACGTCTTTTTGTGGCGAGTGTTGACCGAGGACGTACGGAAGATTTGATTTCATTTATAGTTTCGACCAATTCTGTCGTCACTTTATATCGTTTCCATGTCTCTTTACTCTGGTATCGTTTAGAGAACAGATCTGCGCTAGTGCAGAGTCAGAAGAGATAAATTTCGAATTTTATTCAACCGCGTCGTCTGTACTCGTGATAATTTCGATTCGCCCGTGTAAATAAAACAAAGCGCAATATAATAATATATTAAAATTTGTTCGCGGCGTAATAATCGTCATAACGGAATTTTTTTGTTTCGCCCGCCCTGTAATCGCTATCCGTACACAGGATTATAGGTCGTGTACCGGGGATTATTAAGGATTGTTGTATAAACCCCTCTCGCGTCCCGAATTCGCGTCCTCTTTGATTGCGTAATACTCGTATATATCCACTGTGTAAACATATACATAAAATATTATCCGAACGTACTGCAGTGCGATATACAGAGTGACCGTTATTAATCGTTGGCGGCCGACCGATCGTTTTGAAAGTTCAATTAAATTGTCGAAACTCGTCGGATATTTATAGAGACCGGTGTATTGCAGACGAACGGGTGTTGTCGCGATGGATAATGCGACAATTATAGAGGAGAAAAGCGTATCGATAACTCGTATAATACGTTTAGAAAGACTCGAGAATAATCGATAAACATAATACGTACATACGTTTTAATGTAATCACTAATCATTATATAAGAAAACTGTGATAGCCCCTGAAAATTCATCGACTACACATAAATAGAATTACGTAAAAACAGAATGAGCTCACCCGATAAAATCTATTGGACGGAGATCGTTCATTGAAGATATTAACTCGCACGCACAGACTATAGACAAACGAAATAATATTGTAATAATATTTTAAATTTTGATGTAATTTTTCGGTAGTTTTCGGGGGGTTTTTCTTTTTAGACGCTTTTGAGAAAATCGAAAAATGACAACTCTAAAGAACGGACTAGATGCGATTTGCTACCGGCAGCAAACTACCACTGTAAAGATCGGAGCACTCCTTATGGTAGAATTTTTGGGTACGGACCGTGGGCGCCCGTAGGGAAAGTTTTATGAGGGAGAGGGCAAAAAAATTTTCAAAATGTAAATTACCTGAATAAAGGTTTAATGTTAGTTCATGAATTCATTTAATAAGATCAAATTTAAAAAAACACAGGTAATCAAATGTATTATTCGATAAATAAGAACTGCGTCGTTTCATTCCAAACGTTTGTATCACTTCTAAAATGAAATTATCCTAGTGCACGTTCACCCTTTCACGATGAACGCTCATCGTACACAAACCATTTAAACGATCACCTATATAGTCAAAAGAAACCACGTTTTTACTCTTCTCAGTGTATACAGAAATAACATTGGGATTCAACCAAATTTTTATCAATCCAATACCGAATAGTAGATTCTTCTATTGTGTTTTCAATTTGATAGTGTTCACAAATAAGCTTTATTTTTTTCTTTACGATCGTATATTTTTAAACTTATTTCATACACTAATATTATTATTAATATAATAATGATATTTATTAAATTACAAATTCATAATATTTTTCCAGGAGGCGGGCAAATGTCTCGTCTTACTCCCTCCCCCCTTAATGGGCGTCCATGGTACACACATAAAAATAACCAATACATTCCTCGGTCCTCTCAGAGTGTAAAAAAGACACAAACCGTCGAAATCTAAATTATAATCTAATATATTATGATATATCGTAATCTGTATTTATAGAATATTTATTAGCCGACGTAGGGACGTGTTATGTGTATGTGTGTATAATATTGTGGGAACGGCCGGGACTACCACCTGCAGGGAACGTACACTGCTGGCAGTATAACTGCACAGCAGTCGTATGCGCGAGTGACGGCGTTTCGTACCGCGTGAAAGGCCGGCGGGGACGGCGGAGGCTTAATGAATTTCCAAACACGATTCCCGGACGTGTCGCTAATTCTGTATTCTCGAACCACAAAGCTCTTTGAATAATATTAATTCCGCTCTCTCACTCTCTCTCTCTCTCTATCTACAAGCGCGTACACTTGCGAATGTACACGAGCAACTGGCAAGTCGGGGTGGCCGCGGTTTCCTCGGCAGAAATCCGTCACATCCATCACGAGAAATACGATTTCCCCAAACGAATGTCTGCAGCACGCACGGCGTGAACGATTGATTTCTCCACTCCGGAACACCGCGGTTATTGTAAAGGTTTCTCTTTTTTTTCCCCCGGCCAAAAACAATGTGTTACGAGGTTGTTGGGAGTTTTTTCCGCGTAAATAAGACAACGAAAATTGGTGTTAAAACGCATTTTTTTTAATGTCCCGAACGAAACGGAAATACGAGTTTTTCCTCGCGTTGAATAGAAGCGATTGCGGATGATATCGACATTCGACATACAGTGGCGGTTATAAGGATGGGGACGATAGGTGGATCGTCCCACCTCCATGGTATTTGATATTTTTAAATTCAGTATATCTCTGACCCAACAGAACCGACTTGTGCCATGTAAGTTGGTCCAATTATGTTATGTTTATGCTCCATTTTCGCCCTCACCCCCTTTGAAGATCATGTATAAGGCTAGAATTAGTGCTCGACCGACGATCAGCACGCACGGTACGCGCTGACAGTGGGCGCTGATCATCGGTCGTTAGCAGTGTAAACAAGTAAACGTATAAACGAATGTACAACGAGGAAAGACGTTCATTTCATTTCATTTAAATACATGAAATAATATTATTATTAATAATAATAAAAAATAAATAAATAATAAAGATTGCATATGCGCGTACGATCGGTCGCTCGGTCAGCGTCAAACTAAACGCCCGCATATACCGGCATAGCGCGTCAGCCGACCGTAATGAAACGGGAAAAGAAATTAGTCACCAGATAGCGCTACGACACAACATAGAGGGCGTGGCAGAAAGGCGCATATAAATATGTGTAGTCAGTGTAGTCGCGGCCGTCAGGCGTGAACGACGAAGTTCGCGACTGAAGTACGCGTCTGACTGACGTGTATGTGCGTTTTGTGTGGTGTTCAAGACTGACCGCTATTTATATGCGCCTTTTTGCCACGCCCTCTATGTTGTGTCGTAGCGCTATCTGGTGACTATACTTTGTTTTCCCGTTTTATTGTTATTTCGTTTACGTGCCATGCACGTTGTTTTTCCATTTTCTACATCTGCATTTGGTCTCGGTACATTAACAGATTCTTGGTTATTACTCGTCGACGTGGATATTTCATTGGCAGAGGGAGTTGACTCCGTTTTCGCCGCCACCCCCTCTTGAACATCATGTATAACCGCCACTGCCTCCCCCAACCCCCCAAATAAAAATCCTGGCTACGCCATTGGATGAGTTTTGTGAATTTGTGGATTTCACAGTTCAGTGTGGTCCACGACCTTTGTTGTAAGAATTTGAAAAAAATAGCTAATAAAATCGTTTGTTTTCCTAGAAAACGTTTATTGAAAAAAAAAATGAAATTTTCGATCAGACGCCGTTCAAAATACGTTTACTACGCTGACATAATATTATTTGGCGAAACTACCGCAATATGCGCACAAGAGACGATAGATACCGACCGACCGACCGACCGCACGCACCGCCGCCGCGCTGTAGCGAAATTGCCTATTCGAGACCCCCGGAAATTCCGATCACGTACGCCGGCAGCAGCCCGCACTACCCGAGGTTCTTAACAAATCGTCTCCTGTGCGTGTGTGCCAGCGGCGCGGCGGCCGCCGACGTTTTCCTTAGTTTTCTCCAAAAACCTCCTATTTTCATTCTGAAGTTTTATATTGCACGAACGCGATTCGCAATCGAACGCAATATAAACGACAGGTGTACTCGGTGGCGCCGAACCTATTAAATGTCTCTAAACGTTCCACCTCGTCAAAATGGAGTGCTGGGAGGCAGTGGCGCCGATGTGTTTAAAAATTACTATGACATCATGCATCAAGAGGCCCCCTACCCAATTTTTCTTTCCGTTTAACAACTATAGATGCGAACGAGAGCGCCCGCATAATGCAATGTATAGGACATTTATTTTTTAGCTAAACAAATATTTAAATCCTATACTTAAGGTTGGAGTTGGATTTTGTGGGCCCCCATCAGCTACAAAATCAACTGTGACATATTATGTCATAGATAAATCAGGTGATCGGCGCCACTGCTGGGAGGTGGATCGTGGGTACGGATTCGGTAAGTCATAAAGGAATGTTGTGCTTTATTACCCGTTTAATAATACAAAGTTGTATCCTAAATGCGCATTTAGTCGCGCGATTTAGATTGAATTTATGTCTCAAAATTAAATGTACAAGTTTGCCAAACTCTGAAATTGAGGTTTCGGCGACACTGAGGCGTACTATTTGACTTCGAGTCGATTTACACGAGAATTGTTTGCGCGACCGATCAAAGAAATTTTATCGGTAGACAAGCGTGTAACAGACGCAGAGGTATACGAGTGAATTTTTTTTTTTCATAATTATTTTATGGATTCTGAACGAAGCGAAAAACGTGATTGTTACGTTTTCTTGTATTAACACTTGTAAAAATTGAAGGAAGGTCGCGATATGCGAGTTTCCGTCATGCATGAAACGTTTTTTTCGATTTTCCCAGTAGTTTCCTGCAGCGTATAGGCAACCAGAAAAACGCCAGTAAAATTGTCGACATATTCGTTTTGGACGTGTATAATAATTTTCGCAAATTTTTTTTTTTGTGAACTTCAAATGTGTTGTAAATCATTATATAAATCGTCACTTAGAATAGTTTCTCGAATACGGCGGTTTCAAATTCAGAGGAAAAAAATTAATAATACTCTGCAATTTTGTACGATAATAGACCTGCTCTGAGTCGATTCTAAAATAAGAAAAAACATATTTTTGACTGTATAGCGCGTACTTGATACTTTTTACTTTTGACCGTACCTAAATTGATGCGAATTTAAATATAATATATCAACGAAGCACAATAGATGAAGCAAAGCATTAGAAAAATGTCATAAAAAACTATAATCAATCAAAATGTAATATTAATGAATATAATGACACGGAAAAAAAAATACACGTGTATTAAAAGACTGACTCGCCTTAATAATAAATTAATTTGTTTTTCGACGTTATACATTATCGAAATATACGCTTTTATTATCGTAATTTTATTTTACATTTTTTTTTTCTGTCGATTTCACCGATTAATTTAAATGACCTATGTATGTAAAGTTGTCGAACGCCGCATGACGTAACCATATAACACACTGGACGCGAAATTCGAATATATTCTTTACGGCTTGGCGTAAGCGTTTTCTATTTGACTAAATTATACCATCAAAGGTGACCAAGTTAAATAGCCATATATATATATATATATATATATATATATGCGTGTCTATAGTAATCCGCAAGCGTTTAATATTCATTACGAGCTCCCCAATTTAGGAGCTTTGAGGGAAACTTTATTAACACTACGCGTCCTTATTCACAAAGGCAGAATTGAACAGTACGATTATATTCTAATGAATATGCAATCGAAATATAGATTCCCGAGAAAAGAAAACCTCGCGTATCGAACATAAAAACGTAAATTAAAATTAATCAAATAATATTTCGGTATATCGGAATAGCTCGGTAATAAATGGTTTCAAATACGGAACGAACTGCGCAGAACATGACCTGAGCGCGGATTTTCGTGTGGGGAAAAAAAGACGCATACTTACGCGTAATACGTCACGGGTCGACAGACGACAGACGAATAACGGTTATTATGAAAATATTACTGTTGGCTCTTATTTTTCTTTTACCGTTTTAATCGTTTGGAAATTATTAAAATACAATAGATATTTTAAAAAATACATATCACGCGAACAATATTTGTAGAGATTTTAGCGCGCACTAACTAATATAATAATAATAATAATAATAATACGTAACATTTCATAATAGACGATAACCAAACTGACGTTACGATATTAGTATTTTAATTAAAGCCGGTTTTGCACAATACACTTCGTTTGATTATTACGCGTCCGGATTTTCATTTAAAATTTGACAACATAATCCTTTTTAAAAGTCTGTTACGTGCGTTTATGCGCGTAAGACGCGTCTATAATAATATAACTTATTATAAAAAAAAAACCAAAAACAAAAAACGCGTATATATTATAATATATAAACTGTTATTAAATTATGTAAAGTAAAATGAAAAACACGGTCGAAAAAGACGCGCGCCTAACTTTATTAATACGCGTGTATTTAAAACTACCGTCGCGTCCTACTATACCGCCGAACAGGAGCGCACTCTTGACAAGCAGTCGAGAACACAAGAGTAACGAGTACAAAGCCCGCGGTTAAATTCTGACCGCGTATAAAAATCAAAAAACAAAAAAAAAAAGTCTTGAAAATTACAGTTTTAATATTCGTTGTTGACGAATTTACGTCGCTTTTTTAGTACATTAAACGAAATTATCTTTCGAAAGTAAGTGCGTTCGACGACAATATTTTACGCATAAACAACAACAGCACCGAGTCCGCTTCGGATCGACGACATCTTTATACTTTCTACACTAATTATTATTAATTATTATAACGACGTTTATTCGCACAATCGTACCAGTTGCTGATTAGGCCGATTCGTATGAAACGTTCGCCGACAAATAATAATTATAATAATTACCGCGTGTGAGAAGATTCGATCATATAATATTTTCTTTCCCATCGATAGTACGTATATAAGTACGTGTCACATCGTTGTAAACGAAAACGAGAACACAGCCGTCGGCAGGAAAATTTCGCGTAGAAAATCGATAATATCATTTTGGCGACCATACAAATTAAATTTAATAATACCGGCACCGGCACCGTGTTTGTCTGTATATAGGATGAACTGATTGTACGGATCACGGAGGAAAACAATTGGCACGACGACGCGAATAACAAATTCGAGAGGAATATTCGCTCTATCGCTGTATAAAATCGTTTATAAATTTAATTGACAAACGGTGGCGTCATTTTTGAAAAACTGTACAAAAACGACGCGACAGGAATATTCTCTGTTAAAAGTTTTCCATTACACGCGCAGGAAAAATATCAACTGTGCGCGCGAATGAGTCGTAGTACGTCGCTGCGCGGTTATATTTGATAGTTAGCAGCAGCTGGTAATCGGCTAAGACGTGTTATATCGGTGTATGACAACAATTTTGTACGAGTAACCGATGTACGGGGCGTTTCAGGGTAAACGTGACAAAATGAGTAGGACGATTTTTTATACCTGAGAAGAAAAAAAGGAATTGAAAATGCCGTGAGTTTTTTCAAATTTTTTCGTTGTTAACAACCGGCTTTTTCGACGCGAACGATATTATTCCTGATTTATAGTGTTATTACACTCGGAGTGATAACGTTTTTAAAAAGCTCATTAAAATGATATATTTTTTTTTGTTCATTAACTAATTATGAAAATAGCGGTTATATTAAACTAAAACGTAATGGATATATTATGAAACCCGTTTTTACTTTTTACGCGTTTCTGTCAGACGGGGTTCATATTTTATGTTTATTATTCAACGTCAACAGGACCAGAATTTTAATACAGTTTTATGGAACTAATTATAACGTACAGATTACACATATACATAAGTATAATATTAAATTATTTCACTTTAACGCGCGCGTCTCACGTGTAACTTTAATAAACGATAATATCGGACAACGTATTATACGAAAGTTGCAAATAAACTAAGCGAATTCGATTATTTATATATATATTTTTTTTTTCAGAAACTCGCTTCATTTCCATATTATAAAAGCTACCTATATTTTTTTATACGGTCGAATTAAGCCACCGGGTGAACCACAAATGAAATTATATATTCAAAAATAATTTATTACTGTCATGTATATATATATATATATATGTGTGTGTGTGTGTGTGTCGTCGTGGGGTTACGTTGACTGAAACTGTCTTGCGGGCGTAATGCGTTTATAATGTTTATAATTTATTATATTGCTTGTGATACCGGAATTCGGAAATTTGCATTTCACACCGCCGCCGAACGACGGCTGTGGCGGATCGTTTGCGAGTATAAAATATCGGATTTCGAAAAGTATTTTCCTTTTTTTTTACACTGAAATTCAATAGCAAAACCCGAGGTGACGACGAGTGACACGGCTCAGCGTTCCTCCATTTCGAATACAATAACAAAAATAATTTTTATCAAATTTTAAAATTTGGTCCGCATTTTACGATTACCCATTATCCATCTCACCATATGAGGGGAGAGGATTGTTATTATATTTTGCAGTCGAATCATTTAGAAAATTTATATTTATATTTAATATTATAATATTATTATTTTATTCGAGATAATCCGTAATAAGTCTTGAATTATGGGCGCCGGAAAATCTGATGCACTCCGGTCCCTTAATACCCAGTTGCAGTGGTCGAAATGGTGACGGTTATAAGGGGGGCGATAGGTGGATCGCCCCCTCCCTCCATGGATTTGATATTTTTTATCTCTGACGCTAACAGCACCGACTTGTGTCATGTAAATTGGTCCAATTATGTTACGGTCGTGCTTCATTTTCGTCCCCTCTTTGAACATAATGTATAAAGCTGGAATTAGTGCTCGACCGACGGTCAGCGCTCGTACGATCGGTCGCTCGGTTAACGTCAAACTAAACACCCGGATATACCGACATAACGCGTCAGCCGACCGTAATAAAACGGAAAAACGTAGTAGTCACCAGATAGCGCTACGACACAACATAGAGGGCGTGGCAGAAAACCGCTTATAAATAGCGGTACGAATCTATCGGACCGCTCAGTGTAGTCACGGCGGTCAGACGCGAACAACGTAGTTCGCGTCTGACTGCGGTGTGTGTGTGTGTTGCCACGCCCTCTATGTTGTGTCGTAGCGCTATCTGGTGACTGTTTTCTTTTTCCGTTTTATTACGGTCGTCTGACGCGCTGCGTCAGTATATGCGGGTGTTTAATTTGACGCCGATCGAACGACCGATCGTACGAACGTAGAGGCGTACTTATGGGTGATGGGTTTCATGTTAAATCTCCCCTCAGGACCAAAGAAAAAAAGGTAAAAAATTATATAGTTGTAACAATGGCGTGTTTTTTTTTTTACGTCTGTATCCAAAAATTCTACCAGAAGGAGTGTTCCGATCTTTACGTGTAGCACTCACTGTTTTTCGGTAGAAAATCGCATCTAGTCGGCACTTTTATAGTAAGAGGTCATTTTTCGATTTGCTCAATAATTTTATTAAGCGTCAGAAAAAACTATCGATAAATCACATAAAAACGATAAAAAAAAACGCAATTTCGTCAAAATCGTTTTTTTTTCTCCGTAATTTTAAAACTAATGGTCATAGAAATCTGAAATTTTCACCAAATATGTAACTATGTGGACTGTAATTAACGAGACGAATTTATCAAAAATAAATCTCGAAAATCGTCAAGTCGCAATTTCTTTTCATGACCATATCGAACTTTTCGAGACAAATACATACGTATATATTTGATATATTTTATTTGATTTATTTTAATAATATGGTTGAATTCGAAATATTATTGGGGACGGAGTTTAATTTTTTTATATAACCCCACCCCCTCCCCAGAGAGAAGTTGAAAGTACGCCGCTGACTGTTATTGTTATTATCGTTATTATCGTTACTGTTATTACTCTAACGTGTACACTCTCAGCGTGTCGCTAATTAATAATTACACACACTCGAGGAGGCCAAAATAAGTAACTCTCTTCAACTGCAACAATAATAATAACAATAACAATAACAATAACAATAACAATAACAATAATAATAATAATAATAATAATAATAATAATAATAATAATAATAATAATAATAATAATAATAATACTGCCGCGACGTTTCCAAGGGCCTCCTCGACGGCACTGTTGCCGTACGGGACGTGCTCGCCACCAATCCCCGCCGCGGTCGCGCGCCGTTCTCACGGCGAGTGACAGGTCACGTAATTCGCGTACCTGCAGGACCGTTATTCAACCGCCGCCGATTGTCGCCGGCCGCAATCCCCGAGACCGCAGCCCGACCGGGAAGAATTCTTATTCCCCGCGTCCGCTCGCCCATATAGGTGTTTTCAGGTCCACCCACCGCGTCGGTGACGACAGAGGACGCCGCGGAATTCAAACCGCCGAACGGTAATTCCGGTCGTAATGTCGTCGACGACGTTTCGGGGTATTGGTGGGGGGGGGGACTCTAACCGACCGACACGCTGCGTGACATAAATCAATCCACCGAATATCGTTTATACGCGTGGACAGAGCTCGTGTCGAATCGCTCCGAAACACTAAGCGAAACAATTTTTTTTTTCCAAATTCTTCGACGAAAATCGCAAATTCCGTCTTCATTAGGTGAATTGCGTCCATTTTCAAAAAACTAGGTGAACCGCGTCCACGTTGTAATTTAACACTAGATCAGCGATACTCAACCTGCGGCCCACCAATGTAGTTTTTATGTGGCCCAAACAGAACTTATTGAATTGATAAAAAAAATGTAAATCTCGAAACTAATATTATAAATATAAAATAGGTACAACAAAACAATCAGTGTGTCGTACGCGATTGTGATGATGATTTATGTTTTTGGTATTTTCACCACTGTTTATAACGATTTTGATGTATTTTATCTTATCGCTAATTTTTATAATAAATTTTCAAATGTTATACACAATATATAAATGTATTTTTTTGAATCCCTTTTCCGTTCATTTCGACTGGCGGCCCGCGTAATATTTTAAAATATTTTATGTGGCCCAAACAACAAAAAAAAGGTTGAGTACGGTCTTCCAAATATTTGGTTTTATTTTTAATTTGTAGGTAATATTAATTCGTATAATATAAGTAAGTACATAATAGGTAATTTTTTTGGTCAATTATTCAATTATTCGTCAATCGTTTATGAAAAAAAAAAAAAAAATTTTAAGTATATTATATATTTTAAACGGGTAAAAATTCAAACGAAACGGCTTTGACGTATTCGAATCTGGTCAATAATTTATTATTGTATTCAATCATTTTTTCTCGAATATAATTTTCTATTTTCTACTATAATATATAATACCAGGCGAAGACAGATGCAGTGGCACAGAGAGCACGACAGAGAGCTGAAAATGACTGGGACGTGTAACGCGGCAGCAATTAGACTGCGGAAGCCGGAAGGAAAAATACCGTGGCGAGGTCGACCTCGGAAGAAGTGGACTGAGATTTAGAAGAACTGGATGTGCGGAAATACAGTGCAAGACCGAAAAAAGCGGAATGATTTGGTGATCAGAAAAATACTCTTGAAGAGCAATAGAGCGCTGCAGAGGAAAAAGAAGAAAACAAACGAAATCATCGCGAAAATATTATCGGAAATCGTTATTCGATCGGTATAAAACGCGTTTTTATTAAGCCACCACAATTATTGATTTGTGAGAATTTCATGCAGCTAATCGAATATCGGCTGTAAGATTATAGTCGCGATATTGACGGCCCGTCGGCATTATACCATTTCTCGTGTAACACAAATAACCCTTCGTCGAGCGAGACGTATGTATGTATGTCCAGGACAAAAGAACGTCGTTATTACATTACAATCTTATTATTAACACACTGACGGAGCAGTAAAATTAATATTTGCGAAGACGGTATTACTTGGCGTCGGCGAAAAATCGCCGAAATGGTCCGTATATAATAAATTAATCGAAATGAGGAAAAAAGTCGACCACGTTCGTGACGTGTAAATATATTATTATGTAACAGACAAAATACGAGATATTTTTCTGCGGAATAGCACCGCCGCCGGCGAAAATGACCGGACAAAGTGGAACCATTTATAATAATACGTACTGTTCAAAAAGATATTTTTCTCCTCAGGAAATACGTACGTGGCGTTGCACACGCGATTCTGGAATTTTTCACTTAAACTCGTACTGAACACGAGGAGTCTTTCTCTCATCAAATACGCAGTCGAGCATACTCTCACAAACGAAATCGGCGCGTATAAAAACGTAGATAACATTTTTCGAAAACTTACTTTTTTTCTGACTAAAGTATAGAAAAAAATATGTATATAAAGTAGTATCTAGTACTATATCTATTCCTACTATAATAGTTTCATTATATTGTTAGCGTATCGATATTGAGCGTATCGATTTATTTAGCGAAATCTACTTGAATTATTATACAATGCGTATTATTTCCGTTATTAAATGTATAATGAATTTGGTGAAAATAACGAAAAAACGCTATTCGTGGTAATAATATTTTCGACACGTCCCCGACATTATACATTTTTCGAAACGAAACGCGTCGTTTCTCACATTTTAAACCTTTATAATACAATATAATATTTATACACCTGCATGAAGTCCAATCGACACGGATATTCGTAAATACGTTTTTGAATTTAATTAAAGTTCTTCCATTCCCCCACACACACACGCACACAAATTTGCTTTTGTATACATAAAAAATGTACTTACTTGCGTGCCTGTAATGGTAATTCTGCCGAAATCAATTATCTTTATTCGTCCGACGACAATGGTTTTAAGATCGCGGTGTTAAATCAACAAATTAAAATCACACTACTATCAAACACGCCGGCTGACTTTTGAAGAGTTTTGAAACTCGATTACACGACGGTAATTTTTTTTTGCTCAACGAGTTTCTCGCGTTCGAGTATAAAATGCCCGCCGGGTGTAAAGATATTTAAAATTAATGTTTACTGTAATACGTAAGGATATTATAAAAACAACGTTCTAAACAGTGGCGTTACTTTCAATATTACTCACTGCACAGCAGGGAGAGGGTTTCAAAATAAAAACACAGAGACTTCCGTCGCCGTTATAAACGACTTTCTAATATTAGATTTTCAATTAAAATATTTGTTTTTTTTTTAGTAATAATTTAGTCGCGAAGCAATAGAACTCGGTTATTTTTTAGAATTTTATTAGAATTCAGAAAACGGGAAATCATAGCGAATATGTTACGTTGCAAGAGAGTTCGTCGGTGAGAACTCTTTCGAGTACTGGTTGTGTTCTTTCCGGCAACTGCAGTGAGCAAATAGCTACGCCACTTTCTTCCCTGTGTGTAAAAATAATAATAACCGATTTGAAAATCGACGTTTTATTTAATAGAAACGATTAAATAGAATTCCTCGAGTAAACATTTCTGTTCCCCTGAGGGGAACAAATTGTGTTACGGGTTAAGCAACCCCGAGGACCCCGAGCTCTTATACTGGCGGAAAACTCCAAGTGAGTGATTCCAAGTAAGTAATTTTAATCCCTAACAGAGATTAAACGCCTGATGGAGGGCAGCAGAACCCAATCAGTACTGTAACGAGGCGAAAGAAGTAACTATTCTGGTACGGTTCGTTAACAGACTATTCTGGGCGAAATTTGGAGCGAATTTAACGACCAGAATACTGCGATGAGGAAAGCAACGGGAAACTACCTCATTACGTTCCTGAGTAAAAGCGATGAAAACACGGAGGATTTTCGCTACGACAAGGCTTTGGCCTTTAGTAAAAAAAGAAGAATCGTTTCTTACGGATCTTCACGCTATAATACCCTTTTGCGAGATTGACAAAACGCGTTGATATTATAAAATCGACCGACGCGCAACAGTAATATTTTTAAATCGATCTTTTGGTCCTGCGGGGAAGGATGTTAAAACCCTATCCCTCGTAAATATACTCTGCCGATTCTTCGTTCGTTTACAACTGGATATTTTTTTATTGCACACAATAAACGCTCTATATCCGTACGCGTTTTGCAGCCGTTTTCCCGCGACATAAACAATATTATTATAATCGTCGATAATATAATATTACGTTAATAACGCTCGATACGTAATATTAATTATTATTTATTTATCGATACAACGTTTTTGCGCTGATTTTTTTTGGGAAACAATTTCCGCACCGCGTTTCTGTATTCCCTTTGTACCGATACTGGTTGAATACAACTTTTTTGATTAATTATTATTACGCGGATCGTTATTGCGCGGTATCGGTTTTTAGCACGGCTTCGACAGATAAACAAATTATAACACGGCGTGAAACGTTAATTTATGCTGAACCGTACAACATAATCGTTTTATATTCGCTAAAAACGAACGTTTTAATTTCGCAAAAAAATTACGCGTTAAATTTAACGACTCGTGAATACCAAATGAGCAGCGCATACTCCGTCGAAACTAATAGTCGAAAACGTCGAAACAGGCGATTTAAAAAAAAAAATGTCATATAACGTGCGCCGCGCGCGTTAGAAGATTTCACTGCGGTCCTGCAGAAGCCAAAGTTTACTCGTTTTTTTTTTCATAAATCTAAGCGCAGTTATTTAGCAATTGCACGAATTTCGCGAAACACTTTGCTACAATAATATTATCGTTGCGCGCTATTATAATTACGCGATTATTGAACTGATTAAATTTTACGTGCCACAACACAGTCGACTTTGCGGAAAACCGTTAAAACGCCCGGGTTCCCGACGGATTTTTCTTTTCTTTTTTTGTTTTCGATTTATCTCCTCGAATCGTCGTTTTTCGGTATCTCGTCTGTACGTATACTGGTGGCTTTAAAACGCATTGCGGACTTTTTTTTCGCGTTTAACCGCCAGAAGAAAAAGAGATCTCGCGCTGTACGATACGGCGCGGGGGTACTTTCTCGCGAAAACATTTTGTTGACGGTTTACGGATACATATATATATTATATATATAACAGTTTTCACTTTTCAAACACATAAATTCACTCTCCGTTTTCGTGCAGAACGTAACGAAAATATATAGCGAATATTTTTCAACTCCTTTTTTTCTGTTTCCGTTTCAGTCGACAATCGACAATAATAATTGACAAGTATAATTGACAATATTGTCCCCCGGTCTCGTTTATTACAATCAGGACTTATTACTTTTATCGTCGCGTTCATTTCGCAATTATTACAAAAATGAAAAACGCGCGACTCTATAATAATACCAATTCTCAGTCGCCAATTCAACGACCGACGATAATTAATTTTTTTATTTTTTCGTATACGCTGTGACACGTGTGTCTATATAATATGAAGCGGTAATCACGCTTTTTTTTTTTTTTGTTAATTATTAAGCGAGATAATCCGTTTTTTTTTCTTTTATCGTTTTCCTTTTATATAACGCTGTTATACGCCAGCAGTGCAATGCGGATCCTAAATATTAATAGTACGTATTTCGTATTATATAGAAACGAATGGAATATTATAATTTTTTTTTTTTCATTTGACAACACATCACAGTCGATTATTTGATAATTCAACGGATATACGTAATAAAAAAAATTAAAAAATTAAACTAAAAACGAACCAACGAAATAATAAAAATACGTAGCGATAATCATTTTTTTTTACATTAAATGCTAAGGAGAACGACGTCTCGCGCAAACGTCCCCTTACACAAACTGTAGTTCGTCATTCGACGGCATTCGTCACCGCCACCTAAACTGATTTACAACGACAAAAATAAATTTTAACTACTTTTTTCGTATAGTTTCAATATACCGCGTCTGCTGCTGCTGCTGCTGCTGCTGCAGTTTAAAAACGTATAGGAAATAGAAGAGTATTTGGCGGAAGCCGAATTTCGATATTTTAATTAGTACGTACTGCAGTCGTCGAAATCAACAGTAAAAAAAAAAAACAATCGTACCTTTACTATAAACCGTTTTTTTTTTGTCTAAAATATTCGTAGGACTTCTTCTATTTTCTATACAGATCTTTTCAAAACGCGTTTCTAAGTCAAGCGTAGTGTTTGGAACTATACGAAGTCACATTTATTCATATAATATTCTCCTCTTTGCGCGGATCTAGTCGACCTGAAAATTACACGTAAAACAGCAAATATCTATAGATAAAAACCGTGTGACCCGTTTGTTCGGTGTCTTAAACGCGAGGTGAATTTTTTTTTTTTCAAAATATTTAAACACCCTGCAAGTAATATAATAACATAAGGAAATCCATATCAACAGCGGAATTTTAAAATTAAACCTTTAAATATGACCTGATAGATAACGTTTTCTGGACATTTTCCGAGCGTTATGATACCGAAGTATTGACCGCGTATACAGACTCAACAATGAACTCTGCTGGGGCTTATACGCGTTTTACGAAACCCCGTCTCAAATAATAGTAATTATTAGATAAAGGGGGTGGGGGTGGAATATAGTGAAATTGGCTAGAAAACCGTACAAACTACTGCAGCAGAGATTATATTATAACCACGTGCGTCGGTCAGCCGTCGTTTAATGGGATTTTGGTGGCTGCTCGGGGATAGACTTAACTGCCGCCACTCTGCTCTCTCTCTCTCTCTCTGCGCAGCAGTGCTCGTTTGACCCCGTTGGAGTTCAGGACGCGTACACGTCGGCGTGGTGGTCCACATCAATATTGCCGAGGGATACTACACGTATCGGGTCGGGAGGCGCGAGATTCAATTACCCGGTGACTGGTTTAAAATCGACCCTGGCAATACACTTATATAAATGTATCTGGGCGAGAATAGGGTTTCCGTGTGTGTGCACAGGATGCGATTTACTCTCGGTCCAGCGGAGTGAAGATGCAGTGCGACAGATCGTATATACACTTTGGTACGAGATAAAAAGTCAATTGGATTTTTCACCGCGAACCAAGAGCTGCGAAATTGATACGTTCGCGTCGTCGTCGTATAAATACAGACTTACGGTTCGAGACGTATATACGTATATATAAATACCGTTTCGCCGAGGTTTTCTTCCCCCTTTTTTCCTTCCGTTTAAAATACTTTTGTTTTTTTTTATCACTCTCGCCGTTCCTGTATACGATAAGACGGAAATTATTATGATAAATACGAATCACAAAATAAATCACGAATCAATCGAAATCGGTCGCCGGCAATTTCTTTTCCGCGGTCCAGTAAATACTATATATAGATTTTGGTTAATACATTGACATTGACGTTTTGAATTATTCTAATAAGAGGGGGGATTTTATTATCGTCGGCGGAACACTTTTTTCTCGCGTAATGGTGTCTCGGATTTTATAAAGAAAAAAAGAATAACATTTTTTTTTTTTTTTTACTTTTTAACAAAACCGGTTTCGTACCACAAGCGTTTGAGTCCCGCCCGACCCTTTCTTTCGTGACGATCGACGTTTTCGGCGAGGTAAAAAATAAAAAATATTCGTTTCAGTAATTCATAAAGACAGTTTACGAGACGAAATCGCTTTGTAACGCGATATCAATGCGTTTCAGTACGAACCCATTTCGTTATAATATTATACTTATAACAGGCGTACATAAATAAAAATTAAATGCTGTTGGTCGGTAAGCGATCATCACTCGAGAAGAACGGCTGGGCCGATTTGGCAATTTTCTTTTTTCAATGTTCTTAATAGTCTTAATAAGCGATTTCTAGAGAAAGAAAAATTGGAAAATTCAGGAATTTTCTTTGGGATTTTTGTACGAACTCGCAAGACCATAATAACTCACGATTCTAACGATACAAAGTCGTCTTTCAGTGTCAAACGACACGGTTTTGTTTTTTCTTAGGCTGGGAATACACGTCAGATTTTTAAATCTATCGAAAGATACACGATTTTTAAATTGGCGTAATTCTAATTAATGTACGTTTCTCATCAAATTGAACGTCCCGTGGCGACAATAGTTAATAAATACTAAGAAACAATAATCATCACTAAGAAATACGTTTTTTTTTCTTATTCTTACTTTGTTTACACATTTCCAAATAGCTTTTCACAAATTGTACCGAACGATAAAAAAAAATGTATCGAAATTTCGGGCAGGACAACGTCTGTCGAGTCAGCTAGTTATATATATATATATAAATAAAATTCTTCGTTATTTTATTTTTTCACTTTTTTTCACTATTTTTTATGCTCGCGTTTCTCTGCACCGTTTATTTTCAATTAACTTTCAATCCTGTTTCGTCCTACAAATCGAACTTACGAACTGTCCTAAATTCTTGTCACGACCGTGCCACACAAGATTTTTTTTTTAAAAAAACTGCTCATATATGCAACTATATCTGTAAATATATTAACACAGTAGTTCAGTACACACGCACATACAATCAATGACCGTATACCGCACCTGTGTCGACGGGGACCAAGCGTAACGGGTATAATACTCGGGAAAGCTCGGGGAGAGAAAATCGGATAGTGTACGAGAGAGAGAGAGAGAGAGAGCGATAAAACCGCGAACTATACGCGCGTGCAGGAGACAGGAGATAAAGGTCAAATATTATTTCGTCCTGCTCAGCTCCTTGCCTCACATAGTCCTGCGACCGCAATCTCTCGCGGTATGCATATATATTTACACACGCTGCAGGGTCCGTTAGGATGGTTTCTAAAATGAGAATGACTTTAATACTTAGTTGTTATTTCGACGTACGTTTCACACCGATTTGCCCCTTCGTTTTTCATACGCCATTTTCTAAGCCCAACCTAACCTAATCGCGTGAAAAAAAAAACTATTTTATCGAAACGGCAACGATTATTACACACAACGTATTTCCTCCCCGCGCTGAGAGAAATTTGGATTTCGCAACACAATTCTTTCTGGGGGAGCGGGCTGACGAGAGAGTGCCGCTGTTCTGTCCGTCTGACTGTCGGAAACCGTCGTGTGCCGCCGACGACAACAGCCAATGACAGAGCAGCTACTAGCCGCCTGGGGGAGTGGGGTCTAGCAACGCTCCGGTGTTCATTCAGCGCGGGCGTTCCGATATAATCTTAAACTGAATAGAGTATAGTCGACAAATCTGTAAAACCAATATTGTAATATATTCGCTCAGAATCTAAAACGTTTTTCAACGGGATATTTTATCTCGTAACACACGTACGACGCGCATTGCGTACATATAAATTTATGCGCACACGCACTCGTGTTTATAATATAGAATAATATATTATATTGTTTAAAGACGAATTATTATTTTGCACTGCAACGACGTGGGAAACCGCCGTTTACTACACGCGACGACGCGTAAAAAGTTGTTGAACGCGCGTACACAATATATTGTGCGTATACGTAATTAATTCTCGAACCGTGTAATTGGAAATTCGTGAATTATAATAATATTATACGCGCGTATTATCGACAACCAGCCAGCATCCGTTCTACGAGAGCAGCAGTAGTCGACCTCGACCGCGTATTATACGTTTATAAATTATTATCCGCGCTCGTATATTATAACCGCGCGTATAATATTATAACTTCTGAGCGTCTATCGTAACCGAAACTTAACTCTTTCGCGCCCCCGCCGCCGACCGCGAAGACTCGTCCGTCGGCTTTGCCGAAGCGCGCGATAATCGTTTATTGTCGAAAACAACGCGTATGCAGAGAGAACGCTCTTCCCTCGTCCTCGTATCGTCACGAAATCAATTATTCGAGTGAGAAACGTAGTTAGTGCCGCGCCGCAGCATCTCTCGAAACAATATTATATAATATTATTCGCTCCGAAACTCAAAAACGGTTCGCGCGCGCGAACAAAGATCGCGGTCGTAGATTGAAGAAAATTTAACTCGGTATAATATTATAATGTGTAGGAAAACTATATTATATTATAGGCTATTTACGACAACGCAACAACGTAAAGGGGTATTCGTCGGCAAACCGCGTTAGAATCGTAGGAGAATATATTTCGGCCGTAATTACGAGGAGAAAAAGGGATTGAGAAGTGAGAAAGTGTTTTCGTAAGCGGCGGACGACGATACATAGGTATAAGAGAAGAACAACGGAATGGAATTAGTGAGGAGTTTTGAAAGAAAAGACATTACGTTTTCGGTTCACTAGTGGTAACAAGAGCGAGAGCGGGACGAACACGAGACGTGTATTTTTTTTTTCAAGAGATTTGACGTTTCTGACTCAAAAATAACTCACGAACACGTACACGACGTTTGTTTTATCGGATTCGTAAATCGTATATTATAAAAAAAAAACGCGTTTTATTTTACGCGTAAAATCACTTTACCGAACAATCAAATTCTCGACAAACATTCAAACTCATCGACATCTTTCGCGTAGGTTATCGTGCGAATCGTTTTTCGATATTTTTTTTTATTAAAACTACGTGTAAAAAAAAACGAAATCGATTTTTTTGTTTACATTTTTTAACGTTCGTTCCGCGGTAGACATACCGAAGAACGAGAAAAAAAAAATCTATTCCCACGATAACTCCTACGAAACGGCTGGCCGGCTGATGAAATTTTAACACAGAATTCACGTCGACAGTGATCCGGAATTCTCGCGTGACTTTTAAATCATCGTGCGACGCGCGCACAATTAATTACACACGTTTAAACTATTAACAGTGCGCTCTGATCGTGGCTTTTACTTCTCTCGCGCGAACCACCACACTGCTCCGAAAAAAAGCCGGTCTCGCGCAATTAAAAAAAAAAAAAAAAAATTTACCTCGTTCGCAGAAAACGTAATACGTGTAATAATCCATAATGTACCCCGTGGGCCGATAATAATTGTCAATAAATTACACGGATTTCGTTTGTTTTTCGCAGGAGACGGAATCATACCGCTGACGGTGCCCACGCAAACGCCCGACACGTGTTACCTGCAAACGCTGACCGACTGCGTGAACGGCACGACGACCAATTGCACGCTCCAGACAACGTCTCGCCTGCGGCTGGTCGGTTCGGTGCGCGACGTGATCGTACAGACTTCCAGCAAGTTCTACAAGCCCGGCGAGACCAGTGAGTCAAACACAATGCGAAAACGTTTTAAACCGCTAATACTGCATGTTTACACTCATGGTTACTGGTGTTTACTCGCTGGAAAATATATGTATATGTAAAAAAAAGGACACAAAAATTAATAATACATATAATTTCGTAGGGTGTATTACGGATTTCATTTCTTAACTCTATATATTTAACGCGATCAAGACCGTAGCCAGCAAAAATTTGGAGGGGGGAGCTGAAAGTGTAAATATGAAATAAAATAAAAATAATAAACTAATAATAGAATATAAATCATTAAATTGTATTTTAAGAAAAAATTTCGAGGGGGTCTAAACCCTAAAACCCCCCTGGCTACGGTGTCTTGAACGCGATCGATTTTTTACGGGAAAGAAAAACGAAAAACTTACATCAAAGCGAATAAAAAAAAATAAATACGTTTCCTACATTAATAGACAAGACACTATGAAAAAAAAAAAAAATCCGTTTTCGTAATATTAAAATTCGATTTTTAGACATACGTCTGATTTTGAACCGTTTATTAGTGTAAAATACGTGAAGAAAAAAATTACACTTTCCAACATTCTTAAGAGAAAAAAATAAAATCGAGATAATAATTCGAGCCTCGACTCGTTTGATTCTGACGTCGGTTAGTAATTGGTTGGTAAATGTCGTGAACAAAATGTTTTAATCCCTCGACTAACAAATTTATTGGACGTTAAAACAAAAAAAGATATGAACGAATTAAACGTTTTTAATCGAATCGATGCGTGATCCATAATCTATAGTGTTATCCTGCTGTGCAGAGAAAATTATTAAAATATCGAAATTATTATCATCAAAAGCGTATATAGGAATACGCTTTTTTTTTACGACGACGACGACGAAACAAATAAATAAAGGAATTTCTACGTTTTTCCTCTTCCCCCCTTTTTTAAACAATATAATACGGCTTGAAAATAATAATTAACACGACGACGATGCGAAACAGTATAATGCGCGCAGTATATAGTGGTTCGAGTAATTATTTCGTAATAATAGGGAATTATTAAAGTGAAATTAAGCGCGTATTGTTTATAAATTATTTTATTAGTCAACAAAGACCGGTCTGGTTGAAAAAAACAAAAATACTGGAAATTATTTTCGCGGGCTAACACGCACAATGCGAACGCTGTAAAAAAAAAAAATACTAAGTACGTTTGCAAAAATTACAATACGCGCGATATAAACACAGAAATCCGAAAACAACCCGTTCCTCTTTGTCGTATAATATACAACTCCTGTACGGGCGTGTGAAAATCTCCCGGTCTCCAGTCGAATTCCCCAAAGAGTCGAGCGCGCATTTATTTATTTTTATTTTCCTATTGCGACCCTATTTTTTAACGTCCAGCCAAATCCTACAAATTGGGTTTACACGACGTGGCCTCGTATACACACTCCTAACAATACGTATATATACACGTATATACAGAAAGAGAGAGAAATCTGAAAGAAAAGAAGAAATATTTTTCTAGATTTTTTTTTATTTTTCGCGTTAACTCCTCCGGAACTCCCGGTACAAATCCTTCGTTTGTTCGAATTCGAACGAAGTCGTTCGTCTCACTCTCGGTTGGCCCGATTCCCAAATATGAAATAATAAAAGACCGAAAAAACGGTTTATACCGTGTTAAAAAATAAAAGAAAGGGAAATAAAATACTTGTATACGGATATCGCAAAGGGCCTTGAAGATTATTAAAGCGGCTTTTGTAAATAAGCGTCGTGATGAATGCCTCGGGGCACGGCGTACGCACAAAAGCGTCTGACATTTGTTTGGCCTGTGCAGCAGCCCGGGGGTGCCGCACAGAATTGTATTTGTGTATATATATATATAAATATATATACCTACTTACACGGCGTCAAACGAATGCAGAGAATATTGTGCGCGCGAAACCGATTTTAATTGATTTCAACTATGCGGAGACGTTATGTAATATTTCTATATTCTCGTAAAAAAAAAATAATAATGTTTTCGACGAAAATGTCGAGCGAAAAAAAAGTGTTAATTCGAATTTTCGCGTAAATTTCGATATACAAATCAACGATAATAATAGTTTTATTACTTTACGCGAAATTAACAATATACACATAAAAAAAAAGTCTACTGTACGTTTCGATTGTTCACAGAGTGATAGTTTGTTAGATAATTACTCATCACAATTCTCTGATAATGAAAATTCAGATTCTTCAAGTTTAAGTGATTGCTACAGACAAGAAACTGAACTGCCAATTAATGGTAACAGTTTGACTATGGTATTACAAGAAGTGGCGGTTATAAGAGGGGAGCGATAAGTGGATCGCCCCCCTATGGGATTTGATATTTTAAAATTTAGTATATCTCTGACCTAACAGCACCGACTTGTTGATCCAATCATGTCATAGTTATACTCCATTTTCAACCCCCCTTTGAACATCATGTATAAAGCTAGAATTAGTACTCGACCGAAGATCAGTGCGCACGGTACAGTGTAAACGAGTAAACGTGTAAAATAAACGAGTAAACGTATAAACGAGTGTACAACGAAGAAAGATGAACTCTTTCATTTCATCGAAATAAGCGAAATAAAATTATTATTAATAATAATAAAAAAATAAATGATATAAAGATTGCATACGCGCGTACGAACGGTCGCTCGGTCAGCGTCAAACTAAACACCCGCATATACCGACATAGCCGACCGTAATGAAACGGGAAAAGAAAGTAGTCACCAGATAGCGCTACGACACAACACAGAGGGCGTGGCAGAAAATCGTTTATAAATTGCGGTCCGAAACCATCGAACCGCTCAGCTGTGTAGTCACGGCGGTCAGGCGTGAACAACGTAGTTCGCGTCTGACTGCCGTGTGTGTGTGTCTGCCACGCCCTCTATGTTGTGTCGTAGCGCTATCTGTGGTGACTACTTTCTTTTCCCGTTTCATAATATTTGTTAATTTTTTTATTTTATTTTATAATATTCCGAACGGTTGCATAGAGTAATTTTAATAAGCGGGGTTGTAGTCCGAAGAAAAAAATGTATCTTAATAGTATATAATATGTTGTGAAAATTATTTGCATAAAATCTAAACTAAAAAAAAAAAAAAACACAAATAAAAATAACACCGTTTATCGCGGTTGTGCACGGCGGTAACATAAGAAAACATTTTTAAAAACATATACGTTTTTTGTTAACAAACTTATCAGTATTTACAACGGACGAATACCTACGGTGGAAATTATAGAAATTCACGACCGAATAACATACCTACAACAACAGAAAACACACCGAAATAAGATTATTCGTTTACAATAAATTTGCGTCTGGCGGCGTCTACCGAAAACCACAGAAATTACTTTTTTTTTTTTTTATGTGTTTATAAATATAACATTCATAAAACGTATATTGCAATCATCGTAAGAAATAATAATTTTTGACTAAAACGACGGACATTCCATAAAAACGTTATGTGCATTATTAAAAATCTCCTCGAGTGTACTCGATGTGCGTATACATAAATTATAGCCGAAATAAAAAAAAATACATTCTGCAGGAGTCGCGAGAAGAAAGTAGTTTTTAAAACGATGCCGTCTCGCTAAGCGTGTAATAATAATAATAATAATAATAATAATAATACGAACGGAATTTCTTTTTTTCTTATTGAAAATCACGGATGTCAAATTCAAAAAAAACAGAATTTTATTTTTCTCCGTTATAGCGAAAAATACTGATATATACCAGACGGCCAAGACGAAACACACGATATATATATATATACATTTAAGTCGGTTTAAACCGAATTAAAAGGCTTCTATAACTATTCCGGTTCACTACTCAATTTCATTAGGCCGTACGCGAAGTTTCGTTTCGGGTTCGCTGACGACACAAGTCCGCGCAACGTTAAACACCGTCGCTCTGCTTCTGAAGCGGACTTTATGTGCGAAGTATACTGTGCCTGCGATACAAACTCGGACTCGTACGCGGAGCTGCGAAAGAGCTGCTCGCCGACGAGTATTTTACACGGGACAGGCGACGACAAACATTCTAACGCGTCGTTTCCAATACCAAATGTACACGTAAATTATTACTACTCCGCTAAGAAAAATTCGCTGTGAAATAAATTTAAAAACCTTCTGGTTTTCTATTTCCCCCCCCGGTATTTTAAACAACACTAATTATAATACGTCCGTCACTTTTCGTTTAAATAGGTACGTCGTATACACGTCATAATTTCGTGTTTACCGAATTTGTGTAAACTCGTAAAATTAGAATAACGTGTTTTCCTCGGTACACACACATAACACCTCGGAACAGGGGCGTATTTAGACATTTTTTTGGGGGGCTGAGGCATTGAGTAAATATCATTGTAATGAATTATTTCTAAATTCTAATCCAAGACTAAATCTTAAAAATAGGACAAATTACCAAATTCTCAACATTTTAAAAAACAACTACATATTAGAAATTTATTAAAAATATTACATCCTTCAGCCATGGGGCAATTAGTGAAGAAAGTTCCTGAAATTTCCTGGGAGGGGGGGAGCTGGAGCCCCTGTACATATATATGAACCCCCCATAAATACGCCTCTGTCTCGGAACGGTTATAATATACGAATTCACTAATCAACGTCAGCGTTCACAAAATTAATTACGTTATTGTTTTGGTCGGGGAAAATATTTTGGATTGAGTAAACGGTCTTAATAATCGTCTTCGTCGAATCAAAGCCGGTATAAAAATGCCGCATAAATACAAAAAAAAAATATACTGTAACGCTACGGACATTGGGCTGATCCAGCAAGGATTTACTCCGTGTTTTTAAACGTTCGACACAGAACAAAAAATAATAATATAAAAAAAAAAACGCAGACGATCGTTTACGTTGTAATTGACACGAGAATCGAATATAAAGGAAAGCGTATAATATAATAAGAGTAATTGGGCGGTGGCTGTCGGACCGGTTTCCGAGGGAGGTACGTCGTCGGTACGGTGCGTGTACGTATTTTTAGATATGACACATGATTTTCAAACACATCAGTAAATCATTTTAAACGACTATGACATCACTTATTGTAAATTTTTTTTTTTTTTTTTTGCACTTTTAAATTAAATCGAAATACTCCTTCGACGTATTCGGCACTTAAATTTTTTTTTTCTATTTTACTTGTTATACGAGCATATAAAACTTTTTTTTGCTTTACAGTCGAATTTTGGCTGCTGCCGTTGGACCATTACCTTCGAATCGCCGAAGACGTCACCATGGACGTGTACGTGAGAAACCCCAAAGGGACGAGGGTCGCGCTCTGGGACGACGTGCCGTCCGGCCAAACGGCGCCGTTCCGTTTCGCGTTGTCCGAACTGGCCGTTGTCGGCGAGTGGACGGTCGAGGTGGCCACCGAAGGAGTGACGTTCAAGACGGCGGTGAACGTGAGCAACTCGAGAGGCGCCGGCGACCCGCCGAAACGCGAACAGACCATCACCGAGGAACACTTTGTCGAACTGCGATTCGGACGCGAAATGCGACACAAGTACAAACCCGGATTGCCTTTCCTCGGAAAAGTTAGTATCCGTCCGCGTAGAATACAAAGCCCTCCCCTCCCCCCTCTGACGAAGTTATATTTTATTTGATTCATAGAGAGGGGGGGGAATAAATTCTCCGTCCACTTGGAAAAAAAAACGTTTTTTACAAAATATGTAAAATTTTATTTTCTACAAAATTCGATTTCCCCATTAACGACATACCGACTCGTGTGTGTTTCGCATTTTATCGTCTTCGAACGGGTATTTTGTGTCTGCGATAATCGCGTTCTGAAAGTATTTCGTATTATATTCTCCGTACAGGTGGAAGCTATGAGTTCGGAAAAGAATCTCCGAGTCCGCGTAAAAGTATTCGACAACTCCACTACGATATACAGCCAAGACGTGGAAATAATTCAAGGCGAGGGAACGTTCGTCGTGCCGGCCATGTTATCCGACAACGAAATAATCGTACTTCAAGTGAGTACCACTTCTTGAATCGATAACCCCTCTCTCCCCAGGGGAGGAACAGGGGGCGAATTTTAAACGTTTTGACAATTGTGACGGGCACGTTAAATGTGCTTTTTTTTAATTCAATATTTAAATTCCGAATGGCGTTTTACTCGAAACGCGCGCGAAACAGAATACGAAAAAAAGAACAAAAATATTTTCATACGTATGTACTCCCGTGTATTTTTCCTTCGCCCCAATTGCCGTTTTCAAACGCACGCGATATTGTACCGAACTCCGTGCGTGTGTGTTCCGCAGGCCGAGTTGGTGTCGGTCGAAGGCAAGGAAATCGAGGGACACTACGTGCTGGCCAAAGAATTCATACAGAAATGGAACTCGACGTCCGACTGTTACTTGTTGGTCGAAGGAGTCGAACACACGTTAACGGTACGAATGAATTTTTTTTTAACGTTATAACGAGAGAGAGAGAGAGAAAAAATTGTCTGTACTAATCACACACTGTCGCGTGTTAAGGCCAACGAAGAAGCCGAAGTGGCAGTGCTCTCGTCTTGCCCTTGCGACCGGTTTGTGAACTACGTCGTGACCACCGAGGGACACGTAGCGATCTGGCAAAAGTACAAACCGGTCGTTCACATGACGAAAATCATGGACCAAGTGGACATTTGCCGGTTCAATTTGACGTGAGTCGTCGTCGTCGAATTCGTATGATTTCGTCTAAACACATTGCTCGACTGATTTTTACAGGTTCAACGTGGATCCCGTGATGGCGCCCACCAGCCATTTACTGGTGTACTACACCACCGAAAAAGGCGAAACCATAAACGACGTCATCAGTTTCAACGTGAAACAAACCGATCCGAAGGTACGTCCGTGACGAGACGCGTATACGCATATTATATAATACGCGATTTAAACTAAAACGGTTGTCTCGAATGTATATGAAATTAGGTGAAAATAAGTTTCAAGGACAACAAGAACAACTGGTATCCGGAAGAACCGATGGACGTGAATTTGATGGCCGAAGAAAACGCGCTGGTCTGTTTGGTCGGCGGCAGAGGCACGGAAAACGCGTCTCCGTCAAGGTCGGTTTCGCGGTTTTGGTGAAAAATCCGTTTTTTTTTTTTTAAATAATAATAAAAAAACCTGTTGTCGACGACAGAAACACGGACGACGACACGGACCTCCTGGAATCCGGACTGTTATTCCTGGAAAAACGCCTGGACGGTAAAGTGACCACTTCCAGACAAAGCGATTTGTATCCGAGACATCACAGCTTTTTGGACACGTTTTCCGTGGATCAACTGTGGACGTGGAAATGCGTGAACTTTACGTGAGTACGAAATATTTTATGAAAAATGGCGTGTGTACGCGCTTCCGGCTGTATAATGAAAAACGTGTTTTTTTTTTTTTGTTGTTTCCACTTTTGAATTCGCGAAAAGTTACGTAAAATATGTGTTCTCGACTTGTGTAAAACAAAATATGAATATTGTTTGTCGTCGGGCAAAGTGTTTAAAACCGCGCGGGCAGTCGTTACTTTCTGTATAAAACGCTAGGGAAACTTTTTACTCGAGACGCATTTTTCTTCGCGATTACATCGAGTTTGAAAAGCTTTCGAGGGCGACCCGCAAGTATAGCTATAGCTGCGATTAACGCAGCACCACACTCGCGAAACAACAGCCACTTACAAACGAATAAAATATTTAGTGTTACGCGCGGTATACAATCGGTGTGCGGTTTGATAAAATTAAAAGTCAAACGAAAACGATTTTCAAGATTTTAAGCTTTGCTTACGAAGCAAGGCGACGGCGCCGACGTTTGAAATGCGAGAACTGGGCAGAATCGTTCAGAGTATATGACAACACGCGTTTACGTTTGTGTTACAAACATTCTTTTTTTCTTTTAAACAGTGTATTTTTCGTCGCGCATTTTGAGGTACCTAACTATTAGATTTCCGTTGACAGGGGCGATTTCGTGAAAAACGGCATTAACATTCGGGCTCCGTCCAAAGCCGGCCATTGGAAGTTACGGATGCTGACCGTCGGGAGCACGGGACTGAAAATCACCGACACGTTAGACGTGAAAGTCACTAGCACTCTGGAAGTAGACGTCCGTACGCCGGTCGAGATAAACGTCGGAGAAACCGTGCAAACCGATATTTACGTGGCCAACAACGTGAACTCCTGCATGGACGTAAGGAATAACAAACGTTTCGATAATATTTCCAATAAAACACACAAAACACGATCGTTTTGTAACGGGAAAACAGTAATAATCGTGTGGCGAACAGGTGAACGCGCTGTTGTCGTTGAGCGAAGGAGCCGTGTTCAGCAGTTCCAATCAACCGTTCGTGGCGGAAAAAATGAGACTCGGAGCGTACGGTGCCACGTCGCTGATCGTCAGGATTACGGCGTTGAAAGAAGGATTGAAAAATCTAACGGGTGAATATACAAATAACCGAGGCCTCCACATTGGGGAGGGGGCATTCGGATCCAGAGTTCAGAGACCTTGTGAAACGTATTTTTTTTTTTTTTTCAAAAAATCATATTCTGGCGTACATATCCATTATTTTTTACTTTTCTTTTTTATATATATATATATAAATTTTCTACTTCGAATTGAATTCTTAAGGTACATAGCGATTCTCCGTAACGATAATAATAATTAGTGTAATAAATCTAAATACAAAACGTCCATCACCAATTTGTACTGTTCCGGTAACAGTAACAAAAGCGGACGGAGATCACATATATTTAGTAAATTGGGAGAAATTCATTAAACACTTGGCAACGATCCGCAATTAGTCAAATAGTCACTTACTATTCTTTTAACATAGCCTATTAGCTTCAACAGTAAATTTTGACGGGGTTATCGTTGAGTTTTTAGCACGCAAAGTTTTTAAGCATTGATTTTACTTAAATAAAATTAAAAATATTTTTCTCCGCAAAAACTAGTGCGTAAGTATTTACCCGATTAAAATTAATTGAACATTGTGCTAATAATAATGCGGCCTATAAAAACGAAAACGCCGTCCAACGGTTAAATCCAAATAATAATTTTTTTTTTTTTTTTTAATGTACACACAGTTGATATTTCGGGTTACGTGAGCGAAAAATGTCATCTGTTAAACGACAATAAAAAACAGGAACAACTGGAATTGAACAATTCGACGGCCAGTGTCGTCGTCAAATCCGTACCAATTTACGTGCACCCAGAAGGGATACAACATCAAACGACCGACAGCGCTTACTTCTGTGCAAACGGTGACGATCGTTTTTTTTTTTTTTTTGTATTTATGCATAAACAGTGAAAAGTAATATAATAAATGAATTTAAACGCGGTTTTTCGCGTGCTGTTGTCTTCTTGTCCGCAGAGCAACTGATCGTATCGACCACGTCAGATTTCCGGTATCAACACATAACGGCGCCGAAAAACCGCGACGGTATCGTGTTCGAACTGCAAGCGAAAAAGAGCGCGCACATCCTGTTGAGTCAAGAACGCAAACCGACCGCGATGATGTACCAGATAGTGCTGGGAGACTTGGACAACACGATTTCGTGGATCGGTCGAGGAAAACACGGTACCCGCGTGAATTATTATTATTATTACGAACGGACGTTTTGATTCGAATCAAATGAAAAAAACGTCTCCGTTCGTTGATATTTATATCGTTTTGTCTTGTTCAGGAAACGGCGTGCATTTGACGAGCCGCAACACGCCCGGAATCCTGTCCGAAGAAGAACCGCGCACGTTTTGGATCAGCTGGGAGAAAGGAGTGTTGGCCTTTGGCTACGGTCAAGAAATCCATCAGTACCCGTTGCTCAAGTGGAACATGGACAAAAAGATCAAAATAAACCACATCGGTTTCGCGACAGTACTCGGCACCACCGGCCAATTCCGCGTGTGGAACTACAACGACGAAGCCGGTTTCTCTCAAGTGCTGCACCTGGAAACTCCCAACTCGATGATATCCGGATCCGAATCCGGCACGCTGGTCGTCACCGGAGGACTGAATTTCCCGTTCTTCGTACAGAAAGAACCGAAATTCTCCACGAGGTACTATAATTACTATATCTTTGATACAACCCCCCCCGTGTACGTATAATATTTATCGTGTGATTTCCATAGCTTGGTATCGTTCCTGTCCACTTTCACGCCACTGCTCACGTCCGAACACAATAACAACGGTACCGAAGAGAAATCCTTGGTCGATTTACTGTCCAAGAGCATACCCGTGCTCCTGTCCTATCAGAACGCCGACGGATCGTTTGGAGACCATCCGAACGTACCGTGTTATTGGTAATAATAAATCTGTGTAAGACCGTTATTTCACGCACTAACGTCACGGTGTGAAATTGTCCTGGAAACGCGTGTAGGTGCAACGTCCGCGTGCTGGAAATATTGTGGAGAAGCCAGTCGCACGTCGGCGTAGATTCGGATTTAATCAAAGGGCTAAAAACGTGGATACAAAAGCAAGTGTTCGACGGATTTTCCACTACCACTGGTGATGATGGGTCCGACCGGGAAATGAATCAAATAATTTGCGCGGCCGACACTTTGGCCACACTCATGGAACTGGGCGTAGAATCCGAAGTACGTGTAGTGTAAAAAAAAACAAAAATAATAATAACGACGAATTTTTTTTTTATTTACATACATATTATTATTATATATATATATATACGTTAACAGATCGATTCGAAAATTGCAAATCACACTAAATCGTTTATCGAACAACGCTTAGACTACATCGTAAAACCGTATCCGCTAGCTATATCCGCCTACGCGCTGATGATGTCCAACAGCAAATTTGCGAAAAAAGCCTTAACGAAATTACAGTCTTTGTCGACTAATCAAGAAAGCGAATTCGGATGGCCCAAGGTTCATCCCACGTCCGATTGGTACGATGACGTGGTCCCACAAAAAACAGGTGAAAACACTGATTAGTGGTACACGTGTCAGTACCTCAGTATATTAATTAAACAGCTCGTTTCGAATACATTCGCGTGTTCTGTTTCAGTCTCGATCGACGAGTTCAAAGCTTCGTTGTACTGTTTAATGATCCACTCGGAAAAACGAGATCTGAAATCGTCCGAACCCATAGTCCGTTATCTATACTACAGAACCAAGATCTTGGACACATACCCCGAGGTACGAATTTCAAAGGGAAATTAAGAAATATTTTTTCTTTAACTCGTACGCTTTTTTACGCGACTATCGGTTTTTCTACTCGTTACAGTTAGCGTATCTCGCTGTGAAAGCGTTCGCCATGTACGATAAAATCGGATCGGACCCTCATAGGAAATTAACGATTTCCCTTGCTACGTCCGGCATGGAATTGACCGATACGTTGGAGTTCGACCCGAGCACAAAATCGCAATACTTACATTTACCGTCTTTGCCGACAAAAGTTTTCGTCTACGCTACCGGAGCTGGATGTTCAACGATACAAGTGCGTATAGCGTATATAGTTCTTTACGATTTCTTTACAACTCTACCGAATAAATTAGTATAAAAATAATATACTTGCGGTATCTCTCCTATTCCTACTTCTCGATTGGTTTTCAAATATATATAATATATACTCACCGTTTTTTTTTTTATTCAAATATCTTTTTGAATCGTTTATTTTCAAGGGAAGAGTGGTATACTCTACGTACACCACTGCGGATAACGATAAGAGAACGTTTGATCTGTGGTCAGGAGTAACCGACGTCATACAACCGAGCAAAGGATTTACCGACGAAACATACGGACACACCATAACGTTGAGGCTAAAGACGTGCTTCAAGTACACACACAAAAAAAAACATGTTGCTCGTGACGAAACACGTTTAACACGTCTTTCGATCAATTTTTTGCAGGATGAATAACGAGACGGAAGACGCGGTACGTCTGGAAGTGAAACTTTTCTCCGGCTACTACTTCGACAAGATAACGTCGACCAGCGTGTCGGACGTGCACCACGATTCGCATTCCAATCATATTTGGTTCGTCTTCGCGAAGGTATGTCTTAGATTTTCAGTGTAGTCGTAGAGTTTTTTTTTTCTTTCTGCGGTTGAATCCAAAAACGAGTTGTGTACTGCTTCAGGTGAAAAGCGGTTGCGTCGTGTGCGTGTCGTACACGGCCAAGAGTGTGCAGAAAGTAACTGGTCTACGGCCGGCCGTGGCGAAAGTCTACGTCGTGTCCAGACCGGACCAGAGCTCGTACAGATTGTTCCACGTGGACGAAGAACAAAATCCGTTGGCCGAAGGATTGACCGACATGCAAATCGCGGACTGGATAACCAACGATTCGAACGGTAAACATTACATACACGTCATTGAGATACACTTCAGAAAAAAAAAATTAATCGTTTATTAAACGAATGGATTTTACAGTGCATTTCATCGAACACCGTTTTGTACGTAAAACCGTTCCAGGGCGAATTGGAAAAATATAATTTTCTTTTGCTCTGAATTTGCATAGCGGTTTTTCCCGATAACGAAAAAAAAAATCCGATGACTTGTAAATTCGACCGTTTCATTATTAGCAGAGTACGATATGTAATGCGGAGTAGGGCAGTGAATTTTAAAATAACTCTATATAAGAAGTCTACGAGTGGATTTTTTTCTCTCAAATTTATGTAAAACCGACTTACAAAAAAAAACATTAAAGAAAAACGTTTTCTGCCGTTTAATTTTTATAAACGTTATCCGCAAAATCGGGCATTTCGTGTAATCCCCGGTCTCAACGTGCAACTAAAAACTGGACTTATCTAGCAGCATTTGCCGAGTGATGCGAGTCGATCCACGATTACTAATAAATAATAATAGTGTACGAAAAAAGGCAATTTTAACAGTCAATTACAGTTCTATTTTTTTACAGGCCTCTTTGCCGTATATGAATTCAATTCTGATTAAACATTTTTCTCTTTTCGAATTTCACTATAACAGTACACTGCACCCGTTGTCACACGTTCTTATAGCCATACATCACACTCTTTTTTCCCCGAATTTTCCGCTAAAATACTCGGTGTCCCATTGCGTGTAAGGCCGAATAATATTCATTTCGATAGATCCGATTTTCATTTTTTTTTTTTTTGTTACTTGATCATCATCATAGGTTTGCCCGTGGAGAACAACAACGGCCCGTGCAAGTGTAACGACCGCTGCGAAACCGAAAAAACGATAATAGTTTCGAGCGCGCCGGTTACCTCATCGTCCACGACGATCGGACCCACGACGACCGGACCCACGACGACCGGACCCACGACGACCGGACCCACGACGACCGGACCCACGACGACCGGACCCACGACGACCGGACCCACGACGACCGGACCCACGACGACCGGACCGACGACGACCGGACCGACGACGACGACCACTTTGCCAGAAGACGTGCAGGAAACGACCACCATAGCGGCCACGTCGACGAGTACGGGAGTAGGACCGACGACCCAGAGAACGGTACCGGGGCTGATACCGATGAAGACGAAACGCGCGCCGGTCAAATCGACCGGGAACGTGGTCAGGAACATGAAGAAACCGAACAAGAAGAACGACAAGGAGAAGGAATCCGGTTCGAAGCACAGGACGAGCGACAGCAGCGGCGGCGCGGACGCGGTCGATCCGGTGCCGGTCGGTAACGCGGACGCCGTTGCCGCGGTGTTGGTCGCCAAGACGGCTACGAAAAACGGCAAACCGATCGCGACGAGCAAGCCGGCGGCGGCGACCACCGCTACGGCGGCGAAGGTCACCGCCACTACGGCGCGGCCTAACGACAACGGTTTGAAATCCACGACGAGCGCTACTCCAACGACGACCATCACTTCTCCTTCCGCCAAACCTTCTACGACCACCGCCGCCGCCACTTCGTCGAAGACCACGCCGGTGGCCGGCACGTCCACCACCATAGCCCCCGCCGGCACGTCCACGATCAAAGCCCCGCCGGCACGTCCACCACTTCCACCAAACCCTCGGTAACGACAGCTACCCCGAAGGACGCCACCGGTACCACCAAGCCACCGACGACGACGGACAAACCGCCCACACCCGGTTCTACGACGCCGGTCGTCGACCTCATACTGGAAGCGAATCGGAAGAAAAAGATCGCCGAGGACGAAAAGAAGAAGGACTCAGCCGCGGCCGACCGATCTTCTTAATTCGTTCGGTCGTGTTCGAAAATATGAATTGCTCCAAAAAAAAAAAATTAAAACACGTCCGTTTTTCACTCCAAAAAAATCAAAATCACGCTGCTGCAATATATTCTAACCTCCGCGGTATATATTATACAAATTTGAGAGCACTTTCGCTATTTAGACGCGGGTTTCTTCTATCGATATCATTTTTTTCCTCTCATTTAGACATTTGATTAGACAGCGCGACGAAACAATATTTAAAAAAATTATAATTAATTAACATTTTTTAAAATTGTTTACAATCCGATAATCGTCGTGCAAACAATTACGGATTCACTCACATACATTTATAGAACGTTTCTTCATTTTTTATAGATGTCGTCGGAACGCTGATAAAATATATAACCAGTTATTGAATTTTTTTTTTTTTTTTTTACTCTCTTTTTTCCATATTATATGTATAAGAGGTATATTATATAGACACCACAGTCCACAGTTTTTTTTTTTCTTGACATTGAGTGACAATCAACACATAGATGAATCGAGTTTCAGACGTTACCTTATAGTCTTGTTTATAGCATTTACGCGTCTCCGTTTTTATTCCCAAAATTTTAATGATAAAGATGCTCAAAATAATATATACTTAAGTATACATATAATATATATATATATACCACCTATATATAAATATGCCAATTTTTAGATACACGTTTTGGTGCTAGTTGGCTAGTCAATTCGTTTTTCTGTCCAAAATGTTATACGAACGTCCGTATTGATTAGATTTTCGTGAAAACAAAAAAAAAAACCAACCAAACGGATTTTTAAAGAAAAAACTAGTTAGAGTAGAATAATAAAAAAAAAAATTATGAAAATATATACGAAAGCAATATAAAACGTATGTTTGCTTTAATAAATTAGATAATTTTGTTATACATAAGGAAACTATATTTACTATATTATATTACGGATATGGTAAAATAAATAGTATTTTTCGTATTTCAATAATAATAATAATATATTGCACCTTTATTATTATCCGACACAATAAAAAAAAATAGGCACTGAATTTTTTGTTTTTTTTTTTTTTAGCGTAGTGTTGTTCAATGTCGTTTATTATCTGCACGCGTATATGTATCAACAACACAATTTATTATTATTATTATTATTAATTCTTACTTTTATTGTTTTTCTAACGTACTTTTTACTATATGATATTAAAATGTATAATTTATCGTGTGCACGTGTATACGTATGTATAATAATTGTTCAACCACAGTAGTTAGTTAACCGCAGAAAGTTTTCCGATAAAGGCGTATAATTACACTGTAGAAAACGTAAAACTAAATTTTATTATACAAAAACGATATTATTAGGCGTTAATATGTATTTTTTTTTTTCAACAGTGTTGATATCTATAAATATAAATATTATTAGAGTTGAACGTTTGTCGCTATATAAAAACACTCCGTGTTTCTTCATTTTACGCGCCGTCGTCGTTTACTACAATTTATTTTTTTAACAATCTAAACGGTTTTTAGATAATATATAATAACATTTACTATATATGTATTGTGTATATTATTTATTTTCCATTAAAAATTATATTCTTTTACCTCGTCATCGCAGTAATAATAATAATATTTATATATATATTATTATTATTATTATTATTATTATTATTATTATTATTATTATTATTATTATTATTATTATTATTATTATTATTATTTATTAATTATAAATTATTATAAATACATTATATTATGTAGTGTGCTGTCGTTGGATGCGTCAAGACTTTTGTATTTATCATATAATATTGTTGCAAATAAAACGTGCAGCAGTAGCGATGCTCAGATTCTACAAGAGCATTTCAGAATATTGTACCGCGTGTTGAGAGGACAGTATTTTAGATTCGTTTAACCGTGTTTTTAATTTCCTCTATTATTGTGGTAAACAATAATAACAATAATAATAATAACAGTAATAATTTTGATATTAATATTATAAACGCGATTTTTACACACCGCCTCTCCGCGGACACAAAACGCAAAATATTGCGAGCGCGCGCGCGCGCTCGGTGTACGCGGTGGTCTACCTATATCATAATATATATTATATTATATTATTATACAATATATAAATAAGCACGTATACCTACTACACTCGCGGTTGGGGGAGGGGCGACAACAGTAGCGAAAATGCGCATTTACGCCGTACAAACAATGTTAGATATCAATATTTTTTTTTTTTTTTTTATATATAATAACGAAAACTTAATGGTCGATTCTCGGCGCTCATTTCCCCAGCAATATCTTTCTGGTGGCCCCGAAGTTCTGACCGGCTTGCGTGGCTCCCTTGTTCGTGCCGGCCTGAAGTCCGATAACGCCCTCGCCGGCCCGCAATTGCGTTTCGGTCCATTCGCGTTTGTTCTCCTCGGACGGCCTCGGTCCCAACGAAGGACCCCTCCATTCCGGATGCTTGTACGCCTGAAAATCGTATGGACCGGTATTATTGTCGCGACGGACGCAGGATCGTTTGCGCCAGCGTCTAAAACAGCACTTGTTGCGATTTGCGACACGGTTACCGGCACTGGGTATATATGGTAATATGCGATTACGTCAATACGGTTCGTATCGTGAGGTATGCGCAAGGCCGGATTAAGGGGGGGAGGATCTAGACGAGGCGGCAGCCCTAGGACCCTCGCGTCTCCCAGGATAGCAGGGGCCCCGTATGAATCTAATACACAATACAGATTTTCATTATATTCATTACGTTAAAAGGGCCCCATCACGAAGTTCAGCTCCGGGACTCACTGGGCTCTTAATATATACGCCAAAGTATATCCGAAATACCGAAACAAAAAATACACGTGCCGCCTCTAAAAATCAGTTTTGACAATAATCTGGAAAACGTGACTATACCCCGAAATGCGCTTCAACGGTCTTACTCCAGATGGTTTCCCGTGACGAACTGGAGTTAATTTTCGATTTGCGAAGTACTCGACTATAATAAATCGTAAAGTCTGGAACGATTGAAAAAAAAAAACCTCGTCTTCACACTACGTAGGTAGTTAAAGAAATATACGATAAAAATGACGTAAAATTCACGTTTTCGAAGTCAAACAAATTGCCAAAATTGTTTTTCAGACGTGTAACGCGTGGCTTTTATTTATTTATTTTTTGTTTTCGGTTTAGTTTGGCGCGAGTCTCAGTAAACGTACACACAAGCGTAGGACGGCCCTACAGCTTTAACAATAATATTTGTTCGGCCGAATTCATTCGGTGAACGACCTGAAAAAAAAAACATATATAACCGTAATCGCGCGTACGCATTGTCATATTATATCCGTCACGTTATTCCGAAATATTGTCCACGCACATTTTCCTCGGCTCACTCGTTACGAGAAACATTACACTGGTGTACCGTTTGAAAAAAGAAACGACCTCGACGTCAAACGGGTTCCATATAGATTATTATTATTCAAAGCCTTATTGAGGGAATGACAGCAGTCCATGAGCGCGCAATTTCTGATTCGTACGTACCGTCCGACCGATGGCGAATATGGTCATGGTCACTCTGTAAATGTTTTTCTGCTCCCACAAGTCGACTGTCTGGAACAGATCTACGTCCGGGACCCCGTACTCGATGCAGGCCTTTTGAAACCTGTAAAATGCACGACGCGTACGACCGACCGTTTGGTAAAATGTAAATAATAATTTTTTTAACCGAATATTTTTAGACGAAATCTACAAAACGTGTTATTATAGTCTGCACGGGCGAATCCGTATTTTTCGAGAAAATAATAATACAATGCGTTTTCCATCAAAATGATTCGTCCGATTTGAAAAGAAAAAAAACGTATTTATTGTAAAACTTGTGTATTTACAAGTCAGAGCTCTCGAAACAGAAGGCGCATAAACGGTATGCGTTCTATGTACAACCCCAAAGCAAAAAAAAAATTTCGGACTGTAAAGTGGTCCGGAGAGTACGGGACGACCGATGTGGCTGAGAAATCTACGGACTTCTACGAGCCTACGTGGTGGTGCCTCGTCTTTTGGAAGAAGGAAACCACCTCCGTCGGCTTGCAGCTATGAGACTATCTCTTTTTTATTATTTTCTCTCGTTTGTAAGAGTATGGAATTACCGCCGCGTTGCTACTGTATTTCCACCGAAGACAAACGGTCAGCGGTCCGCGCTTTCTCTCTTCCAAACGGAGCAGAAAACGTTATTGTGTTTAGGCCTTTTCACTATAAAATCGAATCAGATGTACCTAGACACGATCTATTGGGGAGGGGGGGGGGTAAAGGGGGAAGACGAAAAACTTGAAAATCACCACTTTCAGATGGTTGGTTGGTAGTTCGTTCACCACGAACTACGGGGTTCCGACATTCATAAAGCCCATCGTCCGAAATCGGACGTATCGTTTTGTGAAACGTCCCGTATATTATAATGTAATACGCGTACTGGCTTATGTTGTCCATCATTTTATAATCGCCGCCGGTAGTGTTGATTTTGGGTATAATACCCGGTGCCAGTTTGTTCATCAGCTTACACAGAATCACGCCGTCCCTGAGCGCGTACTCGAACGGTAAACCTATAAATAGAACAAGTACACGACCGGGTATAAGCGGGATTATGATTTCATCGCGCAACATCGTATAACAAATTTATTGTAATAATAATAATAATAATAATCTGCTTGCCCGATGGAAACTTCTCGCCGATCACCGTTTCGATCCATTTTTGAGCTTCTACTTCTTGGTCCACGTCTCGTTTACCGGCAACCTGAAACGAGACGAATTCTCGATCGATAACATATACTGTTTATTATCCACTATTATTCTTTTATGCATATATTTTCTCGAATTTTTTGCATGACAATTGAATACCGATATATACGCATTACAAAACCTCCAGTTTTGATTTATGTATAACGACAGTGACGACGATACTGTCCGCGCGGCATAATATAGTAAATCATTACCATGTTTGGACAACATTCGATCCAACTATATACGGTGCGCAAATCGCATATACATATATATATATACGCGTGTATTTTTTCAAGGTCTTTACGCAATATAGCGCCAAAAGAAATACTGCAAAAACGTTCGTTGTTATTATATAATTATTTTTCTGAAAAATAAATTTCTACCCAAAAATTAAACTGTTCTAAAAAAAATATATATATATATAACGTTTTTCGCGTGATAAATCGATTAAAATGATTTTTTTTTTTTTAAATATTGAGAACGATAAGAAACGGTTTCTGTACGTTTGTTTAACTATTTTACCCTGCCGACGATTATTATCAGTCACGCAAAGGATGGTTTTAACGACTGGAGACGTATTTCACAAAGTCTTACCGGACGTGAACGTTCGATTAATCACAGGAAAACAGTTTGTCTAATCGTTCATTGGAAAAATATTAGGCGTGTGCTGATCAATACACAGTACCTATTGCAATATGCATAAAAAAGAAGTGGATTATTGGAGAAATGCGCTAAAACGAACTACTGTTGCGAACAAACTTCTTTTTTTTTTCTATTTATTATTGTAATAATTTGTTATTAATAAACGTAGTTTTCCTTCGCGCTTAAAAAAAAAAAAAACTGTTATTTCTCAGCACTAAAATCGTGCTAATTTTACCGGTTCATAACTACTGGGAAAATCGAAAAACGGCCACATTACCAATATATTATAATGAATTTTCGATCGGTAAGCCAATCAAACGAATTTACGGTACGCGAACAACGAGTCAATAATTCTTTAAACGTGATAGAATAAAAAAAAAATTCAAAAAATTCACGAGTTAAAACGGGAACGGCGGTCTCTTGAAGATCAAAGTCACCGGCCTCAAAATCTCTAAATCGGGCTCTGATCGATGACACGTGTACCGAAAAATTCGTACGAATTCATAATACGTATATACACGCAATTATAACAGCAGGCAATCAAAACGTTATCCGCGATCGCTGAGATATTTTGATATTCTTATGATATCAGAAAAAAAAACTGACCGAGATCCAAGTTCTATTTGGGAAACGCGCGTTTGATTGTCTGCCAATTACACTATTTATTTCGCATAAATAAAATCCGATAATATCCGAAATACCGTTGCGCTGCTGTGTTGAATTGGCACGCGACGCGGGACGATTCGCATTTTGTGCACCACCCGAGGACAAGGGGTTACCTATATATCGCGTTACCGGGTCCGTATTATAATCCAACTATATTTAAATATTTGATAATTTTCAATTACGACACGCGTAACGGAGGCGAATAATTCGCGTAAATCAATATTTTAATATTATTACGAACAGTCGTACGCGCAGAACTGACTGGACACTGCAGTGCGAGGCATGACAACACGTATACAACCAATAATAAATGAGGAAACTTTTCTTTTTTTTTTTTACAAAAATCGTCTAAAATTATCTTTCGTTTGATTAATCCGTCGCCTTGAACCGCATTCAAAAAAAAAAAAAAACGCGAAGGGATATTAATGCAGTACACACGTTTCTATATATTTAGATCACCAGATGACCGACCGACCGCGGTCGTCGCGGCTCCTGCGGCGGCGTATTACGACGTCGAGTCTCCCCGCCGACGAACGTCAACGACTGAACAAAATAACGCGCTTTCGGGGGAAGGATTTACGTGATATTAATAAAAAAAAAAAAAAAAAAATCTCTGAATAAAAATACAGTCATTATAATACGGCTACAGCGACCGTGACCTTACACGAAAAATATAAATAATGTTTTAACAGTAACACGACGTTGTCCAAAACGGTGTGAACCGCGAGAAACGATTCGCGTCCCTGAAATATATGACAATATAAATAACGCGGAGATTCGTTTCGTTCGCGCATATTAAAATATAAGGTTTTTTTCTATATATATATAATATAATTTATGTCAAAATCAAATTCGTTTCGCGGATAAGAGACTACGATTGTATTTCGTATTCGATCGAATCCCTTATTTTACTGCAAAACTAAACTGTTTAAACGCACGTAGTCTTACGACCGCGTCGTTTTCATTCGTCGGGTAAAAAAGTCGTGTTATCATTTCTTATACTCTGGAAATTCGAACGGGCCGCCGTCATATAACATTGAAAACATATTACAGTCCAGGACTTATTCTAACGGACTTGTGCAGTAGGACACAAATTGAGGAAATTTTTCAAACGGTACTTTTGACTCCATGAATTTGGGCACCCCACAACAGTTATACACGTATGTGTTTAAAAATTGAAAAGTACGTATAAAATCTAGTTCTACTCCAGTAATATTTTTTATAATTTCGTATTTATATATTAAAAAAAAACAATTTCTATTATTATTTCGATTTTTGAACAAAAAAAAAAAGAGCCCGTTATCTTACGCGCCACGCGCGTATCACGTACGCAGTGCTAGGTTTTAAAAATTATTAGAAGAACATATGTAGAATAAGGAGTAAAATTAAAAGATTTTTAAAAAAAAACATGTGGTTTTTAATTAAATCTCGACGAAATTTGTTTAACTTTTGGCCAGTAGGAAAAAATCCTTAGAACAAGTCAACAATAAGCATCACTCGAAGGTCAACCGTGTATACAAGTACGTAAAATCATCATTTATATACACGCCAAAAAATATGTCGCTACAATACAAATATTATCGGGGAAATATACCGATTTAATTAATAAATCTCGAAATAAAAACTTTTTTTTTCGTGCGGTCATTTTAAAAAGCCTGCGGAGACCTGAACGCGTGAAATTTTCGTTTTTATTTTCATCGCACGAACCTCGTGATTTAATTTGCGAACTCGGTAAAAACACGGAAATCATCGACGGATTCTGATAATATATAAATACGTTATCATATTACCAGGGCGCTGCGGAAGTCATATATATAGGAGCTAGAAAAAATATTACGCGCGAAATACGCTTTAAATCGATTAACATAAAAAAAAAAAATGGAAATACATGAAAACTATAATAATAAACGAAATAAGCCGATATAAACCCGTTAGCGATTCAAATTAATACACAGGACGAAAAAAAAGAAATTTTGTCGCAATTAAACGGCGCTCGTTATTCTACTCGTCGTCCTTTACCTATATACTTATACATTTTTTTTTTCGACCGCGTCTCGTAGAAAAATAAAACAATTATTTTGGCGAAAATATTCGAAAATTAAAAACTACGTTTTTCAAACGTTTCTTTTCAAACTCGCCGTATCGTTTGCGCAGGTCCTTTATAAATCGAAAGAATACTCGCGAGCAAAAAAAAAAACCAAGCAAATCATTTCGAGCATTGCAGCGTAATTATACACACTTATTTCCGTTCGAGTTTTGGAAAGAAAGAAAAAAAAAAAGGAAAATAATATTAAACTCGACATTTCGAATAAAACGGTAAAACACGCGATTTTATAATGTCCTCGCGACTGCAGCACAAACGACATTCCAGTTCGATTCATCATTTTTACCCCGAACAGAATTTCTACAGAAACTGTGCTCTTATTTAAACGTTCAGGAACACTGCACATTTCAGTTGTCGGTTTTAAATGAATAGTAGTAGGTACTACTCTATACGAGGCGCGTAAAATATTTTTAAAAAAACGTCGTGTTTTCAACGCAGACTCGACATAACAATGTTATAAATTCGAGATAAAAAAAAAACCGCCACCATATTCGAATCGTTGCAGCTGTTTTTTTTTTTTTAACTCTCTTTGATAATAATATTCCGCAGAAAATTTTTTTTTTTTTTTATTACCGTTCCGACGCTAACATATTATTATATGCATTTTATTATTTATTATTATTTACACTCGGTAATTTACCTGCCACAAAGGACGTCCGCTGGGCATCGCGTATTTAGTAGTAGTAGCGGCCCGTTTGCCCCGAATTCAATGTGAATGATATAAGGAAACGAGAGAATATTATTACGGAAGAACAAAAAAAAAAATTAATTTTCGATTTAAACGATTCGAAGTGAGTAACGGTATTCGTGTGTCCGTCGGATAGCTGCTAAACAGTGATTGCGCGCGAAACAGGCGGTTACACTGACCGGTGCCGCGGATTTTCTCGGGTTTTTGGGGAGGGCGCGTTCGCACGCGCGTGAATCCTTCGCCGGTCGCGCACGCGCGCGCACCTCGCAGCGACACGACAGGACGACCGCCCACGCCATATTATACTTACCTCATATAACGCAATAATAGAACAGGGGGAGGGAAAAAAAATTCGACAAATTGTTAATAAAATGACGTCATACGAATATGTTTATATATATATACTTACGCTTTATTTTCTCTCTCTAAAAGATACAGGCAGTGCGCCGCGTCTCTTAAATCATGGGCCTGTGGGTCCCGGGCCCGGGGTGCCCGAATTCTAAGGGCCCTCGTTTACAAAATGCGCAATATATTAATTGTTTTTTTTTACTCAGATATTTTGAAAAATAAATCTCGAACGATAAAAAAATATATATTTAAATTTCAAAATATTAACATTTCGAAATTATATCGCAATAAACTATAAAGTAACAGAGATTCTAAAAAAAAAAAAATTGGCATTTTAGTTTTTTATTAATAAAGTATAATTTTTAACAGCCAATATAATGCGTTGTGCGTTAAAAAATATATTTATATGAATACATTCATAATTTATGTATACTTAAAGGCCACCAAATATTTTGGGCCATTGGTCCTCGCGCATAACCTATTAAGACGGCTCTGCAGGATTCGGGTCATGGGTCCAATTATATGCGTTAACGATTATATCCGCTTTGAATTCCGTTATTTTCACAAACTTTTGTACAGAAAACAGAAAAGCATATATTTAAATCGCTTTGCGACGTAACGTGCAAAACGCAAACAAAATTTTCTTTTTTTTTTCTTTCCTATAAACTCTGGAAAATTGAACTTTCAAACAAACTGGACGTTCTGCATATTATTCAGAACTTATAGGAAAAGATTTTTACCTCACAATACTCCAACGCGATACGATACGCAGCTACATAGCCGTCCCGAGGGGGGACAAATGGGGCAAGTGCCCTAGGGCGTCCAAAGTATTATGGATGCATGGGGCGTCAAAAAAATGAATGACAAAAAGAAAAAATTTGTTGTTTTATTTTAAATATTAATTTCCTTTGTATCTATATGATGATTTCGAGGATGAGTGTATTTACTGTCAAAATATATAAAATTATAAAATTACGTTAGTTATAAAAATTTTTTTTGGGGGTCAAATATTATTGCCCTAAGGCATTATTTTGGTGATTAGGACGGCACTGCGCAGCTATATAAACGCACTGGATTCGACGACTCCCCCTTTCCAGTAATAATAAATCTTTCCGAGCCGTTTTAAAATGACAAAATTTCATTATTCTCGTCAGCTTCGTAACAGCAGAGTTACTCGGGGGAATTTTTTTTTTCACACAGAAACGCGTGTATATGTTTCTCAAAAAAAAAAAAAAAAAAAAAGAATTATCGAGAAAAAGTTTTTAATTACCTGCAGAACTGCGATCGGAGTAAAAATTACCTACCAAGTATGCTCGAGGACAGAATATATTATAAGACGGGGAAAAAAAAAAGTTAATTAATGAGCCAATATTTATTATATTATATCGTCATTGACTTCGTATCGCGATACTGAAAACAATTTATTCCGTTTGCAGAAAAACGCTCATTTCTAGCTCCATCACAAATCGACATACGCATAGAATTGTATGTACACCGTCGGAATAAACCGAAATCTTTTTTTTTTTTTTACGTATAAACGAGTGAAAAAAAACACGTTTTAAAGCCAAACACTTCCAGTGTAAATAAAAAAAAAAAATTATTAAACAAATAAACGATTTTGAAAGCGAGAACATATTTTTCGATCGTATACCGCGCAATAATTTAATACGCGCGCGATCTATTTCTGATCCGTGAGTAATACAAAAATTTGCTCAGAGCGAAAATCCTGCGCGATGATCTACTATACTATTACTACGCGCAACAATTAATGATGTGTTATTCTAAACTATTTTTACTCGAGCACATTTTTCGTTTTTTCTTTTTTATCGTATATACGAGAAGAGAGTATAAAATAATTATTATATTAATATATATATATCGCCGCGAGAGAGTTAACGTCGTTTTATCGTGTCTGTCACGCCAGCTATATTGAAAAAAAAAACGGGGGCGCGATGGTGGTGACTCACTGTAAGAACAAAACCGAACAAATCGACTTGGACGAGAAAAAAAACGCATATATTTTAAAAATATACACGCGTTAATTTCGGAGTTATTTTATTTACATAATATATTAGTCTATTTATATATATATACTCCCGACGGATCAGGTTATAGGTGACCGTATTTTAAAATGTTTTTTTTTTTTTATTATAAACGGGACTTTTATTCTATACAACCAAACCCCTGCCTATATAACACTGCAATTTTCGTTTTCACAAGAAACACGTAACGTTTTTAAAATGTCAGGAAAATCTGTATACCTATATTTCTCAAAACAACTCGTGGCGCCACTTGAACGAGACCATATAGCCAGGGGCGGACTGGGAGGCACGCGGCCCAGTATTCCACAATTATAAACGGCCCAAACTCATTTTATAACCGACCTATTTATCGATCGATTATATAAATACACCACTGGTCTTTGGATCTTTGAAAAACACAATTTACCTATTATTACGATTACAATAGTGAATAAATGATATCCCTAAAAATTTTTAATCGGTGCAAAACAAAAAAACGTAATAACAGGTCCACGAACAAAATAAAACTTATGTTAATATTCAATCTTTTTATTAGAAATAATCAATTACCTATTACCTATATTGACATATTATATTGAACCGGCCCGGTGTGCTACAGCACACTAGCACACCCTGGCCATAGCCAACGAAAATGTTAGGGCAGGCTGAAAGTATAATAATATAGAATATAAATCATAAAATTTTATATTTTAAGAAAAAATTTCGGAGAGGGGGGGTCTGAACCCAGACCTAATGATTACACTATATGTGCAGTGCAGAAAAAAAATTCGTGAAACCAAATGTACTCGTTAAAATACCCGATTGAAATAATTAATTATCGACGCGTTTACATTTCAGAACCGCGACGACGAATATTCGACAGTGAGAATTTTCACCATCGAAACACTTTCTTTTTCTGACGCGTTTCAAAATATACTATTTTCACCTCCTTTGACTGTAATCGAAGTGCTTTTTTTTTTTTTTTTATAGCCTTTGGTGGTCCAAATTCTTCCGTTCACGATATTATTGTTTCTGTATTAAACTTTAAAATAAATTTTACACAACAAATGAAAAAAAAAACCTATCAAAAGCTTTCGGCGGAAAGACAACTGTTATTTTTCTACAATATTATGCGATAATAAAATAATACGTCGTACTCGATGAGTGGCAACGGTTCGCGGATTCTTTCAAAACGGCGGAAAACAAACGGGACTCTCGAAAGCGTCACTATCCGTTCGACGCGGTCCGCGACCGAAAAAAACGAGACAATCCCGCGCGGTCATTCTAACCAAACGTAACCTTTTTCTTTTTTTCTTATAACCGCCGGCACGGGAGGGAAACGCGCATTCCCCCAAACCTAACCTAACCTAACCCAAGTTCAAAACAAACGCACGTGACGACAAAAAAAAAAAAAAAGTTCGCAGGCGCGTCTACAACAGCACTGCAGTCCGATATTCACATCGTTTATTGCTGTTATATACAGCGCGTTCGCCGGATTTCGCTCGGAACACCTGTTTTTTTTTTCCTTCTAATAAGCGTAAGTATACCAGGCTAGTGTACGTTTTTTTTTTTTTGTTTCTTTCTCGAATCCGCAGCAACGTCGCTTCGTTGCGACAACGAAAATAGTTTTATCGCGCAATAAATTATTGTAATAACACGGAATAGAAAAACACACACGCACGAGATCTACTTTTAAAACAGACGGGGGTGGGTGGAGGACGATCTGTGCAGTATTTAAACGAAACATATTATTTTTAGAACGTTCTGTATGCGTACAATCGCAGCATCTCTTTCACTGTGTGCGTCTCGGTAAATCTGTCGCGTTCTCAATTTTTTTTTATTTTTTTTTTTTTCCACTAACAATACATACACAAAGCTCGTCCTGCCGAAAATGTTTGGAGCAACTCCAACGCGTAGTAACTATACCACAACTGCGCCACCGTACTATACGTACGCGTTGTTTATTCGACCGTTAAAAAAAAAAAAACTTAATAAACGCGTTTATTATACCACCACCCGATGTGTAGATAACGTTTTAATGAGTAAAAAGTAAAACGTGCGGAACGAAAAAATTTTTTTTTTAAATACATTAAAAAATACTGAACGCGCGCTTACGCATATTTCTTCGATCGTGTATTAAAAAATCTCAACGATTTTTAAGGGCATACGTGTAAAAACTTGTTATCGTTGGTCAACTGCATTTTAACGTTTTCAAGTAAACCTATCCAAAAAAAATAGTGACAATAACCCCGAGTGCCGGATAAAAATCTAATTGAATTTCCAATATTCGGATTTTTTTTTTAATCCACAATAATTAGGTATAGGCGGCAATGGTCGTTGTTTCATTTCAATCGATAATTATTACTATAGTAATTTTTATTGGCATAAACATACAACCATTTACATTCGGATCGGAAAGTTAATAATTTTCACAAGCAATAATACTTTATTATTATTATTATTTTTACTAAAATAAGTAGTTACAATAAAATGAGTACAACGGATTCGTTTACAAATATGGCACATGAGTTTAAAATTGTTGCAAGTTTACACATAAAATTCGATCTTGTTTGAAGCGACCGAAAAAATATTCTTATTGCAAAACGTCAATACGACGCGATTACAATGATTACACGTCGAACGGAAGTCCCGTAAAAATTATACACAACAATAATGTATAAAATTAATAATAATAATAAAAAAGCTGAAAAATTTGATCACAAGAAGTAAAAAAAAAACAGTAGGACTAGTTGTATGAACAATTAATTCAGATAGGCACTAAAAACGTTTATCCGAAATTATTTTTCAAGACGTGTAAGTTTTTCTTTTTTCGTTTAAATCTAAACTAATCTAAATTAAATATTATTACACAACCAATTTCGTTTCATACACAATACATGACAGTATAAAAATACTATAATCAATCATAGACGTCTCGCAGAGTTGTAGTAACATTAAAATTAATTCAAAGGAGAACACACACGTAAGATTGAAAGGAAATGTTCATTTCAACTATTCAATATAAATTTGAAATTCTGCGAGACGTTGTGTCTTACAATTAAATTTAAAAAAAATACATCCAACGATTTAAAAAAAAAACAATATTACATAATTATTAAATAATCGCTATAGGGAATGTAAATGAGAAAAATAAGGGGGGGGGCAAGAACACAACTTATTGGAATAAAAATAAATAGGCAAGATAATAGTATACGTAATGTTTGATTTGAAAAACGCTTTTGTTTTTCAGTCAACAAATAATAATAATGCATTTAACTACCGATATAAATTGTTAGAAACACTAAAAAGATCCGAGTATTATTATTTCCATAAGATCCTGATAAAAACTAAATTAATAAAAGTCTTTAATGATTTTTTATTATTAAAAAAAAAATCATATTTGAGCAAAAAAAATATATGTATACTCTAAAAGTCTTAAGATATTTTCAAAATGTATAATAAAGAACAAATGCGCTGTTTAAAAACCTATCGATTTAGTTATTATAGTCTTTGCATAAGATTTAACTCGATTTGAATATATACTAATATTAATTGATCTATTGGCATAAAATCTATTTTTTAATATTAACACTTGTTTAGAAACAAAAAAAAAATAATGTCAATACAAATTCTCACTGTGATGTAAATTTACACGAAGAACACAATTATGATTTTATTTCGAAATATATAGAATATAAAACTATGATAAAATGTTAATAGACGTAGTAATACACATTACAGAATTATGCTTCATAACAGAACCTACATCACGACATGTAAATTTTGACGTTTTAATAATGATAAAAAAAAGTTTACAAATTGTGTACAATTAAGAACGAGGAGTTTTTGAATTAAAATTTTGTCATTTAGATAAAATAGATATTGAAATATCATAAAACGCGCGTAAGACTTAAGCAACGTTCAATAAAAAAAATTCTAAACAGTGAATGTACTTATAATAATACAACAATACAATCACGTTATTTATTATTTTTGGTAACGTTAGGTTAATTTTATTGGCTTAAAATTGACAAGAGACGCACATTACTATTACTAATCTAATTTAAATCACAAATTTACTGGTCCGTTTCAATATAATATTAATCGTAATTTGTTCGGATATTATGATTTAGAACAAGTATGTTGTTCATAGAACAAATTGGATTTAAAAACCAAAAGTTTCATCGCCTTAGAACAGGGAAAACGTTGATAACACAAAAATAAACTTAATCTAAATAATTAAAATAGCATTTTTTTCTTTTCTTTTTTTTAACTGGCATTTTAATTCACAACATTGCAATAAAAATCTGTCTAAACTGGAAATTCACAAATGGAATACAACTAACGGAATATGTACAAAAGATAATTTTTATTAAATTAATTAACTTCCGTAATCTGTATTGAAGACATTATTATTCAAATTTGAATGTACATTATTATTATCAAGCACATTTTATATTATAAATAATAAAAAACTTACAAATACGTGTTGGAATATCAACAATCGTATCCTCTGTATTCCATTACATTGTGAACTTGCAGATTTAGATCAATTTTACAGTATATTTATTTAATCGTATAACATTACACACTTATTATTAAGTTACAAATAATGAAAAACATTGTTGTACTGGTATTTTCATACAGAAATAGGAACTAATGATAATCAATGGTTAAACAATAATAAACAAAATTGTTATCTATAAGTAGTTGTTTGAATAGCTGCCGAATGTATGGAAAATAAACAACATTGAAATTTCCCTAATTTTCTTTTGAAATTTGTAAACTACACAGTACCAGTACAAAACATGTAGTTGGAAGAGCGAATTTCTCGTCATTTACCTTTATGTTTCATCGTGGCTATTTTCTGGTGACAATATTTGATTTGTCAAATTCGTACTCTGTAATAGACCTTTACTCTCCTCACTACCAGTCACTGATGTACTACTACCGGCACTGTACACGGAGTCATACACAGGATTTCCAAAGTGTCCACTAGGCTATAAATTATATTACCGATTAAATTTGTATTATCAAGAACACACCTGAACACTGTAATATCTCACTTTTTCTTGCAAAGGAAAAGCACGATCTAAATGAATATCTTCATCATCTATATCATCTTGTATGTACATTGGATTATTGACTTCTATGTTTTCTTGCATTCGAACATGCAAGAATGAACGACCTCTGTAAAAAAAAAAAAAAAAATGTATAGCACAAAGTTAAATAATTTAGCAAAATACAAATTTACTACAATTTAGCTTACCTTCTTCGAAGTTTGGTGAAATAATACGTAGTAGCAGTGATGACAATTAACAGCACTATGATTAAGAATATTACCCACAAAGCATTTATGCCGTGTTTATTTTTATTGTCTGAAGACTTGTATTCTACAATTAATTGTGTTTGACACCTATCGCCAACATAACCTTTGTCACAACTACAAAATAAAATATAAAATATTACAAAAACAATAACAATGACATTTTAATCAAATAAATTATAATTACTGGCACAATAAGCTTCCAATTGTTTCTTCAGATTCTATACATGTGCCACCATGTTGACAATAATTCAAACAAGTGAACCGTTCTGTACAACGTTGTCCAGCCCAACCTGGACTACATTTACAATTGGGTTCATCTACACCAGAATTGGTTTCAAAGTAACATGTACCATTATTATAACAATAACCCAAGCACGAGCCAGAATCAACTATTATATTACTGCAATCGGATGAACCCCAAAGACCAACACATCTAAAAAAAAAAAAAATTAACATTTTTGTATTATAAAAATGATAGAAAAACGTTTTGCAAATGATACTTTTTTCATTTTCATTTACCTGCAAGTTGGTGAACCATCGACAATAATGCAGGTACCTCCATTTTTACACATTTCTGGATGACACAAATTTGCAGTTTCTTTAAACTTATCGCACAACTGATGATTTTGATAAGGAGGACAGTACAAATGACACGCATAATCGTTCTCAGAACATGAACAATTACAAATATTTATGCTACACGTCGGGTCTTTGAACACTGGTAAGCATAAACAGGCAGTACTGTTATCTTTAATATAACACGATCCTAAAAATATCAAAATATTATATATTATGAAATAAATAATTAATATTCAATCATTTATTTTATAAACATTAAATTTAACAACCCTATTTTTTTATGAAATAAAAATATTGTCATTTATTTATTTTATTGCTCAGAAATACAGAATTTCGTTTGAAGACTGAATATGTTTAACTTCCAATCATAAAATAATTATAATAAATTAAACAATTTATTTTCTTTAGGAAAACGTCAATTTTTAAAAATTTATAAAATATCACATGCAACCAATAAGATATGTATATTTTAACGCTTTACCTCCATTTAAACAAATATTATCCACACAAGCAAGTAAATCACAACGTGGTCCAGTATACCCTTTGTGGCATTTACAAACAGGACCATTGGAATCCAAAAAGCATGTTCCCTAAAAATAGAAAAATAACGATTACATAATATAAATGAAGTATTTTTTACTTTTGTCCCTTTTAACTTTTTATCACTCACTTGAATACAATAATTATCACAATCTGATTCAGTACAAGAAGGTCCCCTATAGCCAGCAGTACACTGACATTCAACACGACCCGAATCAGATTTTACACATACTGCTCCATTTTTACAATCAATATTCACACATTTCTCACAATTTTTACCTTTTAACAAATTAAATACTATAAATATTGAACAAAAATAACTAGCTAAACACTAATTTCAATAAATATATGTATGAATAAACATAATATAAAATAATAATTTTATGAACCTGTGAAACCTGGTAAGCAGTCACATATACTGTCAATACAATTTCCATTGTTCAAACAACCGCCCGGACAAGTTCTTTGAGGTACAGGAATTTCACATTTATCACCCGTCCATTTGGGAGAACATTTACACTAATCAATTAATAATAACAAGTGTATTAATATTGAATATACAAAAACAAAAGAAAACAACAATAAGTTGCAATACCTTTGTTATAGTATCATTTTCAGGAGTTGGCCCAGGCTCAACATAACAGATACCGTTATTATAACAGAATGTATGGCATGCGTAAACATCACATGTATCTCCAGTGAAAAATGGATCACATTTACAACGTCCTAGATCTGATGTCCCATTTGATACACATACACCCATAGTGCATGACGGTTCACAAATAACAGATGGGGTTTCATTAGCAACGCATCTTATACCCTACAGATAAAAAAAATTAATTAAAGTAAGTTTATTTTAAAAAGGTAACTCACCACCATACTTACCGTCAATGTGGGTACTTCCATTTGGTCATCAGCACATAAACAAGTTCTTCTCTTGGGGTTAATACTCGGAGTACACAATGCAGTGGGATGACATGGATTGATAACACAAAAATTATTTACTGAAATATATTTAAATGTGCATTTTATAGAAACAAGAGAATAATTCGGAAATATATAAATACTTACAGTGTTTCGGATGTTTATTTTCTTGTAATATAACTAAATCAGTAGCTCTAAAGATGTTTTTCGATAAGACTGTCATATTCTTATCTCCAAACTTATCAATTTTTACGATTGTCGTCAGAAGTGATACATAAATTGAATCTTCAAATAACTCTATATTAGTTGGATGTTTACCTGTTTAAAAGAATATATTTTATAATCAAAGAGCGTATATTATACTTTATAAAAAATAAATATTATGGGCTGGTAAATATATATAAATAATCCCTGCCATTATGAATTACAACATATCTATAAATGTATAATACGGAAAATAATAGGTCAGTTGATATGCTGCAAATTAATATTCAAAAGGACATGCAATTAACATATAAACCATGCTTATTAGTTATAATTTATAATCAAAATACTATGAAAAAAAACCATCAACGATAAGTACCTTTGGCAAATTTATGTATGACTCTACGTCCTTTTCCATCCAATGAAACTGATTCTATCGTATAAGGCTTTGTATCGGACCAATACAATCGGCGAGCAGCGTAATCAATTGTTATGCCTGCTGGGCTTCGAACAGAATCACCAATAAATGTCCTTCTGTTGTAACCATCCATTGAACACGTTTCAATATGAGGTTTACGACCCAAATCAGACCAATACATTGATCTAAATAACAATAAAACAAATATATATAAATTCTATATCATTTAAGTAAAATAAATATATATTAATTATATTGGAAATTAATTTCATGTAGTGATTACATTATATAGAATAGATTTTAAATATAAAATTTGATCAAATGTACCCTGACTGAGGATCCAACACAATATTCTGTGGTTTACGATCCGCTTCAAGTTTTATTATTGTCCTTATATTTTTTCCTTCCACTGTAGCTACTTTAATGGCTTTGATTCGAGCAGTGTTTTCAATCCAATACAAATTCTTTGATATCCAATCCACAGCAATACTTTCAGGTGTACCTTCAGTTTGAACCTAAATAGAATTTATATAATTGATAATACTATAGCAACTGTTACACATTAAGAAATAAAATAATGTAATCAGTTTCTTACAATTTTTTTTACAGTATCTACATCACGAGTTGTTCGATTAGACTTGTTAACTGGACTATCAATAACTGTAGAATATAAAGCTTTGGAATTATGGTCACTCCAAAACAGAAATGTCGCATTTATTGTCCATAATATATCAATTGAATGAATTTTATGAGCCGACAGTGTAACAGCAGAATAATTAAACAAATTCTCATGCGACTTGTATGGATCAACAAAGAATATGTCTCCCTCATTGCTAGCCACAACTAATAATGCTGGAGCACCTGTCAATATTTATTATGATTTAATGTTTAATAAGTACACACAACAAAAAAATATATCCTTACCTATCGCTTGACATGATTTATTAGGTAGGGTTACACTATAACCAAGGTCACAATGACAAGAATGAGTGAAATTCTTTTTGGGTACACAAATTTGAGAACATGACCCAAACTGACATGATGTTTTATTTAGATCGCATAACTGCTCATCTGAATTATCTGAACAGTCAAAATGTCCATTACATCGAAGACGTCGACTTATACATTGTCCATTTGCACATCTGAATTTACTTGAATCGCATATTTCACTGGCACTTTCACCTAAATTTAAAAAATTTTTAAAACATTTATCTACTTACAAGACAATTGCTTAAAAAAAAAATAATTAAGAAGTATTTCCGTCTCTCAAAAAATACTCACACGCAATTTTAGTTTCATCCGAACCATCGCCACAATGATCCAAACCATCACATACATTTGTATTAAATACACAATTATTATTGTCACATCGATATTTTCCAGGTGGGCAAGCCACAAGTGCACACATAGTTCGGTTTTCATCACTCCCATCAATACAATCTTCTTCGCCATCACATCTATTTCCAAGTGATATGCAATCGCCATTATTGCAAACAAATTGACCATTGCGACTAATTGAACATCCTTTTCCAACTTTATCTGTACAATTCCACTCGTCGGAACCATCTGGACAATCTTGATCTCCATCACATCTCCAATTTCTTAAAAACATTTAAGTTTGGAGTTTCAATAACTTTACATTTTTTACATGAATATGAATAACTCACGGTGAAATACAATGGTAGGAACCGTTACAATGAAATTCACCTCTAGCACAAATCGTACGTGCATTGCATTCATTTTCATCACTATTATCTGCACAATTAGGTTTACCATCACATTTTTGACTGGCAGGTATGCATCGACTATCAGAACACCTAAAAATACATACATACATAGGCATATTTAGTCATTGTGATTTTAAAGTAAATACACTACTGAACAGCTTTTAGTATATCTTAAAAATACCTAAATTCATATTCCGTACAATTGTGTGGTGAACATCCTATTTCATCAGATCTATCAGCACAATCATACTCAAAATCACATCGCCAACGGCCTGGAATACACCTAAAATAATTGTTTTTTATAAATTATATCCAAGGACAATATTATACACACTACAAATATTTATGTACAAATAGTTTTTAAAATTCTATCCTAACTAAAAATGATAAACATAACATTTAGATTCAAACTTTAACAAAATATTATTTAAAGGTATACAAATCATTATGATAATGATATAATTATTTAAATAAATAATAATAATATTTATTTATTCATTTTTTTTTTTTTTTAATAATATTAAATTGTTACTAATTAGTATATTATTTTTAAGAAATTAAAAAAATATATATCTACTTAATTTTAACCCAATATAGCAATATTTATTAATTTTTTACTTACTTTCCATCAGCACACTTAAAATATGTTGGATCACAAGTAGAGTGAAGACAAGAAGGGGGTTCATCTTCCATATCAGGGCAATCCATTTCTCCATCACACACCCATGCTAAATGAATACAACGACCATTTTTACAACGCATCTCATCTGATGTACACGTTCTTGAAGTACAATTGTCTGGTTCATCAGAATTATCACCAAAACCACAGTCATGTTCTCCATCACACATAAATACTTTCGGAATACACTTTCCAGTAATTTCGCATTTGAACTAAAATTTTTTAAATTATTTCTCGTAATTAAATACATAAAAATTATACTCATATTCTCAAAATAAGAAAAAAATAATATTTAACCATCTACTTAAACTATAAAATATAATACCACTAAAATTTTAATTTATAAAAAAAATATATGTGTATATATAATGTAAATCTACCTCTTTTGCGCCACAAGCTTTTAATTTACAATCTTTTTCATCTTCGCCGTCCAAACAATCATTAATACCATTGCATTTCAACTGATTAGATATACATGTTGGTTTCAATAATTTGCCCAATCGAGAACCACGTTGACATTTAAAATCCGTATCAAGACATGTATACTATACAACAGTTTTAAATATTTATTTAAAATATATACAAATTCAGTAAAAGAGGTTGCAGCAAATCTGTACTGAACACTAAATAATAAATAATAAATAACAAATAATATTTTAATTACATTTTCACAATCATCTTCATCTGAATTGTCTTTGCAATCTGAAATACCATTACATATTTGTGATGGTTGTATACACTGATTATTTGTACACTGAAATTGCCCAGGTACACAATGAAAATCTCCACAATTGGCAGGCTCATCAGAACCATCTCCACAGTCATCCTAAAATAAATATTAATTTGTTAAAAAATATATTATAAAATAAAATAAAAATGATAAATTTACATGTTTATCACAATGCCACCAGAAAGGTATGCACTTGAATGTATTAGCACACACAAAATGTGATGAAGAACAGTTAGGGATACAGTTCATATTATCTGGAGCAAGAATAAAATCTTGAGGACATGCACATGTTCTACTCAAATTTGGTGATAGAAGACATAAAGCTTTGCATCCACCATTGTTTTTTTCACATGGGTTGTAAGCTCCTAAATGAAATATAATAATTAATAAGTGATAAATAAGTTACATAATATTTACAAGATATATAAATACGTCTGAGTAATTAAAAATAATATCACAATAAAAATTACTATAAAAAAATAGGTTTTTATTAAAAAACAATGTAAAAATTAAATATCATAGCTACATGTATGATAATTTTAATTTTTAAAACAAAAACAGTAATCACTTCACTTCCTCACTACATATATCACCACGAAGGCGGCAGTAGTCAAAATCCTGCTGGCATACATATAATTATACACAATATTATTATTATAAATTATTAGTTATCTGCTTTTGTGAATTATTAAATTGTTATGTAAAAGGAAAACCTAACGCCCATGTTAAAATTAATTGCATACTTATTAAAATTGTTTGTAGTTACCGTTTATTCAAATATATTTTTTATATGTTCAAATTTAAATTCATATTTTTTTTTTTTTTTAGTTGTGACTCGAATAGTAATTTATTAGCATTATTATTACCACATTTACCATCAAAATTATAAACAAATTAAATACATAGTAACATTTTACACTTGTGTCCATAAAATATCAATTATATAATTTCATATTTATTATTTACTTGATGGTTGTAACAAAGGATGTACAACTTTTATATCCATTGGCTTGTGAGTAAGTGATGTAACATTTTGACAATCCTGACCTGAATATTTATGACATCTATGAATACTTTTTGTTTCCCAATCAGACCAATAAACAAAATTTTCAAATAATGTGATTGCGAAGATATGGTGTAAATATATGGCAGGATTCATTTCTAAAAGGCAATTTCAAGTAAGTTAAACATAAATAATATGTATTTATAAATAACAGATATTTACTTCTACTCATGATTATACGTCTATTGTTTCCATTTAAGTCGGAATAAGCAATATAGTCTTCTTTTGCATCAGCCCAAAAAAGTTCTTCTGTTGCTAAACTTACTGCTAACGCATTAGGCCAACCAAGTGATTCATTCAAAATAGCTCTAGGTTCACTACCATCCATTCCAGCCTTACCAATATAAGGCACTTCTCCCCAATCAGTCCAGTACATATAACCTCGAATAGGGTCTAAACTAATAGCTCTAGGTTCTTCTAGGTTTTTATTTATTATTACTTTTCTAAATTGACCATTTAGCTTAGATACTTCGATTGTGTCTTTGCCTTTGTCACACCAGTATAAGTTTTTAGCTACCCAATCTACAGCAATACCATCAGGACTATAAATTGCTGGGCCATGTAATCGCTAAATAAACCATAAAAATTAATGAAAATGTACAGATCAACTGTTCATTGGAATAGAAAAAATATACTACCTCAGGTGACTTATCCTTGCATTTTCGTTTAATTGTACTCCCTTGATTAGTAATATCAGACCAATAAAAACAATGATCAGAATAGTCATAATCAACAGCAACAGCATTAGTTAAATTGTGCACTAACATTTCAGTTTCCATTCCTCGTAAATCAATCTGTTTGATGTAATGTTTGTTTGCAAAAACTAACATTGGTTTCTCAACTAAAAACAAAAGTAATAATAACAATAACAATAATAATAATAATAATTGATAATATATTTCACCAACACTCGTCCTTAATTTTATGATACTAATAACAAATTGAAATTATATTATTAACATATTAAAATAAAAAATATTACTTGTTGAAGCTTTACATGAATGGCCATCTGGTAATAATGTATACCCTGCAGTGCAGTCACATTTAAACGATCCAATTGTGTTATAACATATTTGGTTACAAGGTTTTGTAATTTCAGTAGAAGTACATTCATTAACATCATGGCATAAAGATCCTATAGATTTATAGCCAGGATGACATTTGCACTCATATCCAACAGGTCGATCAATGCATATATGCTCACAAGGCCTGACAATTGTCATAACATTTTCCAATGCACACTCATTAAGGTCTAAAAAATAATAATTTCTTGTAATTAATTTGTTATGTATATAATTGTATAAAAATAAGTTATATATATATTAAATAAAATAATTTAATAATTAGGAAAGAGTTGTACAATAACCAATTAAATTTTTACTATTTTAGTTTCTTTTTATGCCTCTACATTATATACTTGCATTATTACTTACTGCTTTCATGAGCATTAATACAATGTACAATATGAATTTAGCATACATAAAATTCCCCAAAATAATTTTAAATTTAAAATATAGAATGTAATAATAAAATTATATCTAATAATTTTATTAACTTTGAATTTAAGAGTTTTTATATGCTAATCTATTTTGTGAAACACTGAATTATGTATTTTAATAAAATTAATAAAATAACTAAATATTTGTTCATTTAAAGTTTACATTATCGATTTATATTGAATAAGGAAATATAATAACACCAAATAGTTGTTTTATAATTAGTTACTACTATTTTTTTAATATCCATGAAATGTTAATTTTGACTAATGTTAGTATACAATATTAGTAATTACTGATTAATATAGAAAAACATTATAACCGTCAATTATTAATAAATTATAAATAAATAATAGTTTTTAATACTCACTACATTTATCTTCATCACTAAAATCTCCACAATCGTCTTGTCCATTGCAAGTCAAATTTGCATGAATACATAATTTATTATGGCAATAGAAATAATTAGGCCATGAACAACTCTCATTTTTAAAATGTTCTAGAAATTTTTTTTTTTTAATACTTCAGTGATATTTTTAATGATTACTTGAATACTTACTACATTCATCTATATGCACATTTTCATCAGAATTGTCACCACAATCATTTTTACCATTACATACATCAGAACGTAAAATACAGGCACCATTTTCACATGCAAATTCATTAACTAAATCACAAACCTTACAATTATTAGGCTCATCTGAATTGTCGCCACAATCATTATTACCATCACAGTAATACTCCTAAATAATAAATGAATTATATTTTATATACATAAAAACTTCATTTTAGGTCATAAACTGTAACAATTACCTCAAGAATACATTTCTTATTAACACATTCAAACTTGTCTAACGGGCAAGTTGAATTGTTAAACAGTTTACATTTTTCTTCATTCTCATCAGAACCATCACCACAATCATCATCTTTATCACAGACCCAGGTATGAGGTATACATCGTCCAGTTTTGTTGCAATGGAAATCACTACTAGAACAATTTCTACTCACTGCAAAAAAATTATATATTTATATATATATTACATATGTACAATACACATATAATATGTATCTTAATAATTACACATAACAATAAAAAACATACAACAAGTTTTAGGTTCATCAGAATCGTCTAAACAATCTGGAGTTCCATCACATTGCCAAGATGCCGGTAAACACTCTAAACTTTCTAATTTTGTTTTGCATTGAAATTCTGTTGATTTACATTTAACAGCTAAAACATGAAATGATTAATTTAAAGTTGTATTTCAACATCAACAACTATACACAACATTAATCTTTACCAATAAATATAGAATTATAAATATAATAAAAATATTTCAGTTTATAAAATATAATTATTATTACACTAAAAACATGTAAATGAAAAATGAAAAATTATATTTAAAGTCTACTACCATATAATTACATTATTAATAGCAAATATTTTAATTCTACTATGAAAGAACTTACGGCAGTTTGTCTCATCAGATGAAGGCGAAGAAGTATTCAATGAATCACCACAATCATCATCGCCATCACATCTCCATGATTTAGAAATACATTTTCCATTTAAGCATTTAAAATCAGTAGATAAACAATTGTTTTTCATAGAAACTGGAGATTTTACTAAAATATAACATTACTTTTCTTAATAAAAACTGTTTATTAGAAACTAAAATAAATTAAAAGACCAAATTCTCACCTGTTGAACAATTTTGTTCATCACTATTATCCCAACAATCATTTTGACCATCACAAATCCAACTTGGGTGAATACAAGCAGTGGTAGTATTACAGTTTATTAATGTAGCATTCATTACAATGTCTTCACAATTTTTATTATCTAAAGTAATTAAGTTACTAAATTAATATAACAATATTTATAAAATAAACTAAACTAGGTATTTATGAATATAACAATTAATCAATGTTTATTAAAATTTATGTTTTTAACATACCACAACCAATTTCATCACTCGCATCACTACAGTCTGGATCATAATCACAACGCAAATTTGAAGGTACACATTCACCAGATTTACAACGGAAAAAAGTAGAATTCTGACAAGTACAATCAATTTCATCAAAACCTTCAAAACAATCCAAATGTCCATCACATTTACGATCACTTGGAAGACACTGATTAAAAAGATGATTTTGACATGAGAAAAACCCTTCTGGGCAAGACCTTGTACCTATTAAGATTACATTAAAACTATAATAATTGTTATTTATTATTTTAGTCAAATATTGGTATATATCACCTACCACAAAAGTTAATGTCTTCATCAGATCCATCTTGACAGTGATTTGTACCATCACAAGTATTTTCATAAGGTATACATTCATCTGACGAACACAAAAATTCATTACTTGAACAATTTCTTTCCAAAACATTCTCAATACATCTATGTTTATCAGATGAAAGTATGCGGTTAGGTTTACAAGAACATTCAACAGAGCCTTTAATATCTAAACGACATAAATCTTCACAACCTCCATTAAGTGTGTAGCATGGATTTTTAGAACCTTATCAGAAATAAATAACATTATTACAACAGTTTTATAAAATAAATAAATAAGAGGATTTACAGTTATTAACATTATCAGCAATTGCCACTATTCCCATTGGTCTATAAACATCTTTCCTTAACCATGCAACATTTTCACCGGTGTATTTGTCAGCACGTAAAACTGCGTGTAACATCCAGTCGGTCCAAAAAAAATAATCACCATATACAGCAATATCAAATGGATGTTGTGGATACAATTCAGCAAGTATCTACACACATTTTTATTAATTATAGGCCATATAGTTATCATCAAATTTTAAATAAAAGTAACTAAAATACCACTCGATTAGTTCCATCATATTCACATCGCTCAATTTTATCTAATTTTGCATCACCCCAATAAATTTTTTGAGTCATGTGATCTAATGTAAGCGCATTTGGAATCTGAATATCTGTTGTAATAATGGATTGTATCATAAATCCATTTACATAAGCTCTTTGAATGCTAGGTCGTAAATCATTCCAATTAGTCCAATACATCCGTCTAAAATAAAGTTAAAAATACTAAATAATAATTGAATAAAATATTCATTAAGACAAAAACTGACAGGAAATACATGTTCCACGCTAAAAAATAGATCATACTATATATACCCATATATTTATATATTATTCGAAATTAGTATTATAATGTATATCCACTAAATAAAAGTTTCTATACATACATTTCTTATCAAATAAAATAAAATTTTACTTACGAATCACAGATATCGACTGCTATACCACGTGGTCTATCTGACTGTCCCAATTTTAAAACTACTTCAGGTGAAGCATTTGGATCACTTAAATTAATTCGACTAATAGATGCATAACTATTTGTCCAATAAATCATATTCTCTTTCATGTCATAATCAATACCTTCTACAGAACCTTGATCTGTACAATGAAAACAAAAGTATTAAAAATTTAATTTTTAATGCTTTGAACACTAATAAATAAATAAAGAATACTTACGATCCACTATTACTCGATGACCTGTATCATTGAAATGAACTGCATCAATAGTACCACGCTGAATATCTGAATAAAATAATAAAGAGCGCGCATAATCATATGATAATGCAATTACATTTTGCATGAATTTTTTGGACTGTAACACTCGGAATGGTGTATTGAAATTTGTTCTTTCTGATATGGTAATACTATCAATTTTATCCACCCGAGAAGAAAACATAAGAAATGTAGTGTAATCTAGAAAATATAAATAGATATGTAAATATTTTAAAAATTGGTTGAAAATCGCTAAGTAACCTTCACAAGATTTTCCGTCAGCCCCAACAATACCATGTGCACAAGCACAAACTCCATGAGTTCCATTAAATAAACATAAATCTTGACATCCTCCATTATTTTTACCACAAATATTGGTTCCCTGATGACGACTTTTAGAAAAAATTTGCACATCTTTTGGATGCTCCCCAAATTCTCGTATCAATTCCTCAGAAGCAGATATATTGTTGATAGGTGAAACCATTAATGATGATGATTCAAGTACCTGCATACTATATGAAAAAAAAATTTTTAATACAATGTTTAATAAACTTAATATACTTTTAAACTTACACTCCAAGCCAATAAAAATAACCATTATGAACTACAATACTAGCTGGATTACTATCTCTGTCCTCGTATAATATTTCATATTCTGTACCATCATAATTACAGCGACCAATCAAACTTTGTTGACAGAAGTATAATTTATGATTCTGTTTTAAAATAAAAACCAACAATAAAACGCGTATACATTTTCAACATTATTTTATATCTATACATACTGTGTAATCCAATGTAATATCCTCAACATAAGGTTGATTTTTATTTTGCAGAATACTCTTTCTATTCAATCCATCTAATGTAGATCTTGAAACACCATGATAACGTCTAATACTCCAAAACAGAAAACCAGCAACTGGATCTACAGCTAAAGAATTAGGCCTCTCCATGGTGTACCCACCATCCAATACCACATAAGCACTAGATCCATTAAGATGAGCTACTTGGATAATATTTAATGATGGATTTGCCCAATAAATATATCCAGTAATCCAATCAATAGCAATTCCTTAAAAAATATATTATTAACAAAAAAAATTTAAATTCTGAATAAAATATTATACCTGATACCCAGGTGCCTAATATTGTTTCACCAGAATGTTCATGATTTACAATTATTTGTCGGCCAGTTCCATCACGTCTTATTCTCATAATAGTTCCTTGTTCATCGTCAGACCAATAAATATAATCTAAAATAATATAAGATATATTTAATAAAACAACACAAATAAACTACATTCTCATTTACCTTCATAAAAATCAATGCTGTAGGCCATTGATGTTTTAGATAATGGACTTAAAACTTGTCGAGAATCATTTTTCACTAAAGATACACCTTTAATTTCAGATTCAACAGTATATAATAAAAATTCATTAGCACCAATGCATTTTTTCTTGTTTTTTGGATCAACAGTATAACCAACTGCACAACGGCAGACCCAATCATCAGCAGAAATTGGTAAACAAAGATGAGAACATGATCCTCGATTTTTTGAACAATAATTAATTCCAGTTTGTAAGGATGGATCATAAAGACTTAATGCATATACCTCTATAAAGTATAAATATATATTAAACAAATCCTAATATTCCTAAAAATATTGTGCAACCTATTTTTTTTTTTTTTTACTGCAGTAACTTAATTACATAATTGCAATAATTAATAAAGAACAAATAAATTAAATTAATCTTAATGGCACAACAAAAAGTTTTAAAAATTTCTTAAAGCTTAGTCATTACTAGAAGTTGACAGAGAAAAACATATATATATATATATATATATATATATATATATAAAATTATAATTTTTTTTTTCTTTTAGATACATTACCTGCAGTTATGTTGCGAAATATTGAATTTTCATCCCCGGTAATTTTATTTGCAACTCGAATATTCATCAATTTATGGTCCACATAATATATATTATTTTTATGTAAAGCAATAGATGATGGATAACTTTCTTCTGGTAAATTTAAAGGTGGATTTACTTTAGAATCTTGTATATTATAAGACTGTATGGAATGATTATCAGAATTCACCCAATAAAGCGTATTTGTTTCTTGATCAATTGTTAAACCTAAAAGTAACATATTTTTAAAAATGAATAAACTCTGTGTATATTATTTATTTAATATTAATTTAAATGTTATTGCTATAATTACAAAAATAAGAAACTAATTAATATGCTTATGGATCAATAAACCAACAAATACTTACTAGTAAATCCTGTTACAAAAGGTATTATCTTTTCTGTAAAAATTATAGAATACGAAGAGCCATTCATATTGGCCATAATAATATTATGATGGCCACTTGCCATTGCTTGTGTCCAGAATAATTTGCCTTGTTTTGGATGTACAGCTAATGAACCTATTTGTACAGTTCTATTGGTTTCCTCATCATTCCAATCACTGGAATATATGATAGTGAAATATTCGCCATCGAGATTACAAGCTATTATAGTTTTGGGAGAATTTATTTTTTCTTCAACAATAGAATTTTGATCTGAACTAACAGCAATAAATATATTTTTAGATATCCAATCAATAGCAAACCCATGTGGTTGATGAATTCCTAAGAAAGAAAAATTATTTATATTTTTTATAAGTAGACATCTCTAAGCAGATTTATATAGCAAATTTAAATTAAGTTTTACATAGTATATTATTTAAATAAAAGTACAATTAGATTTTCAATGCTTTTACTTAATTTTTGCTCTAATATACATAATTCGAATATAAAATTATCATTTTAAAATACCTGTATCTAAAATCACTTCTATGTTTCCACCGGATAAACTAGACCTTTTGATTTCATTACTTGAATAATCAGACCAGTAAATCTTCTTATCAGCAGCTAAGTAATCTATTTGTATATGAAATAAAGCTTGTGAATCATAAGACAATAATGTTGGAATTGTATTATAATATGGCTGTTCTAAATTTACTCCACGAATTTCATTAACTTGTGCAAATAATAAAACAATTTCATTTACTAAAACATACAAATTATCAATTATACATGGAAATAAAACCTCATTTTATCAAAAATAATTTTTTTACCAATGCATGTATGGTTGTCCTTGGATAATCGCATAACATGTGGGCAGTCACATTTATGAGTAGAATTTATATTTAATAAACAAAGATGTGAACAATTTCCATTATTTATTCCACATGGGTTAAATTCCACTAAAATATACAAACACAATTTTAAAGTAAAATTATATTACTGTACATAATGAGAACATAATATGCTTTTGTAATAACCATATATTATATGGTTATTACAGTACAATTTATATAATAGCACTTTTGAGATAAATTTAAAACAAAATGTAAAATTATTAACTTATATTTTGACTAAAATTTACATTTAAAAAATATGTCCTGAGTTTACTCATGTAATGTATTATTAATACATAATAATTAACCAACATTCACACCACATCAACCGTAGTAAAAGTAGTAAAACAAAATAAATTGGAATAGACAAATCCCATAGAACGAAAATATATTATGAACAGTTATAAATAAACAGTAATAAATAGTTTTAAAATATTCTTATTCAAACATACTTTAATATTTTACTTTCTAATTAATGAACTATGTAAACCAACAACTATTTAAATTTCAAATAATAGCAAGCAGATGTGGTAGTTTTTTCAGTTATTTGACACATTTATATAAATCATGGTAAAAAAATTTTAGATGGCAACTAATTTCAAATATGTAAATTAGAAGACAAATTAGTTAGATAAAAACTATTCAAATAAAATCATTAGTTGACTAGCAACTAATTTTTACCTTTAGGCTGTCGACTTGGATGCAATATTTTAACATCAAATGGTTGTGTTATAGTGTGTTGTATAACGGTAACATTTGAACCATTCCATTTATTAGCTTTATTTACTGAATTACTTCTCCAATCCGTCCAATATATATCATTTTCAAAAAGAGTAATAGAAAATGAATGAGAAAGGAGCTCATGTCCCATCAATATAAGATGATGGTCTTTTCCATCATAATTTACTGTATGTATGGAATCTGATCTAAAAATATTAAATTCACATTGAAAAGATCATAATTAATATTTATTTGTTTAATTAAAATTTTACTTGGCATCAATCCAATAGACACGGTTTAGTTCATAATCTAAAGTTAACCCATTAGGCCATTCACCATCGGAATACATGCTCACGTATACAATAATTTGCCGGAAGTCACCAGCCATACTACATCGTTCAATTCGAGGTGCTGATGAATCCCAATCAGTCCAAAATAGGTAGCCATATCTTGGATCTAACGCAATAGCTCTAGGACTTTCCATATCTCCAGCTATCAAACTCCTTCGGAAACTTCCATTTAGTTTTGCTACTTCAATTTGATCTAAATTACTCTCAACCCAATAAATATTCCCAGCAACCCAATCAACAGCAAGTCCTTCAGCTGTTGTTAAACCATTTTGAACTACAACCTCAATGTCACTTAACGCTGAAAATAAAATATATTTGTATATATTCATTCGAATAAAAACATTATTTGAATTCACATACATCCATCAATTAATTTGCCTTTAAATATTTTATCATCCATAACATCAGTCCAATACAATGTATCAGTTTTATCTTTAGCATGATAAAAATCTAATGTCACAGTATTTTTCAGGCTAGAAATTAATGATTTAACGTCTCTTGTAACTAGATCGATTCCACGAATTTCATGTTTGTTACTATATATTATTTGAGGCATAGTATCATCTATGAAAATAAAATAATTTATATCTTATTAATACATTGCACAAAAACACTTAATGTATAATAATCGAATCTTCAAATTTACCTATACTTTTACAAGTAAAATGATCTACAGATAATAAATAGCCTTCATTGCAAGCACACTTATGAGCGTATTTGCCAATCTCAATACATTTTTGAGAACAAAGTCCCCAAGTATTACAAGGACTATCAATTAAACACGTTACATTATCATTTTGGAGACTCATATTTTCAGGACATAAACATATGAAGCCATCTGGACTGTTTTTACAAATATGTGAACAAACTGATGCAATTTCACACAAATTTTCAGCTAGAAAAGTATTAATTAATTAACATTGTGAATTAAAATATACAAATAATGTATAATAAAAATTAGTAACTTATAAAAACAATTTAAAAATAGTAGACTATTTTCCAAATTCACATAATATCAATCATAAATAACTACAGAATAGTTACTTTAAAAGAAATTATTTATCAATAAAGATGATTATAATTAAATATTATTTAATTATTATAACATAAATATTAATATTAAACAGAGTATTAAACCAAGCAAAAAGAAGTACGTTATCCACGGAATGAATAATATTTAACAACTTACCACATAGTTCACCTTCGTCTGAACCATCTAAACAATCATTTTTTCCATTGCATAACATTTCTACAGAAACACATGTAGTGTTACTGTCACAAGATTTATTTGGAAATGGACAAATGTTTAAAGATGATTTATTTATTGCACGATGATGACAATTTTCATGTGTACAATTTTCAGTTGAAGCTAAAAAATAAAAATTTAACACGAAATATAGTCATAGTTCATAAACATTAAATTTAGAACTTAGATATTTAACTACTAAATACAACACAAAGGCAAGTACTCATGAATAATTGAACACTCAGGTAAAATCAAAATGTCTGACCTAACACTTAAAAATTTTCTTTTAATAAAAAATAATAATAATAATTATTATTATTATTAATATTTATAACTAACAAACTATTTTTAGATGAAACTTTTAATTTTCCAAGAAATTATATCAGTATTTAATAGCAATATCAAAATACAAAACTAAGAATCAACAATATTGAATAATAATTTTATTTATAACAAGAATTTTAATAAGTAATAATTTTAAAGAATTTTATATACGCATTATTGAGAAAATATACCTACAGATTGACCAAAATCAAAATATTGATATATTTTTCAACATAAATTATACTATGTTAGTCATATTCTTTACTACAACAACTGCAATAGGAATAGAAAATAATTTGTATTTATTTTTACATAAATAATGTTACATAAACATATTTATGAAAGTATTTCTCTTTTAAATAAATTTATGGTTCAATTCCATTTATAAATATATATGTATTTTAACTTCCACTTTCATTAAATATAAACAATGTTTTGGAAATAAACTAAAATGTCTGTCGAAATATAAATAAAATTTACCTTTTCTAAAAAAATAAAAATAAATATGTATAACATAATACAATAGCATAGAAAAAAATTTATAATTTTGTCATTAATAAAAGTTTTTTTTTTTATATTGTACTATAATAAGCAATTATTATACATTTAAAATATATACATATATGTATTAACTTACTGCAATTATTTTCATCAATACTATCAGGACAATCTGGTGTACCATCACATACATAATTTTTATCAATACAAAAACCAGTGGAATTGGAACACAGAAACTCATCATTTGGGCATACATAATTGGTATTATTTAATCCATTAACACAATTTAATTCATCTGTTGCTCCATCACAGTCAATTATTCCATCACATTTTTTTGTTATGGGTATGCAAGTATTATTTTTTGCACAAAGAAACTAAAATAAAATATCAAAAACATATGTTATTATTATTAATCGAACTGATTTCAATTAATAATAAATATTATAATATAAAAAAATTGATCTTACTTCGCCTGAACAATCCGAACATTTTTCTTCATCTGAACCATCACCACAATTATCTTCACTGTTACAAATATACTCATATGATACACAATGGCCATTTTTACAAGTAAATTCAAATTCATGACATGTATGGGTGGTTTCTGAAAAATATTATTATTATATTACTATTTATTATTTTTGATAGATTTTAAATGGAGGAATGCAAAATTATGTATACCATTTATGTATATGGCTGTAATATGTAAAAATTGTATGGTGTATACTATATACACATCACATAATCCTTAAATTGGATAAAAATATAATTTTGTAGAATGAGTTACTATATTAAATTTACCACAATATTGATGCTCATCTGAAGTGTCTCCTTCCCCACAATCAAATGTACCATCACAAACCCAGGAATGAGGAATACATCGTCTGGTAACTCCACATGCAAACTGTGATGCTAAACATGAGTCGCATAATTCAGGCTTTTCATCAGTTTTATCATCACAATCATTATCACCATCACAAACCCAAAACTTTGATATACATTTATTGTGATCACATGAAAAGTTTTCTTGAGGACAAGTACTGTTTGCTAAAATAATACATAAATGTATCACATTTTAAATAAACAATTTTTTAATAATTCTTACAGCATGGACCCTCTACTGAAGTGTCTTCATCAGAACCATCCCCACAATCATTGTCTCCATCACATACAAATTTCTTTGATATACATTGCTTATTTTTAATACATTGAAAATCATTATCACCACAAGTATTTGGTACAGAATAGTTGCTAGACTTGACACATTCTTTTTTTTTATCATCAGTATTTTTTAACACATAACCATCACTGCACATACAAACTGGTCCATTGGGTGTAGACATGCACAGTCCAGGACACAAATCTAATTTTTCACACCAATATGGAGATACTTTAACTAAAAAGATAAAATATATAAAATTATAGTTTTATACTTAATTTAAACACACTTCATGTTAATCAGTGGCAATTCACAGTTGTTCTCACATAGTGATTCCAAAAACATTATTTAATCACCCATTGCACATGGCTATGAGTCGCCACTAACGTTATTAATAAATTAATTATATTATAATATATTAATAATATATATAATAATTAATAATAATGTTGCATTAAGTTAAACAGTTATGTTTAAAAATCTTACCTTGAGCTTCACTATTGTATACTTTTAATGTAAATAGTGGTGGATTTTCAACCCCTAATATTTCTTGAGACTTGTTTACTAAATTTAAGCTTTTCACCAAAACTTCTGTAGCATCAGTTTCAGTCCAAAATAATAAGTCGTTATATATGGCAATTCCATATGGATAAGGAGTTGATATTTTAATAACTAATCTGTTAGTACCATCCAAATCAATTCGTTCTATTTTATCATTATAAACATCTGACCAATATAACCGTCTTGTGAAAAAATCCAATGTAAGACTCATTGGCCATTTAACATCTGTATTAACAAAGCTTGTTCGGTTGTTTCCATCCATCCACGCTCTTTCAATACTGCCTCCTGATTTAGTACTGCCTCGAGGCCAATTTCCCCAATACATGAAACTAAAAATATGTATATACATAGATAAAATACTATAAATGAGTAAATTAGACTGAAAACCAATACATACCCAATTTTAGGATCAAGTACTATTGATCTAGGATGATATACTTTATCAGTTATCAATACTTTTTGTTTAGTTGGATCATCTAACTTAAACACATTAACTGTACCTAAACCTTCATCTGTCCAAAATAAATTACGACCGGTCCAATCAATGGCTAAACCTTCACAATTCATTTCAGGTAACACTTTCACAGATTCTTTTTTTGTACCATTTAATCTCATTCGTTCAATAGCATTCTTTTTTCCTCCTGAATAATAAATAGATTGCGTTTTGACATCATAATCAATAGATGTTGGCATTCTCCCGGCATTCAATGGTAAAATAATTTGTTCTTTATGCTTTTTTGGATTCATAGATATGGCTTTTATCATTGGAGGATTACTTTTGCCAAATATCAAAAATGCAGACAATTTAGCAGCTAAAAAATTATAAAACCTTACTTAATATGTGAAATATAAGTTTTACATTTTTTAAATACTTACAAACACATTTTCCAGAAGTAAGTCTGTAACCTGGTTGACACAAACACTGAGCAATATGTTCTTTATTTTTATAGGCAGAAACACAAATATGATCACAGCCTCCATTGTTAATCATACAAGGATGTTTAACTAAACAAAGTATCATAAAATATATAAATTATTTTATGTACCTAATTTTATCATTATTTTTAAATCAAAAACTAAATTTATAATAATAAAATATCTTGTAAACGGGAATTACATTACAAGTAACCCATAGAGAATATTGAGTAATTCATTAATCTATCTAGTTATTTAACCATAATTCAAATACTATAAGGTGGTTTATTTTAAGTCATTATTATTTAGTATGTATTAAACTTCCTATAAATCGTTTTCTATTATATTTCAGTTTTTATATTAATATAATAATGCTATTTATTCCCAAAAATGTTTCTTACTTTCAGGTTGTTCTTGTCTATGATATACATGAATAGTAAATGGTCGACTTAAATTCGTCATCAAAGGCTCATGCAAACTGCTGTTAAACTTGTTAAGTTTTATAACACTCTGCAGTCTCCAAGATGTTACGTACATATGATTTTCAAACACAGATATGTCATATAAATTTATAACCTAATTGAAATTGTACAAAATTATATATATATAAAAAAAAGTCTAATCTTGACAAATACTAGTTATATATATTTGTAATATGCATTTAAAACTTGAAACATATTTTTTAATACTTACTGGATATCCTTTTTGTACTGTACGTCTATTAGATCCATCATAATTGATTCTTTCCACAAAATCTAGGTAAGTATCCACCCAATAAACATGTTCTGAAGGAATGTCTACAGTTATACCATATGGATACACTATTTTATGATCTATCAATGAACGTCTATTAAGACCACTAAGTTCAGCTCTTTCTACCATTGCAGGATATTGTCCCCATTTTGTAAAAAACATTAATCTATCAAAACAAATAAGAAAAATAAAATTTAAAAACATAATTTATATTGTCATACAATTTTATAAATTTCCTACTTCTACAAAAAAAAAATATATATATATATATATAACATATATTTATCACAAGAACTATTGGTGCTTGTATAATTCCTTAAAAATTAAATTAATAATTTATAAAAATACATACCCTTTTGTTGCATCTAAAGCAATACTTCTAGGTTTATTTAAATTCACATCTATCAAAATATTACAATATTTCATAGTAGATGTACACATATATATCAAATCTCGATCATCATCTACATAATACCAGTTGCCTGATATCCAGTCTAACGCCACATGTGTAGTAGCTAAAATATAATATTAACAATTAAAATACAAATATTTTTAGAAAATATTAAAACACTAACTTAATAATGGATAAAATGAAGGTGGTGGTAGATCCCAAAATACAGACAGATCATCTATTTTAGCACAACTTAATTTAGCTGCGCCAGTCTTATTATACTGATGAACAAAACATATTGTACGATTTCTATGATCAAATGTTAAAGATAATGCTTGAACATTGCATTTTGGACCTGGGTAAGAAGTTCCGTTCAAGTATATTCTTCTAATATCTTTAGAAGTACTAACAAATATTGTCGCTGGTTCATTTTCAGGAACTGTAATATTTAATTCAAAGATTAACAGACTACATAAAATACATTTCAAAACATTTAATTACCATTGACAGCTTTACAAGTTGAATTAATTTTAATGTAACCAGGAACACAATTACAACTAAAAGATCCTTTTTTGTTTGTACATATTTGATCACAAGTATAGTCTAAGACTTCACATTCATCCATATCTAAAAAGAAAAACATTAATAGAAAAAAAAACGTCAAAACGAATGCTCAACAATAAAAAATTACTACCTATACACTCATTTTTATGAGGTTGCATTCCTTCAGGACAAAAACAAGCTGGACCTTTACCAGTTGGTTTACATCCATGTGTACAATTTAAACCATGACACGGAGCCATATTTTCTGCAATTATATTACACACTCTTTTAGAATAAAACATAAAATTCTTTTAATTATTATCAATAATTTTACCATACGAATGCCATACGAATAAATAAATAAATAAATAAATAATTTTACCACAAAAACTTCCTTCATCAGTACTATTTTCGCAATGAATAGTTCCATCACAAAATACTTCAATATATTCACATTTAGCTGAATTACCACATCGTGCCATATTTGGAGGACAGCTACCAGGTTTTTGGCCTAAATACAAAAATACAATTACAATAAAATATAAAACAATTTAAAATCATAATCTTAGATAACCAAATTGTATAATATACTATCACAATTATTACATTGTAATGGATCTTCATCCGATGCATCTTGTTCTGTAGAATTAAATGATACACCACAATCAAGTTCACCATCACAAATCCACTCTCGTGGTATACATTTTTTTGACGATCCGCATTGGAACTGAGAATGTTTACAAGTTGGAAAGCCTAAAAACAATATTACTAAAATACATATATAAACTCAAAGTACAATACACTATAGTGTACTATACATATAATAGTAATAAACTGAATACTATAATTTAATTATATTACCACACAAATAATATTCATCTGAACCATCAGCACAATCAGGATTAAAGTCACATTTCCATTTTAAAGGTATGCATTCTCCTGAACCACATAAAAATTGATTTTGACTACATGTTCCAACAGATTTTTCTATAAAAAAAAAGTGTATAATAATTAATTAAAAATAAGTTACTAATAAAAAAAAATTCAACATATTATTTTAGATATTACTACAACCTAAATTCATGATTACCATTTATTTTGTACATACATAATGTAGTAAAATGTATTACCCCATTGCCAATACACTTATAAGGCTATATTGAACACAAAAAAAAAAAAAATTTGATACTAAATTTTGTAAATTGTACAAATTTTCCTTAGGTATACTTTTAGTAGAATACCTAGTCATATAATACAAAAATAAAAAAATGCATTACAATAAAACCTCGATTTTCCACCACTCTCTCATCTATCAGTTTCTGTTATATGTCACAAGTGATATATAATATTATATTTTTAAATTAAAAAACGAAATTAAAAGTTTATGTTCTATCACAACCATAATATATCGCTGTATATTATACACTATACAGTTAGTACTCAGCTGTGTATGTGCAATTGTGAGTCATATGCTTCTTCTCTACAATAATATATCCGAAAAACAAAAACGTGTGTCTATTAACTTGGAAAAAAAGTATGAAGTTTTTGAACAATAAATACTCATAATTAAATTAATAATTTATAATAAACAGAATTATGTAATTTTCAAATGATGAATATGTAAAATAGTAAAATACATGATTTATCTAAGAAAAACATGGTTTTTTCTTTTATCCGTCTCTCTCTTGATCCTTTTGCAGATATAATATATTAAATATATTATATTAAAATTTTACTATACATCAAAATAAAAATATCATTAAATTTAAAAACAATTTATTTTCCAATCAATAACTGGTAGTTAGAAGAATTCAACTGACAGAATGGATCTTATGTACTTCTATGTGTATTTATTATATTTAGTAAACATAATAATATATATAAATACATATATATGTATATAATAAATTTAATTTAATAAATATAATAATACAAAAAATGTATAATAGTTTATATTATTAATCAACAACTTGGACCACACTTGTAATAGAAATTATAATAGAATTATAATAGAAATTGCGTACCTAGATATTTAAAATGAAATTAATACCTCCATAAGTTGTAAAAGAACCCAAAATTTAATTGTATTAAATTTAAACGAAAGTATCTTATCTGTTATCACACAATTAATATAAACTTGTACGAACAGGTATGCAATACATATACCATGCATATTTATTTTATACTACTGTTATAAACGCCACAATATATTATTATTATTTCCATACTTAGAACCACTGACTAAGAAAATGCTTAGTAAGTAGGTAGTTGGTGATACTGCTGTACAATTATGTACGACGACAATAAACTAGTAGCATATAGTCTGTCATATAACATACATGTACCCTATCATTTTTATTTAGTTTTTAATTATTCTTCTTTCGTCGTATCAATCGATCCATCTTTCTCCGACTGGAGTTTGAATAGCAAATTCAAGCGTTACTTGGACATAAACAGACCTAACCGTACGTGCTCACAACATTACAATGCATTTTATTGTACAGAAAATTGAAACAGATTTATTCATACATATAATTCTCTCAATCATATCCTTATCAAGTAAAAATTAATTGGATACTTCCTGACACCACAAGTCAATTTAAATTGGCATTAGTGAGTAGTTCATTGATCTATACAACTATACACAACACTTCTATTTGGTCAATTTAACTTTTATACTTTAAAAATATACCATAAATATAATATTTAAATATTTTTTCAAAAATAATCTAGGATTGAAAATAATGTTATATAAATGTATTTAAATATTATTTAAATAGATTTTACCGTCCATAAAAATAAAAAAATATTTTATAAATGAACCTTGTTCAACACATTTAGATAACCTTTGATTAAAAATAATAATTAAATGCATTAATCCTCCTTTTAATAATACAATTACACGTGTACATATTTAATATCTAGTTAAATAATTATTTACAAACGGAATCATTTTCAACACAAGACCTTTTACCTACAATTCATACTATGAATATTTTACATTAAAACATTATTCTAAATATGGGATAAAGAATAAATATATATATATTTATATAAACATTTTGCATATTATTAGTAAATGAAATAAAATTTAAATAAATAAATATATTACTTATATTTTTGATAATATGTACCTATGTATACTTATGTTTTGTCCGAATACTCTAAACAATAGGTAAACAAATTGAAATAAACAAGTTTTTTAAACAATTTGTATTCCCTAAATACAATTAATGATATGTAGGTAAATAAAAATTAACAATCGTTTTAAACTGATCAAATGAAATCAAACTATAAAATGTTCTAACAGATATACGACTATAATATGAATACTTTTCAGTGAAGACAAATATTGTAAAATAATACTTATATAAGTACTTTTTTTTTTTTTTTAAGTGTATCTCTGTAGTCAATGGGAAGTTGATGTTCATATCAGTTCAACATAAGTCATTAAAAAACATTAGTGTTCTTAATGTGTGTGGATAATCTTACCGTTAACGGAATCGTCGGGTGTGATTTTTGCCGAAGAATTGTTGAAGAAAATTAAAATCCCCAACACAAAAAACCGGCGTATCATTTTTAAATTGATTGTTACAATTCCAACATGTTTTTATTTTAAATTACACGTTTCGCAAAGCCTTGACTTTGGTCGTTTGGTGAACACAACTCTTGCAGTTAATAAATAATAATTGGCAGGCACTAAGCATATAATTATTATTCCTTTAACAGACACCCGTAGTATATTATAGTTGCCACTTGCAAAAGCAAAATAAAAAACGCGAACGAACTTGCTCTTTTGTTTATTGCGCCATTTTGAATGTTTACTACTTCGCTAGCGCACCGACTGACGTTGGTTGTGATTTACTCGGATTTAATCAGATTTCCTACCCGATTACATTGCAATGAAAATAAATGGAAAACGTACTTACCTTCATTGTATCATCACAGATAACGCCTCGTGCCATATCGGTATCGTAATTATCATAAAGGTTTCAACCACGGTAGACGGTCAACCTTTTACCACGGTTGTCGCGATCAATATTGAAATATTATATTGCGATGGAGGGGAACGAAAAAGACGATTCTCATCGTCCGTTGACTGTTGTTACAAATCAATTTGCCCTTCTATTATAGTTCTGTTCTACTGTTTCACGAAACGGCTGTTTTCAGAGCTTGTCGTCTCCTTTTCCTATTAACATTTGGCCATAACCGTTATTCACTTTTTTATGACAATAACCGTCTCCGTGCCCACGCCGTCCTCCTCGACCTAAATGATTCCCCCCCGTACTGTACCTGGCACCGCATGGTGAAGACGTTCTACGTGACTATTTGGTCACACGTGCTCCACTATACTTCTTCCCGAAGATATAATACTTTTCAATTCCTTCTGCCTACAAAAAATGATTCAAAAGTTATCCTCGGATAACTTAACATATAAGATATGTTTTGAGACGTGATGAAAGGCTAGGAGGGTTGCCATACGTCCCGGAAAACCGGGACTGTCACCGGTTTTTGACCTAGTGTACCGGTGTCCCGAAATTTATTTTCGAGACGCCTAAATGTCCCGATTTTGGGAAAAATTTAAATTGTTTAAAACAATTTTTCGAATAATAAATTGTAACAGAGTCAAACCAAATTCGGTTAATACAATTTTCGATACACATTTTTTGTATTGTTATAGTGTATAAAATATTGTGTCGTTTTTATTTTTGAATACACAGGTACCTATCCCTAATATGACTCAATAATATTTTTAGTCTAATTTAATTTGCTATTTTTGCTATCTGTCCCGGACGTACTTGATGAAATTATGGCAACCCTATGAAAGGCTCGTGTAGTCGTGTCCCTACAATTATATATATTATCTCCTACGCCAAGTCGCCAACCGTACTTAATGTTTTCATCGCATTAGATATCTAAAAGCCTTTTTAATATTAAATATATATTTTTTTTTTTTATAAGCTTGATTTTGTATACATTTAAATGCGACATTGAAGTGTTATTTTGCATCTGTTTTTATCGTTCCACTCCATTGTTTTATTATTTACATACAATTTTATCTTGGTAAATATAAGATTTAATTTTCTCGAGACCCCTTCCATCTTTTGATCAATTTCTAATTGTATGCCACTGTATAGGTATATGATTAATTGTGTATCGTCATAACTTATTTACATTAAATACATACTATAATATGACGACGCGTATACTTTGTAGCAGTTGTAATTGTTACTCGATACTGTTAAGATTCTATACTAAATAATTTATAAATAATATTTTAACCTACCTACATTGTTGGTACAATAATTGTTTTTAAATATCGACATTTTTAAAAAGTGTACTAAACTGATAAAAATATGACAATGGAAAAATTGGCATTAATATTGTTCACTTTTACACTTTGTAACAACATGGTGGTAACTGGTAAGTGTTTTTTTTATATATATATATATATATATAAATCGTACAAAATATGAAATTATTGTATTACATTAAGTGCTTTTGAAGATTGAAAACTGAAGCTACCTTGTAATTTATAGTTAATATTAATAAATACTAAAGATAACACTGTCCAATGTCAAACGGAATACTATTTGTTTCTTTTTTTGCATAAATTATAAGACAGTAATAAAATTGTATTTATTGAACTAAAACATAATCCGTATACCTATTCAAATGAAGGTTTAGATAACTAAAATAAATAATGACACATTTATTTTAAGTACCTCGCTAAGTACATAATATATAATTTTCCATATGGATTAGGTATACTATACTATGCACATTTAAATTACATTATTCTAGAGTCAAACTAAATGAAGTAAAATTAGAATATCAGAAAATTTTAGAATTTTGCCATTCAAATAAAGTATACAGTTAATACCAGAGACGAACGCAGGTAGGGGTTTTGGGGGTTCGAACCCCCTCCGAAATGTCTGAGAAAATTTGAAAGTCAAGCTACGGCATATATGTAAGACTATAATATATATTATACCTAATAATTTTACATTTTTTTTCAAAAACCCCGCCTGAAATTTTTTCCTGTGTTCGCCCATGGTTAATACAATATGTGGTCCTAAATTTGTAACTCACTAAAATTTAAGTTAAAACCACTAATTCACAAATTAAAAAAAAAAACCATGTTAACAATCGTCTTAATAAAGGAATTAATTTAAGGATCTGAACAATGTACTCCACCATGGATGGCCAGTAGCAACCCGTTCCTCGCTAAGATTGAATCGGGTATATTGTACACATGTCCTTCAATTTTTGGCGATCCGAAAAAGGAATATTGCTGTTACAACTCTGATGGAGAAGTCAAATGTTGCGATTACCAAGAATACTTAGGTTATAGGTAAAAGATTTTCATTGGTCCTAAATTTTAATAAAATTTTTTTTTTTACTAAAATGTTTTATTACATTCTATTTCAGATTCATTTCTCTTATACCAATTATTATAATCGTGCTCATCATTGTTTCAATATTGACCTGCATTTGTTTTTTTTTGTATCGTAAATGTACGTAAATTTTATGTAAGTATATAGTAATATTGTAACAACTGACTTTATTCAAAGCCAGCAAAAATATATAGTACAAAAAATTATATTTCTTAATTTATAAACACACTATTATTGTTTTACTGTACACAAGTACAATAATTAAAATGTATGGTATAGTTAACCAAAATGGATTTAAAACTGTTATTTAAACAGTTTTAAATCCATTTAAACAAAGATCGATTAAAAAATACTAAATTTAGTAGAAAAATGAATACAAGATGACACACGACATAATAGGCACCTAATGTTTCAACATTAATTAGTTTCTAACACATTTTTAAATAAAAATGATCAAAATTTTATATTAGGATGAATATTTTAGTTATGTTTATTATTTTTCATAACTTTTTGTAGAATAAATAATACACACACCTTAAATATGTGTCATGATTCACACTTAAAATAAACACACACACATAATATATACAATATAATATATATCTTAACAAATGTATTTACTCATTTTTGTAATAGTAGTTGCATTATATATTTACCAAAATAATGAAAAACAATACATATATATATTTTTTTTTATCAATACATTATAATAATTTGTCTTCTTTATTAAATAACCGAAGTTGTACATATTCAACAGACTGATTAAAAATGATGTATTAAAGAAAAAAATTTTCACAAGCTTAGTATAGCAAAATAAAATTAATTGACATCCAGACTATTTTAAATGCATTTGGCACAGGCTTTGTATGGAACCTTATAAAAACATAGTTTATATTGGAAAGTTCTTAATATTAAATTAATACAAAATTAAAAAGTATATAAATATCATGTAATATTAATAATGTAATTTGTCTTTAACAAAAAAATATCTATTGTTTAATTATAAGTATAAATATTTTAGTTATATAAAAGGAATAAGTATTACTGAGAGATAATAAAATAAAACATAGCTTTATATGTTGAAATTGAAAATAAATAAATAAATTCAATTTGCATTTAAAAATAAAATTAGTAATCAGTATTAACAAGAACTTGAATTTAGTAATAAATTACACTTTTTTTTTAAATTTTACAAATTAAAAAGTATTTAATTATTGCAATAAACTACATCTAAGTTACTTGTAATTTAATTTATAAAAGGTACTTACATATAATATAGTAATAATCTTGACACATTATTTGTATTCAGTAGTTTAATACATTTTTTTAAAACTATTAGAATTGTTTAGGGTACTCATTAGGTATTAAAGACGTAGAATCTGTTGAAGCTGTAAAACAAAATTATATGTTACATATAATAACATATTTGTTAATACTATTTATAATTAAATTATATAGAATTTTATACTATTTAAGCAACCAAATATGGCACATTAACTATTATCACACAGCCATTTGCCTGGTCCATTTATTTCATATTTTTCATATTCTACTCACACTCTTGTTAATTTATCTATTCTCTTCTACAACTGAGGTTAAATTATATTTGTACCTATTTCCAAAATCAATTTACTACTTGATCATCAAATCTAACAGTACTAGTATCTTTCAAATTTCTCTCCTCGTGTAACTTGTGTCACTTTATAGTTCATTCACCTCTAACTCTACAGTTTTTTTAATCTATTTCAAAATTCAATTTTCTCCTTATATATACTTGTAAACTGACTGCAAAATATTTGTACTACTAATAATTTTTTTTGGCATAAATCTTAACTGTTTTAGTGATAGGTATTACTATTACTATTTCACGCCTAAAAACTATTCTCCAAAACTTTCATTATATGGTTCAAGAAAATGATTATTGCAAGAAAGTTGATAAAATAGTTTTACGTAATTAAAATATTATATTTACATAAATTAAGTAACTAATGAAAAGTAATAAATAAATATTTTGTACCTGAAGCATAAGACTGATAATGCAATGAATTTGGAGTAGTCTCTATAACAACATAACTGGTTGTAGGCAGATGAAGTACCCCTGTAGCAATATATTTTTAAACACAACCTGTGAAAATGCATTAAATCATGGTCATAGTTTTTCTTTTTATGCATTAGAAAATCCACAACCAATACAACTACATGCATTTCCAATAAATTATAAGTATTGACAAACACTAATATTAAACACTTAGTTTATAATTTTAAGTACAATTAATAAAACATATTTATTAAGAAATATTTAAAGAATACTCTAATATATTATGTCGGTATTTTATAAAATAAAAGTTTATGTTAAATATATATGCTTTGTACATTATTTTATTGAAATTTAAAATATTATTTTGAATAGGTACTGATTAATAAAATATATATTATTACATTATTAATCAATTAGCGAAAACCTATCAGAGGTACGTTAAAGGCTGAAAAAAGTTTTGAACATTATAATTCTTAATTACAACTAAAAATTAAAGAGCAAAAATTTTAATATTATTTTATTTATACAAATTCAAAAATTTAAATAAATAAATAATTTTAAAATTATTTAGCTTGACATTTTAAATTTAAATTGCAAGTATTAAGCAAAAGTGTAATACAAGTTAGCAAGCAATACTAAAAAAAAAAAGAATTGTTATGTATTAGATAGGCTACTGTTTTAAGTGTGTGTTATTAAATTAATTCTAAAAAAACTTCCAAATTAATATGTTAAATAGGTTTGAACAGATATAGTAATTAATAACAGTTTTACCATTAATTCCCCCATAAAATAATGAACATTTTTTTAATTTTCAATACCAAAACAAAAAAGGCAAAAAATATGATTAATCACAAATGCCTACCCATTAAAAATTAACATATGATAAAGACAAAATTATACGGGCTTTGTTCAAAATAAGAGATTCAAGCAATGTTTTCATAATTTTACATAAGAAACCCCAATTGATACTAATCACTATACATTTATTAAAATACATAAACTAAAATAAACGTTAAGAGGACGTCACACCATGATTTTTTCGCGCGTGAAACGTGGTTTGGGAGATGCACGTTTCTGGTAAACTGAGTAATTTTAGTGTAACAACACTAAGTTAGTTATACTTAGTGTATAACAACCTCTATACAAAATTAAATATCATAATATCATCTAAATATTTACAGAGGCGATTTTCGATAAAATTATCAGAAGTCAAGTTATAGAAATTTAAACTTTCTATTTTTTTCTAAGTCTAATAACTTGACTTCTAATAATTTTATCGAAAATCGCTCATGTAAATATTTAGATAATATTATGATTTTTAATTATGTATAAAGGTTGTTATATGCTAAAACTACTCAGTTTACCAAAAACGTGCATCTCCCAAAACATGTTTTGTCTAATTTTCAATAATTATTCATCTCGGTAACTGGCACCCCTAACGGGGAACGTGGTCGCTTAAAGCTTGTTGTAGTTTATCGCCAGGGTCGCAATCAAAGATCTATTTTTAGTTTTTACACTACTGGTTTTACCTACAATATAAACGACTACCAAATGATAATTTGCTATATTTATATAAAAATCATATTGGAGTGTAAAAATTTTAAAATAAAATTTCAATTGATATTTATGATAACGAGTAACGACTCATTTACACACAAGGCAAAGTACATAACTTTCTCTGTGGTACAAACTATCATTCTTGCGGGCGGTCATTAGTATTATCTTCATCGTGTTGTGATAAAGTATAAACATGTAATACAATATCAGATAAGATATTAACGGTTAGGTTAGGTAACGGTCGCGCTTAAACGTCGCGTGTTTGCAGATCGTGAAAATTTCTAACAGCGCGCGTTCTATCGGTTGTTGTATACGTTCTCGATTCGATGTGGCGTCCTCTTAATGCATTTTAGGGAATAAAATGAAAAACAATATTGTCACAATGAGTAATAACGAAAATTGTTCACGTATAAGTAATGTTTTAAACTTGATTTTTTTAGCATGACCAAACACAATTCATGGACACGTGTCGGCTTAAGAACACTATAGAGAAATTGTATTAAACACATTCTATATAAATTGTATTATAACTGTTCGATTCATAGATTATGTTAATAAAAAATTTAAATAGTTTTGGTCAGGTAATGTGAATGGAGTCGCTCTAATCATTTTAAAATAGTAAATCATTTAGATACACTCTGTAATTATTAAAAATAGTACCCATAAATATTTACATGTTATAGGAAAAAATTTACAAATATTGTACCGTAGATGTTCAAATATATTTAACAGACATCTACAATGTCTACATTTCTGGTATAAGCAATTTGTTAGGTATTACTTACTGCCAGCTTGCCTACGTTTGTAAATTGCACAACATGGGCAGCATAAACAGCAGATGCAACTGAGAATGGACGAGAGAATCAGCAAAACAATGAGAATAGGAACAAGACAAATTAATCTAAAAAAAAAAAATACAAAAAAAAATCGTTAAGTTCAAAGAAAGATAATAAAACGTATATATGTTTATACACACCCAAAGACCAAAAATTCTTGGAAATTACAACATTCAACTTGTCCGTCAGTATTATAACAACAATATTCTTTAGACGGGTCCCCGATAATAGGTGTAGGACATCTGTTGATAGTGATAGATTCGGCCTTAGATATAAATGGATTTTTGTCCACTAGCCACGGCAATGTACAATCGGTGGATCCTAAAAATTACGCATCAAAAATAATTATTTTTCCATACTTAAAATACATTAATTATAGGAATGTAAATTGCTTGTGTACATCGATACAAACACACATTCCTATAACCATTCATAAAGGTCATACAAAGTGATAAATTTTAAATTTTAAAATAATTGTTTAATTGATTAATATTATTGGTTACGTTAGATAGTTGTCTGTGCTTTAGAGTATATTTAATTATTAACCGTTTACTTAGCTCTTTATTGTAATGGTTACAATTTAATATAAAGTATATAATAGTTACTAGTAATAAATTAAATTAAACTATTGACTCGATAACTTGGGTACATGAACTAATTTTGTAGCATAAAAAATTTAATTTATCTAACATATATATTATTGATAAATTATAACCCAACTATTTAAACAATTAAAAAACAAATTGCGTATTCATAAACGGTATAATTATATATCGATACCAGGCGAATATGAAGAATGTTGAAATATTTCAACACAGTTTATGTACGTAGTTACTTTAAATTGACTACACAACAAAGAATAATAAACAATTAAAAATTTAACTTTAAATACCTGGGTATACATTCCTTATTCAAATATCGTAACAGAAAATTAAAAAAAAATTATATTAAAGATTAATTAAGCATTTATGTCTATTACGTATTAGTAACTGCCAAAAATAAAAATATTTTTTTATTTAACTATCCTTTTCTGTACACAAAAACAAGCAAACAAAAACAGTACGTTCTATTGAAAACAATATTATTATTATAGGACACTAAATGTTTTATACGATACATACATACCTACTATATATAAACTACTTGTAAAATTTAAAAAAAAAAACAATAACAAGGATCGTTTTTTTTTTTTTAAACGCCCAACCTACACAGATAATAATTGACAACCTGAACCACGACAGTTAATAAAAAAACTGCGTACGACTAATTTAAAAAGAAATATAAATATATATATATATAGGTATATAAAGTAGGTACTGTCTGGTCGTCCGTCCACCTACTGCGATGCGATGCAAACGCCTGGTTACTCGTTAAAAGTTAATAGAACGTTAAAACGGTCGATTCCGTTGCAAGTCGGTCGCGTTTTTGTTATCAACTAAAAACACAAAATACACTCACCCATTACGGTACAGTTATAGAACGCAAAAGTCGCCAACAACAGAGTCAATCCTTTGATCGCCATCTTACGGAATGCGTGTAATTTTGATTTTTCCCAACTGATGTAAAACGTCTGTGGGAATCACAATAATACAACGTTTATAACGACAAAAAAAAAAAAAACCAAATAAAAAATTATTATTATAATAAAAACCGCGTCCGTGTTATATTTGGTATCGGCGGGATTTTTTTTTTTTTTAATCTATTAATTATTCGTATTGTGTAACACCGTCCAGAATGATTGTAAAAAAAAAAAAAAAAATTGAAAAATGCGTAAAAAAATACAATAGCTCACCTATTCGTAACGTTCGTGATGCAGCGTAGCGCGGGCTTTATTATGGAAAACGAAATAGAAAGTCAGTCACCCGAACGACGGACACGCCAAACGACAACGACGACGCACGAAGCAACGAACAAAACAAAACGCAGTTCGACAATCGTCGCCACTCGGCTGCAGACAGGGAGGCGGTCGGACGGACGGACGGACGGCGTCGAGGACGGATTACTCTGTGTACTGAATACACACGACTGGTGTGTATTCCACCGACGTACAGGCTAACCAATATAAAAACGATTTCAAGGACTTTCCTTTTTGTTTTCGGACATCCGAAACGAGGACGAGAAAAACGGATGACGCCGACGCGCAAACGACAATTATATTACTGTTTTGTAATCTCTGCGCGGCGTGTATTTTATTATTTCTCTATACGGTCGCAGACTCGCGCAATATACATATATATATATAATTCATAGGATTTGTCGTGTAATTACAGAATTTATAGGGAAAGAAAAAAATCCCGTATAGGTATAATAATTATATACATAAAACAAGCATATAATACATGCTTTCAATTTCTTTCTCGGCGATGTTTTTCATACAAAACGTTGAAATTCCGTCCCCACAATAATACGAGTTCAACCGCGTATTATTGAAATAAATCAAAATTATTTGTCGACAAATTCGCAGAATTGGTTACAAAAGGAAATCGTGATTTAACGATTTTCAAGATTTTTTTTTTAAATTCGTCTCGTTAATACAGTACAGACAGTGACGTATTTACGGGGGGTCCAGGGGTACTGGACCCCCCAGAACCAAAAAAAAAATTATCCAAAGGTATTTTTTATTAAATACCTTATATCAATATATATCCTGTTAGAATTTTCAAAAAAAAAAATTTGGACCCCCCCCCCAGAAAAAAGTTGAAAATACGCCACTGAGTACAGAGTTACATATTTGGTGAAAATTTCGGGTTTCTATGGTCATTATAGTTTTAAAATTACCGAAGAAAAAGCGATAATCGATTTTGCGAAATCGCTTTTCTATGCTAGTTTTCGGTAGTTTTTTCTGACTCTATAAAAAAAGTATTGAGAAAATCGAAAAATGACCTCTCTGAAGTACGAACTAGATACGATTTAATACCGGAAAATAGTGCTACGCGTTTAAGATCGGAGTGCTCCTTATGGTAGAATTTTTGGGTGCAGACATAAAAAAAGAAAATTTTTCAAAAGCACATCGTTGTTACAATTATATCGTTTTTAACCTTTTTTTTCTTTGGTCCTGGGGGGGAGTTTTAATCCGGACCCCCGTAAGTACGCCGCCACTGCATACTTACGCGTATATATGAGAGGTGTAGGCAGTTTTATGTGATATGGACGAGATTGCTGTTGAAAACGTTTCATAGAATTTCTACGTTTCCGGCACTACTATTGACGAATATCCATACAATTTCGTGTTTTTACTTTGTTCGTGATAACTGATAACTATAGGTACAGAGACCGGATTTATATTATACGCGTTTAAAATCCTAAAAATAAGCCGTTTTTATATGCTCTATAATTTCGTTAAAAAACAATCTTTTATACGCATAAATGTTCTTTTTTGGAAATACAATATGATGTTTCATAAAAATGATTTAAATAAACAAATATATAAAAGTAACAATATTTATAAAAATTATAAGACAGCGTATTATAGATTAATCCTATATAATCTTTAAAAAATTATTTAAACTACAGCCATATACTTAATACATATACACGTATTTGGTGCGATGTATATTGTTTAGGTATATATTTCACTTCACTAAATGTATACCTACTCAAAAAAAAACTATTTACATAATATTATATTATGCAATAAAAATAATATTAAGTATTATATATGAGTTGAAAATAATAATGACATGTACAGAAAAAAAATTATATATAAATATATATATATTTTTTTTTAATAGCTTTTAATTGAAAAATTGTGATAGCTTAACAATTAATTTTCTTATTATTAATAAACAAAAATTATATATTAATTTACTGATAAATAATACCAATAACATCGTAACGCGCGTTGAACGGTGAACTTCATCCGCGATCTATAATGGCGTCGGGTGGAAGGGGGGAGAAACTGACGGAGGTCACAATTCTTTTTGCATTTTTTTTTTCATAAACCGTTACATTTTTTGTGAAATTAAATCTCAATATATTCCTGAAACATATATCATTTCCCACAAAATATTCTCTGTACCCTTGAAATGCGCTTTTTTATGCGCGCTAAAATTTTGTATACATCGCAGTTAATAGAAAAATGAATCATTGAGAAAGCTCGTCCAATTGGAGCTGCATATTATATTCTCAGTAAGAGTATGTAGAAACATAAAAATCCGGTCGCTAATTATTATTATAATATAATATATATAAAAATAATAATAATATAATAATAAAACGGTAAGGCGCGCGTGTTTTAGACCCGATGTACACACTATCCTCGAATCGTGTCTTTTTTTCCACACAAATTGTTTGACTGATGTGCAGACGTTCTATATTTATGGTTTTATTGTAATTCGTTGTAATCTTTCCGTTACGATTACAAGCTTTATTTTTGAAATTAACTTTTCCCGCGCATATATATATATATACGCGGTCGGTGAAAATTGAGGTGGAATATAAGTTTTCCCGTATATCGTATTTTCCTATATATATATATTAATTATCTCGTTATACATAGGTATCATTAAATGTAATCGTATCCAAGTGTAATGGACAAAACACTTTTTTTTTTATACAGTACATAAATCATTCCGTATTTCATATATCTGTAACTGGTATATATGAGAATATATTATATAATAATGCGTAATAACCGTTCGCGATTTTTCACAAAAATCAGGCGCTATAAAATTACTGTCCTCTCGATATTTTTATGGATGTTTATTATAATACATTATAAGTTAAACGTATAATATAACAAAAATTTTCAAAAAAATAGTCAGCGGCCGGACGATATATTATGTAGGTACGCATTTATATATCTCTGCACGACTGCAGTATTCTATATATAGGTACCTATACGCATTATATTATTCATATCGTTATAATTGTGACGGTTTATTCGTTTCACGTTTGTGTTTTCCGGCCGACCGCGAGTATTTATATATATATATATATAAACAATGTGTCTGGAAGACGATTCGTGTCCGGCATTATACATAAGTACGCGATTTATCGTGAAACGTATCGATGGATTTACTAATCTATATACTAGTCTTGTCGTCATTCGTAATACTTAATGTTTATATATATATATATGCGCTGGAATTTATATGAACTATAATATTTATTGTCAACCGATTTAACTATCCAAAATAATATCACGCCCATCTATATATATATACTATACGAAAACTACATTTCAACTTTAGGATCCCAAACCGAGAAGAAAAAAAAAAATTAAACACTTTAATTTTAGCACGTCAATTTCCGATATGCGCTTGTTATACCTTGCAGTATAGCGTGTTTCCAATGGGCATATGCTATAAATTATAATATACATATATATATATATTATGTGTTCCAATCGCCGTTCGTTCGTATTTGAAAATTTGTAGTAAACACTACGCATCATTACAGCATGCGCGTACCTAATATTTATAACATGTAACAATAAATTAATAACTTATAAATAATAATAATAATATTAAATAATAAATAACGGTTAATTATCATTTATTTTCATTTAGTTTCTGATATCGACGAAAACATTTTTTTTCCGCATATTTTTGTAAATAAAATGTATATATATTTTACGATTTTTTTTTTTTTTTTGTAAATTGCATAATATAAATCCTAGCCCTAATCATACGACTGTTTATCGAATATTTATATATTTTTTTTACGAATAAAATAAAACGAGTTTTGTCTCGACAATAATACATATTATATACCTATACACGCGCCGTATAAATTTCACAAGGGTTCCGATATATTTATATTTAACGTTATATACAGGAGCCGTCACACCGCGGTATGAATATATAATATCATAATATAAGGAACAACGAATGTTATTATTATTATAAATTTATATAGGCGAAACGGAATAAGGATTGTTGACACACCGCGCGCGGCCATAATATGCGCGTATACATATATGTATATATACGAATACTGCAACAAACATAATATTATAAACAATGGCGCAGTATTTGAACTATCACTATAATATGTGTATCCGGACGTGCAAATGTGTAAAATACAATACACCGTAGCGGCTCATATAAATATATATATATATATATATATATATATATATATATATGACAAGAATTATATGTGTATACGAGGTATATATAATTACCGTGCCGCCGACGCTGCTCATATAATACATATGTAATGAGTATTTTTTTTTTTTACCACAATAAAAAAATTGAAAAACGCCTATACATAATATATGTATATATAATGAACCTCATATTGTACGCGCGTGTCGTTTTAAAACGTTTATTTTAAACAAATTTTTTTTTAACATATATATGTATACTCGCGCACACCGCGGCCGTTATATTATATGGAACGGTTTCGGGTTTTCTTTTCTTTTTTTTTTTTTGTCTTTTATTATATAATATATACTTGAACGGCTTGAACTCTACGCATATATATATATATTAAGAAATCGCTATTTTACACCTGCAGTATATATAGGTCGTACCCGCGGTGGAAATTAAAGGGCGTGAGCCGTATATACAAACTCGAATATAATAAATAATAATAATATACAGGAAAATGAAAAAATAATAGTATTATATATACATAGGTGCCCGCTAGTCATTATTCATTATTTTTGTCGTATCTATCGTGTAAAGGGCAATTTGCAGTGTGTCGACAGCTTAAATTTACTAGAAATATATATTATTATACGCACAGATGACAGATTTATTATTTGTAAAGCGCGTGTAAAGTTTAATATTATATAATTTATATTCACATCATTATGTTATTTCGATGTGTGGAAATTATTTTTTTTTACGAATATGTCGTATATAAGATCGTGTGCCTATATACTATATAGACTTTTATTGTCATTCGATCAAACGTTAATAAATGAACTACAATTATACGTATATTTTATGTTAATTATGTACTTGTACCGTTTTGAAAGCGCCGTATTGAAGGAAGAGACAAAAAGTAAACACTATAATGTACAATGTAATATATTTTATTGGAAAATAAACTGCAAATATCGAGTGAACATTATTATTATATTATTGTCTATATTTATAATGTGGATGTATATATTTTTTACAGATATATATAAAACTGTATATATGTAAACTTAGATATATCTGCGATACCCATTAAAAAAAAAAAAAAATTAAACATAATCACGCTTGTCTGTAGTTATCATATTGTTATTGCTTATACTAATTATCTATCACAATCATTGTTTTTAAACATTAACAATAGTTGTACATATATACATTTGTAATACATAGATAATTAATTATATATCAATAATTTTAAGTTTACTCACCCTGCATAAATATGTACTATTTCTTCATCGATGATTATTACGAATTTTATATTTTGAAAACACGCATTTAAAATGAGAAAAATACGCGTATTTATTTTTTATGTACATTTCATGCAATATAATAATTATAATATCCATTTTGTATCCGTCAAATTATATATATATATATATATATATATCGTATCATACTATTACAATCATATTATATGTAAAGTAAAAACTAAAAATTGTTCATTTATAACCAGTGCTCGAATTGGAAAAAATAAAGAAATAGGACTCCAAGACTTTAAAAAAATTAGCGTCCTTTACAATGATTATACTTAACCTGACCCCCCCCCCCAACCATTCATTTTCATCAAATTATTACAATATAATAATATACATTACGATGAATATTTTTTTTACAACTTATCATTTATTAACATAAAAAATTAATAATTACACAAAAATGTACTCTAACTAATTTGGTACAAAAATAATTTTAAATAATTTCCCAAAAATGTTGGTTACGTTTCACTCTCACCTCACAAACTATCGTAGGCCGACACACTATAAATTACCTATATTATAGATTATAATAATGATAACAAAAAAAATCCTTTGAATAGTTTTTTGTTATTCTTTTTCAATGCAACTTTACAAAATGAAAATTTCAATATTATTTTAACAAATAGTAACACATTCCTTCCTCCCGTTCTAATGAAAATAATTTGAAGGGCTGCTCTCAAAACATGAAAAATTTGAAGAGGAGCTCCGTCCCCCTGCGCACCCCCTCAATGCGAGCACTGTTTATAACCAGCTGTATGTGCAGTTACTATTGAGATAGATAAGTGTAATAAAAATCCCAGATTTTGATTATGTATTTATATAGTTTAGAAATTGATATTTTGAGGCCTCAAAGACATTGACTTAAAAGAATAGGACCCAGACCAGTATACCATTGAATAATATGTTCTATACAAATTCTATACAATATGCAACTATACAAGGCTGTAATATGTACAAATTATATATATAACGAATACAGAATATGTATATATATATATATATATATATATATATTGTTGGCGCCCTTGGCGAAACAGCTTCAAACGTTCCCGGATCCAACTATCAGCATATATATATGAATCTTAAATTTAAATCGAATTTATGACCTCATCCTACAGGTCCGTGATCTCGACGAAGGCGACCGAGGAAATTTACAAATATCGCGTCTCGTTTTCGATCCGTTGATGTATAAAATAATATGGTATTGCATTTTGTAAAATGATATAATTATTGTAATTCGGATTATTTAAATATATTCGAATATTCGCAGATCTGCGTATATCGTATTTCCACAATTTGTGTAGACTTTTATTTATTAAAACGTCTGATTATATAATGTATAATATAGGTACGTGTGTGTGTATGTTTTTTTTTATTAAACAGACATACATATAGGTACTACATTTATCCATTATACTATTGATGTTTATCGTTTGCGGTCTATATATAAAGAGTTTTCACTAGTTGCTTATAGCTTATCTGTTATAACAGATTTGTATACAAATTTAAATTATTTACGTATTTATGCGTTTAGTATAGCATATTACTATATAACAGTATAATATATTATATTGTATAGCACCTAAACACATGAGATTAAAAGTGTTACGCATATTATGTAAGATCATAATAAGACTGCCCATAATTCAAATTCAACGATTGAAAATAATATTGTATATAACATCTCTGCACGTTATTATTTAAAAACGAATAATATATACCTATAAGGTTATTTATTTTATAACGATACTGCGGCTATAATAATGGTGTCCTTGAAAAATAATTTCCTTCTTGTGTTTCAATTTGTTAAAATATAATATTATACGACATTTTATATATATATATATATATATATATATATATATATATACTCGTATATAATATTATACGTGTGTCATCAAAATATAATATTCTGTAATAAATATCAAATTTCAATTACGAATTAAACTACATAATATATATATAATACCTACTATACGCCGTATACGTAACATTATTGTATTATACCTATTATAGTTTGCAGAATTTCAAATATAAAATCCTCGAGGAAAATAATTACTACAATATATTAATGTACACAGCTATAAATATTATATAATAATCTGCAACTATAGATATTGTATTGATTTAAATTTTATTGTTTCAAAAATATAAATTGTTTTATAAAATAGCGTGTTTTTCGCGAGTTTTTATATAATATATTTTATAATTTTTTTGCAGGAACCATTAGCGTAGACACGCGAATATATACGCAGATACACTGCGACTGCGTATATACAGTCTGTACTGAATTCGTGCGGTCTTGAAAAATCATCCGTGACCTTGCAGAATACTTTAACCATGATCTCATCACGATCCACAAAATACACTTAGCATAGAACCACCCTGCTGAGTACCTATATATATATATGTATATATATATATATATATATATATATATATATATATATATATATATATATAATCATATTATATACATTTAAAGTAATAACTCATAAAATCATAAGAAACTTATAAACTAACGATCGTATTTTTTAACGGTCTTCTACTCGTATATAGGTACCTATTAAAATCTAACGACTAATATTATGTAGATAAAGGCAATTGGAATAAAATAATAATACTATTTATAAAACGAACGACTAATTCTGTCCATATTACAGTATTAAAATATTAAATTTATCGAATATCAAATAATATAATAGTATTGCAAACTTTCTGTAAATTATAGACACTTCATATAACTTTCGACATTCTCCTAAGCATATATATACATATATATATATATATATATATATATATATAACCGCACTGTACCTAAATCCTACATCATTACCATGCTTTATTATTAATTTTTTAAATAGATTTTCAATTTTTATTATAAATATATTATATACAATACATGGGCGTATATTTATGGTAGAAATGAGAATTAGACTCCCTAGAACATTTTTAAGCCTACAAATTTACAGTCACACGTTCATATCATATATTGTAATTTGTTAATTTTGTTAATAACAGTTAAAAAAATAATGATTTTTTTAGTACCTAACTAATATATTGAAATATTTGTTTCGCTTCGAATTTTTACGCTATTTATAATCTTATATATGAAACCCATATGCGATAATATTGGTGTTTTCCGGTTTTCGTTATAATTGTATTCCCAACCCTCCAAAAAAAAAATGTTTAAATACGCTACTGATATAATATATATCTTCGTGTGAGACTGGCGAAATTCATTTTTTTTTAAATCTTTTCTTTATACACAATTTCCAAATAATCATAAATGAAATTTCTGTGCTATTTAAAAAGGTAATTTTTTTTTATTTACTATATATAAATGTATTCGTAGAAATTCTTAGACAGTTAAATTATAATAATGATATACTATGCGTTATATTATTATATTGATGTACAACTTATGACGTACATCAATTAAAAAGATATATATGTATAGATACAAGCATTGAAGATTGAACAATAAATGATATACTACATATGTATGATTATAATATACAGTTAAATATAATTAAATAATTATTTAAGTTTCGAGATAAACTCATGTAGTCCATGAACTCTTGTCATATCTAATGAAAAACATAGATGAATCACTCAAAACAGTATAATATTACCATACAATATTATATTTCATACTTTCATTTAGAAAATGTATGTATAATGTATATGTATATGTATATAGAAATGGTTAAAATCGCGTTATATTTTGTTATTTCTTAGTTTCAAAATTCGACCTATTATATGCATATACATCGTACAATAATTACGGTTTGCAATATAATGCGTACAATTATGTAGTAAATTTGTATATATAATAATATTTTAAAAATATGTTAATGTTTTTATTTAAATATGTATAAATATATTTATTACCTACTTAAGGTATTTTAATTAAAATCGTCTTTGTAAACAGTTTATCTTTGGATAAGTCTATATGAATACATAATAATTATAAGTGTACTCAGTAAGTACACTATTACTTGCAAAAGTATTGTGGAGTCTATAACCTATATGTTACCTATATATAAAGTATATTTATATATATAAAGAAAATGTAATGTGTAGTTTTATAATTTTCAGAAAATTTTGTCCGGGTAGCTATATTTACTGTTAATATAATGTAAACTGAATAAGAGACATTCATGATCCCTTGCAATATAAGACTTGGTTTATATTAAAATATATACGTATAAGTTACTGTCATTTTCTGCGTTATGCAAGAAGAATGAAAACACTTGTCAGCTTTATTTTTATTAATATTATATAATACATACAACTGGTAATAATAAATAAATAATAATTTTCTGTTCATGTAATGCGTCAGTACTAAATCCGAGTGGCTAGTATTAAAATAATAATAATAATAATAATAATAATAATAATAATAATAATAATAATAATAATAATAACTGACGTATAAATTTTTTTCAGTTGTTATATTACGAAAAAGAAAACCTTATTAATTATGCAAACGTTTCGTGTTTATATTTCTTAGGAAAAAAACCGCCAGAATAAAAATAACAACGAGTATTGAACACAATTTCTGTACAAATCAGCAAAAAAAAAAAAAAAAAATGTGTATATTATATTATAAAGTGAAATGTTGAAATCGACAAAATATGGGTATTCGTTATATAATTTCGTATATATAATAAATTTATATACATCAAATATGATTCTTTAATATAACGATGCCCATCAAATTTTTTCCCTCGAATTATTTAGTGTGAGAAAATAAAGTTTAAACCTATTACATTGATGTACTTTTGATTTATAGTCGATGCAAAAAAAATGTCTGTATACCACTGACTATATATTTATTAAAGAAAGAAAGAAAAAAAAATGTGCGCGTATTATAATATATTGATCGAATATATATAGTGTATCGAACATATACAGATATATGTAGGAATAAGGGTACATTTGTATATTATTATATATAGACTGGCTACATAAATAATTGAGGCGTTACATGGTCGCAAAACGCCCACTTTATAACGTTATTAAATATTAATTTTTATGTGCCCCTTGCTAATTTATTCTAACATTCGTGTGTCGATACATTACATAGGTACGCTGACATGCTGACATAATGTATAAATATATAATATATAATGATGTTGTCGTGCATTCCAACTATATTTATATGTATATACCTTGTGTATATTAAATATTAATATACGTTTTAGCGATTTCTGATCTATATATAGTGGACTATATTATAGATATTATAATAAATATTAATAATATATATAGTAGTCAACTGCAGTAATGTATATTTTATATTCCGGAGTAGTTCTATATATAGGGCTCAAATATCGTACGGGCACATAAATATAAGTAATCTACAGGCGCAAACTATAAATTAAAATAAAACTATATAGTAAATTTTAATTCCTATTTTTCTGTTTTTGTTTTGTATTAACACACAATAAAAATATTAATACTAAATAATTTTATAGATTTTCTTTATTTTTTTATAAAAATAATAGATTGCTTGCGTATTTTAAAAATATGGCATAATAGTGATTATATTAAGCTATACTTTTATAATTTATTACAAAAAAAAACAATTATATATATATATATAAAGAGTATAGGGACTATAATATTATAATAAATCTGAAATTGCAGTATTCTATATTTTTCATGTTTCCAAACACATTTAGAGCATAAATTGGGTCTTTTAACAGTTCTCTTTATTTATATAGATAATAAAACGAGGTTACTCGATTTTGGTCTTTGCATTCCAGCTCTATGTATATTGTATTTAGGTACATAAGTATTAATGTAGTGAAAAAATACGTTCAGCACTGACTGAAGATACAGGAATTATCATAGACAAATTTCATGAAATATCTTAACTTACAATCAGAATACATTCCGTCATTAAACAAAACTCGTATTGTTTCCTTTGGCTATCAGTTTTGTTTGGTCTCCTCCACGAAACACAATTTTTCCTTAACCGCTCAATCAGGAACTACAAAATGTGTAAAACAACAATATACGCGTGTTTGTCATCTATTTTTTATATTTGAAAAATATATGGAAAAAAAATGGTTACGGGCTTATATGGCTATTTGTTATGATTTTGATTGAACGCAAGACGTATAGCAGCGCACAAATTCGGGTCCCTAAAATTGTTTTTTCCCTAAGGCCTACCTCGAAAATTCACAAATTCTAGCAAAGTCGTGCTTTTCCATAAAAAAGTATTTTTAAATACATTTCTATTATAATAAATGTGAATTTATAAACCCCCTCTGCCAATGAAATGACGACACAACATAGAGGGCGTGGCACACGCAGGAAAACGCCTATAAATACCGGTCAGAAACCAGCAGATCGTTCAGTGTAGTCGCGGCAGTCAGACTGTTGGAACCCCCACCCCCCACATACATATACACACAACTATGATTTTTGCTTTGTATACAATTTAAACGTATATTCCTGTCCCTCTACCGCTACCGCTACAGTGTGTGCGAACAATTACCGCTGCGGTTCCCGCCCCGCTAACTTTACCGCTACAGTGTGTGGGGACCTTTATTATTAGTTGAGTTGGTGTTGGTGTAGGACGTAGGTATAGAACATAAATACAGATATTTTTAATTTTATGATACTAACAAAACAAATACAATTTTTATGATCTCAACGAACATATTATACGATATAGATTAAAATCAAATGTATACACAAACAATACAAAAAAAAGGCCCCTTAAAGATTGTCGGTCGGGTCCGTGCGCACGCCTATAGGTAAATCCTTGTTTCACTTCATTTCATTAAATAATAAATACGCGAAATAATATTATTATCGATAATAGTAAAAAAACAAATAATAAAGACTCCATACCCGCGTACGAGCGGTCACTCAGACAGCGTCAAAATAACACCCGCGTATACCGACATAGCGCGTCAGTCGATCGTAATAAAACAGGAAGAGAAAGCAGTCACCAGACAGCGCTACGACACAACATGGAGGGGGTAGCAGAAAAACGCTTATAAATAGAGGTCCGAAACCATCGGACCGCTCAGTGTAGTCACGGCGCGCGGGCAAGCGCGAACAACGCAGTGCGCCTTTCTGCCACGCCCTTCTATGATGTGTTGCAGCACTATCTGGTGAGTACATACTTTTTATATTTTATTGTTATTTCGTTTAAGTTTCACGCACGCTGTTCTTCCTTATTCTACGTCTTCATTTCGTCTCGATACATAAATAGATCTTTCTTCTTGGTTATTACTCGTCGTGGAACGAGTCGTCGTATTTGAATATACGCTCGAACTTTTCGTTAATTCCGAAATTTTGGAAAGTTTTACGGTGATTTTTCTCAATTATATACAATATAATATATATGTATATTGTTCCGCATATAAGAAATAAAACGATTAGGTATTTGTTATTAGTTATTACATATATTAATATATACAGCTTTCCTAGAAACATTTCTACATACGCCTACATGGGTATGCTATAACGGATATACATATATATATTATATATATGAAGTTTTCGAAGTAATGTCAATTTTCCGTCGTCTGTCTTCGTCAGTACATTAATACCTTCCGGTTCGGTGTCAATGAAAGTAAAAAAAAAAATGAAATTTTTCCGAAATTATTCGGTATAGGTACGTCGCGTATATATAACGCTGACGCGATTTATATAGGACGATATGGAGCGCAGATTGCGAGGTATAATATGATGGTTTAAACAACGCGGTGAAGTATATGCAAAAGATTTTCTGTAATTTGGCGTTTCGCCCGCCTTTTCGAAATATAATATTATAGTTCGGCACATGCACCGTGCGCAAATATAATTAAAATATAATATATAATATATACGACACGCGTGTCGCGTATATTGGTACTTTTAGTAAAACGAGACGATTATATAATATAATGTACCTACAGTAATATTTATGCGGTTTTATACTTTTTTCTTTCTACAATTAATTCGACATAAAATCTTACAAACAAGTATAAGTTTTCATTTCTAGAAACAAATATTTTTCCCAACACGTAAGACTATAAAATAGATAACATTTTATTAAATACTTTAAATTTTTTCACGCCACAATATTATATAAATAAATACGATTAAAATTCGTATAAAATTAAAATTTTTTATTTTTCGTAGGAAATTAAATAATAACAGCTCGAAGTGCGATTTGTGTTGGTAAAAAGTATTTCAAAAGTTTTCGGTCTCCTGCAAACACCAAAAACACGCAATTTTTTTTTTTATAATATAATGCCACCTTTTCATTTGGATAAACGATAATAAAATGTAGACGTTTCCCTACATTTTCAATACCGATAGATTTGTATAGATTATATAGTGCGCGAAAGCGATAGGAAATTTGAATTCTTCGAAATTTCGAATAAAAAAAAAAAATAGTTAAGTCTACTTCAATATTTTAAACCTGTTTTTGATGCTTAGTTGAAGACAAACTCGATCAGTCGTGTACAGTGTAAACGAGAAAACATTAAATAAATAGTAAACGTGTAAACTAATGTAAAACGAGGAAAGACGAATCCTTCGTTCATTTTATTCCATTGAAAACGCGAAATATTAATAATAATAATAACAAAAAAATAATAAATAATAAAGATTCCATACGCGCGTACTATCGGTCGCTCAGATAGCGTTAAACAAAAAACTCGCGTATACAGACATAGCGCGTCAGCCGACCGTAATATAACAGGAAAAGAGAGTAGTCACCAGATAGCGCTACTAAACAAAATAGAGGGGGGGCAGACAGACGCTTATAAATAGAGGTCCGAAACCATCGGACCGCTCAGTGTAGTCACGGCGGTCAGTCGTGAACAACGTCGGTTGCGACTGACTGCAGCGCGCGCGCGCTGGGGTGTGTGTGTGTGTGTGTGTGTGTGTGTGTGTGTGTGTGTGTGTGTGTGTGTGTGTGTGTGTGTGTGTGTGTGTGTGTGTGTGTGTGTGTGTGTGTGTGTGTGTGTGTGTGTGTGTGTGTGTGTGTGTGTGTGTGTGTGTGTGTGTGTGTGTGTGTGTGTGTGTGTGTGTGTGTGTGTGTGTGTGTGTGTGTGTGTGTGTGTGTGTGTGTGTGTGTGTGTGTGTGTGTGTGTGTGTGTGTGTGTGTGTGTGTGTGTGTGTGTGTGTGTGTGTGTGTGTGTGTGTGTGTGTGTGTGTGTGTGTGTGTGTATAATTACAAGGTCAATAATATCTGCGAAAATGCAATAAAAATAAAAAAACATTCGTATGATCTGAATTTTGTGACAAATTTTTTTTTCCTCAAGAATATGTACTTTCTATTGCATTACTAGGTTAATTTTATTATTATTATTATTATTATTATTATTATTGCTATATGAAAATAATAAAATCAATATTCCACACAGAAATGGATGAATTCATACACAGAGTCATATTTACCGCGTCTTCGTAACATTACAGCGGAACGCATTATTTTTCCGACGAATTTTAAAAGACGTAATAAATATTTTTATGTATTTCGTTTTCGACGACCAATGCCATTTCGAACATAATAATATTATGACGACTACCGCCCATCTCCCATACGCGTATTCCGCGTTTTCGAAAACAAAACGGTGGACGCACACAATCTGCAGCTGCGCGTTATATTTTGCACGGTCGCAAAGTCATAGTGCACGCTCGTCTTGGGTACTTTTATAAATATTATTATGTCCTATGTAGGTAGGTTTGAGTTTTGAGTGATGATTTTGCCAACAAACTACACTCTTATCAGTTCGTTTGTTCAACGCAGTTTGCAATATAATGTGCGCACTACGGTTTTCGGAGAAATTCACAATGGTTGTTGCTATAAAATGATATTATTATGGGAAATTTTGTGCGATTTCGACGGCTATTCCTACTACTACGAGTACCGACATCTTTGGGTCACCGAAACGAGTATAATAATGTGTGAAATAATAATGGAAATTGGCTCAGCTAGAGGCTGCTGCTATAGCGAGTTTAATCTCGTTATTTCGTATTATCAAATTCATTGGACGGGGGCTAGCGCCACCTGTTGACTTTTAAACGACACCACACGGGTGTGCCGTGTGCGGGACGCCGAACGGGTTACGTTGAATTTTTGTTTATAGTAAACAAAAAAACGATTTACTCGACGACGGCGAGGAGTGTCGAACGTTCATTTCTAATTTTATGTCATTTTTTTTTTTCATTTCCCGTTCGCTTGTAGTTATTAAATATTTACGCGTAAGAACACCTAATTCTTTTCACACGGTAAAATTATGCAGCGTATGATCGTTTGAATCTCAGGTATTTATCACTTTTGGGCGTATACCCAATAGGTGTCTGGTTTTTTTTCTCCACGATAGTAATAATTTTAAGAACGTAAAGTGTTTGAAACTTTTGGCCCCGTTGTCCCGAATACGTACAACGTATTTACTTTGAATCTCGGAATTAAGATAATCCCCTTCAGTATCTGCTATATTGTAAAGTCGACTTGTACGGTGGCAATAAACATTGCTTAATGAAGGTTATTATGTAGTTGCCCGTCGTTGAAGTCAATTAATTCAATTGTAATACATCGAGAAAATGTTAATGTACAATAAACGTGTTCGATGACAGTGAAATCCAATCGGTTTGAATACACCTGCAACTACCTGTTGATTCGTCTTAGCTTATTAATTATATATATATATATATATATATATATAAAAACCGATGTGTACAAAATCACTACAGTGACCGTCGAAATGAAATACATTTAATGTAATAATCGTCGTGTAATGTGTGCGTATACATTTGATTGTAACTGTAGAGCTTATATGCCGTTGCAAACTCACAATAATTGTAGAGATATTTTTATAATGAGTACGAGTTTTAGACGGTTATATGTAATTAAAGTTTTAGTGACAAGTTTTATTGTTTCTGAAAAATTAAGATTCCAGTGTTCATAATACTTGTATACTTATATTTGTTTATGTCGTCGAATATTCTTTGTAAGACAAAAGTAATTTTTTTTTGCTTTGTACACTGTTTTATTTGTACTAAAATTAATGTTTTTTTAACATAAGTTATTCGAGTAGGTATATATTTTGTAGAATATTTTTTATTTATACAAGTCTACATATATATTTATCTTTTATACTATAATGTTTACCAATATCTTAATATATTGTATTACGTTTTCAGATTTTCGAAAATGATGTCTTTATTATTGATTTTATTCTTAAAACTATGTTTGGCACAAGATTATCCGTATCAATCTACTCCAGAAAATGAATATTCACGAACAAAATTACAAAATGATAAATCATTCTTATACGATTGGAAAAATAATTTTGACAATAATGTTATCATTCCTGATGCGTATGTATTTTTAATTTTTTTAATTTAATATCGGGTGCGATATTCCTTTTTCCCATCTGGTATTTCTAATAAAATTTTAAATATATTTGTCACCCTGATTTACATAATCCGCTGAACATAAAATTTTACCGAAATTTAATCATTACCGTAGTCGATGAAATAATTGAAAACTACATTGTATATTTACGTTGTAAAGTATGATGTTTTCAATTGGCATTTATAAAAATAAATAAATAAATAAATTTTCTGAATTTGATAATTATAACGAAAAATGATATATAAATTAGCTATTATACGATGAGCTGTCATTTTTTATTTTAAAACTGACATTTGGGTTTATTTATTTTTAAGTAAATTCCTATTCTGCTGATACCGTTACTATTATATCTACGTGTATAATATATAATTTTTGCTCTTTTTAGAAATTATTTTGTGGTTGCGAGTCGAATGGTTAGACCAGGTCAAGTATACAGAGTGTCTGTTACTGTTTATAAAGCAAAACAGCCGATTTCCGTTAGAGCTTCAATTCAAAGAAATGGAGTTGAATTAGCTTCTGGTCTGAGTATAATTAAAGAAGGAATTCCACAAACATTATTATTATTGGTTAGAATTGATATTAAATCTTTTAATGGGCTTATATTTATTACAAATTTGGTTTAATTTATTTTAGGTTCCAGCTACTAGTGTTGTTGGTGATTACAAGTTGAGAGTAGAGGGATTATACGATGGTGTTATTGGTGGATATGCGTTTAACAATGAAACTGTTTTAAATTTTTCACAACGTTCAATGACAATATTTATACAAACTGATAAACCAATATATAAACAATCCGATATTGGTACGTTCGTTTTTAATATTATGCATTTTTGATACTAATTTGTACTAACTTAAATTTGATATTAAAATTAAAAATGTTTTATATTTTAGTTTATTTCCGAGCAATTCCAATTAATACAGAATTAAAAGCTTTTGATAATCCTGTTGATGTATACATCTTGGATCCAAATCGTCATATTATGAGGCGTTGGCTTTCTAGACAAGTATGCCTTTATTATTTAATACCATGAAATTTATTTAAAACAGAAAATTTGTCAGTCTCATAATTAAATTTCATGTGTATTTATTTTTTCCCATATGTAACGGAAATCTATAATGAAACTATTTTGTAGTCCCAAAGAGTTTCACATAGATTTCACTTTAATGCATTTTAATAAAAGACATTTTTATATTTATATATAAATATTGTTCATTTTTATAGTCAAATTTTGGAAGTGTAAGTTTGAATTATGAAATGTCTGATCAACCTGTTTTTGGAGAATGGACTATTCAGGTACAAGCTCAGGGACAGATTGAAGAAGTCACATTTTTAGTAGAAGAATATTATCAAACGCGATTTGAAGTAAATAACAATTGTAATACAGTTAATTCTATAATTACCATATTATTTTATATTTAATTAGGTTAATGTTACAATGGCTGCTTATTTCCTTGATTCGGATAAGTATTTGTCTGGCTATGTAATGGCAAATTATACCAATGGAGGACCAGTTAGAGGAAATCTTACTATAAAAGCAACAGTAAGACCACTTAAAAATGGATTTCAAAATTATGACGGCGCTGTAATTGAAAAATATTTTAGTTTTGTAAGTTAAAAGAATAAGTATCTATTATATGTTAAAGAATTAATCAGACATTAATATATTTAAAATTATATTTTTTTGTTAAGGATGAAGAATATCCTTCGTGGTATCCTAAACAATCTGAGTACTCAAGAATAAATAACATACCACATAAACAATGGGTAAGCATTTTATAATTTGCATACCTACATAATTATGTTGATAATAATATTTTTTTGGCTTAAATATTTATAATTTTAATTTTAAGAAATAAAATAATATTTTGTTAAAGGTTCAAATTATAAAATTATTTTTAATTTCAGTTTTATGGTGTATATAAATTCAGATATCCATTATATGAGTTACAACAATTAGTGCCTACTTTAGAAGGAACTGAGGTTACTATAACAGCAACAGTAGGGGATAGATATTTAAATGAAATTGTAGAAGGCTATTCGACTGCAAGGTTTTTCAATTCTTCTGTTAGAGTTGCATTTTTAGGTGGTTCACCACAAGTTTTTAAACCGGCTATGCCATTTACTGTATATGTAAGTATTATAAATCTTTTTTTTTTTTTACACATTGTCATTAATATTGTTATTTGTTTTTTTTTTGTCTCAAATTTATTATTAATTAGGTAACGGTTTCTCATCATGATGGATCACCGTTGGACAGATACAGGTTGTTGCTTGGTCGTTTAGATATGTCTGCTGAAGTGGTGATGAAATCTGGTGGTCGCAGAACTATGGATACAAAAATGGTGAAAATGTCAACAGACCACGAAGGAGTGTTTGAAATTAAATTATATTTGCGTACAGAATTAGGTAAATATACATAGGTGAAATATATTAAAAAATTAAAAATATCAATTATACTTATTATTTGATCATTGTAATAGGTCTTGAAAATGACCTCCATGCTTCAGAAATATTAAAAGATATTGATTCGATGAAAATATTTGCATCATTTAAAGACATGTTTGGCGAAAGATCAAATACAGAATTACTTTTATTTACACACTATTCGCCTAGTCAACATCATCTTAAAGTTTGGACTTCAACTAAAGACGCTAAGGTATTATTTATTATTTATTATTTATTAATTTAAAATTTAAATACATTTTGTATTTCACAGGTAGGGCAGTTCATAGTGTTCCATGTACAAAGCAACTATTATTTGGAGTCTTTTGATTATATCTTGCTCTCAAAAGGTATAATATTATTAACTGGACAAGAAGTAACACATGCCTCGACCATCCGGACATTTGCTGTTACTTTATCGGCTGAAATGGCACCAGCTGCTACTATACTTGTGTACCATGTTGGTAAATTTGGAGATGTAGTTGCAGATAGTTTAACTTTTCCAGTGAATGGAATATCTAGAAATAATGTGAGTACTAATCAAACAATTTTAATTTTAACTTAATAATTTAAAATATATTATATAATTAGAAATTACTCTAATCTCATTTAAAATAATTATGCATATTATATTTACAGTTTACAGTTTTTATTAACAATCGTAAGAGCAGGAGTGGTGAAAAGGTTGAAGTAGCAATATATGGTGAACCAGGAGCATATGTTGGATTATCTAGTTTAGATTATCCATTCTATGGTTTACAAGCAGGAAATGAATTGACATATGCAAAGGTATATTATTTACGTTTTTTAAAAGTGAATAAACTTTTAACTTAATTTATTTTGAAATAGGTTTTAACGAAAATGGAAAGGTTTGATGAGGATACAAATGGTACAATTATGCATACATGGCTATCCCACGAAGGTTCTCCCGATGAAATTGTTTATTTTCCATCATCTACTTTTGGAATAGATGCTAACCGTACATTTGCGTAAGTTAATTAACAAAAATAATGTTATCATAAATTTTATGTTAGTTTTCGAAGATATTAATAATTTCATATATTTGTTATTATTAAAAACTTAACAATCACAAATAATAACTCAAATACCACAAAAACCATAACATTTTTATCAAGAACTCTTGCTGGTTATGAGATAGAAATAAAAATTATAATAAATTATTTTTTGATTTTACAATTTAATATCTATATTTAACATTTGTTTAATAAATATTGATATTGAAAAAAATATATATATATTGTTCTTTAATGTAATTTTTTTTTTTTAGATTTGCTGGTGTAGTTGTATTTACTGATGTTGTTTTACCACGACGAATTACTGTGTGCAACCAGACTTTAGGTTATGCTGAATGTCTAAGCGGACGCTGTTACTTAGCTAATAGAAAATGTGATGGCCATTATGATTGTGATGATGGCACCGATGAAGCGTTATGTAAATACTAAATCTATAATAATTTAAATAATTATTGTTGGATTGGTAAATTACTATAATAATCTAAGTTTTGTCACTTAAAGCAGAATTCCTAATATGTTGAATTACAAATTTAATTAAAAATTAACTCGATTAGTTTATTTGATTTTATATTGTCTAGATTAAGGTAAACTTAATCAAAACAGCTTAACCAACAATACTATTGAAATGTACTTATGTACTAATGCAAAAATAAAATTCTTATTTTTATTCTATATAATATTTTTTAATTTTTTTATTAGGTCCATTATATAATCATACAGAATTCAATACCTTCCGAAAGTTCCGGTACAATCATCTTCAAAGGCATTATGATAATGTGTGGATGTGGCAAGACATTAATATTGGTCCTCATGGACGTTTTATATTCGATTTAGAAGTACCACATCGACCTGCACACTGGATGATAACTGCATTTAGTTTGAGCCCTACAAAAGGATTTGGCATGATAAAAAAACCTATTGAAGTAAATCTCACAAATAATATAATTACAGTATTTTTATTTATATGTTAAAAATAATGTGCATTACAGTATGTTGGAGTTTTACCATTTTTTATGAATGTTGAAATGCCTACTCATTGTAAACAAGGCGAACAGATTGGAATTCGTGTAACAGTCTTTAACTACATGTGCAGTAGCGTTGAGGCCGTAGTGGTTTTATCTGGATCAGAATCTTATAAATTTGTTCATGTGGAGGAAAATGGAATAGTATGAAGAATTATATACATATATTTATGATTATTTTTAATATGGTTTTTGTTAATGTATTTAGGTAAGCTCTTACAATCCTAGAACGTCTCATGGTGATCATCAATTTTTTATCTATATAAAAGCACAAGATGCAGAAGTAGTCTACTTACCTGTGGTACCTACAAAACTTGGTGATATTAGAATTAATGTCGAAGCTACTACCCTAATAGCTAGTGATCGGGTGTCAAGAATTTTACACGTTGACGTATGTTCATATATTAAATTTTAAAATTTATTTGTTTAACCAAAAATTAAATTCTATATTGTTTTAGTCTGATGGAGTTCCTCAATATAGACATCAATCAATGATTTTGGATCTTAGTAATAGAGCTTATGTTTTCCAATATTTGCACGTAAATGTTACTGAAACTCCTATTATACCATATAGTATTGATCGATACTATGTTTATGGATCAAACACAGCACATCTTTCATTAGTTGGAGATGTTGTTGGTCCAATTTTTCCGACAATGCCAGTTAATGCAACATCTTTGCTCAATTTGCCTATGGTATAAATTTAACTAAGTTTTATTATGTTTTACGGATTATTTAAATTTATTTTATAATTATCAGGATGCTGCTGAACAAACAATGTTTAGTTTTGCTGCTAATCTATATACGACAATCTATATGAGATATGCAAGTCAACGAGATAGAATACTGGAAAAACAATCATTCTACCATTTGAATATTGGATATCAACGTATGTTATCATTCATGAACCACGATGGATCATTTAGTCTTTTCAGGAGTGACTGGTACATATACTTGTTTTTAATGGTTATTTTTTATATTTTTAATATGCATTTAATTTTTTTTTAGGAACATGTCTTATCCTAGTGTTTGGTTAACTTCATATTGTGCTAGAGTGTTCCAAGAAGCAAATTTCTACGAATGGGAAAATTTCTTATTTATTGATCCACAGGTGATATTTGATAAATAAAGTTATTAAGCCATAATGAACTGTAATGAAGACTTATAATTTAAAAGTTTAATGTATTATATTTTTAAAATATTTTCTTAAGGTGATTTCAAAAGCTTTAATATGGGTATTGAAACATCAAACGGAAGAAGGTTCATTTTACGATGTTTCATGGTTCCCTGACCGTAAGGTTAATAGTAGTATACATAGATCATATGTTTACGGTGGCAATAAATACCAAAAATTATCAAACATATCATTAACTGCCCAAGTGCTCATAACATTATCAAATGCAAAAGATTTGTCAGGGGTAAGTGATAAGTACTAATGTTTATATTTTTATACGATTTTTTAATTTACACCTATAATTTTATATTTATAGGGGTTGGGTTCACATATAGCCCAAGGCGAAAGTCGAGCTGTCAAGTATTTGGAGAAGAATATGAATTCGTTGAATATGACTGGTGAACCGTATGAAGTAGCTCTTGTTGCTTATGCATTAATGTTGACTAAATCATCATTTGCTGAGTATGCATTCAATACACTAGCCAGGCATGCTAGAAGAGAAGGTAAATTTAGCGTTTTAAAGTTTTATCTAATATTGGATAATATCTTGACAATATACATTTTTTTTTCTCTTAGGTGGTTTAATGTATTGGGGTAAAGAATTTGTACCTTTACCGCCAACTAAAATGGAAAATCAAAAACCTTTCTTGTTACCACGTCTGCCATATAAATATGATTCAATTAATATAGAAACTACGGCATATGCTTTGCTTGTTTATGTTGGTAGAAAAGAACCATTTGTTGACGATGTTGTTAAATGGTTAAATTCTCAAAGACTCACTGACGGTGGTTGGGCATCCACACAAGATACTGCTATTGCTATGAAAGCTCTGATTGAGTATTCAAACAGAAACAGACTTAGGGAAGTATTTACATTGACTGTAACGGTCGAGGCTACAGCACTTTCAGGGAAAACTAAAATTTTAAAAGTTAACAGTGAAAATATTGCCCAGTTACAAAGAATAGAGGTAAAATTTGCTTTAAATTATTAAGTAGAGACTGTAGTTTATTTTTAATTATTAATTTTTATTTTAGATTCCACAAGCTTGGGGTACTGTTAAAGTGCAAGCTAAAGGTTCAGGTTATGCAATTTTACAAATGTCTGTTCAATATAACGTTGACGTTGCAAAATTCCAAACATCTCCTCCAGAACGAGCTTTTGGATTAGTAACGCGTGCAGATTTTCATGGTCGCAATCAGTCTCATATTACTTACCGCAGTTGTCAAAAGTAATAACAAAATCCTGTAGTTGAGATTTCAGTGTCTAAATTGTATATAATTTAGGTGGACCTATCACGAAGAGTCTCCTAGATCTGGATTGGCTGTTTTGGATGTTTCTATTCCAACAGGATATATAATGCAACAACAAAATTTAGATGCTTATGTGTTGCGGAGAACAGTTCCAAACTTACAAAGAGCCAGATTTTTCCCAGGAAAATTGTTATTTTATTTTGATTATGTAAGATTAAATTTTCATGTTCTTCATACATACAGTTTAAAAACTAATTTTGTTTTTTATTTATAGTTGGATGATTCGGAAACTTGTGTTAAATTTACTATAGAGAGATGGTATCCAGTTGCAAATATGTCTCGTTATCTTCCTATCCGTGTGTATGATTATTATGCGCCAGGTTTGTTTTTATTTTTAATAAAAGTTAAGTGTTGTTGGTGTTATAAATAAAACATTTCTTTTTTTTCAGAACGATTCAATGAAACAATATTTGATGCTTTACCAACATATTTGTTAAATATTTGTGAAGTATGTGGTAGTAGCCAATGCCCTTACTGTCCTATTTTCAACGCTGCTGTTCAATTGTCCATTCCAACAATGTTGATCTCTGTTGTCACTATTATTGTAATTTACATTTTCAACAAACAAAATGTAATGACTTAATACAATTTTTAAGTTTGTCGAAGTATTAATTAAAAGCATCTTTAAGATCTAAACATTTTTTAAAAATATAGTTAGTAATTCCAAGACTGGCTTAAAATAGTATTTTTATACATAAAATTAATAATCTCAAATAAATGTGTTAATTGGAATCATATTCAATTAATAAATAACGACTATACTTTAATTTCAACAATGTAACTCTTATAAAATATACATCGATTAAATCAAAATGAATGCAATTTATGAATGCTTTACTAGAAATTCTACTATCAAATAGTTAATGGCTACAAATATTTAGAACTTTAAATTCAATGATTCAAATACGTCAGTATACTTAAATAGTTCATTTAAATTCTGTTCGTTAATCGATTATTTATTAATATGGTAAATTATTGTTTTATATATTGAACGCCTTTTGCTTTTTATACAATTATTTTACTAAAATGATTACATTATATATTTTAAGCTTGATGCTTTTTGTTAATATTTGAGTAAAATATTCTTTTATACGTCCATAATATTTGCACTTAATTTTTACAATTTTTTTTCATTGCATAGAAAAACCAACCAAAATTTATTATTTTAGATAATTTATGTATACCCAACAATTTTAAACTCTCATATTTAAAATTGATATTAACAAATATATTCCATTAATGTTGATTTATGGATATTATAGTGTCATAAAATTGAATTACTTTATTTTTACAAGATATATATTTATATTTTAGGTTGTCTAAGTATAAGAATATTTCATCCGAACAAATATTGATAATATAATAAATTAAAATTTGTAACAAAGTAGTAAATTAGTGTGGTAAGAAAAAATATTTTCTTAATCGTTAATAGTCTCGAATCTCATATTTTGATTTTTATTTTGTAAGAAAAACATTAATTAAGAACAATTATTTTGTCTTTTTTTTACTGTTAATGTGTAATGTACCATTATGCTTTAAATTTATAATTTTAAAATTGATATAAAATGTTCATGTATGTCTCATTGTGTATTTCTTAAAAGCAGTAGAACAATTAAAAAAACAAAACAAATTTTTAAACTGTACATTTAAACGTTATGGCATTCTTTTAATTTAGTTAACTTTTCATCAATTTGTATTTTTAAATGTTTAATTGTAACAAATTTAATATTTATTATAAAATTATAATTTATTTACATCAGATTTTTGTACTGTGAATTAATATTAAGTTTGCAACTAATTCCGTCCATTTGTTAATTTTTTTTTAGACATATTTAATTATTACTTAAAAAGAATGTATTTTAATATTTCTTAAATAATTTATGTATGTTGATGTTAATAAAAAAAAAGATATTATGAAGAAATCATTTCTCATTTGATCATATTATAAATTAGAAAGGTTTGTAATGTTTTTTTCCCCTCTAAATTTCACTGCGTGACAAATTGCTAATGAAAAGTGAAAATCACCAAACACACCATGACATCACATTATTTTTACTGGATTCTGAGCAATGGTAATATGTACTCATTCACAAACAGTCGTAACATTCGCACATCATGCATTCGTTGTTGATTTTACTGTTTGTTAGTGTTTTGAGTGCTTCCGATAGTAATACGAATCCGTCTGATGATCATTTACTAATTGAACACAGTGTCACTTTGGAGAGTGCTAAAAATGCTATTCAACATCTTGTACCAGACCTAAGTAAAACCAATTGATAATAATAATTAATATTGCGTATGCCATTTTTATGTGAATATCGTGTATCATGCATTAGTGATAGGAGCAGGATGCAAAGAATGTACCCAAAGAGAAATTGAATATTGTCTGTCAAATGCAGTCATCGATGATCACTGTTGTTGTCAAAGGAAATACCACGGTATGTTATAAAACAAGGTAGACTTATAAATTTATAAGTCCACCTTGAATTAATGAAATAAGTCAATTTGAATAAAATTTGTGATTTACAGAAGTATTCCCTTATATCGCACATACTTGTTATGTAAGATCCAGAAATTGTGAACCAACTGTCCGTGATTGTGGAGTATTTGATCGATTATTAACTTGTTGTTGCCATCATTATCTTGGAATGAAATGTGAGAATATTAATGAACTATAAATTACGTACACGCATTTGCACAATATCTTGTATTTTTAAAACATTTTTAAACTCAGTGGAGTTATTTGGAAAATGTTTGCGAGAGCGATATTTTATAATTTTCTTGGATCAATAAAGTTTTCTTTAGTATTTTAGCATAATTTAAACCAAATTATTAAAATAATACGCCCTTTGTAAGTATTTCTAGTTTTTATTTGAAGGGAAATAATCAAAAACTTAATGTTTGAATTCAGTGTATCTTGTGAACTAAAAATTATACTCAATTTAGTATACAAGTATATAAACGAATTCATTACCTAACTACCGACTCCATATACAATTTTTTTTTCAGGGAAGAACCAAATTATGACAACCAGCTCAATTAACGGGCAAAGTGGAAGAACCAAAAATTTGTTTAGTCTAGGATTAATTATTTTATATATTAAAAATTATTATATTTTCAATTTCTCGTGAGAAATAATAGTACTAGTTAAAGTGAAAAACGTAGAAAACTTTTCCTATTAGTTTAATTTTAAACACAAATATTATATTCCATTATACTTAGACGATTTATTACTGTGTATTAATTAGTTTCAAATTGAATGATAATTCATATTATTAATCATGGTTCAATGGAGGGGTTTTTTTTAACGCAATTTTTAAGCGAAGACAATCATTTGAACGTTTTTTTTTTACAATATTACAAGACGAAAATAAATAATAATGTTATTTATAACGCTTATTAGGAGATAATTTGTGTTTTGTACATGTCTTGTTTCGTTAAAAATAATAAATACTCGTTAATTATTTATGGAAGTGTCAAATGTGTGCAATATTTAACAACTGACAAGATACATAAAAATGCAATTGCATCACACCACCCGAGGAACAATAAATTGCGAGCCTAATAGATCTAACGATTATATTACGAACTTATTCTCATAAAACATATCGGTGACACGTCCAACGGACAAACATAAAATATTCAAGAATGGCAAAACGGATTTCTTATTTATATTTTTTCGGATACATAGAAATGTATTAATATTTAACAGAAAATTGTTTCCACAATTATTATAAAGTACGTATTTATTTCAAACACGCTGTACGTCGAGCGATGTACATGGTTTTTTTTTCTCATTATTTATCAACAGACAATTTATTGCAGTACTACGGTGAACTGAGAGAACGGTCTCCGACACTCAAACATTAAAGTACACTTTATAGTTTAATCACAGACTATATGAAATTTTCATATATACTGTGGTTTAATGGTCCGATGGGGCGATGGGTGTGCGTAACCTTTGAACAGTTATAAATGGATCATTGAAATGCGAACGAGATAAAACACATTCACTTCGTAGACACAATATTACAGTGGCTGCTCGTATTCATATATAGTTTTGTTTCGAATTTTCATAAACGATTTACAAAAACTCAGTAGATCCGCACGGGGTACAAAAACGAAATTATTCGATTATCGTTTCAAAATTGTATATGAACATCGGGCGAGCGTGATAAGAGCACCGCACGCAGTGTCGACGCCGCGTGGCGCGCGGCGCGCGGGCGACACTATAGATTTGGCTACACTGTCGGCCGTTCTCCACGGAGTGTAATATTACACTGTCCATGGGTTGGTAACGATAAAATTTCACCAGAACCGAATCGCCGAATTTGTGTGTTTGCTTACGCTGTGCGTGCATACGTTTTTATACTAAATTTTCTCCCGTTTGTTATGTGTAATACGAGGAATTGGCAGAACGGAACGTCGTCGGCTGAATACGAAACGCGTTGCTCCACTACGTTCACTTCCGTACCGGTTCACAGCATTCCTTTCTGACAAACGCATCGCGCCCGAGTTCGCCACGCACCACAGAATACGTTTTAAAGTTGGATACACGTGATCATGGAGTGGGGTGAGCGTAAAATATTTTTAAAAAAATTCTGTTCAATATGAAAATTAAATATTAAGCTTAATAATAATGTCGCTACTTCCCAACGGTCCGCGTTAACGTTTATATGTTATAATATTTCAGACGCCGATAATTTCGAACCCGTCAAGCCCATCGTGCCCGTCGACATTGTCGGCGGCGCTAAACTGAACAAATGGGAAGGCGAAGACGAAGAGGACAACATAAAGGTTAGTCCACTCGGCGTACGATCGAGTACTCGAGCTTTTTTTTTCATGCACACACGTTGCTCGATTTATGAATTCGTTTGTCCCTGTTATTCTTTGTAATAGAATAGTGTTTAAATTCCGACTATTTTCGATTTACTCAAACGTAAAAACGCCGAATAAAATGTAGTTTTTGGCAGTGTACAATCGAAATGAAATTAACTTATTTCTAATTTAGTCTACTTATATATGTGTATATAGGACAGTTGGGATGCAGAAGACGAAGAAGCGAAAAAACCAGAAACGAAAGTCCCAGAAAAAAAAACTAAATCAAAATTGGAACAAAAAATAGCTGAAAGAGAGGTACTTATTTAGGATTTGTAATTAATGCGTATAACGCTAATTGAGTAAAAATAGTTAGAAATACCATCTCGGTAATTTATGAATTGTGCAAGTGCCGATTTATACCGGTTTGGTGGCTCGTAAATAAAGAAACGGGCTACAAACGTATTTCAGTGTTATCGACCTTTAAATGTTTTAGCCCGTGTGAAATTAAGTAAATAAAAATAATATACGATTTAAATTTTAACTGTATTACTTTATTTTCAGCGAAAACAAAAAATTGAAAATGAAAAAATGAGGCGCAAGTTTATGGAGGCAGAAGAAAATTCAAATATGACGCCAGAAGAGAAGAAGCTTTTACAACAGAAACTTCAGGAAGAAGCCGATTTGGAAGTAGCCAAAGAGATGTTAGGCGTCGATGAAGGCGATGAAGATTCGATAGACAGGATGAACCCGAAATCCAAAGAAGACTTTGCAGTTTTTGAACAAGCGCTTCAGAAGAAAATACAGAGTTTTTCGAAATCCGAACATTATTCTGATTTTATTGAAGATCTTATTAGAAATCTGTCCGTTACCTGTAAGTTCAATTTCAGTTTTTAATGTATCTTATTACGCTGTGCACATATTATGTAATGTAACTGATATGAAATTTTTTTTCGTTTTAGTATCTGTAACAGACTTAAGGAAGTTGAAAGCAACTATAGATAATATGAGTATAGAAAAGACGAAAGCAGAAAAAGGAGATAAAAGTAAAAAAAATAAAGGCAAAGGAAAAGCTAAATTGCGACTCGACAACAGTACTGTAAGTCACAATTTTTAAAAACTTTTACAATTTATATTTTGTATAATTAGATATAGGTCTTTTAAGTTGAAATATGATGAGAAATTTCACTATATATTATAAGCGATTATTATTATCTTTTTTTTTACATTTGAGAGTTTTGTTGAAAATTAAAAAAAATATTAGATACATATATTGTCACGTCCTAACAATTGTTGTCGACTCGCTGTTACAGATTCCGGATTACAACGAGTTTTCAGCGTATACATTGGACGACTACGAAGAGTTCATGTAAGGGAAACTTAGACGACCGTGCTGTGTATTTTAAGATATATATTAATATATTTATTACTTATGTAATTTATAGTGTGAATCGAGTTAAATGATAAATATATATTTTTTTTTTTTTTGAACGGTTAATGTTTATCTTTATCACTTTGAAAAAATATACAATCTCGCGTTGAAAAAAAAAAACTAAAAATGATTTTATTTATTTTTTCATTGCGGTTTCCTTCTAAAAATGAGTGAAAAAAAATCAATCCTCATATTGGATATGATTATCTATATAGAAATATGATTGCACAACAATCATTCTTTATAGATTAATGATGACTCATGTGTATTGTTTTTTTGCACTTCATACAGTGTTTGTCGTTTGGCTCGAGCAGTTCATTCAATCCACGGGTCTAACGATTTCGATATTTATTTATTATTCCATTAAAACGCACCTTACTCCAACCGCAACACAAGTGACTATAGTGTCACGATATTGATATGTACGACCTTTACGTGAAAGCCGTGTCTATCTCTGCTGGTTGCGCTTCCACCGCGATGATGTTAACACCTTTGTGAGTATTTATTGGACTAAGCCGAGTATAAGAGGTAAAAACGATCACTAGTCACTTGTCGAAATATTGTTGAATAATTAATTAAAAAAGGAAATTACCTCATTATATGCAAATATGTCAAAATAAAGATTTAAATACTGTAAATCGTATGCACATTACGTATTAATTTGAATAAATCGATTGAAATGGAATTTAACACGAGGCAAATTTATAAAATACAAAACTGGGCCATTCTTAATTTGACATTCGTTGTTTAGTGACCATTAGTAATCGTTTTCGTGTAATTTCTTTATATGAATACAGGTTAGTGTGCAAGGATATTGTGAACAAAAAATCGTCCGACCATATAAACGTGTCTACATTCATCGGAGCAATATTTAGGTGATTATATAGAGCTGCTGATCGACAGACATTATTGAAATCGTATTTCACTTTCAGGAGTTCGTTATTTTTTCGTCAAGGATGCATACTAAATTTACCGACCGTTATAGTAGTTCATGGAATGGGGCTACTGGTTAATACCGGCTACTTGTCGCTTTATTGGAATTACTCCAGTAAAAAGGTAACAGTTCCACTCGATAAAACTACCAAATGCGCATATTTATTATTTACCATCGAAAGACTACATAACAGGCATTTGATAATTTGTGTTATTCAGACGGACGTAATGGTGTCAATAATTAAGACTGCATTATTATGTACAGCTCTCTTAACGTACTCGTTTCTAGAATCCGAAGACCTAGTCGCAATACGCTTCCCGATGATGGTATCAGTCATACACCTGTCATTAATCGCTTGGCCACTGCTATCTATTGTAAGTGCACAACATCACACTATAATCATTTCAATGTGCTTACATAAACTGTTTTTATTTAACACACAAATACCCGTACAGAGAAAAACCATTCAAACAAAACAATGGACAGGACATCCCAAGCCCATTCTGATAAATACTATAGTTCTTTGTGTATTATGGTTGTTGTATAGTATTAACATACAGAATTCAATTATTTTCGTAAGTAAACACAAAGTGTTCTAATCCAATTTCACTAGTATTTTAAACATTTTGTTTTAAAATTATTTCAGACGCAATGTGCTGTGGCGCTTTTACTCAGTTCTGCACAATTAATATTATTAGCAATATATCCAAAAGAAGAAATTCAAAATAATAAAATGGAAAAACATGAATAATTTTACTATTGTTATTTTTACAATTTTGTTGTTGTTGTTGTTGTAATTTCCAAGTATTTTTGTTAAAATAAAAAAATTACCTTTAAACAGTGTGAACTATATATAGCGATTCCTTAATTTTGTCTAACACGTTTGACAAAAAAGAAAAAAAAAATGTTACTACTTATAATTATTGTGGAAATCTGGTTCTTTGAATGTAGTCCAATTTATATAAAAGGGTAAAGTAAATATAAATTTAATGGCTATGACTCTATGAACAACAGTAGGCTTAACAATAACCCTTTTATAAAAAGAGCTGGAAACATCAGAGAACTAACTGTTCATTATTGAACATCATACATAAAATACTTAAGCATTGAATGAAGCTAAGAAATTAGTGACAACGGTTTTCAATTTGGCGTCAGTTTCGTCTGTGATTTTTCCTTCTTTTGCAATACTTTCCAATAGTGATTTCTCAGAGGTCCTGGAACACAAGAAGAAGATTAATAATATAATACATCGGTCGAATAATTAACAAACAGTACTTGATGTGTTGTAAGAATTCTTTCTCGAAAGCAGTGATTTTGGATGGTTCCATTTTGTCGAGGTATCCTCGTACACCACAGTAGACAACAGCAACTTGCTCTTCAATGGCCATTGGTACTAGAAAAGAAAATATACAAATCGTACACAAATAAATTTTAAAATATTCTTTCATTTCTTTCTTACCATACTGTCCTTGTTTTAACAATTCAGTCAAACGAACACCACGGTTCAAAAGTTGTTGAGTAGCGGCATCCAAATCGGAACCGAACTGAGCGAAAGCTGCTACCTCACGGTACTGAGCCAATTCCAATTTCATTGAACCAGCCACCTACAAACAGAACAACAGTTGAATTAAAAAAAAAGATCAACGACAAACACAATATACTATCCACTAACTTGTTTCATGGCTTTGGTCTGGGCAGCAGAACCGACACGAGACACAGACAAACCGACGTTAATAGCTGGACGGACACCTTTGTAGAACAATTCAGTTTCCAAGAAAATTTGTCCATCAGTGATAGAAATGACGTTAGTGGGAATGTATGCAGACACATCACCAGCTTGGGTTTCAATTACGGGTAAAGCAGTTAAAGATCCACCGCCCAAAGTTTCGCTCATCTTAGCAGCACGTTCCAGAAGACGCGAGTGAAGGTAGAAGACATCACCGGGTAGGCTTCACGACCGGGTGGACGTCTCAACAACAGAGACATCTAATGAAAACGATAATCATCAATATGTTTATAAAGAATTTAGAAAATTTATTTATACTTGACGGTAAGCAACAGCTTGCTTGGATAAATCGTCATAGATGATAAGAGCGTGTTTGCCATTATCTCTGAAAAATTCTCCCATGGCACATCCAGAGTACGGGGCGAGGTATTGTAGGGGAGCAGCGTCAGAAGCTGTAGCTGATACAATGATGGTATATTTGATCGCTCCTATAACAATAATAATAAAAATTAATTTCAACAAGAAAAAATATTTTGATCCACCATGTTGACCATAATATTTTTCATAAAAAACATTCATGCTGACCAGTGTCTGTCAATCTCTTTACGATTTGGGCAACAGTTGATCTCTTTTGTCCAATAGCAACGTAGATACAGTACAGTTTCTTCTTTTCGTCTGAGGCGTCGTTGAATCTCTTTTGGTTGATAATGGTATCAATAGCCAAAGCGGTTTTACTAGATTACACACAAATTAAACGAGTACGATTAATAAATTATTTTAATATTACAATTTACAATACTAACCCAGTCTGTCTGTCTCCAATAATCAATTCTCGCTGACCTCGACCAATGGGTACAAGCGAGTCCACAGCCTTAATACCGGTTTGCATAGGTTCGCGTACAGATACACGAGGAATGATACCAGGGGCTTTGATACCCACACGATACCTAGTTTTAGATGTCAATGGTCCTTTACCATCAATGGTGTTACCTAAGGCATCGACAACACGTCCAAGAAGGTCTTCACCGACCGGTACATCCACAATAGCACCGGTACGTTTTACAACGTCTCCTTCTTTGATTAGCTTGTCATTACCGAACACTACAACTCCCACATTGTCTGGTTCCAAGTTAAGAGCCATACCCTATGATAGAAAAAAAAAAAACAATAACATCTACTATATACGACACAGTTGTAGAATCAAAGAACTCGGAGAGTTAAATATAGTCTCGTTGCTTGTAAAATTATAATTAGAACAGACCTTAAAGTAGTAGTAAACGAGAGCCCATATACAGGCCTAGTTTTGGACTTATGAAAAATCGAAAACGCAACTTAGTTTTTATTATACGTAAACGCTAGAATCGAATAAAACACATTACTCGTAATAGAATGAAAACAAACCTTTAATCCAGAGGAAAATTCTACCATCTCTTCGGCTTGTACATTTTTCAAACCATAGACACGAGCAATACCGTCACCAATACTTAAAACACGACCGGTTTCTTCCAAATCGGCCTAGAGTTGACAAATTGTTGTGTAAAATAATTCACTGAATTTTTTTTGTCTAACGTTATATAATAATACGTACTTTGGGTGGAGCTCCCAAGATTCTTTCTTCCAAAATGGATGAAATTTCTGCAGCACGCACGCTGCATGTTATATGTAAGGATCGGCTGATGAGTTTCGACGTAGTCCATGAAGCCTTGCTTATCTAAACGTACATTATACATAAGTAATTTGACTGAAGTACTAGTTCAGTACTTAAAAGGTACCTAGAACGTTTTTAAGATAAATACGCTTTTGCACGAAATTACAATTCGTGTTTGCATGAATGCAGTTCAGCCGGGTACGATTAAAATAACTACCAGACATCTCAAAAATCCCCAACAACGTAACACACAATTTAAATATGTGATTTTTCACACTGCCAGCGACGGGGGGGATCGCTAAAACACTTTGTAATTACAACGCAATGTCGCATCTATTCGAAAAGTAAATTAGGTAGTATACGATGATGGACAGAAAATAAAAAAACCATTTTACTTCAAATTTCAACCAAAGGTCATGAGAAGGTTATACATATAAATATAGGCGTTCTAAAAACGAATTTTTTCTACGAACATAAAATACCGATTTCGATCAACGGCCGTGTAACGAGATCGTCAGCGAAACCGGGTGGAATGAAACGGACGAGAAAATCGGAAATCGCGATTTGGAAAATAACACCCAACACTCGCACACACAAAGGGTCGAGCGGCGGCGGCGGCGGCCGGCACGGCTTACGTATTCACACGGCGGATCGTTTGAAACGAGACGCGAAATCCAATTACCTGCGGCAACGTGTTGTTCAGTTGTTTTCCGATTTTGGTGGCCAAACGGAGCGATAGATTAGCCATTTCGAAGGTATTTCTGACGAGAACGCGTGTAACTAACCGGGTGTAATTGCCAGCACAAACGGGAAGGTAACGTGAAAAGAAAATGGATGGCCGCGAATCGTCTGACCCCCCTGCGCGCCGCTACGAACGCCTATCTATGTGAAACGCAATCTTCGGAACGTATGTTTGTAGCGTTGCCAACGTAGGCGGACGAAAATCTTTGCCGGAGCGGCGCGTACGGTAGAGGAGCGGCAATACCGTCGATCAAATAATAATGTGTATATTGTGGAAAAAAGTAAAACTATTTTTAAAGAAACGAGCTCTTATTGAAAAAAGAAATAAAAATTAACCGACGAGTTCGTGAAATCCGTAACGTTGTGTAAACTCCAAACCAACAAAAGGGTCATCAGCAAAAGTACGATAAATAGACACGTACCACGGACCGATATAAATATTATTCAAATTAACTTCTATGATTTTAGTGTATTGTCATCAGAACTGAATCGTGCAAAAATTTCGCAAGTCCCGAGTTTAGAGGAAAAATTGATTCAAATTTGGCTTGCAAGATTTGAACTAAACGTACATACGCGTGAAATGAAACTTTTTAAAATATACAGTCGATCGGTGGTCGAATCATTAGGGCGGAGAAGGACTTGTGTGAAAAAAACCACTAAACGTGTTTGTGCCCTTAAAACCGTTTTTTGAGGTAAATCACGTATGACTAAAAAAAAATTGAAGAAAAATCGATTGAAAATTAAACAAATGATGCTGAGAAATTTTATTTAACAATACATTGTACGGAATAACCGTGTCGAGTAGACACAACATCTATTGACATTAAAAAATAAAATACGTCGAATTGTAGTGGAAAATAATTAAAATCTTATCTTCACTTTTTTACGGCGCATGACAAGAATCCAAACGGCTTACTGCCACAGAACAACGTTTGTACATACTAACCCAGTCATATTAATATGGCGGTAAACGCATTATTGAAACAATTTTTTTAAAAATTACTTATTATAGTTTATGAAGAAATATACTATAAAAGCAAAAAAAAAACTGTCGAAATACGCATTTATACGGAAAATAAAATTATGTACCTTTTCTACCATTGTTTCTTATTCCGATTGTGTAGAAAAAAAAATGTAAATACTAAAAGTCCTCTGCACTAGTACTTTCAATACCCCAAAATGAGTTTAGTAATATCTCGTCGGTTATTTTCTTTTTTCTTCAATAATTGAAGTAACACTTTTTATTTTATCACGATTTACACTTCATATTTACCAAGAAGGTTTGAATCACAATACAGAATTTTGTTTATTACGAGTAATATTGGATGATAAGTAAGCTGAATGTGTGAAATTATTCATATTTTCTTTGGCATATGCTTGTGATAATGCATTTTAAATCTGAAATTTGAAAATAAATAACAAATTGGATTTGAAAACGATTCCGAGTGGTGTTGTGGTTTAATAGAAGTCGCTTCCATACATGAAAAATGCTCAAAGTATCTACAATGTTGTAATAATTTTAATAACTATTCAGATAAGTCGAAAAATTCAATTCAATTCCTGAGCTCTGAAGTCGTTTATTTACACACATTACACACAAATTCAAAACACATTTTTTTGTTCCTATTGGATTTTAATTCATCAAAAATGAGTTTACTATTTTTTTTTTTTTTTTAATAATAAAATCATCTTGTGGTTGTAGGCTAGAATGTGTTAAGTTCTATCCATGCTAAATGAATTATAATTTTAAATTTAAATATTTTGGACAAAAATAAATTATTACTCTTCAATATAACAAAAAGTTATTACGAAACAACTACCGTTGTCATATTTAATTATTATTATTATTTATTATAATACATTTTAAAAGATTGATTTATGTAAATAATAAAAAAAAAAAATTAATAATTATGTTATTTTTAATTCAAATGTTTTAACAGACCATCACTAATTTTATCAATTTGAAAATATTTAACACAATAAAAAAATTGCATTGGTCTTATGATGATTGATCTTTTTCTTTTGCGTCTTTTTCCTTCTTTTCTTTAGCTTTGGCTTCTGCTTTTGCTGCAGCGATTTCAGCTTCCATTTTCTCATATTCAGTAATAAGTTTCTCGACTTCATGTTTTTCAAGTATATTAGTTACAGTCTGTTTATTCTCGCGTTTAAGTGTAGCCATTTCCACTAGAAACAAATATACATTAATACATAAGTATAATTTATTTGCATGACATTTCACAACGATTGCAACTCGATACTAACACTTTGCATGGCTGTTTTTTAAATTTTTGATTAGGGATATTCTGTATAGGCTAATTTTAGAGAGGCTAGTGAACAGAGTATATCGATTCGCAGTTGTCATGGAACGCACAATAGGATATAATACATACCTTTATCAGCAGTAAGTTTGGTCGCATCCAAAGTTTTTGATAAGATTTTAACGGCCAATTTTTTGGCTTCATCCAAAGTCATTTGTCCTTCTTTATACTCGGTTTTCAATGATGCAATAGCAGCCTATATGTCATATAATTTAATTAGCGACAGTTTGATAAAAAATCGTTTAAAACATACAGCGCTGTTTGTTCCAATACAAGTTGCTTTCCAACCACAATAATTTCCACTAGGATCAGACTGATACAACTGAAAGCCATAGTGTGAATCCCAACCCATATATAAGATTGATACACCAAACGGTCTTTTGCCTATAAAAAATATATGTTCAAATGATATCGTTCGACTTCCATTTTTTTTCTTTTTATTATTTACCTCCGTACTGAGTATATGCTTGCTTCACATCACACAACCATGAAACAAGTTGTTCACACGGTATAGCGTCTCCATACTGCATACGATATCTTTCTGAAATAGAACGTAATTCGGCCACCAAGACATTAGCATCGGCAGTAATACCAGCAACACTACACACCATATCGCTGGAAAGAAAACACAGTTGTGTAAATTTACATTTCTCAGCTCTGAAAAGAAAAGCACTCGAATTACTTGTTTAATTTGTAAATTTTTTCCGAGCCACAAGTCTCGTCGAGCAGTTTATTCACGTTTCGTTTTTCGGCAGCAAGGAGAACACCGTCATTGGTCAGTATACCCAAACACGTACCGGCGTGACTGATTGCTTCTATAGCATATTCTACCTGATACAATCGACCTAAAACGCAAGTAATTGTTGAATATACGTATTTATTATTCGTCAGTTCATCAATTCGCACAGAGAACGAACAGAAAAAAGTTTCGAAGACGATTAATAAAATTAAAAGTTACCTTCGGGAGAGAAAATAGTCGTTCTAGTATCGTATCTTCGAGCCTAAAACAAAATTCCATATTAAAGCGATTTAAATATATACATTTTGAAAAAGGTTTCGACTGCAATTTGTTTTTTTGAATTTATTTCGGTAATAATTTAATAGGCGTCAAGTGTACCTATTGAGGTACTGTGTGCAAGTATAAACAATTATTATTACCATTTTTATAAAAATCGGCTGAAAAACGAGACGCGACGTTCAACAAAATTTCACGAATTAAACGAAAAACTATAGTGAAATTACTGTTGATAAACAATGACAAGACATACTCGAATGACAATTTTGAAATACGGCATATTTGAGGTTATACGAATAACGCAATGTAATCTAAATAGTTTACCGCATCTTTGGAAAAAAACGGATAATGATAAGACCTATCACGGCTCATTATCATGCTTTACCATAGATATTGTACCGTCATTACAGTGTCTTTGGAATATTCACATTTCACCGTCCGACCGCATCTTCGTGAAAATAAATTTAAAAAGAAAAAAACTATTATTTTCCATTGTTTATCGAATTGATTCATTTGAATCGTAGATAATAAAGGTTTATGATTTAAATCCAGAATTGTATTTTGGCTGATACATATACCTAGGCATTGATTTTATAATATATTATAAAATGATATAATAAGCGACCTCTTTATAATATAATTTTTATGACCATTATATTTTCCATACAACGCGAATGTAATAGTCAAACTGATTAAAATTTGTGAGAGACTTTATATTTACTTTAGTGACTTTTAAACTCCCCGAAAAAATTCCTGACTACGGGCCTGGGATTGTGGCGAACAATGAACATTGCGCGGCGGTAGTGGTGAACAAGAACACGTCGTCGTAGGCGTTCCCGACATTTCGGTCACTGGGACGGCGATCACTCGGCGGGTCGGGTCTTCATCGAGCTGGGGCGTGCGTTCGTCAGATTCCGGTGGAAAGCTTCCGAAAACCGTTGTACTGTGCGTAGGACTCGGGAATGCATATGTGTTCCGTCGACTAGACTTGTACCAATTATTTTGTGTTTAAAACTGAATACGTTTACATATAATAAACGTGCGTTTTAATTTAAACGTAACAACTGGCCGAACATTAAAAAAAAATAATTTGATTATCTATACTACTCGAACACTTCTTTAAAACGAGTATTTTTAACATTAAAATAAAAGTTTGTATTTATTATACGAACATTTGATATTTCCCCCGCCTACTAATTTTCTGTTATAAACTACACAAAATATACAAAACACTCGTTGATTATAATATTGATTATAGGATATTACCATCAGTAGGTACTCTTGAACTTTTAAGCTTAAAGAGTGTGTACTTTTTAATCGGTGATAATCTGTATTCTTTCTTGGACGTTTGCATTTAATTTCGAAATTCTGTAGAAAAAAAACCCGTATAAAAGCTAATTTTACAGAAATTTGAAGCAATGAGAAATACATGGGAATTTATACGCAATTGATGTGTTAAATATACTTGAAAACTAACTAAAAAACGAGTTTTTTTTTTTAAACACAATTAAAAAAAAATATGTACCTATACTTCTTTTGAAGGCGCGCGATCTGGTAAACCTCAATAAAATGTAAAAAAAAAAAAAACGTGTCGAATTTATTCAAGTAGAAATTTATGTAGAGTTAAAATATATATTTTTTAAATTCGTCGGCTGAGAAATTTGTTGGTACGGGCTCCCAAAATGCCAAGCATGCCCCGTAGCTGGCAGTAGTCCGCGTGCCGTGGCGGTAGCGTTGCAAACACCGGTCGGCGACCACGCCCAGTTTTGAGGTACCTATACTTACATTGGTTTTCCGTGATTTCGCAAGCCGTGCTATATTTATAAATTTTTTTCATTGATTATTTATGTCAAACTGTTGATATTCTTGCTGGTTTAAACACCTAACCGTGTTTAATATTTGAAGGATAATAACGGGGGAAAAACGGTAGTAGTCAATTCACGTACATTTTCCAGTAGAGCAAAAACAAATTTCTACTACCCATCTAATAATAAAACAAAAACGGCGCTTTGTGAATTATACTATTATATAGTAAAGACGTATAGGTATTAACTTTGAAAAATAATTGAAATACATAGATTAAAAATTGTGCGACATATTTTTTCCATCAAATTGTACACAATAAGTATACTTTTTTTCATAATAAATATACCTTAGGAACAATGGCGGTTATAAGGGGAGCGACTGGTGGATCGCCCCCCGTCATTTATATGAGATTTGATATTTTTAAATTTAGTACATCTCTGACCGAACAGCACCGACGACGTTCGACTTGTGTCATGTAAGTCGGTCCAATTATGCTCCGTTTTCGCGATATAATACATTATACGCGTAAACGAAGAAAATATTATAAATCACGGGCGACGCCCGTTCAGAATCCAAATCGAAATAGTACGACGGCGGTTAATCGCACAACGCGATACGGACTTTGAACGGCGAAAAATTCACGACACGAAAAAAAAAATTTGAATTTAAATTTCACGGAAAATACACAAGACGAATAAAAATAAAATAGAATTCACACGACGTACAAACACTGTTTTAAAATAATTCACGCGGTACGAAAGAAATTCATGAAAACTAAAAAAAAGACCAACCACTACTATATACTTAAGTCGCGTGCCATATTATAATACGGAAGAGAAATGACAAAGACTGTTAATCAAAGTGTTTAATACTTTGATTTTAGCAAAAAGGCTCGTGCGCGAAATAAGGTAAAATAATAATGATTTTTTTGAAGGTACTACTGCACATGTCATAAATTAATATTCTAGATGTTAAACACTAATAATACTTTAATATTTGTGGGTAGTCCCGGTGGAAACACGTATGAAGTATCCGACAAATTTACGAAAAACTACGTGACACGACATATCGAAAACAGCAACACGACCTTATGACGAAGACAGTATCTTCGTATATATAAAACATATCGCGTTTGTTTTAATTAAAGAAAGCACTTGTATAAATAATTCTCAGTTTGATTATGTGGGCCGTTCCCGGTGGTACTGCAATACCGGGTCAACCCGCGGTGGAGTAGAAGCAAGCTCCAGATCTCCACCAAATTTGAAAAAATTAGTTTAACATTTGAACCCCTCGATGAGGGGTGTACCAGATGTTAAGCTGATAAGAACAGATTTATTTTTAAAATAATGTGTACACGTGGTTTACAATTTCATTATCAGCACATAATTCAAATAAAAATATGATATACAATATATGAAGATGGTGTTTGAGGTAGATGTACAAAAAAAAAAAAAAAAAAAAAAAAAAAAAAAATGTAAAAATAAATCAAAAAAAAAAAAAAAAAAAAAAAAAAAAAAAAAAAAAAAAATAAATAAATAAAAATAATAAAAATAATAACAAAACCAAAGAAGAAAAAAAAGTAAATAAATCAAGTTAAAATTTTAAAATCAATAAATAAAAAAATAATAATAGAATAAATAGAAATGAAAATAGATAAATAAATCAAGACAGAGGGAAGAAAGGAAGAGAAAAGAGACAGAAAGAGAGAATAAAAATAACAATAATAAAAAGAAAAAGAAAAGAAAACAGAAATAAGAAATTTGTCATAAATAAAAGAAATTTAAAATTGTCATAAAATAAAATAACAAAAAAAAAAAAATGGTTATTCGAATAAAATAATAACACACCACAAATAATAATAACTCAAACACACATCAAAAAAACAAAATTCATAAAAATGGCAATAGTAATGGTATAAAAATTCGCACAAGCAAAAATTAAAAATTAAAAAACATCAGTGTATAAAAATATAAATAATAAAAAAAAAAAAAAAATATATATATGTAGAATAAACAATGTAAAAAAAAGGAATATAAAAATAATGTGAGCGCATCAGACTTGTCGTTGTCGGGTGCCAGTGAGGTGCTCGATATAGATATCTCTAGAGAACGATATCACCTCACTGACACACAGCTTCCTCATCTTCGAGGCGTAGGATCGGCTGCACAACTTGGACAGGAATTCATCATTCACCGGGTCCCACGCCCCTAAAGCTCCGACAACGAACGGCACCACCTCCGCCGGCTGGTCGCCCGAGAGTTGGTTGGCCAGGTCCGCGTATCTCGTTCTCCGGAGGTCCGCCGCTACTCGAAACGCCTCCAGCCGGTTGTCGAACGGTATCGTGACGTCCACGATAAAGGTCTTACCGTCCGACTTCCTCTTGAGAACGAGGTCCGGCCGGAGACGCCCTCGTCCCACTTCTGCTGTCCCGATCGCCTGGTTCTCCGTGATCACGTCAAACTTACGGTCGGCAGCGACCCGCACACGGGCAACAACGGCATTGTGTCGCGCGTTGATGAGGGCGGTGTACCGCGGACAGTGATCGACGACGTGGGCAAGGCTTTCGGTATGATAGCCACATCGTCGACACCTGCGGTCACCGCTCCTCCACGCTGCCGACCCGTTGAGGTGCACCAGGTTTAGTCGGGCTCGGTGGACGAACCTCCAGTCGGCGAACCTGGTGTATTCGCCAGTCTTGATGAAGTGGCTGGAGGACGGGTGGGCGGCTACGCACTCCATCGCCCGCCCCTGATCCGGTTTCGCCAACAGCTCCCGCGTTCTCGCCGTTTGCGCGGCCCGCCTCAGCGTCGCGAACACCCGCCGACGCTGCTTCCGTCGAAGCGTGACCTGAGCAGCTGGCACCACGACCACGGGCTCTTCGTCCTCCCGCCGCCACTCGACTCCGACTCTTTTGGACGCCGCCCTCGCTCTCGTCCAAACGTTCGCGACACCGGCCGCCGGAGCACGCATCGCACCCTCGTTGATGCCCGTCAGGTAGTCCATTGTCATTGCTCCGTCGACCGGTGTCTGAGTCTTCTGTGGACGGTCGCCTCAAGTGCGTAGCCGCGTCTCTGGCTACTCTGTCGTCGGTGGACGTCAGCAGTTTAAAGGCGCTGTCCACCCTGGCGAAGTCCGATTCTTCGGCGATGAGCGGCAGTCCGCACGAGCCGCCGGCCCTCGCCCCGTACAGGTACTCGTTCGATGCCTCCTGCGGCACCCCCAGCGTCACTTTGAACTCCGGCCTCCAGATTTTGTCGACGGCCTCCCAGTCCGTCTTGCTGAATGTACCCACTCGGAGAAGATGGGTCACCGAGGGGTACACGAACGTTTTCATGGCGTCGATGCGTTGCCATGGCGCCAATTTCGACCGCAAGACCTTCAATCCGAACTGGGAAATTTCGGCGACCGTGGACATCTGGGGAACGATGCGGAAGCCTACTTCGGCTCCGAGGAACGTAGTGGTTTCACCTTCCTGGAGGGCCCGCACCGCTACTCCGTCGACGACAAATCGCGTCGGCCGCACCCCGACGGGCGTGCGCCCCGACACGTGCGTGGTCACACACTTCGCCGGGTTTAGCCGCAAACCCATTCTCCGCAGTCTGTCGGTGGCCGTGTTCAAAAGACGCTGGAGCTCTGGGGGATCGTCGGCGATCAAGCAGAGGTCGTCCGCAAACGCGAGCACTCTGTGTTCAGGATTGTCCGCCTGAAGCTCGCGGATGACGTGGTCCACCGCGAAGTTGAACAGTACACCGCTCAGTGGACAGCCCTGCTTGATCCCGGATCTCACCTCGACCGGCTGCGTCGTCCCTAGACCGGTCGAGATGCGACTGGAGGTGCCGTCGTACGCCTCGCGCACGATTTCCACCATCGCCGCGCCCGCCCCCGCGGACGAAAGCGCCGCCGTCAGTGCACCGTGTGGGACGGCTCCGAACGCGTTCGAAACGTCCAGCCACGCGATGCACCGATCGGACTTTGAACACCGCGCCTTCTCCACCAATCTCTGCAGGCAGTGGACGTGCTCGAACGCACCGTCGGCGGGCATAAATCCTTTTTGGCACGGACTGATGGCGGAATTGTCGATCGCCCACTTCGTCAGGCGATCCGCGAGGCATCCCATGTACAATTTGTAGATCGTGTTGCACATGGCGATCGGTCTCCAGTTCGTCACCAGAGCTCCGTCCCCTTTCTTCGGGATCAGGACTGTCACCGAACTCTTCCACGACGACGGAATCCGGCGGTATCGTAGGCAGGCGTTGAACACCACGGTCACGAGGAGGCACGACGGGTCTAGACGTTTCCAGTGTCTGTACGTCAGACCGTCCTCCCCGGGCGCCGTGTTCTCGAACCTGCCCAGCCTTTTACTGACCTCCATCGTCGTGAACGGACCCAGTGACAAGGCCTCTCTCCCCTCCGTCGGGACGTACACGCCGTCTTCGCACTCGGTTTCGGCCCAGACCTGCCGAAAGTGCGCCTCCACTTCGTCCAACGGGACCGCACAATCGTTGCCCTCTCCCTGCACTATGGCTCGGATGGCCCGCCGCCTGTTCCTCCTGTAGGCCGTTTGGAGACCCTGCGCGTCGTCCACGTCCAGAGGGGTGCGCTTGCGCGCGCCCTCGACGCGGTCGGGGATTTTGGCGATGCGGCGGGCCTCGACGATAACCGAACGCAGTTGGTCCTCGAAGCGCGCCCAATTCTCCGCGGAACACGGAGCCTCGCCGCGTTCGTCAGTGACGGCATGGTTTCGTGGAGCTCCGTGGTGTCGTCGGGCGCAGTTCGATGTCCTCGGGGACTTCCGCGCCGTCCGCGTTATCGTCGTCCTCGCCGTCGGCAGTCGCGTCGCTATCGTCGCCCGGGCGGCCGTCGTCGTCGTCGGCCGACGCGCCGATAACGACGGGAGGGTTGGGCAACCACAGGTCCGGGCTCGCGTACACCACGTCGTACCCGTCGACGCGCGGCGTTTCCCGAATCGGCGTGGTACTCACACGAAACGTCCGCGTCGACGGAACGATCAGCGCGTTCGGTGTCGCGAGTACCGGCGTGTGCGGACGATCGTCTGCGACCGGCAACCTCTGCGCCTCTCGTTCTCGTCGTTTCTGTTGCCGCGTCGCCGGAGCCGGCATCGGGGCCGCGGCCGCTTCAACCCGGTCGCGGTGTAGGTGCGCCTGGACGTGGTTGTGGAGACCGACCGCCGAGGCGAACAGTTCGTCGCACTCGCCGCAGTTAAACGTTTCGTCCACCGGCGTCGGCGGGGCGAACACGTACTCACACTTGTGGAGCGTCGCCCTCGGTCCGAGCACCTCGTCACATCCGGCGCACACTACTACGGCGCGCAGTCGCTGGTCGTGGCAGAGTTCGACGTGCCTCACGATCGACAGTTTCATCGTCGTCCAGGACTGCGCGCGGAATCTCGCGTCGCACTGTTGCCACGGACATTCTACCGCGACCGGGGCCGGCACGTAGAACGTGATACCCTCTTCGCACAGCACCGGCTGCTTGCGGGTACCGACCGGTCGTGGCCCTCTATTGCGCATTCGTGCGACGCCGGCTTCCGTCCTAATTCGACACCGCACCTGGCGCACACCAACTCGTACACGGCTACGACGCCGTGGTGTCGCTCGAGGTGCTTCGTCAGGCTCGTCCTATTTGTCGTCCACGTTTTATTACAGCGCGGCGGTCAACGACCTACTCGCGACGGCGGTTAATCGCAAAACGCGTATGTGGGCCGTTCCGAAAAGAGGTGGTACTGCAATACCGGGTCAACCCGCGGTGGAGTAGAAGCAAGCTCCAGATCTCCACCAAATTTGAAAAAATTAGTTTAACATTTGAACCCCTCGATGAGGGGTGTACCAGATGTTAAGCTGATAAGAACAGATACTACACTTTGATCTTAGCCGATAGGCCGAGAAGCGATAAGTCTTTGGTGAAAACCGAGAGACTTCAAGGAAAACGCTTTTCCACGAAAAATGCAGCTCGAAATTTTCGGTCTACCGTAAAGTGGCAAAAAACGACAATTTTCGCGTTTCCGCGTATCGACAATCGCTTAGAATCGCGAATAAACGCGTTTTTAAATAAACCAAAGTAAGAACGTATTCGTTTTTAGTACGTTTTTCGGTCGTCCAGTAGTGGAGAACGCACCGTGATCATTACGACGGCGATTAAGCGCCATCTACCGCGCGTCGTGTGCGAACTGACGGTCTGCAGTGTACTACCATTCATTATCGTATCCCCCCATCGTATCTGCAACGCTCTCTGTTGACAATAAATATTACTAATTTATAATTTTCGTTTTCCGTTTGGCCATCTATGTATATTTTTAATCAATGGTACTACGGCGTACGCGCAATGTCGAATACGTTTTCGTTTATAAACGACGAGCCATTTATGGATTTCTTTTTGGAGGGGAAATGACTAAAAAGTTTTTCTCCTTTAACTCGAAATACATGGCGATAGTAGGTACAATCAATTTTAATTACGTACGTATTACATACATTTTACAATGAATTTATATCGTTTACAAAACAAGTACTAACTAGATATATTTTGCGCCACGGAACGCATTGAGATCATCCACACTCCTTGTACACGAACAGGTGTTTACAGATAAAATTAAAAAAAAACGCATCTTTATAAAACCCAAAACTCCAATACTTTAAATTTAATAACAGGTGAAAATGGCAAATCTCTAGATTTTTAATTAACGTATTAGATTTTAACGGTATATAAAAAAAAAGATTTACAAAATATTATTATTATTATTATTTGTTAAAGATCAATATTATGCGATATTTCACGAGTTTTCCGAAAAAAAAATCACTGAGTGATTCCACGTGAATAACCTCGTTTTTGAAGTGTTGCTCATTTCTGTTGAATTTTCAATATACACATAAATTGATCGGTCTTAATTGGAAACCTTTGTTAAAACATATAATATATATAAAATGTATACCTACGGACAAAGAAAACAGTACACATTGTCATAATATAATATTGTTAAACGAATGTACGTTTCTCGTTTCGCTCAGAATCTTCGAATAAATTATTATTTATTATTATTATTAAATAATAATTGCACGAAATTGCGTAGGTAATATATAATTCTTTTTTTAAACGAGTCTAGAATTTTATATTGTTGAAAATATATGTCTCTGCAGAGACGCGTATTAAAAGAACTCGAGACGAGAACTCGAAACGGACGTGCGCAAGTACGATAGAAATGTCCAAATAAAATTTTTTTTTTTACACAACAAAATGTATACTGCAAGGTCGGTATAATATACATATTTTAAAGGCACAACAGCAGTCATTCAACGGAAAATATACGGTACGCAGTTCCATGAAGGGCGAAAAATTTATTGCAATATATAACATATTGTATATACGAGTAGTTTATTCTTGTAAATGAGAATATTTATAAATATTTATGTTGCCGTAATAGGTTTGTGCTTGAAATTGGCGTGTAAAAAATTACATTATTACGGGGCACTTATACGCGAATTAATCATTTCAAAGTATGATTGTTGATTGTTGAATACAAATATTAGTTAGGGATACCGCACATATATATTTTTACAATTTATTAATAAAAACATAGAAGTGTTCAAACCGCCGCGGTTATCGCGGGCTAAAGGCCGACAAAAAATAATATCTGTAATACATCAGAATATATACCGATAGTTTATAATTATTATACTTTATATACCCGTAATCGGATGATGAGTATAATAATTCATAACTTTCACCCCGCATTCGGTATTTCGAATACGAATATATTATTGACCGTTTTTATATTTGTTGTCTCTACTCTCTGTTCTGATTGGCAGAATCCAATCGATAACTGGAATTTAATAATTTCAAATTTAAAAAAATGTCGAGCACTTAAATGAAAAAAAAAAAATGAGTTTTGAAAAATCGTTCTTTTAATAAAGCGTATACAGAACAATTCGCTATATTCCAAACGCGTTTTTCTAAATATAAAGTGGTTCATTGGCGAAAAAAAAGATAATAATATGAATATATTATTTTAAATCGAATATGCTTATAAAATATATTTTTCTAAACGTTAATACGTTTTTATAATAGCAAAAAAACAGACAAAAAAAATATTAAGATATATTATTAAAGTCATTATATAGGTATATAATATATAAACGTATATTCGTATATCAGTTGCCTAATTTATGTCTAAACAACAGTATGAAACAATACATACCTATATATAATTTTTTCCCGTAATTGGTACATTTGAATTAAACTGTTTTTATTATATTTTCTGTGCACAACAATAGTTGTATATGGCTATTTCAGTTATTATACGCGCGCACATAGATTATTTCGAAAATAATATTTTCATAAAAACATAAAAAATAATTTTACTGTAAGATGAATTTTACGGTCTATAAGCAAATGTCAGGGAACTTATTTTTGTACAACAATTTTTTTACAGATTTTATAATACAATATACTCTTACATACATATACGATCACACGCGTAAAAAATAAATAAAATGAATACCTACATATATTGTTAATTTATTCTAGATTCGTGGCAAACACATCAATTATTTTTTTTTTTCGAAATATCTTAAGAATTATATTCGACACTCGCAGCGTTTTCATTTAGTTAACAAAAAAAAAAAAAAAAAAAAAAAACAACGAAACTTCAAACAAAATGTTTTCGATTTTTAGGAAAAATAATATTGTTTTAATATTTTCAGCGCATTTCTCTTCTTTGTCTCGTCAAATAAAAACTATATTATCGATTGGCACAATAAAGTGTGTTTATAATAGCAATATACCATATACTGCTGCAGCACGAAAGGTTGCATTGTTATATATATTTTTTTTACGTAATATCATAATCAAACCCCGCATGTACATTTTATTGGTTCAGTGTGCTATACGCATTTAGAAATAATACACGTATAATAATTATCATATATAATATAATCGAACGAGTTAAATTTAAGGAAAGCGTAAAAATCAAGGTTTTATTATATATATATATATATATATACATATAAACGAATAAGTAAATACACGTATTATGTAGTGTGCATACATGTATAATATATTAAAAGCGTACAATTTGAAAAATATTTTTATTTTTTTTTTTTTTTTACGGATAATTGAATTATTTATACTCTATATACACGTATTATTATACCTATAGTATAGTATATGCCGGAGTGAAACTAAAATCGTTTGGTAATCACTGCAATGTTTCCTTCATTATTTACATCATGTGCAGAGAGAACGGTGGTGTAACTATACTATTAAACAGGCACCGGGACGCAGCAGATTTTCCCGGGGTCTCTAATTCAAAACTTAAACCGGCTAATAAAATGATAATAATAATGTAATAAAATTAAACTTAAACATATTTATAATTTTTTTTTTTTATGTATAAATACGCGAAGTAGTACTAACAACTAGTAAAAATCTTATTTTGCAAGGAAAGATATGACGTGGCAAAAGAGGATAAGACATGCTGGTTGCAAAATCTGACTGAGTGATTCGAGTATATAGTGCCAGTGGACTTATTCAGAGCTGCCAAAAACCGACATCACGCATAATTATGATGATTTCCAACCTTTGACAGAAGAGAAACACCAAGAAGAAAATGTAGTACAATAATTATAAAATATTCAAGTCTTATTAACAAATTAATTATGCGTCATAATAATTACATACGCGGGGCACGTTTAAATTTTAATTTTTAAGAAATCCTTTCGTTTTGATTTAGCTTTTACGAAATAATTTATAATTTTATTAATATTCGTATCAATATATTTAGTATTGTTGGGCTACTAACACGATTTTTTGCTGCAAGTAGTTTCTAATTTCAATTTTGAAAAGGAGCGCTCAGCAGATACAAAAGTTACTAATACATTATTATATATTTATGATAAATTGTGCTAATTAGCATTTATAAGACTTATATAGCCATTATTTCATAATATTATAACTGCGTATAACTGTAACAATAAAACTGTTTTTGAAGCAATAATAGTTGACACGGAAAATCGGAACTAACGTCGTTTCCATACGATGATTTTATTATACATATATAGGTACCGTTGTCGCTGTACTTCTTCAGTTGGTGTTAAAAAGCAAAACTTATCAGCAACGTCTTGAGTTCTTTCTTCAAATCGTGAAATGAAATATGATAATACTGTAACAATTGTCAGTATAAAAAAAAATGCTTACTTTGAAGTTTTCTTCTGTAATGTTTAGTCGATAATCATCGTCTAAACTATTTTGTTATATTTTTATGAGTAGTAAGTGCTGTCTGGATTCTGGAACAAAGTTTTAAAACATCAAATATTTTTTTAAATATAAATTTCGCTCGCTGATTTAGACTCTAAAGGGCACCTTGGCCCTTGTATATTTATACAATTGAGGAGCATCGGTGCAATGCATCCCATTAAATACGCCACTGCTCGTGAACTATAATTGGGTCAAATTTACTTTAATAATTGATTATAATTAAAAAACTATCGATTAAGTAATGCGTAGATTACTAATAAATTTATAATTCTGTTATTTACAACGAAAAAAGACAACAATTTTGTGAATTACATCACCTCCCGGAAAACCACGTTGACCGCAGTTGATATAAAGACCTTCTTAAACGTTAATGGTGTAATGTAACTCACTCGATTCAGTTACATGAATACAACAAATCCTATGCTCGTATCTGCAGCTGTTTACAATTAATACGAGACGTATAACCTTGAAAGAAGTAAATTGGTTTAATAATACAAGCTAGTTCCGATGATGCGTTATTTATAGTATTTTGTGCGTTAATTAGTGTTATATTTTAGATACGAAAAAAAAAATACGTATTATTGTAAGAATAAAGAAATATTAAAAATTATTATACACCACTATTGGCTTAATAACACTGGGTCAATATATATTTTATTGAAAATAATCGAGAGCATTTTATTTTCGAAAAAAGTTATTATATTACGGGGAATCTTGGGGTTCCTATTACAAATATTGTAGTACTCAACTCTTTAGATGTTTGGTTATACATCAACAAGGCTCGGATTTCATAACACTAAACAGTACTGAAATACGCGCTGTGAAATACGAGCGAAAAAAATCTTAAAATATGCAGTAAAAACAGTAAAAAAAAAAATTGTTTTATTTATGAATTTTCATTAAAGGTCACCGCGCATCCTGCCGCAATTATAGATATAGCGATAATTTAATACCTAAAAATAGATTATAACGTCTAATGAAATAACGATGTGGGTATAATTTTTTTTTTCATTACCTTCTTAAGGTTACGAGATCTATGAAAAACACAAAATAATTTGTAATAAACGCATATTAGTAAAACAAAAAAAAAAAATAGCGCCAAATTTTAATTTGGCTGTTAAATCTAATATTTTTTTGTATTAATAAATATAATAGCTTTAATAACGATAATTACCGACAATGCCGTAGCTAGAGATTGGCGAAATGGACGGCTGCTAAAGGCGCAAAACTCGTCAACAATACTTATCGTTTCTTTATAAAAAAAAAAATTGTAAAATATTCTTTTTCGATTCGTGTGCGCAAATAAAATTGTAATATATACAATATTACACGAACGATTCAGAAAAATAATTGTGTATTTGACAAACTTATGGACTTCATAATACTTATTACGTAGGTTATTTATGCCGTAGTATTACGTATATAGCAACGGATTATATTATTATAATTATAATATTAATATAATATTATAATTGTATAGATACTGTGATAGGGAGTATAATATTCTCATGACAGTATTTATTTTTAAATATTTCAATGCCGGTATAGGCAATTATGATGTTATGACATAAGAAAATATTAATTTAAATGTAGAAAATTCAAATGATCCTTACGAAACTCAAATAGATGAAATTATTTCAAAATATTTGTCCTTTGACTACATTAAACTACCGTTAACTACATTTGATGATAATGTTGATTATATAATTGACTTTTCCGATCCTGCCAAATGGCCTTTGATTACGGACAAAATAAGATTAGAAATTGTTGAGCATGATCTAAGAAATACTGATTTTACAAATTATATTTTCCCTAAAGCCAATAATGGCAGTCGTTTTCATAAAAAAAAAAAAATGGTTTCATGAAGATCTTTCTAATGGTGAAAATGTAAATGATTAATTTATAGTTGTTCTGCAGATAACATTTATTGTTTTCCGTCTATACTATTTTCAAAAGACGCCTTTTGGTGGAAGGGAGGGGGCTGGTCTAGACTCCGTTGAATGTGTCTTGGCTACGTGTTTAGTGGTAATACAGGGGGCGCAAAATTTTTTTCTGCCAATATAGGCTAGCTACTGTTTACCGAATGTTATACAATCCTCGTGTCCTGCTGCGAGTATTATATCAATCGATACTTCGTACAATATATTAATTTAAGCATCATAATATGAAGACCCGCGATTTCGGCTACACTCGAATAACGATTTCCGGACGAATTGAATACGATATTAAGGGTATCTAAAGTGGAAAAAAATAATAATCGTTATTTCGAATAAAAACAAAAAGAAACGCGTTACGTCAAACGTATTTTTATAATCGTATAATAATAAAAAAAACACGAACGTCATAATATGTATCATTATATGAATTTAATAACGTTCGATTTAACCATGTGTGACCGGATTTTAGCATTTTTCCAAGGTGGAAAATCTGCGATGTTTCTCATACCTACTCGAACAACGACGTGGCCAGACGAGGCGTTTCGGGTAAAATAGAGGGGAATTCCGAAAAAAAACATTCGATTCGCGGTTCGTTTGGCACGCTAACGAGCTCCCCGTCTATTGTAGCAAAACATTCGCGTATCTATTGTAGGCATACCGACAATTCCCTTATATAGAGGCAAAGTATTTTAGTTCGAGTCACAATCCGCCGACGAACGTCAAGAAGAGAACACGTTCAGTTTCTTAACGCAAATTTTTCAACGTAAAATAATAAAAAAAATGATTAAATTCGTGGTAGTCGTCTGTTGCGTTGTCGCAGCGATCCAGGCAGCACCGTCCAAGTACACCGTGAAGTACGATAACGTGGACGTCGACGAGATCTTGAAAAACGACCGTTTGCTCAACAGCTACTTCAAGTGTCTTATGGACGCGGGAAAATGTACAGCAGACGGCGAAGAACTCAAACGTGAGTATTTACAAAAAAAAATTTCATCGCGTTGACCACCCCAGCCGCGACGGTTAACAATTTTTACCTAAGCAATCGATTTCATCGTAATTATTTTGCCCTTTTACTCGACCGATTCACGAGAACTTTGTTACACCGCGCCGACACCCAATATAAATCGAATCTCAGATTTATTACAATACACAATACTTGTATTTTTGAGTATTTATATATGTATTATGTGGTATTCAAAATAACGATTACTGGTTTTTCTTTTTTTTTGCAAGAATATTTTGCCCCGAGTCTGCCGAACACCTATTTGTTTCTCGCGTGTTAGGAACAAATTGTAGGATGGCAATTATTTCTCATATAATTGTAATAATTAATGTCGTCTACCAATGTTTATTACAACCGCTGTGTAATATTTTCATCGTCAGCTTTATCTGCAGAATTGCTATAATAGTCTCCAATCGGTTTGTGAGTATATTAGAACACAGGTGTTTTTTTTTTTCATTAGTAGCTTAGGTCACATAGGTATTACGACGATTAATCGATAGGTACCGGCTTTTCAAAATATTCTGGCGAAGTTCATCAAACAATTTCGAATAAAACTGTACGGATTTAAAATTGCGAATTTAAATATTTCCCAGAACCAAATTTTCGTTTTGATTATGGACGAGTATATCCACTGGTTCGATGGCACCGAATGCACATAAACGGTTGAACTCGGACATAAATTTAATTCGTCCAAGGTTTGACCGTAATCTTGTTGCGTGATGACTTGTCCGTGAGCTGAAAAATGTACAGACCCTGTGGGAAGATTGATACTATTTAGGACAAATGTTTTGATGTCATTAAAAGTTGAAGTCGTTTGAAATTCTTGAACCATCGTGACCGCTTTGCAAAGAACTTTAATCTTAATATTTACGGTACTAGGTTTTACAGCGTTTTGAACATTACGATTTATATCGACGCTACCGACGTGTAACTTATTAGCACTGTCAGTCGAATACTGTAGATATTCCTGTGTATCGTCATCGGCACCGGTCACTGATTGCTTCTGAAACGGTGAAATATATTTTTAAATGCAGCGAATAGCGTTTTGAGTCTAATATTATTATTATTACATAGGTCTCTGTGAAATCGCGTTCTTTGATTACGTATTGTCGGACGTTATTTCTTTCTAGCAAGTAAACGGATGGAATAACGACGTTATTAAAAATATCGTTGAAGTTATTAAATTCTGAACTAGCTGCATCAATTTTATGACATGAAATATGTTCGTCGTTCAGTAACTGAATGATTACTGGATCATTAAAATCACTATTTCCTGCAGCTTTTCCTATGTAAATCAAAGACGCATAATTGTGTTCCGCCATTTGCCGTAATGCTTCTTTGGAATCGCCAACGAACCATTTTAGCGAAGTCATACCTAATTTGTTGTTGTAGATATTTTGAAAATTTCGTGTATTTTGAACTGTTTAAATGTTTGAGTGTACCTGCCAAAAGTTGTATTCATTGTCTCTTGGTAACCGTATCGATCATTACATAGTCAGTGCCTCCTCAATAATTCGACAATGACATTTGTTAAAAAAGTACATTCTTCGCGTGTTTCATCGGAGTGAAATTAATAATATCGTTTATAATAATTACAAATGAATTTCAATTTGAAACACCAAATAATTGTAATAAAAATATTTTAATTGTAACAACAATGTATTTCACACTACAATATTATAGTTAATAACACTATTGTAAATAAGGGGTTAACCTTTTGGGCATTGTGGTTAAAATATAAATAGAATTAAGTAATAATAAGCATTATAAATGAAAACCGTTTTAACTTTTTCCGAAAAAAAGAAAGATTCTTAATATTGAACTATTATTTCTTGTTCATAACGTTCAGTTACACTATATTAACTTAATATTTTTCAATAGTAAGTGTTTGAGTTAATTTCAGTAGACATACATAATGTTATAGAATCGTTCTATAAAGATGATATTTAAGCTTGTTACGCAAACTCCGGATATATATATATTTATGTATATACGTAAAACGGGTTTGTTTTCATTTTAAAAATGTGGACAACTTTTTTTTATTAATCGTGTATTATTCATAATCAGAAGAAGTGATTTACAGACGTGGGAGTTAAAGTACTGAATGCAGCGTTCTCTAATACATTCCAATATATGCCTCCGGAATTAATGGGCACTATAGCGGAAATGAATGGGGCCATCGACCAGGCGTATCGGAAAGAAGTCGATCAATTAACCCAAAACAATTGAAATAATGCGATTTTTTTGTTTTTAATCATATACAATAACAACATTGAAAATTGATTTTGTTTTAACGATTCTTTATTTTAATACAATTTCGTTTGTCAGTAGTAAAACGCGTATTACGTATTTTATTCATTTCCATTTACGGTTGTCTACATATTATTGGCAGTGCTAATGTTTGCGGAATGCGAACATTGTCTGTATTTCTGACAATATCTTAGTATTCGATTGTAAAAAATAACGATATATTTTACAGTTACACACTGCGTATACTAATACATAAATGATACGACTATAAATGTATATTTACGCGTTTATAATAATAGTCATGTAACGTACGCGTGTTAACGTATTCATCAGCGTTATTCTTTTCAAATTTATAAATATAATACACGGTTTGTATTTATTATTTTACAGGATTGCTGCCAGATGCACTGAAAAATAAATGCGCAGACTGTTCAGAAAAACAAAAACAGGGTTCCGAAAAAGTCATTAAGTTTATGATCGAAAACAAAAAAGATATGTGGAAGGAACTCGAAGCAAAATACGACCCCGAGGGAAGTTTCAAAGCATTGTATAAGGAAGAAGCAAAAGAACGCAACATTGAAATTTAAATCAAAATCAATTTAGAAAAAAATATAAAATAATTATACGGTTTATGTTTATTCGATGGAATAATTTACATCTTTTTTCTTATATTTCAACGTGTATACACACTTAATAAATATCTTCTTTTTTTTTTCACTAAACACTATTATTATTCACTTTTTTATACATTTATAAACAAATACATTTGTGCTGATAATCAAATAATGTTTTATTTTTGTCAACTGAACCACGGTGGTTGTGTATATCTTTGAAAACATATAACTGTAATATGTTTTTTTTTTGTTTAATACTTATTGTGCTCTAAGTTCAGGCAACGCGAACACAAGAGTATACAGTCGGTGCTCTCTGTTCGGTTTCGTTTCGTCCGCGTTCGAATCGAAAAGGATTTTTTGACACAAGGGTTTTATTCATCAACGCGTAGGTCTACTTAAATGTGTACGTTGTCATTCACGTCCGCATAATAATGGACCGAGCAAACCGAGGGTGTAATCACTCATGGTGCTTTATCTCGTTAAACCCTCGCGAGAGTGTAGCTAGTCGTAGCTTGCTTGACTTTGTGAAATATTATTCGGTTTCAAAACCGTCTTAAACGAATAACAATACAATCAATACTATTGAACAATCTCAAACGATATTTTAATTTTTAATTATTTGTTGTTTGTAAATAATTTAAAAAAAAAAAAAACATTATATGATTAGGTATTATTATACGGGTTGCATTAATATAAGTTATTTCATTTGAACAAAACTTTGACGGCACTATAAAGATAATTACGCTGAATTTACAGCGAATATTTAGGAACGATCCACGTGTATTTATGTACCGGATCTGGATTCAGCAAATTGATGTACACAAATGCAGAAACTGCATACATGGTAGTATACATAAGCGCCGTGCTGTAAAAAAATGTAAAAACAGAAAATAAATATACTTTATTATGATTATTATTGTTGCATAAATTTGAAAATATTATTGTATGCTACGGGTTAATATTTTTTTATATTAAACAAAGATCGAATGATTTAAATAATTTAAAAAAATATGTATATATATAAGCTACAAAAAAAAATGTAAAAGAACTACTTAATTTTTGTCAATAATGAATATATAAATTCATTATAGAAAAATAATATCTATATAAACATGAAATTTTTAAATATAATTCGTTATTTATAAATATTATAATCAGTAATAAACATTTATAATATTTTAATTGAGTATCTTTGATAAAATCAAATATGTAATATATATATACAAGCCTCAGTTTTAAATTATTCGACACTTAGATATTATAGTAATCAGTTGCGACTGATTAATCAGTTTTACACATATAAACAATAAAAAAAACATATGACTGGAAAATCAATATATTACAATATTATAATACAGCGAATACTTATAATATTTCCTACTTAAAACACTCTGGTCAATCTGTTTTAAAATATTTTATTATGATCCTTTATATATATATATATATATATAGATTATATTTTACACGTAATTTTTAAGTTTCTAAACATACGTTTATTCCTTATATTAGTATTATATTACCTTATATCAGTGTATATAGCTACGAGAGAAAGCTCTGGAAGGAAAAATCAATGGAAAAAGACCTAGGGGTCGCCCTAGACAGCGCTGGATAGACAGGGTTAAAGAAGATTTAAAAAAGTGCGTCCAGGGTTTAACTATAGAAGACAGCATTGACAGAGATAGTTGGAAAAAAGTAGTAGAGGCAGCGAAAGTCCTTCAAGGACCGTAAAAGCTCAAGAAAAAGAATATAGCTACGAGGGAAATATTGTTGATTTTACAATCGATTATTCATAATATCGATTATTATTAATTTAAAAACCGGAAATTTAGCACGTTTGCAGAGTAATAATTTCCTAACTTGTTTGCTCATGGAGTGGGTTACACGAGTATAATCGTAATATTCTAAAAACTATTTCGAATAAAATGTATTAGTAATATGAAATGTTTCGTATTACTTGTATTCGTTTCTGAATATAAATCCTAACGCCAAGACTTCAAAAGTTTTAATACTATATTTTAGATTCTGAGCGGAGCGATGAATCTATTGTTTTTACAATGATGTTTATTTTTATTTTTTCTATCTTGTGTACAGATTTTCGACCGGAAGGAGTGCTCCGATCTCTTCGGTCACAGTTTGTTTCCGGCAGCAATTCGCATCTAGTTTGGTACTTTAGAGAGGTCATTTTTCGATTTTCTCAAAAACACCTAAAAATATAACTCAAAAACGCTAAAAATGCAATTTCTCCTAATCGATTGTTGTTTATTTCTTCGTAATTTTGAAACTATTAGTCATAGAAACCTGAAATTTGCACCAAGTGTGTAACTTTAGACTATATTTACGAGAAAAGTAAGCTTCGCTCAGAATCGTTTTATCGAATGCAATGACTTATCATTGCTTTCAAATTTAAAATAAAAACAATACTCTAAAATCTTTATCCAAGTGTTTCACTTAAGCGATATCCATAACACCCCGCGGCTCGTCACCTTTGTTTTTCTTAACTAACAGTAAACGTTCACACAAATTTACGGGAAGATCTAGTGAAAAACATTTTTATTATAAATTAATTAAATAACGATTAGTCGAACACATGCCGTATTTATGCAACAGCAATTAAAACGCTTATTATTATTTTTTTAGTCTTCAATAAAAGTTAAATATTATTCATCGTCAACCACAATTTTCAGTAAAATACAGGTATATTAATATATAAACTTCTACTTTTTATGAACTGAATTTAGTTTGTAGATACGATTTATACAAAATTATTTACAAGTATATAGATTTTCATAGAATTTAATTAATGCGACCTTCAAGTATGAACTCTTAAAAAAGAAAAAAAAATTGAAATCATTTAGTGTCATATTTTTTATTCTTATTGCCTTTATGGAGACTTTAACGGTGAAACGTAGCACTTTGTGAATTTTATTCCTATACATAGCTGCTAATATGAAATATATATTTTTATAAACGTTACAAAAAAAAAAAGTGTAAAGAACAACGTAAAAATTGATTATATTCGTACATAATATGCATGTGTAATGCGGTGTAATCCTCGATAATATATAGAACTTGTATGTATAATAGACGTTTGTCACGTGTTACAACGTTTCATAATTTAAAATCACAAAAACTCGATTCAATGTAAATGCAGATTAAAACCAGTTTTCGAATAGCAGCTGCGAATAAATTTAAGTGCAGGCGACTACAAGTAGAATCGAAAAAAAATGTGTACAATTATTTGAATTCTTTAAAATGCGAATAAAAGGATAAGTTAACAGTTTTTAGTTTATTAAACCCAAAATTATTCGCTAACAATATTGTATTTGTTCAGCAATACGCATTTGTCATTTTGACGCAAAATTATTTTTAAACTAATTTATAATTGTATACATCGAATTTTGTTATTGAACACAACCGCAGTGTGACTTGATTATTCTGTCTAATGATATTATTAATTGTCAGAAATGTAGGTATATACATATATACATATACATTTTTTTTTTTTGTGGAACAAGTATAATAACGACACTTGGTGTAGAGTCATTAAACCGAGTACCTACACGGTCAATAAAAACGTAATGTGTAGTGAATTAATTTGCGCATGCCGAATTCATATATGTTTTATTATATATAAAAAAAAAAAAAAAATTAATGTCCATCTTAAAATCGCAGTACGTATAACCTTACCAAAATATTTCGTAAAACTCGCTTTTTAATACGCGTCTATTTTTTTGTTACCCAAGCGTATCTGTGATAAATGTATTTAGAACAATTAACAATCGGTTTTATGATTAAAAATATTAAATGATAATTATAGTTACTGAGTAAAATGTACTTACTTGAACCGTTCGTAATGACGTTCTGCAGAATAAACACGAAATACGTAAATCGTAATCTGTTTAAATATTTTTCTTTCTTTTTTTTTTTAAAAAAAAAGAGTGAATTCGGTCAAGGAATCTTAATTACGGATATAATATAATTCGATTTAGATACGCCGTGTGAATATACGTCAAGGTTTGTACATAGTTTTTTTTTCGTGTTTGACTTACTCGCGGTTTTCGATTGTTTTGCAAAATACCTACCTATATAAAAAGTATTATATTATATTATGTGTAACGCGATATTAGTCGGTCCGTTACACATAATATAATACGCCTTTCGCGCGGGCGTTCAAATGTCTTAAAAACGCGTATTTGTTATATAACATTATAATATATATATATATATATTGTGACACATAAAACACAGGCGTGTGTATGTATTGTACTCGGATATATTTTATTATTCAGATATTATATTCGAATTATTTTATATAAAGTTTCTGGTTAATCAGTTACGCATTGTTTACGTCTTCATTGAACTATGAAACCGCGAAGACAAAAAATAATTCACTTCCGCGCGGATCGGCCCCGTAAACGTTTAAAAGTACGCGGAATCTGTCGATAAATCACAGAAGCACAGAGTTAAAACTGCTACGAGGTTTTCGTCGTTTTTATTGAATTTTTTTTCCTTTTTTGTTTCTCGCCGACCATTATGTCTGAACTGTATTTCGTCGCGGTTGTTCTGTGGGTGGTGTGCGCGACGGTGGCGTGCGGTCCGACGCCACAGCAAAAGACTACAAACGACGGACAAAAACACGGTGCTGCAGTAGACCATTACACGACCGGGCTGGTGGAGAATCCGAGGATCCGCGAAAATTACCTGAATTGTTTTTTAGATAACGGGCCTTGCAGTCCAGAAGCCAGGAATATCAAACGTGAGTATTTAGTAATTATACGCGTAATTTATAGGAAATAATTAAAAGAAAATCTTAATAGTAAGACTAGGTTTCGGGATGACAATCATACTGACAGCGCGATATCGTTTGTTTAAAGTATTAAACGATTCAATGGCGTAGTTTTTTTTTTGGGGGGACGTGGCTGAGGATGATAATTTTTTATATAGAGTCTCAAATAGGATCCTCCAGAAAAATACCTGTTATATATGTAAGCATTATTAAATTTTCCTTTAATTTCGGGGGGGGGGCTGCAGCCCCATCAGCTCTCCTTGGCTACGCCACTGAAATTGATTATTTATTTTCTAATCGGGATTTTCTAACCACATATATATATATATGAGTATATGAGACTGATTAAACGATAATAATAATTAACACCTATAAATTTCACTCTTTTTTCCGGGTTTTCTGTTTTTTTTGCAATTTTCTAGAAAATTGAAAGTAAATCTAAAAAAATGACTTTTTTTAAAAAAAAACGTCATACGTTCAATTTTCAATCAGCGTACAGATATTTTTGAGTAATTAAATGATTGATTTCTTGGTAATTTTTATTGTACACTATTATAATTATTATATGTCGTAGCAGAAATGGTTCCCGAAGCGATTGAAAAAGAATGCGCACATTGCACCGAATTACAAAAAAAAGTGATTGAAAAAATGATGTGCTACCTGAACAACCATCAACCAGAAATATTGAAACAAGTAGCAGCCAAATTCGATCCGAAAGGAGAATATATGAAAACATATATACAGGCGATAGAACAGAAAGAGAAAGAACATATTTCGACAAGTCTCCAACAACAGCAACCGCAACAGAATCAACAGCAACCGCAACAGAATCAACAGCAACCGCAACAGAATCAACAGCAACCGCAACAGAATCAACGGCAACCGCAACAAAATACCCCAAAACCACAACAAAACCAACAACAATCACAGAAACAACAATCAAAATCAACGGTAGCATCGACAGCAATTAAAGACACGGCTCCGACAACCCCAAAACCTTAAATCGACAAAAAAAATATATGACTATATGTATTGTAATTATTATTTTTTATTTAACTATATAAAATGACTTCTGCAGTATGCTGCAGTGTTATTTGTCCTGTGCAGTGTATACAATTATGAATATTAAAATGAGTTTGAGAGAACCGCACGCAATAACAGTGATTTGTTTTCCGTTATTCACGCATGCAGTACGTCAAAATATCGATGTTTTCAATATTTAAATGTAAAATTTTAAAAATCTAATAAACGGATATTATAATAAAAATATTAACATATAAGTAATTATAATTTACAATGAACGAGCTATTACACGCACGTATAATTAATTATTCTGTACAAATAATAATAATATATTGCGTTCAAATTAAATATTGTTTTCGAATCGTGGTTTTATTAAATAGATATAATATAATATGCGTAGTTATAGAAAACGAAAACAAAACTAGATTCAATCTATGAATCCATAAAAGTGTTTCAATAGGATTTATAATATAATTATTGTAAAATAGCTCACGCAGTTATTTCGCTATAATTTTAATGTACTTCGTTTATCTGCATCTGCAAAAGTATTATAATTTATGACATATACCTACTCTAAATGCGTATCATACTTTTCCTCGCTCACTCCACGCACGCGTTTTCCCCATAAACGATAAACGTATCCGTTTTCAACGAGATTTATGCAATGTTTGTTATTATATTCGTCAAAACACGTTATGAAGCTTCATAATTACCATAAGAAGTACACAAATAATATAATTAATTTTCTTATAATTATACGTATTCGTTTTCGAATAAATAAGTTAATAATATATATATATATATGATGGCAATAGGAAATAATAATGGCAAAAATGCAAATTTTAAATTACACACGTATGCGTAATAAAAATACGTTTTTAATACATTTTATTATTAAATTCGAGAGAAGAAAACCAAAATCAATTATAGAGATTCTTTTACGATTTTGCCGAAGAATCCGCGGGCATATTAGGTAATATTATTATTCGTATAGGTATAATATGAATAAATTGTATAATAATAATAATTGTTTGCTGTCTGTCATTTTGATACATTTTCAATTACAATATTAATTATATATATATATATATATATACATTTTTTAAACGTATTTATAGTGAGTGATTGATACAGTGCATTGCAGTAGTCCGAATCGAGACATCGAGTAATATATTATATATATCACATTTTACAAAACGTATAATGTTCAAGGAACTCGGCTACAATATATGAGTATGTTCATTATAATATCATGCGTTTTATTTGAATTTCCTTGAAAAATCTAGATCGTTCAATGATACCACGTGCAATGTATAATTTCGTTTCTTTTTTTTTTTTTGCGTTTTACATTTATGACCGGTTTTATTCGTAGGCCACTCTATATATTATAGTATTCATCATCGTATAATTAATATTTAATTTATACACCTTTTTTTAAAACAATATCGGCGGGACCAATAAAATATTGTATTTAACATTTTATATTGGCGTTTCCGGGCAGTTTTAATTTTTACGACGAGTCCCCCCCCCACCCTCGATACGATTTGATTTAAAACGAAGTTATTATATTATACACCTACTGTTGCATATTGTTACACTTATTGCGTTATGAGAAAAGCCGTAAATAATTAAATCGGATATTTTCCATTGGTTTATTTATTTCATTAAATATGTATACAATATTATTAGAATATATTCAACAATTAAAAAAAAAAAAAAACCTAGAACTTTTTTTATACGAATAAATTGGAATCTCGAATTTTTCAGTTCGATTTTTATTAAAATTTTATATTCATATTATTATGTAACGTGTTAACACTATTGTATAAATAGAATAATTTTATTATATTTTTACAGTCACTGTTATCGGACGATTTTCAAATATTTTACAATAATATAATAGCGCAAGGTCATTGTTATAAAGTAAAAAAAAATCGAGTTATTATTATTACTTTTTTTTTTCCATAACGTTATTTAATTTATTCGTATAATTTATGACGCGGACTCGTGAAAATATAACGTTTGTGGCGATTTATGTAATGAAAAATGTCATCTCTTATCGTGCAAATTCTTTCGGTTCAACGCAGAGCGGTCTTCATATATAGGTAAAAAGACTGGATAATATAATATGAAGACTCGGTTCGTCAAGAAAACGCGCTGCAGCAACGAGTCTGCAGCGGTGAAAATCGACGTTTCGGAATCGATCGTGCGGAAACCGCGCTCGTCTGCAACGTTCCCCTCCGGCGGCGTGCGCGTCTTTTTTTTTTCTTTTTGTGGTCGAAAAGGCGTTTTCAGTTCCTCCAGCCCGGGGACGAACGGCCGATTATTTCGCGACCGTTGTGCTGCGGACGCAGTTTTCAAAGCTCTTCGCGCGGTGGCAGACGGACCGGACGCGCCGGCGGGGGCCGCGTGTAAATCACGGCGAAAAATCGACGGCGAATCCGGCGCGCGTGTTCGCGGAGGATGACGGTGTCCTTGAGACGGGCACGTTCTTTTTTTTTTTTATTATTATTATTATTATCCATACGTTTCCGTCTCGCTGTGTTCCGCACAGAATGAGAAAAAAAAACAACAACAGACGTCCTTAAGTGCGCGAATCGCATCCGACTATAATACGCCGTCGCGCGGACGCGCGCGCGCGCGCGTATCGTCTCTGGCGGCCGGCCGATTCCCGTTATTCCGGTGCGAAATCGCACGCGAAACGGTCGTGTAAAAAAACGCTATGCCAACGATCGGACGCCGGAAAATAGTAATAATCGCTCGGCCGCGGTAAAACCGAAAAAGGTAAGAAAAACGAATTGTTATTATTATTATTATTATTATTTATTCCCGTGGTCCGCGGCGGAATTTCAATCGGCCGGCCGCGACGGACGGTCGTGCGGTCCACACGCGATTCCGTTTGATGGTGCCGCCGCACTCATGAATTTGCTGGCGGTGTTTTGTTACGTTACGGTGACGTGCGACTACGGTACGACCGTTGCGGCGCAAAGGGTGCCGCCGCCGTATGCCGGCCAAAACCTGCCGGCCGAGTCGTCCGCAGGCGACGGCCGCAAGTCCGTCAGGCAAACGTCGTCGTACACGACCCGATACGATTACATCGACGTGGAAACCGTACTGAAAAACGAGCGGATACTGAGAGCGCTATTCAACTGCGTCATCAACCGCGGACCGTGCACCAGGGAGGGCTTGGAGCTGAAAAGTAAGAGGAGCGCGCGCGAGACACGATATTTTTTCGACCGACAGGTTTTGTAAAAAAAAAAAAAATGAAAAAAATGGAAAAACGTAGCCGAGCGTTTCGGATGTCGCGGCGCGTTTATGCGAATCGCACTTGCGGGATAAAACGGGTTTTAGAGTTTTATTTTATTATGCACTGTACGGATTTGAAAGCGACGCGACAAATCGTTTAAAAAAAAAAAAAATTCAAAAAAAATTTTCAGACTCTATATATTATATACGCCCATTAATCGCGATTTTCCACAAAAAAATAAAATACGATTTGTCGAAAAAAATTCGAAATGTTTTGCGAAAAGAAAATTTTGACTCGGGATTTTTTTTTTTTGAATACAGTTGGGGAGTAACGTTTACGGCGCTGAAATTGTATTAAATTTTCAAGCGTCAAAACCAAAAATTACCACGTTTATGATTTGAATATCTGCAGGAAATCTATAATTGCTATTGGTAGAATTTCTACCTAATCCTGATTTTATAATTCCTTCTGGTAGAATTTTTGGGTAAAAACAAAAAAAAAACCACATCATTGTAAAACCAACACATATTCGCTCAGAATCTATTAACGATATCACTATACGTTACACACGTTTAAAATACTCGCAGTTGAAAAAAATCCTGCAGCGTTGCGCCTGTGATGATTTGTTGTCAACAAGGGCGCACTCAGGATTTTTTTTTTTTTGGGGGGGGACTAAATAAAATTATTTTTAGATATTAATAAGACTTATTTAATACGTACAGAAATCCGATTAAAGCGATACACAATAAAATTACAAAAATATTAAGAGGTCAACCATTTTGGGGGGCTTAAGCTCGTTAGCTCTCCCCTTGGGTGCGCCACTGGTTGTCATCCGCGTTTGGGGTGTACGTAATAGAAAGAAAAAAGAAAAATATAAAGTGCCCGCGCCCGCTGTAAATAATTATGTTACAATGAAACAATAAATTTAAAAGCCTCCTCTAGAGTCGTGAATTACAAATTTAAACTCACTATTAATAGTTTATGACACACATTTTTATAATAATTGATAATTATATGGAATATACTATTTGAAATAGATTATGTAGGTATACTGATGAACTATACCCGTAATGTTTGAAAAATCTTAGTATAGGTGGGTACAAAGAAATTGCTTTTGTCTTTTACATATATTTTGGTGACAAGGTTCCGTCCTTGAAGTACTTATAACAACAAATCAGTCGTTTAAAAAGTGGCCTTTTTATATCAAAATAATTGAAAATCGGTAATCAAACGAAAACCCGTGCTGTATTTCCTTATAAGTTGTATTAGATACTTACAGACCTATAGTACATATTATGTAGTTATTATTATTATTTTAAAAGTCATGTTAAAAAAAGTTAAACTTTAGAAATGTGTAATGTTTTTACTTAGTATATTTTGTAAATTGGGGCCCCTTTTAATGTGATTTGCCACGGGCCCAGCAAAACCTAGCACCGGCACTGTACGTCCCATTAATTACAGCATAATCTTACGCTTCGGGAAAAGTGAGTTCTTGTCACTATTTTGTTAGAAAAACAATTTATTTATAATATATTAACGTTATTTTCTTGAAAAATAGTGTCGATTACGAACGAGTCACACGATTTGATAACAACCGGTTAGAAAAAAAAAATCGATAACTTTACTCGTATTTGAATTTTAATTGAAACCAATTAATTAGGAAAATAAAAGTCCACGTTTAAAAATAGAATTATATAAATCATTAAACCGCGTTGTTTTGTACTACGGAACATCAACAAGTCGTGTAGGCTATAATTTCGAATGATTTGTTGCCGAATGTTTATTATTTAATAATAATGTAACATCGTATTTTCGCATTAATGAGAGTGTAATAATGTTTACATCAGGGTCTGGAATAAATTAAACACGATACAAAAAAAACAGTAATTTTCGCACAATTATTGTTGTAATAATAATTATGTTTACTGTTTGAAAAAATCTGACCAATCGGAGCGCTTAAGATAAGGGCGTATAGAGAAATATAATAAACTAATGAGGAGTGTATTATGATATACAAACTACAGTGTTTACAAAAAAAAAATACTCTGTAAGGTTGTTGTAATCCGTAAAAATTGTTTTAAAGATTAGATTTTTGCGCATATTTTGAAACGTGAAAATATGAAATGGTACCCTAAAAATGCAGCATAAAATTAGGTGTTAGTATTTCTGTTTAAACAGTGTAATCTTTTAAAATATATATTTTTAGTTGTAAAATTTTAAATTTAAAGCTATTTTAATAGAATTTTAAAAACTTGACGTCTTCTTTTATATTGGAGGTTTAATAAAAAAATTATTACGTAATAATAGTATGCATATTTGTACATTTATTTGCCAAATATGTATATGAGATGTACCTATATGCAATAAAATATACAGCAAAACCAGTTTTTTCGATTAATTTTAATATGTTGTCTAAACAGTTTGGTACCTATAATCGTCGATTTAACCTTATCTCTTCTGCCTGTTCTTTATTAGTTTTTTTTTGTAGTTTTAGTTTTTATCTATATGTACTTAAAAAGCTACAATACATTAATTTTGTCAGAGATTTTAATGAAACGAATGACATTGAACATTAATAGGCCGTTGCGGCGATTGACCAACTGGGTCTTTTATAATCGGTGTTCATTCCTATTTCTCTTAGAATATAAGATTAGTGAAAATACTAAAATTTCATTATCAGTTAAGATATTATAATATTTAGTAGTAATGGTCAATAGCAGTTTTCAAAAAAAAAAAAAATACATTATTAAATTTGTTTAAAACAATTATGTAAATTGCGAAGTGAGGTTATTATTACTTCCGTATTAGTCATGCCTATATTTCAATATATAGAGACATAACATACTACATATAGTATACATGTATAATAGCAGATACTTATAATGCAATCGAGAAATAAATAATAATAATAATAATACACGTTAAAACTATATAATTATTAAATAAAGTGTGTATAATTGTTTTGTTATGAGTTCGTTAAAATTTTAGAAAATATTCACTTAAATACGGATCTTGTTTTATTATTTTTCTTCGTTGTTCAGAGAATTGACATACAATATATTATGAATGTAATATCTGAATAGTTTTCTACAGTATGTTTTAATCCATGAATTTATTTCAAATACAAATCGTATTGTAATGAAATATTTATATATATATATATAAATATAATTATTTAAATATACATACAATAGAACTTACATTAGTCATATTTTTAAATAAATAAATTTTCATTGGAGATGTTTGCAATAGATTAAAAATACATTTGTCCTTGAAATGTTTTGATTCGTATAATTTATCATTTAGTAACACTTCTTGTGCTTACAATGTAACATACTATAACTATATATTGTGTATTTCTGTTGAAACTTTAAAAATAAATAAATAATACTTAGTTCGAAAAATTTAACAAACGAGCAGTTTTCAAATTTTTTTCTAAAAAGTTCATAACATTCAATAAATTTACTTAATAATTTTAATGCATTAATTTTGTATATATGTATACGTAAATGTCATTGCATCTTCATTATTTAGATTCAATCATAATATTTATAGAGGAATAAAATAAAGCCCGTACATCGTTAAATGTGCCATGAAAAATGTACCTATATAAACAATTACATTTTGTGTTATATATTTTTTTTATAATTACTTGAATAAATGTGTAATTAAAATTTTTGAAAACAACATTTTAAAAACGTTTTACATTATATACAAATATTATCTTAACTAATATAGGTTAGGTACTGAAATCGAAAAAAAATAACTTGGAATAATTTATTATTATATGCACCGTTATAATATTATGTAACTACACTTATTCAAATATCGACAGTCGACATTTTTTTTACACGATAGTTTACAATTTGATTTGTGATGAACTTTTAAAATTTTACAATTATATTAAATTTTGGATGTGTTATGTGTACATATAAATAGTGTCGTATCTTGAAAGTCTTGAAAACCTCGATTAATTAAAATTTTTATGATCGTCTTAAACATTATTATAAATATTGTAGTGCAGAATAATTTTTTATAATTAAATATATTAACTGCCCTTAATTAATCAAATAAATGTACGAAATAATATTGGAAAAATTTGAAGATTGATATGATTTCTAATACACAATTTATGCGAAATTAAAGTAATAATCAGAAAATAAATAAAAACTAAAGTTAAGATTGTCTTATATATATATATATAAAACATTTTACTAGTTTATTGTATAATTAGGTTTTTGTTGTTATCATTATATTAAATTGTATAATTTTTTTTTTAGGAGTTATTCCGGATGCTATACAGACAGAATGTGCCAAATGCAGTGAACGGCAAAGGAAGCAGGCAGGCAAAGTTTTAGCTCATTTGTTAACCTACAAACCGGAATATTGGAAGATGTTGTTGCAGAGATTCGATCCAAACAACGTTTATTTGAGAAAGTATATGGTCGACGACACTGAAGAAGAAAAAGCATTTGTTCAAAAGTTAACCAACGAAACCAGCACAGTCAAAACTTAAATACCTACCGTCTATATGTATATGATTATGGTGGTATTAAAATATAAATGTATTTAAAATTATATACGTTAAGTAAATGCACACATACCAATATACCATTATCATAATCATAAGTATTAAGTAGTATACAGTGGCGAATCTATGATTTTTTTTTTTTATGAGAGAAGGCCCAAAATTTTTCATAATAATTTTGTAAACATAAATCATTATTAGGGTTTGATGTTAGGCCTTCAAATAAAGTATTACTTAAATTTTCCTAACATGAAAAATTGGAAAGTATATTTAATTTTCGACGACCTATAATCATTACTAACTCATACCTGTATTATTATAACTACGAATATATAACTGCCAAGGGAAGGCCCGGACCCCTCGCCCCCTCTTGAATCAGCCACTGCAGATAGTGTACATCATAAGTATATTTAAATTTGGTATAGATTTAAAAATATTTTAATGAAAATATATTTTATAAAAAAAATAAATAAATTATAGATGAACTATTTTTTTTACTTATTACTTTTACTATATATGTTTATATTTTTGATAACATGTTTTTTTTTTTTTTTTGATTTATTGACTTTGTGTAATTATTTTAAATAACTATGTTTGTAAAATTATACCTATTTGCATACCATTTTTATTGCTTTATATAATTTATATATGCTAAAATTTGTAAGCTTTCAAGAAGTAAGCAAAGATAAAGCCATCTACTGTAATAAATAACTAGTAACATGTATGGCAAACTCATTTTAAACTATTCCTATAGTTAATTGTTTAAATTCATATGTGAGCAGTGATGTAGTCCTAAAATAATTAGTGGGTATGCGCGAAATTCTAGTAATATGCAAGGTGGGGCTTTGCCCCCCATATCCCCCCTCCAATATCTTAAACATATTAATATTAAAAGTAATTCGCATATAATCAATACTTAAAAATAAAATATTAACTAATTTTTTAAACAAATTATAATTTTAATTAAAGGCGTTCAAAATCTTATTTTTCGATTTCTTGAATAAATGCATAAGGAAAAACTATCAATAAATGGTTTATTTTCTCGTACTATTGTCCATTGCCTCCCTGAAGTGCACCGAGCATGTTATTTAACAAAACTATAATTCATGCTATATTGATTTATGCCGTAGTTGTATAAATCTAATAAAATTCTCAGTAAAATTCAGGGTATAATATTTCTTGGAACATAAAATTCGCAGTATCATTAATTTATTGTATCGAATATAAAAATCGATTTTATTATCAATATTTCATCAACACATTATTTATGAACTATTTGTTTGACATTTATTATTAAATGTCTTTTTTTGAGTGGGAAGTGGGTATACGCACATTTCTACCGCATACCCGCGGTCTTCATTATTTTCACGCACTTCTTAAAATTTACGAAGTGGGTATGCGGCGCATACCCGCGCATACCCTCCACTACATCACTGTATATGAGTAGTACACACATTTAAACTGAATGTTCATTATTTATTGATTTATATAAGCGATGTATAATTTTCAAAACACTATTAATTTTTATGATTATGATTTTGTTTTAGATTTTTTTTTTAAATTTGTGATATTTTGGGCTTTGGCGATTATTTAAATGAATTGTGCAATTTATGAAATTAGAATCATTATTAAAGTTCGTTATTACCAGAGTTTACAAGTTATTTACCACATCACGTTTAAAGTTTGAAAATGGATGAAAATATTAATTTTTTTTCTGCGAAAAATACAATCAAATAGAAAAATAGGTTTCATTGGATTTATTATATGTTTAAAGTCATCAAGCCACTGTTGTATTCTAGTTCAAGTTCTAGTTGCAACATTCATGTTAAATTATTCAAAACTTTATAAGATTTCATATACTTACATTTACTGCCGATCCATAAATATAAAGAAGTCAATTGATATTTTAACGCACTATTATAACACATGATATTTTTTATAGAAACGCTTTTGAACTATATGTTTCTCATCATTTATCTATTGAATTAAATGTATTTAATAGTTAAGCGATTCAATTTTGTAAGGACGTTCTCTGGAAATAATTGAATATCGAGACAAAGTGAACTTATTTGTGTAATATATAAATAGCCAAGTCAACAACATTTAATATAATAACGATTTACGATTTGACACGACTCTGCGGTAGATATAAACAGTTAACTGTGACATTTTTAATAAAATAAAACGTTGTTCATTAAAGGCATTTCACTACGCTCTTGCAGTATCCTTGACCATTGTACAGGGCCGTAGCCAGAAATTTGGTTCGGGGGGCGGAAAATAGTTTGCGGTCGTGTCTTTGTATTGAAAAATCAGTTTTTAATTATTACACAAGACCCTTCGTGAGCGCGTTTTTCGTCTCGTGTTTATATAAGAATTTGCAGAAATATTTTGTATTTCGTAATTATTGCGGGTTTCTCAGAATTTCGGGGGGAAGGGGGGCACAGACCCTACGGGCCCCACTGCTGGCTACAACCCTGCCCTTGTATATAATTGTGCCCTTACATTACTGGTGATAATCATCAACTTGAACGAGTCCAACGTAAACGTCTTATCTTCGTTGGTTTTACTTCCTGATCCTATCACCCTCAACACGAATATGATTCACTGTTTCGTGCGATTGATCTCCGCATTTTGAATAATCGTCAGATTTCTCCAAACCTTTCTGCGTAAACTCCTTTCTGAAAAATTACATTATCTACTCTCCTTTCCCTCATGAACTTTAAGTCCCATCTCATCACATTCATAACAATACGTGCTTTTTTATGTACTTTTATGCTCTATATAATAAGAAAAAAATTAAACACTCCATTCTTTTCCTTTATATATATGTACTCATGAAATTTTTTTTTATTTCTTCTTTAAAGTACCTGTAATTAATATTTGGTACAAATCGGTATTTAATAAAATAAATAAAACAAATTTAATTGAAACATTTTGTTTTTCATCATAAAACATTGTAGGTAACTGGTAAATGAAATATAATAATACAACACCATTAAAAGTGAATTAAATGAAAACAAAAGAAGCACAAGATATCGTGATGGAAGAGGTTTAAAAACCGATTATTCGGGGTCTGTAGAAATAAGAGTAATAAGAAGGCAAAAGAGACATAGATTACCGAGACGGTGTCTGAGGCGAGAGAACAAACCGACCAGAGGTTTTTGACGATTTCCGTAGACGTCGACATTGGCGGCTGACTCGGTGAACGGAAGTTGCTCATATGCGTTGAGAACATAGATACGCAGTGGTTAGGTTACTGTTCGAGTTGACGTCCAGAAACACTCGGACGGAAGTCCAGAAGTGCGATTTGCAAAATCTAAAAGGGAACCCCATAGGCTATAAAGGACACGTTGTTTTCCCACAAGCATGTGAGCTGGGAAAAGCTCCACCGTTTTAGAGAACAAAACCGTAGGCTGAACGATTGGGCTCTTCGTCCAGACGGCCAAACATTGAACAGTAATGTCGTTAATTGTGATCGACCTGGAAGATCTACTGTCGTCGCCCGTGACCGATTTGCGGATCGGCGTCCAACCGACGGTGGTCGAAAATCTGTCCGTACTTACGACGGACGAGACATCAGACTTAGACAACGTATCTCGTAGGTACGTCTAATGTCTACTGACCATCCACCAATGATTTGTCTCATCTTTGGGCAGAGAAACAGGTGACCGGAAAAAAACGACGAAGACCACGTCGAGTCCGTCGAAGGCAATGACCTTCGTTATGATGAGATAAAACAACGAACAATAATGTCAGGACTATAAATATAATCCGCCTACGAAACAGAAATAATCGTTTCGATTCGCGCAAATAATAAACAAGAGTCGTCGGAACATAGTGACCCTGAAACTGCCCACGATATTTGAGTACCTTTCTTTTGCCGAAACCCGTTTTTTGTAAAGACTAACGGACGAAAACGCAAACCCGGAACGGTTGTCGTGTCCAGTGGTGACTTTATAACGAACGTGAGCGCAAAACGTAAAATATTCAACCCAACTTTATATTTAAAAATATCCTTAAACGTAAATTATTATTATTATTATTATAAATGTTTTCTATTTCCTATTAACGTTTAGTTCAATCGGTTAAATTTTTCAATATATATTATTTATGTTTTATATTATTGTTTACGAAATGATAATAATTTATTGAGGTTTTAAATGAAAAAAGAATACTGCATTAATTTGACAAAATAACTATATATTTTTTTATTCTAAGAATAGTACCTAAAAACAAGTTTGCGAAGTTGTTGTAGGTTTACCATATATAAACCAGATGGCGCCACAACGATAATAAAATAAAATGCGTAATATACAATATTATAATGAAGAGCCATTTGTAGACTATGATATTACTTTTTAAACATTTGCAACACAGATTTTTTTTTTAAATACAATTATTATTAATATATATTATTAAGTACATCCGGGGATTCATTTACGGATTTCTTCGATTTCATCGCGGAAGCTTACTAAAAACTTGACGTCTATGGTCTATCGCATGTTCATGGAAAACGAGGATGAAACGCATATCCATATTCAGTGTCATTTTACAACAAAACGTATAATTATTATCAAACCGTGTATTTATATTCTATTATATTATTATATTACCTTGTTACCGTATAATTATCAAAATTAATTCAACACAATATTTTTAAAAATATATAATTTTTTTTTTCCAAATTAAAGGAAAAACCTATACTTCGTAATTATTTACAAATTATAAATGTATTTTGTGAATCACGCATTAAAAAAAAAAAACGTATTTTTATTTTTAATGTTATATAATATATATAATATTATACTCTTTGGTCTTCTTCTTATCGCGTCCAGTGATGATTACAAACAATATCGATATCGAAATTTTTCAGTTTCTTATCAGTTTGAAGATAGAATCCAAAACATGATTTTCTTTATAAATTAGATGCTGAGCATAATTTGATTAAATTATCGTACTTTCAAAGTAAAATATAGACGACAAAAAAAAAAAAACAAATATTATTTAATTCTTCTTGTAATCTTTAATAATATATAATATTATATTTGTCTCGTTTAATTTTGATGTCTTTTCAGTTAGAATAGTGCTCATTTTTGAAACTTTCGACGCACTGTAATGATATGTTCATTGCATTAGCACAAGCAGCTCAGTATTTTTAATTCGACACAAATCTCGTATATCAAACAGTGCAGTCTATATAACCCTTGTTTCTCAATATATTATGTTTACTTAAAACTCTGTTAAGAGTTCTCTATTATTTCAACACGAAGATAGTTTAATAATTGCATACAGGAATTCGACTGATGAGTAATGACCGTATACTTCGATGATATTTTTTGTGTTTGAGATTTTTAAAAAGACAAATGGCGTCTTTAAAATTAATGCGAATGAATCGTAGAATTGGAAAACTCGATATAAATAATCGTTCATATTTTAAAATTATAATTACATAATACTTACGTTTATATTGTACTTCGTTCGGATTGAATGATTTTTAGTCAAAAGATTTGGTCGAATTTTTACACGAATTCACATTAAAAAAAAAAAAAAATGTTTCTACTTAATCTTACCTATAACGTCATCGGGATTAAAATCTTAAGAAATCGAACTTAACGATGCGTATATACGTTATAATATAGTGAATTTTACGATTGCTAAAAACGATTAATGTTACATTGTAGACTATCTGTTTTGTAATATTGGAAAAATAAATTAGAATAATAAATATTATTCTTATTATTTCTTATTGATAAATAATGATGAGTCACACGAAATTTTTCATTAAAATAATGATTATATATAGTATATTTTACTGTAATAATTGTAATAAATATTTGCATTGTGCCTATAATGATTTTCAAGGTCTTGGAGTTCTAATAGGATTAAAAAAAAAAAACAGGTACTTGTGTAAACATATTTTTAAGACAAGGTCACCTTTAAAATATTTTCGCGTTCCATACTAGTTTGTCAGCTTTATACTGCACGGGATCTTGTTTTGAAAACCGATCGTGAGTAACGTTATTCAACTTTTATACATTATTTGCCACACATTTTAATGTGAATCGAACGAAATATTATTTTTGAAATTAACTCCGCTTACAGAATAAAATTATTACGTTTCAAAATGGTTGTACTTATTACACGATAGAAGAATAAAATATATTACAGCGCGCATGCACCGAATACCATTACTGAGAATAGCAAAATTATTATTTTAAAACATAAAAGGTACAGATATTTTCCTATACCCAGGGCCGGCGAAAGCTATATGGGCGATCGCCCAGGGCGCTGATCACAAAGGGGCGCTACACTAAAAAGAATACGACACGGATATTTAAAAAAATTATAATTGATTTTAAAAATACAAATTTTAACTTTATTCGTGATGCCATTAATTTCAAAAACATAGTAATATGTAATATTATATTTTTTGTCATTTCGTAGAATAACTAAATTATTTTTGAAATTAGAACTGTTTATTTTCATAAAGACAATTTAAGTAATGGACAATGGTACTGTCATTGTTACCTCGAAAACGTTTATATTCATATATATATATAGAATATTGAAAAAAAAGGACCAAAAATAAATTGATAGTAACCAATATTATTTAAATATGTTAATAAATCAATTTGTAATAGAATAATATAATGTTGATTACTTATTCAATGCAACGATTTTTAATTCTTAGTTACATTGTGTTTTTATAACAGTAACATATGGGGTACCTAATTAGAAAATGTATATAATGAAATTACGATAGAGACATAGAGTGCGTACAACATTGTTTCATAAATACCTATGTTAAAAAAAAAAAAATACAATCATTTTTTCAAAAGGGCGCCTAATGGTGAATTCGCCCAGGGCGCTAGTATGAGAAGCCCCGTCCCTGCATTCTATACCTAATTTAAAAGTATAAAATTACGGGCAGGATAAGAAGAATCGGGTGCGCAATACAATTTCTTTTCGCTCACCTCGGTCGCGGGCAAGCAACAATACATGATACATTATATATGGTTTGTTATTTGTATTAATTAATACGAATCCCTATAACGAATTTTTTTTTGTTTCAATTTAATCTGATTTTCGATTTTCTGTAAAAGAAAAAAGAATAATACAAAAATAAACTAAAAATTTAACGATTAACTGAATTTTTAAATTTAATATAATAACTCACTAGCACTAATTTCCACACAACCATATCGACAATTACTATAGTTAAAAAAAAATAGATTATAACGAAGAAATCTTAAACGCTGGAGGAGATCTAAATAGGAAAAGTTAAAAACCTTTAAAAAAAAAGTCTATAGAATTTACGCCCAGGCAGTGCTCGAATTGGGAAAAAATAACTATAGAGGAGCTCAATCTAACGATTTAAAAACTGCGTTCCAAGTGCAGAATTATTTAAAACCAACCCGTGGGGGGGGGTTTCGCCCCTCACACCACCCGCATTATTATTTTTTTTTTAAATACTACATTTTAACTGCATAGATATAAATTCAAAATACGTGTGTAAACCATATATTATACATATAATACATTTCATACATTCTGAAAAAAACACTTAAAGCAATTTTTTTTATATAATTAAAATTCCCGTTTTTTTCAACAATACCTACGCATGTTACAGTAGAAAATAAAAGAATAATAATTATCAATATTTTCGTTCAATATATTAATTAATTAAAATATTATAAATAAATAACAAATAGTTAATCTTTCTGATTCAGTATAGTGACCACATATTTTCATAAGTACGTTGTTCGTTGTGTATACATTTCTTTTTCCACAACATACTTCCTCAGCTGTTCTATATTATCATTACGAATCCAAGAGGTAACATAACGAAGTGGTTCAAATAAATTTACTGGAGGACCAATTGATAACATTACGTTCCGTATAAGAACACAGTCTAGGCCACAGATATATATATATATATATACAATAATTTTCAGTAAATATTTGCACGCTACGAACGGTAACAGAAAAGATAATAAACTATAATATCAAAAATAATTTTAATTTCAAAAATAGGTATAGTAAACTACAATATATCATCGACAACAATATTTAAATTCACATTTTAAGAAAAATTATTTTGGGCATTAGTTTGTCCCATTTAAAAAAAATAGTCGGGGTACGCAAAAAAAAAAAAAAAGTAGAACAGCTCCGTCCCCCTGCGCACCTCCCCAATTCGAGCACTGCGCCCAGGTAAAAAAAAAAAAAAAAAACGGATTTCCAGCTGCTGCGGTATAGAACAATAGGGGGCCGCCGTTCGAGACTGGCCTGCAGTTATATAACGCGTATATACGAACAAATACCGATATAAAATGTATACAAAAATTTAATGGACGATATATCGTGATAGGTATATAAAAACGACGCGCGCGCAATAATAATAACTTTGTTTTTGTCGATCACGACGATTACGGAAAAAAAAAAAAAAAAAAAAACCGTGAATAATAATCCGTGTAATTCTCGGCGTGTACGTCGAGAAATCTCCTATATATATATACGCGTGTACATAACGGAATCGATAAGGCGTGTAAAACATTCGCGTATAATGTATATACGCGAGACGCCGACGGGGTTGGTGACGTCGGTCGTATACGTAGACGGAAAAATCTGGATATTATAATTATTGTTTATTACGACGAGATTATAGGCCGGTTCTGTGTAATATTATGTTCCGCGAGGAAAACAACCGGACGGCGATCCGTCGTAAATGACTATACGGCGGCCGGACGGGATGCTGACGACGTGTGGTGGTGATGCTGCTGCTGCTGATGCGATGTAGAGGTAGAGGCGCGCGCGTGCGTGCGTGCGTGTGCAGAGCAATCAAGGAAACGACGATATGTGCGCCGTGTACAAGACGTAGGTATACCGACGCGGTGGCGGCGGGCACAACGGGGAAATGGTTTTTTTTTTTTTGTGTGTAAGAGGTACCTCCTATATGTGTGTGTGTGTGTGTATGACGGCGATCACGAGTCGCCGTAGAAGGTCGTCGTGCATAAATTATTATGTTACCGCCGCCGCCGCCACTCCGCGTGTCTCCTCGGGTCTAGTTCGGTAAACAGAACGTGGATAACAAAAAAAAAAAAAATAAAAGAGAGAAAAAAAAAAAGAGTCGTAAACACGTCGCTATATATACCGGTGCCAATAATAATTGTCGCTTATAAAACGCAACGGACCGTCCGTCACGTCGTCAGTACCTGCACATCAATCGTTAGCCATGGACTCACGAACCGTTTTCGCAGCCGTCTGTGTCGTTTTGGTGGCGTTCGTCGCGGGACCCGCGGTCGGAGCACCGCAAAAGGACATTATCGCAGCCGGTACGCCGCCCAAGGATTCCACGTACACCACCAAGTACGACAACATCGACGTGGACCAAGTGCTGGCTTCAAAGAGACTGGTCTCCAGCTACGTGCAATGTCTGTTGGACAAGAAACCGTGCACTCCCGAAGGCGCGGAACTCAGAAGTACGTACCTACACACGTTTTGTATACACGTATAATATATATATAATATTGACGCGTATCCTGCGGGCACGTAGCCAGGATTTTTTTTTTTTATTTTTTTTTTTTTTGGCGTGGGTCTTATTTAAAAAATATCGGAAAACGTTTTTAATATATTAATATATTATAACATATAAGAACGAAAAAATTTCAGGGGGGTTCCGGACCATACGGACCTCCCTTCTGGATACGTAACTGCGCGTACGTCGTATAGTTTTGTTCTATGTGCTCCGCTCAAACTTAAATGTGTTCGTATTTATTTACAACTATAGAGGTATTTAATATCATATATATCTCGTCGTCGGTCTTTATAGATAGGAAAAAAAAAATTCTTTACAAATTATCCGCGCGCGATGGAGTTTAACGGACTCGTTATTATCATTAGCGTATATAGTAGTAATTAAGAACACACACACACACGTATATAAATATATAAATAACTACACTAAAAATAATAATTATTTGAAAATCATTGGTTACGAAAAAATACTGTTAGTTTAATAATAATCCGTATATATACGAATCGCGAGATTTCTTAACGAGTACCGAATTATAACGACATATATTTATATATTTAAGTATTTTGAAACGTTAATTTTATATTATTATAATTCAACTCGAAATCAATAACACTTATTCGCGTTTAAATTTACTACGTATAATCGGTAAAAAACAATATATATACATATATGAAATCAATTATCAATCGATTACTCGATTCCTATTTATTATTACTGCTGCTGCAGATTTTATTAATATCTAATGTTAACAACGCTTATAGAGCTGAAAAAAGATCGAGACGATTTGTAAAACTATACGCAACGCGATAGAATTAATCGTCTCTCGTCGATCTTGAAACGTCGACTGGATACGCACTGATTGACTTTTAATGTGAATGTCTAAATATAACATAAAATTTCGTCGGGACGATAAATGTTTCATATATTTGTTTTTAAATTCAGATTCAATAATCGCAGTTATTGTGTTGCTTACGATACGCATTTTTTTTATATATATAGAACAAAACAATTTGATTATACGCCCCCCGTTTAATTGCCACATGCGCTCGTGTTAAAAACAGGCGTATATGAAATGTATCAGCTACTACTACTTTTGATATTTTTCGAGTTTCTCTTGATAGGAGAAATACCCAATAAATACCCGGCCACCGATCGACGGTAAATTTTTTGCACGCGGAATCGTTGAAAAACCGTTTGACGCATTATTACTAAACTCACACAATTATAATATTATTATATTATAATATATAATTATATAAATATTGTTTAGAAATTTTACCCGACGCGTTGAAAACGCGGTGTGACAAATGCACCACTACACAAAAGAACGCTGCGCTCAAAGTCATCGATAGGCTCCAGAAGGACTACGACAAGGAATGGAAACAACTTCTTGACAAATGGGACCCGAAACGTGAACTCTACGAGAAATTCGACGAATACATGAAGGAGGAAAAGAAAAAGGGTTTCGTTAAATTTTAAACACGCAACACAACACGGATCGATCACACGCGGTTCAACAGTTAATAATAATTATTAGTTTTACTATAATATACGTTAGAATGCAGTATGCACTATTGTCTATATATATATATATATATCATAATATGTACACGAAAAATAATGAATAAATAAAAATACTAAATTATTAAACATAATTATCGTTCGTTTTTTTTCCTTTTTTTTTTTTTTTTTAATAAACATAAGGAAGATCATTTTTCATTTATTATTATTATGTTATACGCGGCAATAATAAGGTCGACGCTCACCTATGGCTGTGAAGCTTGGACTACCACCAGCACAACCGAAAGAATGCTTAGGACTTTTGAAAACAAAATTTGGAGGACAATATGTGGACCAACTTATGATAGCATCAATATAACTTGGAGAAGAAAATATAATAAAGAACTACAAGACGAATTGGGAATTGCATCAGTTATCGGCTTTATAAGAGGGCAAAGGATCCAGTGGTTAGGACACGTGATGCGGAGAAGCGAGGATGATATAAGTAGAACAATACTAAATTGGAAACCAATGGGAAAGAGACCTCGAGGGAGACCCAGGAAAAGGTGGCTGGATGTGGTGGAAGAAGACCATGAAAGATTGAGAGTACAGGAATGGAGGGAAGTAGTCCAGGACCGTGAAAAGTGGAGAGATATTGTGATGGCGGCCAAAACTCTTAGAGAGTACTAAGTGCCAGTGGAAGAAGAAGATTATTATTATGTTGAATTTTTATTTTTTTTTTTGTATTCGTCTAAAAACGAATAATAATAATAATAATATATAATGCACTCGATTGCATATGCATTCGCGTATTTCATTTCGAAATAAAAAGCATTCATTTTAATCGAGTTCAAGATTAATCATATCCCGTATACACTGTATAAAATTATATACGATTCGAGACAAAAAAATCCACAGATCATCTTTAAATCGTTAAAACTCTTTTTTATAATGCGTATTGTGACAATAACATTATAATTATGCACTATAGAGTGTCGTCAAAAACGACGATTAATACATTTAATGAATTAGGTATTAATAACAAAAATTATTATTGTTTTTTTTAAATTGAACGTGTTTTATATTGATCGCTCATCAATAGAATCCGCTGTAATCCTACAAAAATTATGTATATATGTATAATATATATATATATATTTTTCTATTACCACAATGTTAACAAGAAAATTTTAAATAGGCAATTTTTTTTTTTTTTTTACTCGTATAAGTATAATAATATACAAATACAAGAAACAAAACGTAGAACGTGCTACGATTTCCGTTTCAACTACACATAATAATATTATATATATCTGTGTATACGAGTATATAATGTACCCATGCCGATCATGATATTCACATTTATTTCTACTATAACGAACCGACAAATTCAAGAATTATTATTTACATTATTATTTTGTTGTATGTAATTGTTAAGTTGTGTGCTCAATACAATATCGAGGTGTTACATACTAAAAGGATATAAAAAAAAAAAAAACAAATAAAAACAATAATAATAATCGCTGCGGTTATTTCGACGGTAGAATTTCACGAAGAATATCCGTTATACAATGCCAATAAAAATATTCTACCAAAGTAAAATATATACTTGAAAAACATTTTGCACAATATTAAAGTGTCGTTTGTACGAGTTATACATTTTAGTTTATTGTGACTGTTACAAAATAACGTTTATTATACTTTCGGGCTTGATTTTGAAAAACTGTGCTCGCGGCCAGTTTTCCGAGATAATAATAATTCTTGGAGTACAATATTTTATGAAACAAGGAAAATGTTGTACCCTGTTATTTTAAATGTTACAGGTCATATATATATAATTTTTATCTAAAATTATATTATTAATTTGAATTAAATATATTACGTTAATTATACATGTATACGGTGTTACACTATATATAGAAACTTACTAAATTTTTTTCAACGGAAATGTGTGCGAAATTCGTGCACGTTATAATTCATCTAGTTCGAGTCTAGCAAATTGTGTGCGTTCCGTAAATATGGACATAACATTTCGTAAATGGTACATTTAACATTTGATTTAAATGTCACATTCGAAAGTTTATATGTAAAAAAAAAAAAATTATAAATAATAATTATAATGATAAAAAAATAAAAACAATAATAACAAAAAACTCATATGATTAAATTGGCACAATTAAAAGCTTCTTACACATATGACGTAAAAAAATAAAAATAAATAAATAAATAATAATAATCTGAAAAAAAACTAATACAATAAAGAATGACAGAGGTAATCAATAAATATATGAACTAAAATTATACAGTCTTCTTTAGACTAGAAATAATATTATACGTAACAAATCATATTTCACTATTACATATTATTTGTACAAAACCACAACGAACGGAAGTATGACAATTATAAAAATTAACGATATTCTATTAAAACATTTAAATTGAGTTAAATATATACCATCATCAGTATGAATCGGATTAAATCATATTATTGAATACCGAATATATGGCGTATATATTAGTCTTAAATATTATTATTATTAATTTTATTAATTATTAATATACGCAATTATGTAGCATAAATTTTAAATAGTAGGTAACACAATTTCATTTTAATATAAACTTATTCATAACGTATGTCATTATTGTTTTATATTTACATAATAATTTATTAAATATTGCGTACTTTAAGAGAAAAGAAATTGTGTTGTGTAAGTTCAATATAAAAAAAACAATTGAGTACTTCGATTAAAGTATCCATATACATGACAAACACAAGATAGAGTGATAATAAAAAATGTATTATTATTACTACTATAATTATTTTTTTTTTTTAAGATATAAAAAATGTATTGTTGCGAATGAAATAAAAATTTTAATTATTAATTATGTATAAAACACTTATTTTCTTATTAATTAAAACCTAATTTATTTTTACATCGCGGTTTTAAATACAAAGTTTTTTTCTTATACTACCTGTATAATAATAGTAAATCTACGAACATTTTTATCAATTCTGGTCCCAAATACATGGGTCCAAACACAGGCTTGAACACCAAATACGAATAATTATCGCTGAAAAAGAAAAAAAAAACGTATTACGTTTATTTGATTTTCGTACAATACATTTCGAATAACACAATATACGCAGATATTCATAGGCTCCGAATTAAAAGAAAAAAAAACACCGGGTGACTGGAAAAATGAAAATTGATTAAATTTCTTTATTTTTTCGTTTTCTAATAATATATATATATATACATAAATTTATATTTATGTTGTTTTTTTTTGCTTTTATTACACCCGGAAACAGAGGAATTTCAGCTACAAAACCTGTACGTGCCATTGGACTCACTTTGCCGCGTACGGAAGTGCACAAATCGTGATTAAAGACGTTTCGCACTTTGACTATTACTTAAGAAGATTGAAAACGATCATTTATTTAGGAGACGTGTAAACAGGAAATTCTATGTTTTGTACGAGTCAAGTATAATACGCACTGTATTTCGCGTGAAACGTATGTAAATGATATTTTGTGGGAGTACCTACACCATAACGATGTTACCGTTCGAATACCAGTTATCAACCTGAATTGGTCTATACTCTATACTCTATAGTAATGCGATAAAAATTCTGAAAATGAATTTGAATTCGTCGTGAATACTATTTACATAGAACTTTTCGCTTTTTTCACGATAGTTTTACCTTAGGATTTTCAAAAATTTGTAACCTCTTCCGCAAAACGTTGTGAGTTTTTAGAACATTATTTGAGGACATTTCTCGATGCTTTTCGGAATTTTCCAAACGAAATTGTTTACGTTTTACTGTCATAAGCGCGTTTTTTTTACGAGAAGCTTCTATCTCGTCCTAATGATTGACGGAAATCCCGTCGGTTTAAATTTTAAAAATTTTTATGAAAAAAAAAATGAAATTTCATGCCCTAAGCATCCACACGAAATCGGTGCCTATGATAATAAAACGATATATATTTATACACCGTGATTTTATGGGAAAATATTTGATATACAAGTACCTGAAAGTTTTTCGTGGTTTTTTCACATATTGCTCTGTTTGCGTTTGGTTGGGGTTTGTTGGCCACTGTTTGGAGCATTACCGGTAGCTCCGTTTTCGAGTTTGGCTAATTTTTTGTACTGCGACGAGTTAATAAATCTTGGATAAGAATCCCTATGCATAAGCGTGTAAATTTGTAGCTGAGCTTCATCGAACATGTGAGCTGATGGTTGATTGATGTTCTTATTGACGATATCACGAACACGAGAGTCTAAACTCACCTGATCAAAACGAATACCATTTTACTACACATATTATATAGGTGCCTATCTATAATTCGAAACGATTAGAACAAATAAGTGTTTTATTATTGAATACAGAACATTTTAATAATCGCAATGGCGTTATTACTTTATTGAGACCTTTAACGCTGCGCGTAAACGATATTATATCTATAGATCGTTATATTACATCTATATAGATGCATTTGTCACTTACTTCTTTAGGAGATAGAATCGAAATGTAATCTTCGTAAATAAACCGAGCTTTTTCTTCGATTACATCAGGATTCGATTCTTTTTTTAACTCCTCCACTGCCATCCAGAACAATATGTTCTCTTCGCTATATTCGCAACGCAAAAAATCACGAAATATCTTTTTTCCCGCTGTAAAAAAAAATAATAATAATAATAGGCACATTTCGTATACGTGAAAAATATATTAAATTACCAGGACACTTCAGAAGTCGGTCAAATGACTTGCTCCAACTTCTTATTTCATCCAGCGGAGGCCTGTAGTGATTAATGTTAACATTTAATATGCATTTTAAAACATGTACCATATAGACCGCGTTTATGTGTACTAATCGTAGTTATTTCTCAAACATATAATTGTCATGTAATTCGCCATTTGCGTATATAACAAAATGAAAATATCTTGAATAATATCTATTGGTACACACATATTTACGTTAAATCAAAGAATCGCGCTTAAAAGATATACATATATAGTTGTGTTATAAAGCAAAATTAACGTGGAAAAAAAATTATAATTATTATTATTTTTTTTTTTAAATTATATAATATTATTATTTTATACGATTATCTAAATGTCAATGTATTAATGTACACAACATATATAACATTATGCTTATATGTAAATTTACCTTAACTCTACAGGATTTTCGACTATGCCACCACTAGATCCATTTCCGTTATTGGTTTTAGGAGGATGGCCTTTTAATGGGAAACTGAAAATAAAATTATTAACCTTATACACGTATTTCTAAATGCATGGCGATGAATTCATATAGTGTTTCCACTATTACCATACCATTTCAATTTAATCGTGGTTGAACATATTAAATATTAATATTACATTATTTTTAAATAATATATAATAATCATTTATATTTATTTCACTATTAAATAACGTTTTCATTTACATATATTAAACATAAAAAATATGTCTTAGAACGTAATCAAGTATCAACAGTAAAATTAATTCGCATATAGTTTTAACAAATGCTCTGACTTTGAGGCTTGAGCGCATAACTCGTGAGCGTATACACTGCAGCTATACATTATTATCAGTTTTTAACGATATACTTGTTTTTTTTTCTAGAGCATATTTTTCTTTATCTAAAATGTTACTTACCAAAAGCGATCCCTGTGTGCGTGAAAATGTAGAATAAAAAGCAACAAATCGAAAGTTAGAGATAAGTACAGGGAATTAGTTATTACTGTACACCTAAAATTAATTTTTTTTTCATAAATTTATTATAAATGAACTGATGATACTCACAGAGGTATTAAAAATAGTTTATAAATATATTTCTTTTTTTAAAGTGTATAGAAATATCAAAATAACAAATCACAAATTTGTAGAATATAAATTAATAAGATCGATAATAAAATATATAAGTAACCTACATTTACTGCATATTCCTACTACCTACATACATAAGTACTTTTGTTTAGTTATCGGGAATAAATATCGTAATCATAAAAATAATATTTTTCGCTCCATCTTTTTAAATTAATTTTACGCAAGTTTAACAATACATTAAAGGTTCTATTATATGATATAATTCGATTATATATGTATTACTAATGTATATATGTCTTACTATAGCTATATATATATATATATATATATATATATATATATATATATATATACATATAACCTTAGTAGGTAAAATGTTTACATCTATAATACAAATAAAACATTTTTATTATTTTTAAGTTCTTGGATTTCTATATTATTAGATATTTTAATTAAAATAAAATAAAATGTATAATATTGTATAATTTTTTTTATAATTATACTAAAAATTATTTTATAGTACCTCTATTAACCTTAATAATAGAAATTTACTGGTTTTATACATTATTTTACAAATTATGTAAATTATTCAATGTAAATTATAAGTATTCCAGAAATTTCAAAACCATAAATTTAAAATTATGTCTTTTTATATTAAAAAAAAAAACGTATACATATATAATATAACACCGTTTTAATAAAATAAATATAAATATATATATAAAAAATTATAAAACAAGCTATTGTTTATAAAATGAATTGGTTTTACTTACCATAGTTTGCATATCCTACTCCTGTACGCATGCAAATAAACACTGATTGTACACAAATAAATCAATTAAAATAAATATTTATAAAAAAAAATGTTACAAATATTTTCAAAACTCTATTTGAGGATTAATATTATTTTTTAGAGTCCGATAATAGATAATTAACAGGAAATACGTAATTATAATTATTATATTATTCTGTGAATAATCGCAGAATTCATTAAACGTCAATATATAATATATTAGTTATAGACCTGTTATTTATTTATTTTTAAATCAGTTAATTAATTTTATAACCTGTTATTTATTATAATAGTCATTACTTCGCTTTTGTTTTAAAACATTTAATTTAGTAAAAAACTAAATACATACTATTATTCGCGTCTACAAACATAAAAATATTAATTTTATAACTATATTGCAGTAAAAACTACATTTACGATCGGGAATTGGGGTTGTAGGAAAATTTGAGTATTTTTTTTTTTTTTGTGGTAGAAAACGTATGGTTTGGCTAACCCATTAAAAAAAAATACGTTAAGAGTCCAACACCCTCATCTACTACCCCCAACCTTCGCTCCGTCTTCGGTCTTTTGAATAACGTCACATTAAAATACATTAATAAATACACTCCAATTGCAAAAAAAAAAAAAATGACCCATCGTCTGTTTTATTATTATAGTGTGTACAATATAATTTGAAATGATCGAAGACTAGAGATATGGTATTCTTACCAAGAGCATCCGCAACAGCAACACCAGCAAGATATGCACGGATGTTTGTGAGCGGTCGGCACTTGCGTTTCAACGGCCGCGTTCGGTTCGACAACGTCCGGAGGCACAGGCAGTGGGTCTGTCGGCGTGCTAGGATTTCCAGGAGGAGTGAACCTGTGCCTGGCCGAGCACGGTGGCGACCCACCCTGTGATCCAACCGGATCGCCCCTTTCAATCGGCACAAGCACACTCATCTGTAAGATGAAAATTATGTGAATTCTTTTATTATTATTATTATTATTATTATTATATGTTATTTGTTAAAATAATAGAGTCTCTGTTGTGGGTGTAGATTTTTTTTTTTTTTAATTACTCATTTGTAATATGCAGTTGCTTACGTCAATAAATTTGCATAAACATTAAAAAAATACATAAACACGTAAATATATATATATATATAGACAAAGGATTATTGAAATTTAAATGTTAATGATAAAAAAAAAAAAAAACGAGAAATGTGGCAATGGTGAAATCGACTATACTCCAATTAATAAATTAGCATATATTATTATAATAAATCAATTCAATAAAATATATAGTATGGTAAATAAATTATCGTTAGTAAAACAAATTTTTAAAAGGCCATATATGTGTTACGTATATATATTATAGTACGCAACCGTAATAAAGGAAACCGGTAAATTATTATAAGAGGACTCTCCACAATATATCAGCAACATTTATTATCATCTCCGTACGTCTAACGGGCAATAAAGCAAAATAAAATTACGTATAGAATAAAGAGTTTAAATGCTTACAAAATTTCTAAAGAATAATATTTCCGAGTGCATTATTAATAGGTATAGTATAGTAGTCATTTTGTGAAACATCGTCCGACAAAGGAGTTACAAGGTTATCAGATTTTTATTTTATTTTTTAAACTGCAGCTGTGACTATTCTTTGTCGGACGATATTTTACGAAAAAATAGATGCGCTCGAAAACGTTCTTATCTTAAAATTTGATAATAAGTATTTATGTTAACTCTAAATTCAACGCGAACGCTACAAATTAAATTTTACGTATAATATTATTTCGCTACGAGATATATACATAGATTGCCTGTTAGACGAACGAAAACAACAAATTCGGGCGCGACGTACTCTTAAATATAATATCGTTCTCCGTTAAAAATTTCTTAGCCTGCAAATGGAAATAAGCCATTTTTTATTTGTTTTGCAATTTGTCAAGTTCGAAGTTATAGTAAAATAATGTATAGCCGTTATTTTCTTTTTTTGTTACGCGAACAAGCAAAAACCACCATAAAATTATTTTAATGGATGAAAAATATACAATACATATATAATATATATGTGCGTGAACGCAGCTAAAGTGTTTTAATAATGGAATTGATTATTCAATTAAATTACCCTTTGAAATATACGTGACTAATAACTCCAGTTTCCTTTTTTCACTATATATATATATATATATATATATATATACGTATACTGTAATAAAAGCATTGTAGTATTTTTCCTCGAGGGCAGAATACATAACTATAAACTAAGCTAATGGATCTTGATTGATTGTTTGGTCACGTAATACTAACACTCTGACCAAACCTTTTTACTATATACTTTCTAGATACCTATAAGCATACCAACAATGGTTTTATTGAACATGGAAAAACCGCAGTGTAAACGGTGACCTAAAAAGTAAAAATAAATTGGAACGATTTACCGTGGAAAAATATCAAAATGCATTTAAATATACCGACGATACATTTTAATTAAAGCCATATAATTAACACACTATTTAGACGGAAATGAGTATTATTGAAATTTATTGGTTCAGAAACTAAATAATATTATTGTTTTATTTATCTAACTAATCTAATAGATTAATTATTTATTATTTAAGATAATTAATAAAAACGTTATTAAATCCTGAAGCGCGAAAATATAAAGAAAAAGTATATTGATTAATCTATATACGGCATGTATCATCGTACGTTGTTATATTTTATAGGGAGGTAAAATCTAATTAAAATCTAATATTTATTGAGAAAACGACGACAATATAATGGCGTACATCGTTTTCAGGTTTATAATTATTAAGAATATAATGTTCGATCGCTGCACTGTAAAACCGGATTTAACAAATTATTCGCCCAAACAATTCGATATATAAAGATTTAATTCGTTTATTATGTGCGCGGTATGACTCATACCTATATTGACTTTTTTTTCTGTTTTTTAACAACTATACCACTTTATTAAGTATACCTGTTACAGTCGTTAACGAAATAATTGCAATAGACGTTTCTTTCAAATTTTATTTTTAAATTACAAACACTTCCGTAAAAATCCTTTTTTTTTTGTTTGAGTAATTTTTCGTATCTTTATAATAAATATTTATAGAATGTACAGATTTATGATACAAAAATATTCTGAAATTCGATTACGAAAATTTACATCTTATTGAACTGTATTACTTTTTTAGCCATGTATTTAAACATTTTAAACCCATAATCAAATATCAAAACACACCCGAAAATATAAAGTGTTGTGCATATACGCGTACATACCTTATCTATATGAAATCGAAATATGTGTATTGAATTGAAAAGCTTAGTTTAAAAAAATCTATATAAAGTAATTGAATGTTTGAATAATTTTCTCGCCAAATTAAAGATTATTTTTTAAATCCCAGTACACACTAGATTTATTTTGATAATTTGTCTTAAATTTGTCAATTATTGTTTTAAAAAAATCGATAATAACATTAAATCTTGCCTCTCACAACATTTTAATCAATAAAATATTTTATACAAAATTTTTAAAAAAGTCGAGTTGATAATTATTATATTTTCAAAATATACATAAATATATCACACAATATAAAAAAAAAATATATATATATATAGTTCCTTTGTTCCAATCAAAACTTACTGCAACAATACTATATACGTTTATATGATTGTAAACACTATAAAAGCTGTACAATTATCTATAGACGTGTTATGTATATGCGTATTATACATGAGTTTATATTTAAACATTATTATTTGCAGAAATGTTGTCTGTATGCGTATAAAAAAAAAAAAAATTCATATTTTTTTTCTAAAACAATATAATCAACGTATTATACGGACAACGGACATTGATTTTAAAACTTACACATTATAAATCCGTAGTTTTCAAATCAAAGTAATTTCGGAAACTCGTCAAATCGAAATGCTTAAAAAACAAGTTTTTACTTTAAATAGTTACCTACTTCCGTTTCCGTATAATACATATTGTATACGGAAGTAAACGTTTAACGTACGAATTAACGATATACTAATAAATATTATTAAATGCACATTTTTTTTTTTTATACACATATATAAATCATTAAATAATATAATATCAAAAAAAAAAACAGACGTGCATTTATGCCATAATAATACGCAAATATTAAGACTCGGGGAGCTTAACCACCTATAAAAATATAATCTCAAGCGTCCCCTTAAATTCTTTCGAATATTTCTTACTCATTCTATTTTAACCATAACACATACCGTAAATATACGTGTAAATATAAAATATATCGCATTATATTTATGCGTATACACTGTATACGTAATATTTTATAGTGAGTATATTGAAACTGTCATTAAAAGAATATCGTCGATATTTCTTTTTTGTCCGTAATAGTTTATTACAACAGCGTACATGATATAAAACACAGTGAAATCAGATGACAATAAATACCGCCGTGACATTGTGTGTCTTGCGTCGGATTTGCTAATATTTATGAAGTTTTTACTTTTTTCGTCACTAAAACACCGCGAAGTCTTACAACGCATTGTTGTCAATCGCTTTTAATAATTCGCGCACGCGATATATTATTATAGTTTCATAATAAGACAACGCGAAATTATAAAATGTACCGCTATCGCACTCTATATCAGGAGTCTACAAAGCACGATATAAATGCGACCACCAGAGTGGGCGCTTCATAAGATCGAAATTTTCGCTTTTAAACGATTTCTTTTTTTTTTATGTACATATCGTATGCGTATTTCGTCGCAGCGAGTTTTTTTCTAAATTTACCGGCTAAACCGGGGGTCGAACGCAGGAAAAAATTTCGGGAGGCGTTTTTGAAAAAATGTAAAATTATTAGGTAATACCTATACTATTACGTTACTATCTCAGTTCTTACATATTATATACCTAATATGTCGTAGCTTAACTTTCAAATTTTCTCAGACGTTTCGCAGGGGTTCGAACCACCCCAAAACCCCTACCACCTGCGTTCGTCTTAAACGTTATTATTATTATTTTTTTTTTATACGATTGATATTTTAACGTCTGCAGACTATCCCGACGATTAAATACGCGTAAGTAGGCAGGTATATTATATTTTTAATCATAATTCGAGTACAATAATATAGTGTGTCTGGGACGATAAAACCACCGACCCCCCTTGTTGAGTTTCTCGATTTCACATCGTGATGACGAAACGTATCGCACACTCGCGTGTACCGAAATTGCCTATACACGTCGCCGCCGTCGTGTTTTTTTTTTTACATTATATAAGCGTTGGAAAGACGAATTTTTCCTCCATTCGATTTCGGCTATGCGGAAAACCACTGAAAACGGAATATCACGACGAACACGCCGTGAGCGTGGTACGCGGGGTGTGCCTCGACGGTTTTGAGGGCGACCGACGACGTCGGGACTTTGACGGCGGCGTTGGCTGCCCGGCCGACGACGACGACGACGACGTTTAGTGAATGACCGAACAACAGTGATCGGCGCGCGCACCCTCCGGGCCCCCAATCAATATGCGCCGGGGACCCAGTGCCGCCCCGGGCGTACCTGCCCACAACATAACCCGGTTATTTACACTGTATATCGCACAACCTATAGCCGGCACTTCCGCGGGGGTTCTCAAAAACGCTTACGATCAATTCCGGCAACGACACTTTGTACACCACGTACAAAAATATAACACGCTCTATACTTCTCGTTCTCTATAACCCCCCTGTTCTCTTTGATCTATATATATATATATATATGAGTACACGTAATATTGTAAATGTGACGGTCACTGGACTCGGGCGTGTCAAGAGTAGTTTTCTTTTTTTTTTACAATCCGCCCACGGTCCGAATGCCGCCGATACCCATAACACCCGCGGTAGGTACGCAAATGTGACCGTGCTGTACCGTGCCCATGTCGGCGGCTTGTTGTTATATTCGAGCGCACGCAACAAAAAAACTGTATACGTCGACACTTGTGTAGATTTTTATAGTACGGCGTATATATATATATATATATATATATATATATACAAGAGGCGTATTACGCTATACTCGCACGAATGTGAAATTTTGTTTGAAATACTACGCACGCTCTAGATGAATTTTTTAAAAAAAAAAATAAAATGTTTTATTATTGAATTACTTTTTTATATGTATGTACCTGTGTGTATAATATGTATATGTATATGTGTATTTATGTGTGTGTGTGTGTGTGTGTGTGTGAAAGTATGCGTTTGAAATAGTATAAGCGAAACGAGAGTAACCCGCTGCAACCTACACCCGATCGCGTATACCGCGAGTATACCTATACGCGTATTAAACAGTCGATAAAAATGTTATTTTTACGCCGTAGGCGAAGTCTCCTTTTATAGTTATTGCCGAAAACGGAGTTTTTTTTTCAACAGACTATTATAAAATGTTTTAAAAACGTATACGGCAGAACAGACGAAATCGTTATATAGTAATCGCGTACGCTATACGCGTGAATGTACAAACACGCTTATTCCCAATTTATATGTGTTTAACGTAGAATCATACGTAATAGACGGCACGGACCGAAATCGTTTTACTATACCCCTTGTATAATTATTTCCGAGATCTAATCCCAAAACCGAATGTTTTAAAACACGCAATTTAAAATTGAAAAAAAAAAAAAGGTAGCGAGCCGCGGGGTGTTGTAGATGTCGCTTAAATGAATTACTCGGATAAAGATTTCAGGGTTTTGTTTTTGTTATAAATTTGAAAGCAATGATAAATCATTGCATTCGATAAAACGATTCTGAGCGGAGCTTCGGTGTAATAAATAAACGACAATCGATTAAGACGAAATTGCATTTTTAGCGTATTTATGTAATTTTTGGTAGTTCTTCCTGACTTTTGAAAAAAGTATTGAGAAAATCGAAAAATGACCTCTCTAAAGTACAAACTAGATGCAATTTGCAATCAGAAAAGGTGCTGCTACACGAAAAGATCGAAAATTTGAACAATAAACTATCGACAACGACTTTGGCTTACACTATTATTTCGAATAATGACGTACACGGTGGTTTTTTAATTTGTATATGCGCGAAACGTAGTTTTAATTTTAATATAGGTAAGCATTTATCGTCGATATCATAATAACTAATAACATAAGTATACACTGCAAGAAAAAAAAAATTAAAATTAATCATTACAATAAAAACTACATTTTTAAAATATACATATAATGTAAAATTAATATTATTGTACACGTTAATTGATCGTGTTTGATTAGATTTACAATTTGTAATAACCTAATATAATGATACAAAAAAAAAACCAGTCTTATAAATATTTAATAATCGATAATAATCAGTTGAATATTTAGCATGTTATTCTTATGTAGGAGGAAAATAACAAAAAATTATACTTCAAAGACATTATGATAAAAACATGATTTTTCGACTAAAATTAGTAAAATTGGTGTATGGTGACACAGGTCGCGTATGATGCTTAATATTATAATACGCGGTTATCGTGATTGAATGTGAAGACCAAAAATACATTTTAAACTACGTCATTTTATATATACGTACACAGTGGCGGTTATAAAGGAGGCGATTGGTGGAACGCCCCCCTCATGTGATTAATATTTTTAAATTTAGTATATCTCTGACTTAACAGCACTAACTTGTATCATGCAAGTTTGTTCAATTATGTTATGGTTATGCTCAATTTTCACCCCCCTTAGAACATCATGTATAAGGCTGGAATTAGATACGATACGGTAACACGCTGACAGTGCGCGCTGATCATCGGTCGTGATTGAGCGTTTAGTGCAGAGGCGAACTCAGATAGGGGTTTTGGGGGTTCGAACCCCCTCCAAAATGTCTGAGAAAATTTGAAAGTTAAGCTGCGACATATGTACGTGTTTAGTGCTTAGCTGACGATAAACTCGGTCAGTCAAACGAGTAAACGTGTAAATGTGACTAATGTGAATAAACGAGTAAACTTTAATAAATAGTAAACGTGTAAAATAAACGAGTGAACGTGTATGGTAAACGAGTGTACAACGATTAAACGTACAATTCAATTCATTTCTTTCATTGAAATACGCGAAATAATATTATTATTAATAATAATAAAATAAATAAATATTAGAGATTGCATGCGCGCGTACGATCGAACAATCGGTCAGCGTCAGAGTAAACATAGCGCGTCAGCCGACCGTAATAAAACGGGAATAGAAAGTAGTCACCAGATAGCGCTACGACACAACATAGTGGGCGTGGCAGAAAGGCGCATATAAATAGCAGTCAGAAACCATCGGATCGCTCAGTGTAGTCACTGCGGTCAGGCGTGAACAACGTAGTTCGCGTCTGACTACGGTGTATGTGTTTGTGTGTAGCGCTATTTATATGCGCCTTTCTGCCACGCCCTCTATGTTGTGTCGTAGCGCTATCTGGCGACTACTTTATTTTCCCGTTTTATTGTTATTTCGTTTACGAAATAATATTTCATTGGCAGAGGGGGTTGGCTCCATTTTTGCCCTCCCTCCTTGAACGTCATGTATAACCGCCACTGTACGTACAGTTATAAATATTTTACTGAAAATTGTTTTAAAGACCTGCGCGGGGCCTATCCTCATCATCCATCCACTGATATTAAAGCATAGGTATAATGAATAATATATACATATAAGCGAAAGTAACGTCCCCTTCTCCTTATTCGAATATTATACGCCCAGCGAAAAATACACGCTCAGTATACTTATTCATAATATATATATATCATTAATATACCAAGTAATTTATGAAGCGTATAATGTATTTTGTTTTTTAAATAGGGTGAAAGACCCATTATTTTACCTCGTCATTAAATATTAAACACAATTCATAAATCACCCCTTATTAATTATATTATATATAGGTATATTTTTCGCGTCAGCAGAAAATTGTCAATACCAAAAGAGTGCAGAAACGTTAATATTTATCAAAGTGTGAAATATAATAATGTGAGTATAATAATTTTTGCTTTTTTTGTTATTATTTAAAAGAAATTCTGTGAGACATTATATAATAATATAAAATATAAACTATAAAAAAATTAAAAACCTATTATTGTTTTTTTTAATTTAACGCTATGACATATATAACGCCTTGCAGATATACACACGAAAAAATGAAATAACAGAAGGAAAAGTAATATAAATTGTTTTTGTTTGTTATCTATAATATATTTTTACTCGTATACCTGTATATTAAATTCAAAAAAACCATAACCTGCCGAATGAAATACACGTTTCAATTCATTTTCGACAATGCGTTTCACTGCATTAATATCATATAAGACATATAGTTGATAATTTATAATCAAAATACTAAAACTGTAATTTAAATGTATTATAATAATTATACGAATTGTATTTTTACTTAAATAAAAATGTTTAAGTACATTAATTATCAAAAACGCCGTAGTGGAAAGAACGCTCTCCTCATATTGTCATAATATTTTATGCATTTAATAAATAATAATAGCAAATAAAAATGAAGGAGGGGATTGTTAATCATGCGAAAAACAACAGTGCAGAATAGAACATGATCGATAATGTCCCTTTGGTGACGCAAAACTAAAAAGCAGAAGCATTGTACATATACTATACATACGCGTATTGAATGCAATTTTTTTTTTTTAGTTTGGTCGTGATTAATGGTCTTTAAAAACTTTTGTAACAACCGTTTCCGTCGAACCCTTTAAATTATCAGTCGTTCTGTTTTAAACCTCAAAACGCTTTAATTTTTAAAAAAAACTTCACGTGGCGAAATGGACATCACTATTATGTCCAATATATTTACCTATATCCAAAATATCAATAAAATAGACACATTCAATAAGTTATGTTCCGTTTTCAATAGTTTGAGTTTCATTATAGTTATCATAATTATATGAACTCTTTTTTTCTTTTTTTTTACATATTTTATTAAACATTAAGTATATTGCGTATTTATAGTAATAATAATATCAATGATATATTTATAATGAATTTACGTATTCTGTTCGTAGATGTTAATCTTTATAATAAACGATTATTATACACTGTAATTAATATTACCTATAAGAAATTGCATAATTTCAATAACAATATATACAATAACAATAGTGACTTGTGCCCATAATTATTTCAAAGAAAAATAATTAAAATTATACAATCATCACTATGTTTGTAGACATTCATAAGCGTAATTAGCTTCTTTTTATTTCAGTAATGCACGTAACTTAGTTTAATTTATTATCGATAAAGTTTGTTCAACGATTTGTCGGTTCGATACGAACAAAACCCTATAGTTTAATTTAATTAAAAATTAATATTACCCCGTTTTTTCGTAAAAATATTTATTTTTCGTGTTTTTTTTTTAATTAAAAAAAAAAACCAAAATATTATAAACAATCTAAAAACTAATTTATAAAAACCATTATTGCACACAGTTTAAGAAAAACTGTATTTAAATGGAAATTACAGCTGAATAGAACAGAGGCATTCACTGCATTTAATGGACGTTAGTATAATTAATCTTTTTTGGAATACATTGAATCTAAAAAAACATACTAACGCTACAATATAATTCAACAAGCTGCAATTTCATAATAATAATAATAAAAAAAAAGGAACAAGGCCTTGACGAACTTTTCATACAGACTGGCTGTAGTCGATAAGTGTTAATTGCAATGGTATTCATGAATACCATTGCAATTAATATGCATATTCTCATCTTCACCTTTTCAGTGTATGTAGGTAAATTATTATACATAAATATATATTATGTTATTATAGGTACGTTGTTAAACCTAAAAAAACTGACATGAATAAATACTATATATATATATATATATAGGAGTACTTATACAATATGATAAAATAATACTATATTTCGTCTTTTATTATAATCGTATTATTATTTTTGATATTTCGCATCGACATCTAGTGCCATTAGCGTCAAATTAACATAAACACGCGTTACATTATTTACAAAGAATTAGGTATATACAGTATTTATATATAGGTACTGTATTATACATATATTCTGTCGGTAGCTGATATTGTTTGCTTTAACTTATTGTTTTCGAATAAAATAATCGATTTTCTATGAACCGGAAGGTACGTAATACAATTCTTTTTCGCCATAAAAACGTCAGAATTCATTACGTTCCGGGTTTAAACAAAAAATAATAATTATACGTATAATTCGTTTTGCGAGGAAAACGTGGAAAGTTGTCCACAAATGTACACAGCGATTTCGGTACGATGGGAAATCGTTCATTTTTTTTCCACAATCGTCCGCAAATAAATCGTTTACGCATCATATTATCGTTTTATTCGTATATTATATATACGTCCTTTTCCTGCTGCAAGGAACACTGTACGACCGCGCTGGCAGTGTAAAGGATGAGAAACTTTTATAGAGAGTATATATATATATATATAGTCAGGTGGAGGAGTATAAAATAACGAACTGATATAGCGAGCGGAGGGGATGGTGGTGGTGGTGGTGCGCGAGTACGGAGCGAATGGGCGCGCGGAAAGAGGGAAAGGGACCGGGGATCGTAGCGCGAGGCGCGGGTAGAGACGAGGACGGAGCGGGGGATCGCGGTGTACGCAGGAACGGGAGAGGGACGGTAAAAAGGGCACGTACCTTTTGAGACGCCGCTGCGCTGGATCATTCAGATCGGATTGTCAACTGATTTCAGGTACATGACGTGCCGCGTACGTGCAGGTACACACGGCCCGTACGTGACGCAGTCGCGCCGTCCGGCCGCACTCCATTCGCCTCGAACGCCAAAGTCGACGCCACCACTGCAGGTGCTACTGTTACTGCTACTATTACTACTACTACTACTACTACTGCAGGTACCGCCGGTGCCGGTGCCGGTGCTGGTGCTCGGCGACCGGCCGAATGGCATCTCGTCGTTGACGACGACCGGCGAGCACCCCGGTTGCGCCTAATTTATCGCCGTTCCGTGCTTCAGCCGCCGTCCGCGGGTATTCTGTTGTCCCGTCTAACGCCCGTCCCGCCGGCGGGGAGGGGGGGGGGAAGACGATGGTAATCGGTCCGCGTCGCGCGCGTTTCACCCTGCACTACGACGACGACGACGACGACGGTGACGGCCGCGGCGGCCGACCGAACAACAAATCACCTGCCAATCGCATAACGAAATAATGAGAAAACGATAGAAATTATACCGACACCGGTGGAACGGTGCGCGCGTATACGTAATATTATTATTTATCGTTTATTGATAAATTATTTATATGGATAATATTTGTAAATATTAATTTTTTTTTTTTAATGTTAATACCGTAACGGTGATTGTAATAATATGATGTGGTAGATACGCGCGGAAAACAGCCTACGGTGCCTCGACGACGACGACGACGACGACGAGCCTCGCCAGTGCGAGGTAAGGCCACACCACCACACGAACCGAGACACTCAAAAAACTGACGACGCGGAGGGCTTATACCAGGAGCGTACGCACTACTCCAGTTGACCTGACGCCGCGTGCACACGCACACACACACACACACACACACACACACACAGACGGCGGATTAGCCCGACTAGAGAGACCCTCCCGCACCCTGCGCGAGAACGGCAACGGACACGCGCGCGCGCCCGCGCCTCGATCGCTTCGTACACACACACACACACACACACCCAACCGTGCCCGCACTACGACACGGACAGACCGAATCGCGCAAGCGCACCCGTGACACATTTTGTGTACATGCCGTGCGCGCATATATATGCGTACACACGTATAACGAACGCACACAAAGACTTTCGAAAACCGGGTCATCCGTAATTCACCAATCAGTGCGGCCAAAACGGCACAGACCCATTACCGTTCCACCAAACACCTGTAAACATTTACATTTACACGGTGCTACGATATTTTTTTTTATGACCCACAATTATCACTCTCGACGGTATCCACTGCGGCGGGTCTCTCGTATAACAATAATAATAACAAATAATAACAAATAATAACAAATAATAATAATAATAATAGCTAAACGCCCGGGCCCTCATCGCGTCAATTTTTTAATTCTCTGTTCATGTACGCCTATATAATAATGAGTGTTCGCAATATGATCTGCAGCCCACCGTTATTGTACAATAACGCGATGATAATCGTTTCGGTATAACGGTGCAGGATTTATTTGTATTTCTCGCATTTAATACGAACATAAGGAAATATTTCGGGTGTACAGTCCACCTATATAGGTATACCTAATGTAATATGGTGGACTGTGAAATCGGTTAGTAAAATGATGGTGAATAAAAATCGGGTGGAAACCGCGTTTCGGCGCAATACGATTTACGCGCCGAACCGCGCAAACGGACGGTATTACAATTGAATATAGGTGCGTCGTAGAATAATTCACTGCGCATAATACGTGTATAGGTAAAAATATACTTTCGTTGTTTTATTGCCGCGAGTTTACACCGAGACACGTTTACGTGTTTTTTTTTTTCCTGTACGATATTTTATAACGTCGCGGATACCGGAGAAAATCAATTAAGTACGTTCGCCGTGCAGACGAATTCGGAGAAATCGCCGTCCGAAAACCCAACGCACATTTGAGCGTTCGCGGAAAAAAGTTCCAACGCTTTTCAGCGTTCACGTCGATTTCGGCGCCATCTGGAAGCGGAAACCTACGACGACTCGGGTGCATGGTCGCCGTTAGCAACCGGCCGAAGCTCTGCCGCCGCCGCCGCCGCCAAGCCGATCGAACGATTTTCGCTGCCACGCCCTTGCGCGCCGCGTTATACGCTTTTTAACGCACCCGCTCGCTGGCTTTTTACTCGTTCTCTCTCTCTCTCTCTACCTCTCTATACCTCTCTCCGTCTCTTTACACGCAGTCGCATTCCGCCCCGTCCGATCAGAAATTCGAAAAAATAAATAAAAAATTTTTTCTTCTTATCGTACGTAATATTAGGTATTATTAATTTGTTTCTTTTATACACACGCACACGCGTTAGGACTGGTAAAAAACGGAATAATTATTATTGTTATTGTCGTTGTTGTTGTTGCTGCTGCTGCTTGTTAGTCCGGCAGAGGGAGCTGCTACTGGGGACCGATAACTCCGCCGCATACGCGACCGAATGGGGGGCAGATCTTTATAATAAGTCGATCATCAGTCATCGCGTACGTTTCGCGTTTATTATCATTGCGCGCGCGGTCGTCTATCGCCCGGTCAATTCGCCGTCGTCGCACCATCGCCGTCACCCGACCGCCACCGATTCACCACCGCCACCACCACAACCACCACCACCACCACCACCACCCATAATTCGTAGACGAAGCCGAGTCGGCAGCTGTCCGCGGAAACACCCTGCGCGATCAGAGTAAGACACGCGGGACTCGATCGTTCGAAACGCAATAGGTATAACATATATTATTATTATAATAAAATATCGTCGCATAACACGCGCGGTCGTTATATAATCGAAAAATACAATAATCGCACCTGCGGTCGGCCGTAGCCTTCGCCACCGTATGGCGGCCACGGGTCCGTTAGAAGAACTTTCAGTGTTAAAAACCGATCGATTTACACGCTGTACCTACGGTTTTATTTGTGCGATCCAATCGTTCCTATATACGCCTTATTCGGTCGAAACCGTGCTATATATTTGATCGTACAGTAGTGTTATCCCCGCGCGCGTATAAATCGTTCAGCGGTACTAAAAAATTATTGATAGGTACAAACGTAAAGGGCGAGTCGACTGCTGGCGACGCATTATTTTCGTAGCAGTGATATTGTATTAAAAACGCTGTACGGATTTGTCTACACACCTCTGCGTTTTTATTTCGGCGCGGTTTTATCAATTGGTATATTCAATTTTTATTTCCGGATCGATTGCCCGCACGGTCCTGAGAGCTGCGTGCGTGATTTCAACTTACACGCGTGTACGATCTGTGTGCACGGATGAATAGGTACCGCGTACAGTCCAAATCGCTCGCGGGTTTCACTGAAGGCGCGTTAGACCGGCCGTTACGTTATACGCCGCATTTGGTTATTATTTATACAGTCTTGTAAAAAGTATTTAAATACTGGTATTTGTACGTATTTCTTATGCGAATACTTTTTTTTTTAAAAGTATTTAAATGCTGGTATTTTTTACAAGACCGCTTATTTATACGTATAACGTACGTCGCGGCTGTTATCACACAACAAGTGTGCGCGTGTACCTACTTACGACTGTACTCGCGTTCGCTTCCGTCTTATCGATCGCACGCGGCAAAAAAACACCCGGGGTACGCCGCACCGAACTCGATCGACTGTTACGATTTGAAACGCTTCGACGCACGGCGTTCGGTTAGGCATTTCGCGTACACCGCAGTGTAGAAGATGACCGTCGAATGCGAACGCATTTTTTTTCTAAAAATTAAAACGAAAAATTGACGAAAAGAGGTTTGTTCGTTTTTTTCTTCGTGCGCGTTATACCGTGCAAGTAAATACGAACAAGATTCTCTTACCGATAGTGCCGACGAATATGTTATACGACAGTAATAATATTGTAATATCGATTTCAGAAAAATACATATTACGCAGCTACGCGATTTCCGTATCATCGCGCGATGAGTTGTTCAAACCGTCGTACATAGGTGTACCTACATATTTAAATAATAATACACACTGTCGCATCGGTGCGAACACTGCAGGGGTGAAACGTGATCGTCATATTATAATAGGTGCTCGACGTATACGCGTGTAAATTAACGCACATGATGGGAATAGGTAAATTTTGTATTGTACATTTCTCGTTTACACGGGGTTTTTTTTTTACCGTTAAAAACTAACAGTACTATTCGATTCTGAACGTTTTCGATAATAGGAAATAATATATAGGTACACGAGAAACTGTTGCAGCAGTGTCTGCAAACGGTAATCAATCGAATTCTCTCTGTTTGTAACGAAATTCCGTACGGACATCACACGCGGTAGACTGCAGTATCGATTGTCATTTCATATCGTTATTATATTATACAAGTACGTAATCGTGTTATTATTGACTATATTGTAACGTAATATTTTCGCTAAACCTGACGGATCGATAAGTCCAACAGTATGTTCATTACGATTTATTCTGCACGTATTCGTTATTCGTCCTACACGATCGTATTTTATAAATAAATGTGCACGCAAATCGCTCGAAAATATAACAAATATCAATAGCAACGAAACAATAATAAGTTACAAATTATGCGTATATAAGTATTATAAATGTATTAGCAGTATAATAAATAAGAAATCTTTTTTTTTCCCGTATTGGTGTTTATATTAACGATATTCATAAATAATTTTCCAGTTGATTTTGACACCTGCAGTACGCCGGTAATAACGGAATAATATATTTCGTTGTCTCCTGCATTTGTCGTTTTCTCGTATAATAATAATGTCGCAGAATCGTTCTCGCATACTATGGTTTACTCCGTGTCTCTTGTTTTGATTACAATCAGAAAACATTATAAATAAATAATACGCACTCTGTGTTTCATTTTATCGGAGTTTGCTCCGCGGTAACCCCACAGATATATTAAATACATTATACATATAATTTACGTGATTTTATATAACTTGGGGGGGTGGTTATCTTAATTCGTGATTACAATATAAACGCAGCGAACCACGAATTAACAACTTTATAAACTTTATAGTAACGGCGTATATATATATATACCGTATTTATGGATTTGTTAATTAAATATAATTTTACATTTGTTTAAACTTTATATGTAAAATCGTGGACCCCTCTCCTCCTCCTTAGGACCGTTGTAGTTGGACAACGCCGAGAGATAAACACATTGCCGGTCTGCGTTTCAACTCATCCCTAGTTTGGACCGATAAGAGCTTCAAATCTATATTTTATAGAACAAAAGTCGATGCGTTCAACACAGTTGTTCTACAACACGCCACAACGATTTCGTTTTACAATAATATTTTTGCTAATTATTTGTATGTAATATATATGGATATTGCAGGCGAATTATAAATTAACGCGTGCAGTACACAAGGCGGCGATCACGGTGGAGTTAGATGATAGACAAGCGATGGCAGACGTGCAAATGGATATTTACGAGGACATGTTCAAAGAGATCACGAAGAAAATATACGGACAGGACACATCGTCGTCCGAGGACAGGCAGTTCACGGGCCAAGAAGCGTACAAAATGGTCGAAGAGGGCCTGAGCATGATCGACGACAACGACGACGACGCGGCGGCGGCGGCGGCAGAGACTTTTGGCGAACAGTCGCAGCTGGAGGACGACCCGTGGGTGACCAGCGACGAGACGATATCGTGGACCACGTCGAAAATCGTCAGCTACAACGCGGAAAAGAAGCTGTTCAAGTGTCAGGAGTGCAATTCGGTCGGAATGCTGTCCAGCGTGGCCGAACACTGGCTGGGCACGCACGCCGACGTCAAGGTGTTCCAGTGCCCGCAGTGTCCGTACGCGAGCGCGTGGGCCAGGTGCATCCGCATACACTTGGCGCGACAGCACAACGTTGTGGCCGACCAAGGGCCGGACCAGCAAGGGGCGGGCCGGACGCCGTGGAAGGAGAATCCTGTGCTCGAAGAGGTCACTAGCTACCTGGGGCGGCTGAAGGAGGCTGCGGACAAGGCGATGGCCACGACCGCGGCGGCCGCCGCCGCTTCTGCCGTCGCCGCGGCCGCCACGACTGCGGCGGTGCAGCGGGCCGCCGAAGACGATCCGCAGCTGTCCGCGGCCGACACGGAGACGCAGACCGCACAAAAACGGTTCAACTGCTCCCACTGTCCGTACGCGACCGACAGGCGTGACCTGTACACCAGGCACGAGAACATACACAAAGAGGACAAACCGTTCCAGTGCGACATATGCCAGAAACAGTTTAACCGGGCGGACCACGTGAAGAAACACTATACGCGCATGCACAGGGAACACGAGTACTGCCTTAGCCGGGTGAAACGCGACCTATTCGGCAAATCCGCTGCGGCACAACAGCAACAGCAACAGAGGGTGACGCTGTACTCGGGCGACCCGCCGCCGTTGGAACCCGAAACGCAAATCATCGTGTCGCAGACGATGGACGCGCAACAGCAATCGTTAACGTCCGCCCCGATCATCACCACCGCCGCCGCCGCCGCCGCTGCACCGTTGCAGATGTTGGACGACCAACAGCAGCAGCAGCAGCAGCAACAGACGGTCGTCAACATCGCCGTGGTCAATTTCAACGAGCAGACCGGCACGCACACCATACAAATACCGATACCGGCCAGTCAGATAAAACCGGTAAGTCGAACGTATGATATAGTAATATTATTGTAAATCGTATCGTGGCCGAAGGCCGTTAACCTGCAGTGAGAAGTCAAGGAGGATTTTCTCTTTTTGTCTTGCACGCTGCACGAAACGCATAGTAAAATAGACGTTTCTCCTACTTCCGATCGATCTACAGTGATGCCATACAATTTTTGAAAACAGATTTCAACTAGTCCTTGATCTTAATGTCTTCAAAAATTAGCATTTTTTTTTTTTTTTTTAGTTAAAAATTTGATCTATTAATTTTATTTAGAGAGGGTACATCTGGGAAAGTCGATCTCAATAGTAGACTATTCGCGGCGAATTCAAATCCGTTTTGGAATTTCTTATCGCACCACTATAGATCGATCGATTATATATACTATTATACGTTGAAATAAGGAAAATTCAATTTTTTTAAAAAAACTATACGCTATTTTGTATGTGCAAGGCAAAGATAAAAAATATCCACTTCCGAATCTCCTTAGATTAAAAAGTTTGACAAGACTTGACTGATCACTCTCGATTCAATACTTAATTTAATGTTTCGTTATACGTATTAACGCCAACTTTTTCATGTTTTTCGAACAATTAGTTTGAATTTTCGTTTCCGAAGGTTTATTATAGTTGACATATTTTATCTGAACACGTACGAGACGAACAAACAACTTCAGATTTCATATAAATTGTTTTACAAACGTATATTTGTATGAATTAACGATTAATTTGTTTATAAAAGAAAAACCAAACGATCGACGAAAATCAAAAAAAAAATCTTTAAGTTTTGAGGATAAATTTAAAAAAAAATATAAATAAATAAATGTCGAAACGAATTGACCGGGGGGTGAAAAAAAAAACCGACGCGTTACTGTTGCAGGTGATGTTCGCGCCGGAGACCATATTGACGGTGGACTCGATTCTGCCGACGGCGGCGGGCGCAGCGGCGGCGGTGATGGCGACGAAACCCAAAGGCAAAGGCAGCCGGAAGAACTTCGAGAAGAGATACTGTTGTACGTTCTGCCCGTGGTCCGGCGTGGACAACTGGTGTCTAAAACGGCACCTGAACACGCACATGAAACCGTACGAGTGCGTGTTCTGCGAGTACAAAGCGGCCAGAGCCGAACGGTTGGTCACCCACGTACTCAAAGTGCATAGCAAGAGGATGTGCTGTCGGTGTTCGTACGTGGCTCAGGACCAAGACGACTTGTACGCTCATCAATCGGAAAACAATCAGTAAGTCTGTCGTATAACGAATTTATCGTGAATTTAACCTCGGGCGGTTGAACTGCAGACGAATTTCGAATAATCTCTCGACGAGGCTGAAAGAAGAAAAATTCAAACCTCTCTCTATATATATATATATTAGGGTGGCCCTTATTACAGGGGCGGCTCCAGAGACTGGGTTGGGTGGGAGCCTAATTCATAATAAGCAAAAAAAAAAAAAAGCTCTTTACCAAATGGGAGAAAAACCGGGAGTTACGGTTTTAGTATAATAGACAGTATAATTTAAAAAAAAAAAAAATACAGGCTTGGGAGGGGGCCGCGGCCCCTAGGACCCCCTTGGAGCCGCGCCTGCCTTATTAGTTATATAGGAGAAGAACAAAAAAAAAATTAATATTTTTAATTTCTCATTTCGTTCGTTATTATAAGAAAGTGATTTGGGTTAAATTTGGGTTACGATTACTCACGCCTTTCACGTGCCCCCAAAGGGGTTGAAAAATTGCAAAAGAGAGAGTCGTTTTGTGATTTTTTTTGATTATATTAAAAAAAAAACTATTGCACTTGTCGTAAAAACTGGTATAGAACTTAAATTATATACAGATATTTACATTCTCAATAAAAAGTATGTTTGTAAAATATCTTTTAAACATATCTATTATTTGATATTCTCCCCTCAGAAAAAAAAAAAATTATAAAATTTACCAAATATTTCGATTATTTTACAAAATTGATTTTTTTCACTGTTATTTAAATATTGTATTAGAATGTATCGCTTATAAAATTCGTTTCTTTAATAACGCGTTGAAAATCGCGAGAAATATATTAAAATTATTATTATTTTTCTCTCCCCCGAAATCTCTCTTATATACTATTAATTATTATTATTGTATACGAGTAGAAAAACGTAATACTGTGTTTATATTTCTAAAACGCATATTAAATCGGCGATAAGAAATTCGACAATATCAATGTCAATAATAACATTGCCTTTTTTTTTTTTTTGGTGTGTTTCTGTTGCTTGCGCAGTAAGAGCGTGAGGTCTCGTCGCACACAAACGTCGCCTACTCCGTCGTCACCGGACCACCACCGTCATCATCACGCGGCGGAAGAGAACAACGCGGAAAAAAACGACGTGATCGTAGTTTGGCCGATGGCGTCCGTGCAGGAGTCGCAGAATTCTATTCATATTTAAAAGCAAAAAAAAAACGATTTTATGTAATATGACTCAAATGTGCCAAAACGAATACGTGTTACGTTATAATGTAAGGATGACGTTAATATACAGGGATGACAAAAAAAAACCGACCGTTGGGGATACCATCGCCGAATGACGCGTATACCTATACTATATAATATTATAATATAAACCTCATCGAAAATCGTTTAAAAACTATAGTACATATAATAATATAACGACTTATATATATGTATGTAGGAAAAAAAAATTATATATTTTCACTCTTCGAACGCCGACTAATATATATATATATAAATAAAAATCGCGAGAACGTCGTTTCCTGCACGGGCCGTTTGCGTTATTTCGAAATACGATTTTTAATATTAAATTTCTTTTTTTTTTAGGTATACCAAAATTAGATGAATTTTTATAATAATAATAATAACTATAATATTCAAATGTTTGTTACGATATATGTGTATTATTAAATGTGTTTCGATTATATATTTATTGATTGGACGTTAATACGCGTCACGTAGGTAGGTAATCCCGTGAAATTCCAGCTACTGCGCACTGGCGTAACTTCAAGATTTTTGGGCCCGGGAGCGAAATTTTCAAAGAAACAAAAGAAAAAAAAAATTTGTTTTCAGTTTTCACGCGGTATTTTTTTTAAGTGCAGATCTGGCGCACTTATAATCCTCATAGCACAGGGAGTGCCAGGAATAAACCAGGAGTGTTCCAATAGTCTCCTATATAGAAATCCCAATTTAGGAGTCCTAAGAAGTATATTCAGAACTTTTAAAAATAATTCTGTATTAGGAGTCCTATAAAGCGATGTCAGGATTCCTATAACTATCTGATTTTAGTTCTAATTCCTGAATTACTCCTAATGAGAGTATTAAACCGCGGACATAAGGAGCTTATGAGGAAACAACTCCCAGGACTCCTTTTGGTAGTCTTGGGGGTTTACCACAGAACTCCCTGTGCTATGAGGGAATAAGAGTTTTCTGATGTACGTGTACATTCAATCGGTTTTGTGAAATCACTGTCTATAATTTTGGAAATTTGCCGTCTTTTAATTTGTTTTTTTTTTTCCATTAATTTTTCGCGTTTTTATGCTCTCCTGCACTCGTCGTGGGTTTTACTCGTTTTATCGTATACAATACATAATTACATATATATATATAATTAATTGCAGACAACAGTTTCATAAAATAAAAATTAAATTCAAGTACGTTTTTGAAAAAAATCGAATAGTATCTGTAATTGTTTATAAATATGGTATGTACACGTTGTTTTACTTCGGGCCCTGCTCTGATCCCTCTCAGTTACGCCACTGACGTGTTCCACCCCCGCCAAAGAGTTTTAAAACGGTTCTCGAATTAAAAATGCAGTTGTCGTAGGCGTGAAATATTGAGAAAAAAAAATATTGCGATAAAACGACGAATATTGTGTTTAAAAAATTAAATAAAACGGAAATTCGTTTCGAGAACAAATTAATTTCGAAAACATAACGCTGTACAGCTGACGATTTTTTTACCCGAATTCTCGATGTCTACATAACATATATTATTATCATCCTGTAAACTGAACGCTCGTATAAATAATATTATTAGGTTTAAGGCGAGAACCAAAAATTATTATATTGTTCCATTAATTTTTTTTTTTTTTTTGATATGTTTGTATATAATTTGTTGTTAACAGAAATCGTTGTCCATATTGTTTATTTATCTCACTCGCAATGACACGTATAATTATGTATGTGATCGTTTTAGCGATTTTTAGCCGTTTCGTTTAAAAATATTATGTTTTAAACGTTTCTCGCAGGGTCGGCATTTTAATATTAATAAATTTGTCTATACAAAAAAAAATATATATATATGTTATTCGATACGATTCCATAAACTTGCGTGTGTATTTGTAGGCAACTATAAATATTAATAATTCTGGAATTGTAGAATGAAAAAAAAAAAAAAATAAAATTTTCATTACGGCTAATTCTTCGTTATAATTAATGCAAATTATTTTTTTTAATCGTTTAACGCGGTGTGAATGAAATTTCGGATTCGAGAGGGATCGCGAGTTTTAACGGTACACTTGAAAATAACGAAAAACAGCGTTAAACCGTGTCATTTTCAACAAATTCGATTTAATTTAATTGCCGAGAAAATGGTATTTTCGATACTAGGTACCTTAATTATTTTAACTCGTACGAAATTATAAAACTCGCGACTTTATTATTACTATATAAAGACGTGTTAAATCTGAATTTAACATTTACGTTCCCAGTGTAAAAGTCATTTTTAAATTTCTTCTAAAAAAAAAAAATTACAAATACGATTTCGCTTAGAATTTGATAATTTCCTCGTACGTAATATTATATCCGACCCCACGCCTCACACTCGTCCAAAACAGAAATCTACCTCAGCGCGAATAATTTACGCTTTTTCAAATTTTATACCTCGTGTTCAAATTTAATACATTTACATCATATAATATTATATCTATATGCATTTTGAACATAGTAAAAAGTCAAAATATTAAATTTGTCTAAACGTGTTTGGAATCAATACAATTATATTAATTTTTCGAAAATTGTTTTGAGATACTTTTTAAATAAATATTTTTTTTTTAAATAATCATCATATACGGATGACAAATTCCTAAATACTTTCAACATTACCCAATGAACATGATAGAACATATTTTTGTATTACATACAAATATAACGCTCATGTCTAAACCAAATGTGTACTTAAAATAGTAAAAAATATATTAGTACAAAGACAGAATAGTATTTAAGAACATAAAAAAAAGATAGATAATATAGAAGTGTTTTTTTTCTTAAACGACGTGCATTTATTACTGTTCAAAATATTTACTAAATATTTTTCATTAAATGTAATATATATTTGTGGTTCTAAATAAATATTAAATCCATCCAATTATTTTAAACATTTTATTTTTAAACATCTATTTGTTAATTGTAATAATAAAATATTTAAATCTGAATTGTATTGATAATTATAATAATAATAACATTATTATTATTATTATTATTATTATTATTATTATTATGTATTAATAATTGTATTTAATAATTAAATATCATGAATAACATATTATTGTGTTGATAAATTTAAATAAATCGTATTGTAATGTTTGATATTGTGATATGGATTATGGATAAATAATAACATTGAATTAAACTATGAAAATATAATTTTGATGACAAGAATTAACAAAATATATTATTTTCTGTAAATGTAATTTTGAATATATCAAAAATGTTAGTAAATGATTAAACAAATTATTTAATTATTAATCAATTACACCAATAAACAATTGTACTTGAAGTGAAAATTTAAATAATTTGTAATTATTAATATGTGTTAAAGAAATTAAATCAAGAATAGCATGGATTTGTACATTTTCGAAAATTTTAAAGGTTAAGAAAAAAATTCATGTTTTTAACACTATTATATTTAAAAAAACTAATAACTTAATTTTTCTCAAATGAAAAAAAAAGAGAAAATTGCTTAGTTACATTAGTGTATAAACAGTACTATTAATTGTTCATTATTACAAATTAATAAATAACAATATACTTAACAAAAAGAAAAAATAAATAAAAACAATAATTATACAAAATTGTTTATACATTTTGTTACACTGGAACTATTTTTCAAGACTGTTAGGTGTTATTGTTTGGAAAAGTGAATCGGAATTTAATAATGCATCAGTTATGACTGGTGTGTTCAAACCATCGTTTCCAGTTATTGAATCAAAAGACACGGGTGTGTTTGGTACTGTCCAATCAGCTGAAGCTGTCATTAAATCATTCAGATCATATGTGTTGGGTGAAAGACATGACACAATTTGATTGTCTGGAGTAACATTCAATCCATTTTTAGCTATAATTGTAATGAAAAATAAATGATTAACTTTTAAACATACACTAAATTAAAAATAACCAGTTAGTAGCTATCTTGACTACTGAATACTACTATGCAAATGCTTATACATAAAATATATTTTTTTCTCCAAATAGTGCACATAATTTTACTCAGCTTGAAGATAAAGGATTAAGGATTAGTAGGATAAAAACAGAACATATATGGTATTATTTTGATCTAAGGGAGTAGGGAGCATGTATGTGTATATTAAGTTTTAACAGTGAATTTTCAAAAGTAATGCTTATGAAAGATAGTTTTTATTTCAAATTCAGTCAACTACTTATTCCGGTTTCGGTGTGCCCATACTATGGATGAACTACTTAGTAGTACTTCTTTGTTGTAGGACTTGAACATAATACGACTTACACAAAATATTATTAATTCCATTGAAGTTAATATTCAAAATATATTATATAGTAATATTGGGGCTACATTAAGCAGGGAAATTACAAGTTTTGAGGAATATATTTTCGACATTTAGTCACAGTAATCACTAAACATTTATAATTTAAATATTTGCTAATAAAAAAAAAAAAAAAAAAAACATACATTAATAATCAAGATGACAGATATATGGGCTTGAGAAGTCAAGATAACTTAAAAATAATTTTTCAAAGTGAGTTTATATTAAATCTAAATGAAAAATAAAATGAAAACATACCATCATTTAGCACTTGTTCTTCTGAGTTTATAGGCAAATTTAAATTTGTTGGATCATCATTAATGAACTAAATAAAAATATAAAACTTTAAAAATTACCCAACTGAAATTGGTGAAAATAAATATACTTACATTAAGAAACATATTTGCATCAAATGTATATTTGTCATTTAATCCTTTCAACAAACTTTCCAGGTCTGCTTGAACTGAATCAATCTGTTTAGAAACAGATTCCCTGGAACACATTTTTCAAAAACATTAACACATTTCTAGTACTATATATTTACATTAGTGTAATTTTAAAATAGTTTTATTTTTTGGTATTATTTAACTTTTCTTTTACCTATCTTAAACCAATATTTATATTCAAATATTCACTAAACAGGTTATCATTTAAATATAAATCACGAGTTATTTTATAATTAAAGGCATTATCCAATATATAATTTTAACCAAAGTATAATTATCCAAACAAAAGATAAGAAATATATATAATAATTTCACAATATATTTTTTATCATTTTTCTAAAATTAATACTGAAAACATCTACTTTTTCTTTTTGGGGAAAGAAATTAATAGTCCTACCAAAGTAAAATAATCCTCACAACTATTTGGGGTCGACACCATAATCCTCAACCTTCATCCTGAAATAAAACACTATTTTTTTCAACGCTCTTTCATTACCCATCAGTTATCCCAAATAAATTTTTTTTAAATAGTTGAGTTCATTGCATATGTCATAACTGATATCAGATATTGGTAAAGAAAAGTAAAAATAAAACTTGGGAATACATAATTGTGTGATTAGTCATAATTTTTGTTCATTATATACATAAAGAAAATCTAAAAATTACTATAATAACAAAAAATAATTTTACAATTTCATTATTCTATTATTAAATTATGTACCACATTATTTTAGCATTTAAAATTTAAGACTGAAAATTAAATTAATGAGATTCATTTCTTCTCTGTACAAATAGAGATTTATTTCATAAGAGTAATTTTAACATTAAACGCTAAATATCGTTTTCAAAAATTATTACAAAATAACCATACAATAACATACTTCTCCAAAGTACTATTAGGCAAATTTGGAGCACACATTAAAACTTGCCTGGGTTCTGGATTAGCCAATTGCATATTATCACTGTTTGAAGTAGTATTTTCATTAGATACAATATCATTATTACAAATAATTCTGAAATAAAATAATTTTATAATAATTAAACAAACTTATATATAAAATTCAAATTACTTACTTCAAAAAATAATAATAATGTTAATTATTATTACATATAAATTATATTATAACATGAAAGTTTAATATTAGTTAATTAAAATTAAATAATAAACATTTTCTATTATTAAAATATCATTATAATATAGCAAGTTATTATCATAAAATTAATCAAAATTATATTTAAGATGTATACTAACACTTCAGGCTCAATAAAATCCATGTCCGGAATAGAAATTACTGGTGGGTCATATTCTGATGGTTCAGTTTTAATACTGTATGGACATGTACGAGACACTGGTTTTAATTTATTAACATTTTTATTCGGTATCGACTTTATCTTCTTTGTGGGATTTATATCTTTTTTGGCTTTTCTTTTAGACAGATTATTAGTTTCTTCAGTTATGTTCTTAAATAGGTCTGATGAAGAATCAGCAATTATAGTTGATTCTGGTGCTAATAACTCTTCAGTAGGAGATACTGATACTTCTCTAATCAAATCATCTAGTGGTGATTCCGTTACAATTTCATAAGGTGCAAAAATTTCTTCAACTGTTGAATTACTAGGACTGTGCAACATTTGTGAAACACTATTAGGACTAAGAACTACACCTTCTGACTCCACTTCTTCACTATTAAAAACAAAATAATTTCCATCATACTATATCCAACTGTTACACTGATGATAAATATATGTAAATTATTAAATAGATTTACTTTAGAATCGCTCCATGATGTTTACCAACATCATTTGAATTGAGAATATCAGTAGCATCTAATTCATGAATTACAGGTCCTGACGACGTAGATGGTTTATATTTTGAATTCTAATTTACAATAAAATATATAATTACACAAAGACTATATTTTGACAGAAAATAAAATAAATATAAATAAATGATTCATAAACTTACAGTGAATGTGGCGTTTGTGTTTGATTTTTCTGGTGGCTTATGATGCATAATAGGGAGAACATACCTTAAATTATTTTTTACTTCCCGGCACAATGTATTATTAGTACCAGGTTGTCTTAAGGTAACTAGAAATTGAATTAACTGTAATTATAAATAAAACAAAAAATATTATTAAAATACTTATTAAATTTCAATGACAAATGTAATTAATTGAAAAGAATATTTTCATGCAATTAGGAAGAAAATATATTGAACTTTTTTTCAGTATAAAGTGATATTAATAATATTAAATTTTATTTGCTCATATAACTAAAAGTACAAAAATTAAAAGGTTCAAAACTAACTTATAAGTACATAATGCATTAAATTAAAATGTAAATATTAAATAAATTTTATTATACTATACTTATGAAATGAAGAAAAAATTAATTCCAAAATATTTTTGAATTTTGAAGTGTCTACTATTTAATTACTACCCACTTCAAATAATTATATTATTTTTAATAGAGTATAATCTAAACATTTATAAATATATAATCTAAACTAAACCATAAACATTATATTAACCTGGTTTAATATTCTTTGTTGCTTCATGTGTTTTTGTCGAATTACTGCTAATTCACGCCACAAACACTCATTTTCATGTTTCATAGCCATGAATTTAGAATCAAGAATTTTATTTTTGTCTTTTACTGTATTTACTTCTTTTATCAGAGTACTTATTGTGTCAATTGAATCAATGTCAGTTTTAATACTATGCTGCTATTGAAAAAATATATATATAATAAATATTTTATACATTAAATTATTAAAACATTTAACATTGTATACATATTAAACTTACCACTCTGTCACTTCTTTTTTGTTTAATTGATAACAATAAACAGGCATGTTCTTTCATAAAATATGGATGAGCATATTCACAAGAGGTTGATGAATGATCAGAAGTATGATCAGAGTCAGATATTCTTTTACTAAAACCATCTAAAATGCACAAATAAAAATAACAGGAACTTTTCCATTATCGGCCAACACTTTATCCTTTCATTTTTTTTATATTTATCATTAAATATTACTCCAGATTTAATCTTGATGGTTAAAGATTAATTTATTGCCAATCAAAAATATTAATAATAACAAATTGTTATGAAAAAGCACATTGGATGGGTTATGAGAAAACATTTTTTTTTAAGTACGATTTTTTTTCATTTTTAACGAGGTACAAGAGGTGTCTTACATTTGAATGAAATTAAGAAATCAAAAAGTAAGTTCTAGATACGAGTTCTCATTACACTAGTGGATATTATGTAGAAAAAAACATGCAAATTAAGAAAAATATATGAAATAATTCCTAATGATGAATGCAGGGAAAATCAGGGTACGAAAAATTGACAGATTAAGATCCAAATAACAACATGTTGTGTTATAACTTATATTTTACATTCTAGAGTACAAGCTTACATTTTTCTTTAATGAATATATAATGGAATAGGAGAGCTATAACAAAATATTCAAAAAATGTCATTTTGAAATTTCAGTTTCTAGAAATAATTATAAAACTATCATGCAATGAAAAAAAACAATCTGATTTAACCCATTTGTAAAAAAAATTACTACATTGTACCTAATTAAAAATATAATTAACGATAAATATTTAACTTACATAAATGTAACTGCCGTATAAAACTTGTAAAATTATTGTGCTTGAAGTACTTTGGTAGAATATTACTGAATTCTACTTGGTTTTTTATAATAAAACTATCGCCTTCCTGTAAAAACAAAACACTTTGGTATTACTTACTAGTATTTCAATAAAAATATATTGGAATACAGGATGGTGGTTTGGCATCCTCACCTGGCCCAGGATATTTTACACATGGAACGAGTTCATAATAGATTTTTTTATCCTATGCTGCTTCTATTTCTCTTAGAGATCAATCATCCAGTATGATTATTCCATTATTCGCTTCACCCTTGGAATCCCTACCTTAGTCTCTTGTCGAATACAAGCCGACTCTTCTTTCATCACATCATCCCTTCTCAATAGCTCTTTTGATGTACCTAATCTCATTTCTTTTATTTCCGTGTCCCCTCCCACAACACAAGAAATCATTCCCTTCATGAACTGCCACACCATCATATCTCCTATGGATACAATCATCCTTTACACAGGATGTTGCGCTGTCTTAACTATTAGTCAAGACCTCATTAACCTGATATTAGTTTGTTTTAAGTTTATTATTACTAAGTCTATAACACTGTCATTTGAATTGAATTAATACCTGCTTAGGCGTAAAAAATAAATAAATAAAAGTAAATATTAAAAGCAGAAATTGTACCCAATACAACATGAATTGATATCATACAGAATACAATAAATTTTATATGAAATGTAATTGTTTTTGTTTTAAGTATACACATTTACCTTGCTCCAAGTAATTACATTATCAGTTTCTGGGCTGTTAACCAGTGTCCAAAGTTTTCTTAAAAATAAAGAAATCCTTTGGTCATTTACAGGATTGCTGTCTGGCATTGTTGCTGTCCCTGTAATTAAGACAAAAAATTAATTATACAAATATCACATGCAAACCGAAACTGATGGAACGCCGTAAAATATTGAGTACAATCAGATTCAATTCAATGTAAAATATTTTTGCCAATTTGAACTAATATACCGCAATAATTTCGATGATTATAAATATACGTTTTATGTCCATAACACTATTATACGAAATAAGTAATAATAACTAACAAATATCTATAAGTATAAAGTAGGCAATAACAAAATATTATGATATCGTTAATTTTATTGATACGTGATAACGCAAACAGTGTAGCACACAAGATGAACAATCAGATGTTTTGAATATTATACTTTACACAATCCCCAGAGAACAAGGCATAATAATGTAGTTTTGAGAATATTTCAAATAATTTTAAGTTGCAGCGCGTTTTGCCTTTTCAGAAAATAGTATGCCGAGTTCGAAGTGTTTGATTAGTAATTTTCAAGTTCTAGAATTTAGATTCCAAGCTAAAAAGCAGTTAGGTCATACATATATTAATCATTTAGATTGTAGAACGTATTTAAAAGCATTTTCAAGCTTTAAACACTTTACACACATTAAAGTGATTACGACAACCTATAAAAACTTGTATTCATTTTGAATTATTATTTTTAAAACAAATTTTTTTTTTTGTTTCGGTCACAATCTTTGCGAATTGAGTTTTATCTACTTCGATTAAAAGAATCAAAATAATTCTATATATATATATATATAATATAAATAAATCTATATTCACATAAAAATATATTTATTTTGTGTTTGTGTATCAAAATATTTCATAAAAATTTCAAATCTAGAATGTTATGGTTTTTTTTTAAAAATTACATATAAATCTAATTTTTTTTTTAATTCACTCTAATCTTTGATAAATTACATAATATTTTAATATATTAGTGTTTTGTAACACGTAATAATATATTGAATTATTTGCCAAAGACGAAATGTTGGATAAAAAAAAACATTTACGAGTATTATGTACAGGCATATGGGTTGTGCCTGTCACACATAGGCATGACCTGCAAATTTGACTTTATGTTATCAATTATTGTGGTTCCTATTATTTTAATTATTCAATTTGTTTAACTTATAAAAATGTTAGCACTTTTTCTGTTTATTCTAATAAAATTGTTTATATTCTAGTAAAAAAAGAAAATGTCAATTACTATTTGGATTATAATTTGTTTAAAAATTGAGGGTCGTATTTTATTTCCCTTTTAGTTATCTAGTGTCACATTTGTATATTTATCTTGTGCACGTCCCGCTGAAAAGGTCTGAACACGCCTATGTGTACAGGTAACAAAATATAAAAGTCAGGTTACATAAAAATCTTGATTTATTTATAAATTCTTTGATGGAATTAATAAATGGTTGGTAGTATACTTGGTATTTTAAAATCACAATATTCATAAACATTTACATTAATATTCATTTGATTACAAAACTAACTCTTCTAATTTTTGGTTTTTAACATTGTCAATAGTTTTTAAAACTTGCTTTAGAAGATCATTTGTTAATACAGAAACATCTTGATCCGCATCCATTTTCATAAAATTATCATTTTTAAATTTTTCATAATTTTGATCAACCTTATTTTGGAAGTCAATATTTTCGTATCGTTCATCGCCAAAACCAGACCTCTTGGCCATTTCTTCAGCTGATATTTTTAAAAACATCACCAAGTCTGGTTTGGGCAAGCCATTTTCAGGACCACAACACCATTTGAAATCCACGCACTGTTTTGCACTAGTAAATACAACACCAGAATAAGAATACCGATCCACAATTAATGTTACACCAGAGTTTATCTGTTTACGAATTTCAGGTTCCAGTTCCCAACGATTGGCACTGAATAACAAATGAACAGATCGATCCGGTAACTCTATTTTCCTAGACAAATAGTCATTGATGATCGAACCGATAGGAGTAGAGCGATCGGGGAATGACATTTTTTTGGCCGGTATTTTCATATTGTTCAAGGTTTCAACTAATTTTGTACTCTGAGTGGTTTTTCCTGATCTATCACAACCTTCCAAAACAATTAACGCACCACGCACAGCAGATTTTGTCATCTCGATTAATAATGCTAGAAAAACAAAACGAAAATTATAAATATTTGAATATTTCAAATACGTACGTATACAAAATGTACGTCTTTATTTCCTTATTATAACTGAGAAAATACAATAAAAATAAACGTTTTGTAGTAATTAATATTTAAATTGTATTTTGCTCACTATACATATATATATATATAATCCATAGAAAAATTAAAATCGTTGAACTATTAAACAATGAAACGGACACAAGCGATTCAGAAGACTGGACTTATGAAAGAGTTGAAGTAATTCTGAGTACGAATAACGACTGGTCTCGTGACGGTGAAATCGGAGTGCGAAAGCTTCCAGCACCTTTTGTACCATCTAAATCGCTCAAGTGTCAAAAATGTTTGCAAAGATAACTAAGACTACATAATGGTAATAAGACCCACACTTACCTATGGGTATGGAGCTCGGACTATCGGTAGGTACTGTGATTTAGTACCTTTGATAATAAAATATGGCAGCTTATGCGTGGAACAAAACTGGACATTAACAGTGGAATGTGGGATAGGAAATTCGACAAGGAGCTACAGGGGGAAACACGAATGGCACCAGTCGAAAAACTTATAAAGGGGCAAATACGCGGAGACGGCGACAACACAGTTAAAGCGGTCACCACACCCGGAAACCCATACGGAACGGAGGGCGGACGCCGTTGAGGTCTTGAATAAGACGGGAGCGAACAACTGGAGAAATTCAGGGTCGGGAGAAGTGGCGGACGGTCGTGAAAAACTCTTGTAGAACAACAGAAGACAAACAGAGAAATCGTGATTTATTGCTATTCACGGTGTAAAAATTAAAACCATAATATACGATTCGAACAAAACGTTAAAACTATCGCCGATTCGAACGCAATGTGTCGTATTTAAAAAGACGATTCCGAAAGAAGTTCATTTTTAACAGCGGAAAAGAATAATACGCGGTAATTTCTCTTTCGAACCTACTCGTTACGTTTTTCGAACGGCCAAAAGGCATTTTTACACAATATCAAAGAGTACGTACCAAAACGCGAATATTACCTGTATAATAATATAATATTTGAAATATTAAACGGACAAACGCCGTGTAGTAACAACAGGCGTGAAAATTTTTAAATCGATTCGACTGCAACAGCGACTCTGAATATTGTGAAACGACACAGAAACGAAATATTATTGAAAAACCTCCAGAAACAAAAAAAAAAAAATCCGGCGGCAAAACGATACGGCGGACGTTGCGAAACGAATTTCGCGGTCCGGTACGCGCGCCGCGCGATAACGAATACGCCGTTACCAACGTGCCGGCGTGAAACTTTTTCCATCACGTCTCCGTTCCCGTCTGGCGGCGACACCGGTCTCCGCCGTACAGCTGTTGTGCGATTCCTTTTTCTCCTTCGTCACGGCGGCGCGCGCGTGCCCCAATGAGTCAACAAAAAAAAAAAAAAAGGCACAACGACATAATATAGCGTTCCGGGAGTCGTCGTGCTGTTGTGACTGCCGGCTCCGGCCTCGAAAATTTTGTTGTGCGGCGGCGGCGGTGGTGGTCCCGCGGAAAAACAGCTGTTCCGCGTACTGTTTTGTTCTTCTTGTGTATATGAGCTCGTTCGTCGGAACATTCTCGTCGTCGTCGTCGTCGTCAGTCGTACCCGCGGTGTAACGATTATATATTTTTCTTCTGTCCTGCCGTTGCTCACGCACACGTATTGCGCACAAAACATACCCAAAGTCTGAAAATAAATAAATTTCATTAAATCCGTTTTCCGTAACGCGCGTCTACGGCCGTCGCGGCGAAAACGTTACGTGTGCGCGCGCGCGCGCGCGTGTGTGTATATATAGTTCGTGTGCTCGTCGTCGTCATGTCGCAATAGGATCGAAACCGCTATGGACGACGCCGACAAAGACAAAAACGGAATGGTGGCCGACTTTCAGGTAAAATAAAAACTACGGTCACCGCGGAGTTCTCGGTTGTGACGGTGGTGGGTGGCGGGAGGGGAGGGGAAGGTGGTCCTCAGAATCCATTGTTTTTTTTTTTTTTTTCTCGTGATATTCATTCCTGTCCCTTTTGTTACGCAGGCCATCACGGGTATTGACAACGCTGCCGCAGCTCTGATGCATTTGTCGAATTTCAACTGGGACCTGTTGGTTCGTATTACCCGTCGTTTGACTAGCTTACGGTTTTTCGCTTACAACTATCCCACGGTTGCGTCTTCTTTCAGGCCGCCGTCAACCACGTCACACCGCGTCACACCCAGCATTTGCCGTCCGAAGGTCAGACTCCTCAGTCGAGCGCACCGGCCGTGACAATCGCCGACGATTTCATTGACATGACTGCGTCCACGTCGAAAGGTGCTCGCGTGCTGTCCATCGATATCGAACGAAGTGGCCGTGTTTTCGGTCCGATAATAATGTCCGAAATGGGAACGTTTGGTAATTCGTCGTAATTGCATTTACGTTTTACCGAAAACAACAGAAAAAAATAATATCGTTTTCGTTCCAGATAATTTTAAGACATTGGTATTTGCTGAAACTGGCGTACCGTGTTGTCTACAGAACTTCACTGGCTGGCCCAACAATCAGTCTCCTTCCAATAAAGATACTTTTTCCAAATTTAACTTTCCCGATAGGTTCAAATTGAATTTCACGTTTACGCATGAAGATGTAAATCAAGAATTGAACGAAAGGTACAATATTTCCGTTCAGTAAAATGTATTACACTAGTTACGTTAAAATAACTGTTTTGCATAGGGCAAAAATATACACTCTAAACATTACAATGGAATCTACAAGTTCGAGTCAATATAAAGTACACAAATTGACATTCCCGTCTCATCAGACTGTCGCACAAGTGAAAGAATTTGTCGCAGACTTAACTAAATTGCCTGTTAATAACCAACAGTGGTTGGGATGGCCACATTTTGTTACTCCTGCTACAACTCTGGAAGAATCTCACATTAACTTCCCAGTACATGATTTCAAGTTGAGACCATCAAATTCAGTACTCAAACATACCAGGAGAACATACAACACTAGATTGAATGTATGTATTGTTTTGTTTATTGCTATAAATACTGAATTGCAATGACAACGTCGTTATGTTTGAAATCAACATAGATAATGAAGAATTTTTATCTATACTATCTATTCTTTGTCTATACCATAGATATGAATTGTGGTCTACAAGGTTCACCATTTGTGTTTACATAATATAACCTTGTGTTAGGGAATAAAGAACGTCATGGTCAAAGAAAATGCGAAACGTACAAATCAAAGAAGTTTCAAAATGTATTTTTTTTTTTTTTTATGTTATAATTGTTATCTATGGCAATGAATCCAATGAGCTAGGTATTTTTCATTTCAGTCATTCACATACAGAAAAATGTTGTAATTTTTTTTTTTTTTTTTAACGTACATCGGTTTTTAATTTTAAATAGCACAACGCGGAATCAAAAATTAAATACTATATGTGCTTCAATTACATTTTTATAAAAAAAAGAAAAGTATGTAAGCGTGTACCTATACATAATTATTAGTTAAGATAAAATAATATTCGACTTTTTTATCGTTGTCACTCTCTGGAGTTTACAATAATATTTTTCGATACGACTTCCGAATAATAATTCGTCCTATTCAATATTTCAGTCAGAATTTATTCATTGTTTGTAAACGATGCGTTAACGACTAAAATTATGACGTGCTTTCTGTCAATTACACTGCTACTGTCTACTACTATTTAATGATCTATCTGAACAACGTAACATGATAATTTACAAAAAATAAACTCTTATAATTTCAACGTTCAAAAATATACAATAAAATTTTGTCAATACGAAATTTCAAGGACAGGGTGTTTATTAAAATGGGATAGTACGTTGAATAAAAAGAATATCGTATTATTTTATTATTATTATTTTATTTTACATTTTTTTTTATTAGAAATTTTGTGTGATAAAAATGTCATTCAACTAGGAACCTATGATGTTGATAAATTTAAATTGCATCATAATTTGCGGGCACTTTCTTGTCTTTTTTATGACCTCTGATTTAAAAAAAATAATTTGTGAACAGTCTGTTATTGATATGGAAACAAGTGATTCTCCAATGCCTTCATCGTCTACCTCATCATCATCAACATCATCGTCGTCTTCCGAGGAAGATCCATTTGAGGACGCTGCTGAATCATTGAGTGGTATTGATGATGATGAAGATGTTATGTTCATGGAGAGTGAAGTAACTAATCGAATTCGTCCTTTAAGTAAGTTTAAAAAATTACAGGTTTACAAAATTATTATACTGCAATATTTATCTTAAAGAAAGTATAATTTTATTTTATATCTTTTACGAATTTATGTTTTATAAACCCCACTTATTCCTCTTAACTTTTTTTTTTTTTTAATCTTGCAATTATTCATAATAATTCGTAAATATTTGAATTATTTAGTTTCTGAAGATGTCGAAGATGAACTTTCTGGTTGCATTCAGTTTGTTGAAGAATTTCAAAACCGTTATGGTGATATGAGACCTGAATTCTTTTTGGGAACACTTGATCAGGCTATCAAACTTGCATGTTTCAAACCAGCTAAAGATGTAAGCATATTTTTTTCTTTTTTTTTTTAAACAATTTATTACCAAAAGTAATATATAATACGAATATTATGATTTTAATTATCTTTACTAAGTGCATAAATATACTTGTTTTAGAAACGTCTATTAGCTGTATATTTACATCATGATCGCAGTGTGTTGTCAAATGTATTTTGCACACAATTGTTGTGTTTTGAATCAGTGGTGCAGTATCTCAATGCAAATTTTCTAGTATGGGGATGGGACATGACACACCCTTCTAACAGAAATAGGTACATAAATTTTAATTTGATAAATGATATACATAATTTAAAAACCGTAATGCCTTTTTTTCCATTAGAATATTGCAATCAGCGTCTCAAGCAATGGGTCTCATGGCCGAAGTTACTTTAAGAGCTATTGACATCAATAGATTACCTGCTCTAGTGTTAATTACACGTAATCGGTCCAATACAGAAATTTTATCAGTTATAAATGGTAACTTTTCATGTCAGAAATGTATATTTAAATAGTGTATAATAGTGCTGGTCGATTATTTGGTCAATTAATTTTCATTTTAGTGTGCATATTACGGATTATATACGAAATTGTATAGTACAATCTGGCATAGCCCTTCAATGTACATCTCGGTGCAATGTTATTACATAATAGGAAACAGATATTAAATTATTGTAAACGCAGTATAAATATTTTTAATTTAGTACTTTATTAATACTTACTGGACATTAAACAAGACTAGTTATTTGTACAATAATAAAATATTATTTATCTCGCATAATAGCGTGAACTCTAAAGTACATTGTAAGTTCAATGTACTAGGACAGAGGTTCTCAAACTTTTCAGGCCAGGCCCCTTTTAGAATGTACTAGGACATTAGGCACCGAAAAAAAATTTGCCTGTATGTGATGTACCTCATTTTTAAATTTTTCTACCAATGCAATTTGATTTTAAAATTGTCTTGCGCCCCCTATCAGTTAAATTATTTCTTTTTGTAGTTGTATTTTCTATGATCAAAAAAGTGGTCTCTCTGGTTGAGTAGATATTTGTAGAATACAAAAATATTTCTTAGCAAGTTTCGAAAATTTGTGGATACCTTATACCACTTTTTAATGGACATGCGTTTTTTTTAAATAAATTTCTTTTAAATATTTACCCAATTCTTTGTTATTATCACTTTGAGGAAATAAAATGTCAAGTATCCACATAAATTCCTCTTTTTCTTTTCATTAAAATGTAAATGGTGCTTACATGCACGCTACGTCCGTGTCTATTATTGTTATTGTTTTTTAAAACATTTTTTCAACATTTCAACGTGTTTAAAATATCACTAATGTTATTAAAAAAAAAAAATAATAATATTTTGAAAAAAACTATTTCAAGCCCCAGTGTCAGTGTTTCTATACAATTTTAAGTAATGCTTTTTAAAATTGATTATTGTAATCCGGATTTTTTTTTGATCCAGTTCGATATTAAGCACAAGTGTATTATTAACCAAAACGTTTGTACTTTATGTTGCAGGAAATTGCAATATAAGTGAATTAGTAACGAGTCTTATAAACGCTCAAGAAATGTTTGCTTTGCAACAGAATATCGAAATGAAAGAAGAAGGGGAACGGAATATGAGAGAAATGATTAAAGTAGAACAAGACGAAGCCTATCAACAATCATTGGCTATTGATCGGTATATTTTTTTCCCCAAATTTTAATAAATTTCATTCAACTGAAGATCATCAAAACGCATAACATAAATTTGCCTTTAAGATCTATATTTATAATATATATATATATATATTATAATATTTATAATGTTAATGATAAAATTATTATGATTGAAGTGCTAAAGAAGAAGCAAGGCAAATACAAGAAATGGAAGAAAAAGCCATTCGATCTCAAATTGAAAGTCAAGAAAGACAAGCTGCTGCCGAAAAAGAGGTATGGTATACATGTTATTAAAGATTCGTATCAATAAAAATATTGTTTTTGTAGGCTATTCGACAACGTATTGTGGCTTCGCTTCCAGCTGAACCAGAAGATAATAATAGTGATCAAGTTACAAAAATAAGATTTAGACTTCCCCTTGGAAAATTCTTAGAAAGACGGTTTTTGGCATCAGATAACCTACAAGTAAATTGTTACAATCATTAAAATAATGTTTTTTGGTGTTGTTAAAAGTAATGATAATATTACTTCATTTCAATATTGTATTACTCATGCTGGGTATCGACAGAAGCGTTTTTTCTCATTTGTGTTCAATATAAATTTAGAAACACTAATTTCTATAATCAGAAAATTATTAGATTTTAAATTATTTATATTTTTAGGTGTTGTTTGACTATTTATATGTAAATGGCTTCAGTCAAGAAGAGTACAAAGTAATTTCAAGCTGGCCAAGAAGAGATGTAAGTAACAACAATTCTTTAGTTGAACAAAAATAGAAAAAAATTACCTACTTCTTATTCTCTAATATATTTTTCTTTCTGTTTTTAGCTAACAACCTTAGGCACGACTCAGACCATGAAAGAACTAAATCTTTATCCGCAAGAAACATTAATTCTAGAAGAACGATAATTCTTTTAATTTGTAAATGCACGATTGTATAAATTTATCACAAACAATACTTTTTTTTTATTATTTTTATTTTATCAAAATAAATAGAGTATTGTTCATTATTTTAGAATCATAATGGTTAAGCTTGTCTTTTCAGATTTAAATTTAACAAATGTATAATATTTTGTTTTAATTTGATAATACAGTAGAAAAAAACAAAAACAACTACATACCGAAAATTGATTTGATCTATTTTGTTACTAAATGCTAATCAGAATTACAAATCTGAAATTCTTAACTCTTAATTATGAAAAAAGAAAACAGAAGTTGCCATTTGCTTATATCATATGAAATAATAGAATATAAAAATATAATAATAACTTTTTTCTTTACAATTTATTTTTAACACAAACACAAACTGTTAATATTTATATAATGTCAATTTAAACGTTAACTGCCGTTTTTCAACAGCCTAGCCTAACACTTGTTTCAGTGTCAGTTGTCCTTTAGACAATTTCCTAATTTTCTTGGCCGAAACTGATCTGGCAGATGTTGGACTTGATCTTTTCCTTAAATTATAGTCTTTGAAATTTTCCATATTAAATTTTTTTTCCAAATCTTTAGCCATCGAAAAATCCATTTTTTGCTGGGTCAAAATTTTCTCCAACGATTCAATTTGAACGATACAAAATTGACAAGGAGGTTTCTGACTATCGAAATCCTGTAAACGGCCACAAGTACAAGACTCCAAGTCTTCATTTGTGCATACTGTAGCCAAATCTAAAATGAAAATGTATCAAACCATAAAGGCGAATGTCGGTTATTTAAATATTGTCTTACCTGTAGATGTACTAGGATTGAAACTCGATGACGGCGTATTGCTACTCCATCTGACATTCTCTTTATCGGTACATTGTACTTCAGAATTTTTAGTAGTCAACTTGGCTAAAAATATTAAATACCTTAAAATAAATATAATTTACAGCTATTTAATAATAATAATAATAATAATTACCAAATATTTTATCCAAAGGACCTTTTTTAGGCGTATTCAGCTGTAAATTAAATTTAAATTAATTATCCTCGTAAAACAAAGCACAGTATATTAATTATGATGCGATTATTAGATGTGGGTCTAGCTGTTCGAAAATACAATTTTTCTGAAATTTGGTTCAGATTCAAGAGACAAATCCGTATAGTAACAAACTGAACTCGAATTATTCTATAAAATAATTGTGTGTTCGTTTATTCAGTGCTCGCCTTTATTTCATTATAATTAATAAACTATTAGCCAAAAATTAAATACATAGCGAGTTGCGTGTTCAAAGATTAATATATAATTGACCAAAAGTGATTTTACGTTATTATTGTCCCAATACGTGTAAATTGTGTAAAACCCAGTTTCATGTTGGGTTCGATGTTAAATATTTAGTTCCACTTGACACTATAATCTTTATTTCAACAAATATAAAAACAAAATAACTCACTTTATTGTTGGGCACGTTTTTAAATATTTCATCCAATCCCGACGTTATCTTGATAAATAAACAAAACAAATATTTTATTCTACTTTTTTCCAAAATATTTTTTAATATTGAATATACCCGATTTTGTAATTCCATTGCCATTTGCATATCTGATTCTTTTAACAATGTTTCTTCTTGCTGAAGTTCATTCTCAATCTAAGAAAAACATTCATTTTATATGCTAAATATTTAAAACTATTGCTATTTAATAGGATCTTACAGTTTCTTGAACAGACGATGCAAATTTCATATCGTTTTGCGCCAATTGTTCGTTCAACACTTTTTTACTTTGTTGATTAGCATCTTCTTCTTCCTTTAAACAAGAATTAATTACAAATTTAATTTGTTATTTTTTTTTCAATAATAATTATTCATTGGCCTAGCACATTTACTTGTAATCTTTTGGCTATTTCCAAATTGTGTAACTCCAATTCTTCGCACTCTTGTCTCAAAGTCATTGACATATCATCAAATTCCTTTTTTATTTCACCTTCTTGAATCAAAACACGAGTAAAGCCTTGATTAACAATACCTAAATGACACGTTTCAAAATAATATATTTAAACTTCAAAAATAATTTAAAATTAATTAATTCAAATTTACTTTTACGAACATATTATAATATACCAAGGCCAAAAAAAAAAAAAATGCTTTGAGCATCAATTAAAACAAAGAGCCCCAATAATTAAAGGTAATAAATACATTATTTTCGATTCGAAATTAAATTATCGTATTCACAATTAGCGCTAGCCCCGTCCAACTCTGGTGTACAATATTATTGTTAATAAATTACGTTCTTCGAGGCCATCGTCTTCATCATTTAATTTTTTCTGTACTTCTACTGGATACTGCTGTTGCACGGCTTCCCATAAACTCACGTTAACCATCGAATCCCAATCGTGTTTATATTTACGAAGCCAATTGCTAATGCGTTTCCGGCACATTGGACACTGATATGCCGTTATATTCACCATATTCTTGAAACATTCCAGGCACAGTGTATGGCCACACGGCATTGTTACTGGTCGTAAATAAATGCATCGGCACGCTATACAAAATACATCTTCAAGACCCAATTTTCGTTTTGTTAAGTGTTTTTTATTCTAAAATAAAAAAATGTTCACACTTGTGAATTGTTATTATAACGGCATCACAACAAAAAATATGTATATTATAAAAATATATATTCGAAACAATATGAATAATAACACTGTTTCACTAACCGGAGCCATTACTTCGAATCAACGGTTTTCCTTGTAAACGACAACGCCAAACTGATTTATTGTATATACGATTTCTGCCGGGAAGCACCTATAATAAAAAAAACGATAACAATCCCGTGGTGTTGTAGATTTAGAGTTTTTGTTATTACTATAAATTTGAAAGCAATGATTGCACATTCAACAAAACGGTTCAGAGCGGAACTTCGAAGTTATACACTCGGAAAATTTAATGGGAAATAATAACAATTGCCACTTCCCAAGATTTTTTTCGAGTGTAGTTGAAGTAACGTAGGACCCATGTAGTATTATAAAATTATCAGCTCTTCAAATCAAAAAAAAAATTACCCCAATTGTGACTTAAAAAGCTGAACATCATTTCAAGACCCTATAACCGCATTATTTCGGTACTTTTTTTGCGACGAGTTCAAAAACTATTGGAAATATAGTTTTTCTACCGATTTTTGGGTGCTTTTGGATTACGCACTAGGAATAACTACGGAAGACATCGAATAACGTTCCGAATGAACTATACCAATTAGCTGGTGCAACCGAGCATTTTTTCTAGTCGAAAATTCGAACCAAAACCAATACGGCTTCTTGGCTTTGCTCAGAATTCACAAAAAAAAAAAAAAAACAATTACATAAACCACGAAACGTTTATAGAGTTGAACAATATTACTTACCGATTCGACACTATACCTACTGGCGGACGGCCGGAGGAATTTGTGAAGCTGAAATTGTGGCCAGTGTCCGTGTCGATTCCAACGGGCACACAAACAAAGCCGAAGGACGAACGGCGACTCAACAGGAGCGAACGCAATAATTATACGCTCTAATGGCGGGTACGAGGAAAAGGAAGACGGAACAACTCACGGCGGTACCACAGATTGGGTTTGTGGCGGTACCGTGAACAATATCAAATTCGCGGGAAACCGTTGCAAAAGTGTGGTAACCCGCATAATACGACGTTACGTGTAATCGATCTACCAGAAGATAATACTGTAACCGCGGTAACCCGATACGATACGGCGGACCGGCGACGATAAACGTTCGACGAAAAAAGAAAAAAAAGAAGTGAACACCAACTAGTTTAACCCACGAGTTAAGACAGTTTTAAGATTTAGATACCTATTAGTCCGTGGCCTAAAACTAAGCTAACCGTAGGGACGTTAATGGACGAAAAAAAATACAATATCGATTTTCTCGGTTATCAGGGTGATTACGTCGCGGTTGACTTTTTGTACTGGGAGAATTTCGAAAATCCGACGCGATGATTCGACTGGTGTCGCGTATTTCGGAAACGTTTCCGTTACCGCGGCGATAAATCGTCACTACTCGCGTAGGTACTATACCACGCAGCGAGGAAGCTTCGACGTTATTACTTTCTATTTTCCCGACCCCCCGAGTAAATAAATACAATAAAACGTTTGTTTTACAATGCGTGGAAAAAATACAGCGTAGCACAAATAAATATAAGCGTAACAGTGGCGTAGATACGGCGAGGGTGCAAGGGGTTTCCGTATAAATTATATTACTATATTATGAGGAAGATAGAATGAAGGCAGCAGAAATGTGGATGTGGAGGAAAATGACAAAAACATCCTGGACAGAAAGAAAATCAAATGAAATAGTTTCAGAATAAGAAATTGAAGAACACAGAAATTTAATGAATAGTATTAGAAAAAGAAAGAATAGTTTGATTGGGCATATTATCAGACATAACAATTTCATCAGGAACGTCTCTGAAAGGAAAGTGTTATAGGAAGACCAAGGCAGTCATTCTTTCAAGACACTCTACGCATACGATGTACCTCAACAACTACAGTCACTTGAAGGAAGTTGCCCTAAACAGAGAATGGTGGTCAAAAGCGACAAAGTACAGCCTTTAGAAAAATAAGAGAGAAAAATATTATACGAAGTTCGAGAATCACGAGCATTACTCCTCTATTCAGTTTAAGATTATAGCGGAACGCGCACGCTGAACGAACACCGGTGCGATGCTAGACCCCCTCCCCCAGGCGGCTAGTAGCTGCTCTGTCATTGGCTGTTGCTGTCGTCGGTAGTCGGCACGCACGACGGTTTCCGACAATCGGAATATTCCGACGGGGTACCTCGCCTGCGCGAACATGAACAGATTTTCGTCCGTCGCCCGGTATAATCTTAAACTGAATAGACTATAGCAGCAGTGTATGCATATGTGAATGTAATACACAAGATATTATAAATAATTTATTAGGCAATATCGATTTTTGTTTTTACACTCGATTGCAGTGAAATAATTCGAAATTCTGTAAATAAAAATAAATGTAAAAATTTAATAAGTAATACATAAAATATTTTTAGAAATTCCTTCGAATCTCTCCGGAAAAAATCGTCGTAGGTACCACTGAAGTAATTGTAGTGTCTTATAAACTACACGTAGATATAATACGATATTTTATACCTAATATAGGCGTATATTGTTTATTGTTGTAAAACCACACCGAGATAAGAAAAAAATGAATTATTTACGTTTATTGTCCGAGCGAGAAAAGAAGGTGTTCTTTCATTATTGTATTTACACATTAAAATGTAAAATGAACCAAAGATCGAAAGATATTGCATAACGATGGCTGCGCGGTGGTTCTTATTACGCTATTATTATTATTATTATTATTATTATTATTACAGTAAACACGCGCATATAAATTTGATATTCAGAGTTCAAGGTCAAATAATAATATATATTTATTATACCTCTTATTCGGAACTGGCCAACAATAATTTTTTTTTCTCCGTCCGTTATTTCCTGTTTGGTACTGACGTCACACAACAATTATTATTGTAAATACACACGTACTATTGACTATTGATCTCTATCCTCCCCTCCCGCATCAGCATCGGCGACTACACGAGCATTGACCATTGAAACTGTTATTATGCTCGTCGGGACCGCGAATACCTATGAAAAATATTTTTTTTAAAAACTATTACAATACGCCTATATTACTATTATTTTATATAATGGTAGTTGTGTGTAAGTCTTATTCTAACGGGGGCATTATAGGACCCTCGGAATCGGGTAATAGGAAATGTCCGGTGTATATAGTCAATATAATAGTGATTAGTGAGTCTTGTACCCTGAATATGAGAAAAAAATAATATACTATAATTGAGTTTCGGTATGTAAACGATCATGTTGTTTTGACATTGTTTTAAAGCCTTAAAATCAAAAATTACCTCTTTTATGAATAAAACACCTCAAAATCTACAATTGCTATAAATAATCGAAAATTAAAAGAAATTTTTTGAAAAATTTGTCTTGTCGCAATACAGTCCAAAGTTACATATTTGATGAATATTTCAGGTATCCACGACCATTATTAGTTTCAAAAAATTACGAAGAAATAACGATAAACAATTTCGACGAAATTGCGTTTTTATCGTTTTTATGTCATTTTACGATAATTTTTTCTGGCGTTTAAAAAAAGTATTGAGAAAATCGAAAAATGACCTCTCAAAAGTACCAACTAGATGCAATTTGCTACATGTAAAGATCGGAGAAGCACTCCTTCTTGTATAATTTTTGGGTACAAACATAAAAAAAAAACACATCATTGTAAAACCAATATATATACATTCCTCGCTCCGCTCAGAATCTAAAAGCACGAGGTTTTTATACGACATTTTTTATTTTGTGTAGGGGAATATTATGATTCGAATAAATTTCAACGAAATTTATTTAGCTTCTGGGCAGTAGAAGAAAAAATCCTTAGAATAAGTCCTGCACAGGTAGGTATCTAAAAATATAGTAATACCGTATATGGACTGCGTTGAATTTCAGTGATCCACAATCGCACGAAGAGAGTATATTATTACCTTTAAAAGTTCACGGACTCCGACCACAGCCTCGTGTACACGTATATCCGACTGTATAAAAATAAATAAATACGTGTGCATGTATATTATCGGTATTAATATATGTTAAAGTTCGAAATGCACTTCAAAATATTTATCGTAAATAATCGTAAATATCAAATAACACGCGCTGAACGATATCGTGTACAGAAAATAAACAGCGTAACTATAAAAAAATAATTTATAATATTATATTAATAATTGTTGCAGATGATGGCGTAATCGTGTGATGATGGTGGTGACGAAATAAAAAGATGCGCGCAACGAACGTTACTAATTTCGGAATTTTTTTTCCTACGAACATTTTCCGATTATAAAAATCCACGACGGAACGCGTGTTACGATATTGACCAAAAATTAGAATTATTTTAAAATTTTAACGCAAACGCGTAATTTCTTTTCAATAGGTGTTTTCACTGCGACAGAGCAAAAATTATTACGAATTATGATCTATAAATAAATCTATATGCGCGCCTAGTGCAGTAATGGAAAATCGTGTCCCTTTTATTATGTAGGGCAGGCGCTGAATGCATGGAAAACAAGCACATTGTTCGCATTAAGTTTAATTATTTTGTAATCAAATTGAATAATCATCATCAACAGATTAACGGTCCATTGAGGACCTACGCTGCCACTAGTAATTACAAGGCTTAAGCCTCTCCACTTTTCTCTGTTCGAAGTCCAGTTTATTGTTGCATTTCCATTTATCAATCTCATATCCTTTTCCACAGTATCTATATCCATCTGGTTCTTGCAGGTCTACCAAGCGGTCTTTTCTTGTTTATTTTTCCCGACAGAACGTTTTTTAATATATAAATTTAAATTAATTTTTAAATATATATATATATATATTATATAAATTGAATAATATTAATAGTATTTTTTTTTGCCATAAAAATATAAATGTTTGAATATTTAAATAATAAAAATATATTATTTCATTTATTCGTGAGAGGCGCGATTAATTTTTATTTTTATTTTTAGGGATGCGTGAACCAAAAAAAGTTTGGGAACCGCTGCTATATTATAGTATGATATGTCCGCGTCATGTGCAGAGATCCGATTGAATTTTAGGGAGGATTAAAATTGTTTTTTTCGAATTTACTCGCGATATATATAGGCACGCAAAGCGGCGTATCAACTTTAATAATGTAATTTTATATTATTTATTTGTAATATATTTATAAAGTAATTATTTTAACGTGTATAATGATATCTTTTTCTACACGCATATTATATAATTTAAATGAATTACGGAATCTTTCTGTTGTAACTTGTATGTAACATAATATCACTATATGCAGCAGCCGTGTAATTTAATTTGCGCATAATCCAATTGACAAAGCGACAGTTTTTAATATTCTTTAAAAATGAGTGTTAAATTACATATCGTACACAGCAATTTGTTTTCGTGTTGAAAAGCTTTTTCGTTGATGGGCGTCCATTGGATGGAGGAGGGCAAAAGTGAGAGATATGTTCCCTCCATGAATTTGTATATTTTCTTAAATTACTAAATCCAGCATTTGTCACTACAATATTTACACGCGATCATTTTTTTTTTTTAAAAGAAAATAATTTGTTTAAAAATTAAACGTCGAAAATTCTTTTTTCGTATTTTTAATTTATATATATATAGACTGCACATACACAAATACCCTTATGGCCTTATTGATAGCTTATATAGTTTATGACGTTCACTTCGTCCCTCATGAGTTTTCCTCGACGGACGTCCTTGCAGGGATCCATTAGAATAGCCGACCCGAATGGGGGACTCGCAGTGTGTGAATGTGTTAAAAGCGAAGAATATTCCGAAGTAATTTTCATGTTTTTTCGCGAACCACCGGATAGTGAATATCGAGTGTTTTGAAGAACAGAAAAAAAATTAAAAATAACGAATACACATAAGGTAGTTGCTTTTTTTCAACGACATTACAATTGATTTTTTTGTGATTTGACAAACAATATATTATTTTCTAGTCGAAAATTTTGAAAATCTTATATAAAATACGCGACGTTATCGTTTTACACTCGCATCATCTTTTGCTTTTTAGAATATATAAATTAATTCTTATTGAAATTAAATTATATATACCGCGAGTAACACACTCGCATAACATCGTGGCGAGTATACAATATATTAATTTAAATCTAATCATTTCGTATATTATCTCAAATTTTTAAAATGAAAAAATTCGTATACAATTATATATTGTTCGTATATAGCAAATACACATTATATACGATCGATTAATAACGATAACGTAAATTTATAATAGTACTTTAGTCAATATAATATATGAAGTGAAAAATTGAGAATATTATCAATATACGCGAGACTAATGAGCGTTTTAAATGGATTCTGCACAATATGTACTTATAAAATACTTATAGATCGTATACACTACTGCACGTATGAATTTCATAAACCGTTTAAATAAACGTATAATACGCATATACAAGTGGCTTTCATAATATATAAAATAGGTACTGTGTGAAAAAAAAACAAATTTAAAAAGAGTAGATGTAATAATATTATATATAGTATAAGAAAAACGAATGTTTCGATATTGTCAAACAAAGAATAGTATAAAGAATAAAACGAGAACACTGTATATAATATAATGTTACTTACATATAAATTTAAAAAAATATGTATTTTATACGATTCCTAAATAATTAATTCTCTAGTTAGTGTGTATATATGTATACGATATAATTATATTAATTTATAAAATTGCGACATTATCGGTTCTCAAGCGTGCGTATGTGTGTAATGTGTGTACGCGATAATATAATATAATATACCTAACGTAAGAATGAAAATTATTGTGTTATCATATTCGACAATTATTAATGATCGTTATTTTATTTTCGTATAATTAACCCGTTACGATTACGCGTTAATAACGTATAATAGTAGTGTATATCACTTACTATACACATACATGTCGTACGTCGTCTTTGGAGTTTAAATGAATTATTGTAATATTAAATATATTCACGCAACTTGACGAATTGTTAACCCATCTATAGTGCAACGATCCGGTATACTTTCGTATATATGTGCGGCGGATTACAGTACTTATATTAAATATTCGGAGTAGGTATATTTTATTACAATATTATAATGATCGTGTCATCATTGCCCCATCGCACTGTTGTCATAATGATCTATATTTTACTGATACGATTTTATATGACAACATCTATATAGTATAGCTATAATACAGGCAATAATGATGACACGAGATAAAATATTTTCTGTAATTGAGTTTTAATAACTACTGTTTGTACATTATTATATTATATTGACGTGTTAAAAATACGCGGATTTGAAATAAATTCCAAGCGTTTACATAATATTATATAATAATTATGCCTGTCCCCCGAGTACAATATTAAATATAAAACGCGTATAACAGTGCGTGCACCCGTGCGCAGGCTAAGTAGCATATGTCACAACCAGTGGAGTAATTGAGAATGTTTTACGGGGGGTATAAAATATGAGTAATTTGTTTTTAATTTTACATTATTACAAATAACAATTAAAATAATATAATACGTAATTTAACACACATTCAAAAATTTCAGAATGTGCTGAAAATCTTTCTGTTATAGTTGATTTATAAAAATAGTCTAGTTAAGGTATACAAATAGTAAATACTGATACTTTATAGTATTGTTCCACATTTAAAGACGCGGAATCTGGATTTGTTCGATTTACTTATTGTTTAATATTGTTATTTTGATACTTAAGGCAACGTCTATAGTTATATTGACATTTTCTATTAAATGAAATATATTATAGACTATCGAATTATTTTTTACATAAAAATAAATGAGTACGCTATTACTTTTGTTAGCAAAACAAGTTTGTGCTGTAAAAATAACGTGCGGTAAAATACATACATATGGGGCATATGCATATACAGCATATGGAGGGATCTATCACCATATATCCCCCCGTAATTACTCCCCTGGTTAGAACTCTGACAACAAAACAAAATTCGAAATTGTTGTATATTATAAGCTATTTAAAATATATAAATTTCATTCTCTTAAACCTATCTAAATGATTCATTAAAAAAAAAAAAACGGTCACCGTCCCCGCGGAAGAGCGTTTACGAATTCCGCAAGTTCATCACATCGCTGGGACGCGGCCGGCTAGCGCGTTTCAGATTTAGATGCTGCAGGAGATGTTGCGACCGGTCGTTTATGATTGGCCAATTTTCATATAACGCTCGGCTTTTTTTTAATATTATAAAATACTATTTCGTTATTAATACCGACATAAAACAAAAGTTATCGCGAGCTCGTGCGTCGGAACTTCTAAATAAAAAATATCCCCCGGTGAAAAATCACCTCGGGCGTATGGATCAGCTGCACCAATCGAGAAGACGATAGCGAAAAATATTCGGCTAATCAGGAGAGCCCGGTCATGAAATATGAATAATAGAACGGTAACCAATTGCGCTCCGGGGGTATACTTCCTCCATGGAACTGATGGTGAAGCCGAGATACGTCTAATAATAAGGCGTAACCTTCTCGAGGCACGTCCTATCGATGACGACTGGTAACTCGGGCGCCTATGCGACTCCATCGTCTGTGGACCACCCCGAGCGCGGCAATAAAACCCGTCCCTGCAGCTGTACACGTACGCACAAGTAATAGTTATTTCTTATAAATATTATATATTATTTTTTATAAATATAAAGATTGTCGTTGTCTCGCAATAACACATCGATATTCTGTAACGCTCTCCGCATGTGAAAACATTCCTCATTTCCTAAATATATGAAAATAATACGGCAATATATCTACTATTGAATAGCTTATATTAGCGTAGGTATACCTATTTCATCGCAGACAACGTTGGACACTACTATTGAATACACACTAATTATACTTTTTATTTACACGTTACATTACATTTCGTAAAAAACATAATAGTTGTTAAAACAAACAAAAAAAACTCGTTATTGTATTTAATACACTGCACATATATAGTATTGATTTTATTTTTTATTTTTAGGCAATGGACAGAAAAGCTGAACGGAGGATGAGTATAGGCAGATAATGCTAATAGATGAATGTGCGTAATGACTCCGGTAAGGATAGAATAAAAAACGACGAATCCATATAAGGGCCGGTGTAGTGCAGGTGTCCAACTTGTGGAGAAAGTAAGTCGAGATTCGGGTTCGTACGGATAGAGACGATTCAGAGGCTGCGAGATGGAAATAAGAGGAACAGGAAGGCCGAAAAAGAAGTATATAGGCAGTGCAGGACAGATGGAATTGAGGATGATACGAAGAGCTGAAGAATGGTAGATGCAGAGGTATAGGAAGCGCTAGAGCGGACGACTCCGTGCAGTTGTGAGTGTAAAATGAAGAACATTTATGCGACTGTATTTCGTTCGTTATAAAATATGAAATACATTATACACAAATATTTTCACTGTAATACCATTGATTATAGAATATATTGACATGTAATACTATAAAATATGCTCGCATGTACGAATACACTATAACACACGGACACTGCAGTGTATACACATAAATATATAGTAGTCAGCTCTGCTGCAGTATAACAACTGACAACTGGTAAAACAAACGGTTTCAGCCGTTTCAGGTGAAACCGGAATAATACCTATATATTATATTATATTCACATAATAATCATAAATCAACAATATTATACAGATGGCAGGAGCCTACAAGAAAGAGAGGTTGCTCGCAGTTATAATATTTTAATGGTTTTCAACGTATAATCATTATAAATTGAATACACGAAAGTATATATGGGAGAAAAAAAAAGTTAGTACCGTCGTGGTATTTTCGTTACGTTCGATTATCGCGGGTTCCGGTGGTTCAAACTTGTTTTCGACATGTCCCAAAAAAATTATAGCGTTTAATCTATAATATTTTTATAATAATATAATTTTTAATTCAGGATGTTTTTGTATTAATCTTTAACAATAATAAATTATACAAATTACAGTTCTACTTTCTATTTGTTTTTTTTTCAAGTTATTTGCAGAAGCCAGAAATTAAAATAAATTTCAAAGTCGAAATGTACACAAGTACTGACGACGAAACATTGTTAGTTTTTAATTATATTACTAATTATCAGGGCTCGGATTCTGTAGTATTTGCTAATTATTATATAAAACAGATATAAATAGCATAGCTAGCTATACATTTGTTTTATGCATCATTGATTGTAAATGTCCAATATTTTATATTGTACCTATATTTGAACATTTTAGATTTTTAGCGAAATTTTCTCAGTCAGTTTTGGTGCTAATTTTTACTAATTCGCATTGGTTATGATTTATTTTGTGATTTTTATAAATCTTGTAAAATTATAATAGAAAAATGTGAGTGAAACAATCAGAAAAAATACCCACATTTCCGTTTTATTAGATAGTTCATATTATGGTCTATCTTTAGATATCCAGGCTTAGTGGCCCGTCGATCAATTAAAAAATGCATGAATCCTTATCGGTTGTATACCTACCTACCCTCAACGAGGTCTTCCTGCGTTGTGTATATTTATAATACGTTTTTGCCTCCAATTTTTGGTTTGATATTTTAAACCGTCGTTGAAAAAAAGAGAATTATGAATTAAAACTGTTTTTATTTCGCTATTTTTCATGTCTTTAGGACATAATATTATAGCGCGTATTTTAAGGTTTTATTGGTCATATTACAGCACGTATTTCAGTATAGGTAAGTACTTTATAGTGCTATAAAATCCAAGCCCTGCAGTAGTAATTAGTAAATACTATTCAATTTAAAAATATGTATATCCCAAGACTCGGGATACCGGACTTTTAGTATATATATTATATTAAAATTTATTGTGTGTTCATAATTTATATAAATGCCCTCTTCCCACCGAATTGATACTCTGGATACCGTGCCCGATCCGATTAGTCCATGACCCATGTAATAATATAAAATTATTCCATAATATTCGCGGACGATTTACATAAAAACATGTAAATAATAATAATAATATAAATGTGCGGCCTTCTATAAAATATTTTATTTGAATTTTCGGGAATATTATACGCATAATATATATGGAACGAACGAAAATTTTCCATTCGAAAACTGATATATTCTGTTTTACGATTATACATATTATAGGTATGATTTTTTTTTTAATTTCATACCTATACGCAACAACAAACTACATAAATATAAAAAAAAAAATAGTAAAAAATGTAATTATATTCAAATAATATTATTATTATTATATTCGCGTGTAGGACGCATATATATATATATAAATAATTTTTTTTATAATTATTATACGCGGATACATAATATATCTTTAAACATGTAAAATAAAAATTGAAAAATGACGCGTGGCGACTGCTATATATACGCACTCGTATATAGTTTGGGCGCCACTGATACTCGTTGTATATTTTCAGCGCTCGTTTTTATTTTTCATATCTTGTTATTTACATTTTACAATCGTTCGCACAATCCATCATCTATAACAGGGGTTCTCAAGCGTTTCAAGCCTCATGCAGTATAATAATATTATAGTCGTCACGCCCCCTACCCAAAATTATTCTTTATACGCGTGTACTGGATTCTTATGAACACCGTCCATGTCCGTTTTATTCATCGTAAAATAATACGGACAAAAAAGAAGATTTTTCAGATTTACAATATGTTTTACCATAAAAACTACTGTTGCGTATTGTGTATATACACGCCAATAATCGCGCTGCAGATCAATGCGGGAGATATAATATTATGGGGTTACGCCCGTTTTGTCGTTTTCGATTCACCGATATTTTTGTGCGTTCGGTCGCTCGCGTACATAACTTCTCCTGCGATTTGTTCACCGCATAGCTGCGGTTAGAAGAAGGGCGCGCCGCCAGGACTGAGGAGAACTCTCGCGGGTCTCTGGATATCGTGTTCAACGTTGAATAATTCATTTCTCACCGTTGCGCAGGGCGCTTATAGAGACGTTTTTCGTTTTTTCCACGGTCCACCCGTAATATAAACATAATATTATTATTATGGATGGAGTTTCACGATTTTTCCGTTTACATTCGTCGTTTTTGTTTATATTATTAATAGTATAAATAAATAATACTATTTCAAAATCCGCGTATATATTATACCCACGTGTGTGTGTGTGTGATTTCTCTTTGCTATTAAACGCTACGGTTTTCGTTTATTATTACAAGGAAAAAATAACGATTATTTGACTTCTTTTTTCCCCGCGCTCGCGTTTTAGGTACACTACACGAAATCGGAAATACGGCGACGCGCAGCGTGACGCGCGATTCGCCCGCGTCGGCGCCTCGAGGGTTACACCGCCGCCGCCGCCACCTAACCGTACCGGGACGCGGGGTCCGCCGGATCGAGCCGGGACCGGTGCGCCGCCGCCGCCGCCCCGGACAGCGTCGCTCGGTAGTATTACACAGTAGTACGCGCGATCGCCGCCCGCGGACGCCGCGCCGCCGTCGAAACGGAACGTTTCGGTGGGGTACGCGTGGTGGTAGGCGGGCGCTAATCGCAGTGCCGTACGAATGCGATATACGATGGTCGTTGTCGCGGCAGTATGCCTTTGTCGTCAACAGCCGGAGCCGAACGCGCCAGTTGTCTAGTGCAATCCGACCCGGTCTCGTCGACGCGTCCGTTCGTGGACAACAACAGAATGCCAAACATCAAGGTGTTCAGCGGCACGTCGCACCCGGACTTGGCGCAGCGGATCGTCGACCGGTTGGGCATCGACGTCGGCAAAGTGGTCACCAAGAAGTTCAGCAACCTCGAGACATGGTAACCGAAATGGGACGAGCCCTGGAGACGGGAAAAATCGCGCGCAAACGCCGCCGCTGCAGGGCCGAACGGTCGGGAGGGGGTTTTTCCGCGCGCTCGTCTCGGTTTCCGTAGTAAAGCCGACACCGCCCGCGCCGAAACGACGCGGGAATTGGCGAAACCGGTTTTTGTACGCGGATTTTTCGGTTTCCCCTGTGTAAATACGGTTTCCCGTCCGTTCGTACCGCCGCGCGCGCGCGGGCGCGTTCCGTAAGAGTCCGCATCGCGATTCCTCTCCCCACCACCTCCGGGGGACCGTCTTCAGAGCGTGTACCGGATAAGTTTTTTTTTTTTATTATTTTCCACCGTTTTTCTAGGTTATGAACAAAAAATTGCCTCGTGAATTTTATTGGCGTTTATTCGCGTGTCACACGTGTCTCGTGACGCGCGCGCGCGCTTTCAAAATTCTTCTCGACTTCCGCGTACCGCGGCGATTCTGTCGCGTGTAAAACGCGAAGCTTTTTTTGTTTTCCCCACCAAGCGCACTCGATATTTTCGCATTAGGTTTTCCTATAAAATTTTTATAAAAAAGTCTCCCCTCCAGAATATTTCGGGTTTTCGTCGTCGATATCCGTTAATACCGCGAATTTCACAAACGTCGGGGTTTTTTTTCTCTACGTATCCCCACTTCGGATGGCGTCCGAAATATTTCTATCGAATTTCCCTCGCCGCGCTCGACTACCACTCACTCTTCATGCGTATCAAATAAAACGCGGTGTCTTCGGCGCGGGCAACGTTTTCGTTACGGGGCACAATAATACGTTTCTCTGTGGGCGTGTTTGATCAATGTGCGCGTTTAATGCCATTGGCAACGGCGTAATCGTTGTTAATTTTTTTTTCTTTTTACCCTAAAAAGTAGGCGTAACTCGTGTTGTTGGAATCTCCGTGGAATCTTACTGGAGATGATCCGAAAAGAAGAATGAAAAAAAAAATGCGCGCGTAATATATATTATTTTTGATTTTGGGGCGATTTTATGCTCGCGCCGTCGGGTTTTGTAGAATAACCTATAAAGATTTATCAGCGTTTTAAAACGGATTTTTTTTTTATCGATATTTGGCTCGGATAAGCGAAGAGAAAATCAAAAAAAAAAATGCGAGTCGAAAATTTAAAAAAAAACGTACAATCCAATCGTTTAATCATCATTTTTACACTACCTGCCTATTATTAGAATGAGTAAAAATATCGATTCGATAACGGGTACTTACACGATGATATTATTGTGCGCGATTGGCGTCCGTAATTTAATCGAAACGTTTTTTTTCAGCGTCGAGATCGGCGAGTCCGTCAGAGGCGAAGACGTCTACATCATACAGAGCGGCAGCGGCGAAGTGAACGACAACTTGATGGAACTGTTGATCATGATAAACGCGTGTAAAATCGCTTCTGCGTCGCGCGTCACTGCTGTCATACCGTGTTTCCCTTATGCCAGGCAAGATAAAAAAGATAAGGTAAGCCATCGACAACAAACGTTCCGACGTTTTTTAATTTCTAGAATCGTCGTCGTATAGTTTTTCGTTATTTGAAACGTAGTGAAACAGCGACTACCTATTACGATTTAGGATTAGTACATTTTGTATTTGTGAATACTTTCCACTAAAATGAAACATAACTATCCAAACCGTTCTTTATCTGTACATTATCCATGTAACTAAAAATTTAATTTTAACACAATATATCGGTTTGTTTTTCATTGTTTATATACACTTTTTTTTTTTTTTTAACTAACCGATCTAAAAGGCGCCTTAGACAATAATTTGGTATTACTTTTTTCCCCTCCGTTTAACTGAAACTAAATACCTATATTTTTTTGTAATCGTAAAAATATGAGGATATCAATAACCGAATGCTGAGTAACAATAATATATTTTACGAAAATTGCAATGCTATTTTATTTAGGAAAATTAAATACACTCGAATAAAACGACATTTTTAATGATTAGATGGTTAGATTAGAGTTGTTCAAATAAAAATGTCGGATCAATTATTCTATGCGTTCGTATTGAAATGTGCGTTATAAATTATGTAATGTAATAGTTTTTATGCGACTTAATTTCGAAAATAAATATCTAATAATATTATATATTTATTTGATATTTGTATAAATAATTATTCTGGCTATTGTCTGCGAGACTACTCATGAAATCGTAGTGAAATATCAAGGTATCACCTGTGTTTGGCTTACGTATTATCTCGACTGTGTATGATTTTTAATATTTCACATTTGTATTGTTCAGACTAACGCACAAAAGCCGTTCAAATTATCAGTCGTGAACAACCGCCTCGGATAGGTCGTGGAGAGTATAATATATGATACCTACTATATGTAAAATGCATTTTGGATAGTTATCGTCTGAATGCAATACTGTTTGTGTATATTGATTACTTATCGTTGGGGGATGAAATAATGGGTATATAAAAGACTGATATTATTGTTACACGATTATTCATTTGAAATTTTAGTCTTCTTGGTACGTAAACTGCTATTGTTCGAGTAGTCAGTATAATACTTATGCGCAATAGTAAAAAAAAAAAAAAAAATCATAGACTGTGGAGATAATGCGTAAGTACTTTATTTTCTTATATGATGTCATAATATATATATATATTTTTTTTCTCAAAAATTTCACGTCTTTTTGTTACTTGTTTGATGTTTTTACTTTAATCGTACCGTACTTATTAATCATTTTTCCCTGTTCATGCTGTAAACAAAAGAATGGCGACATCCCCGAGAATGGCAATAGTAGATCAAGGGCGACCGTCAAGTGCAATGAATGGAAGTTTCGGGTATAGTTTTATTCAATGAAACATTATTACGTATACTTACACGGGCATTTTTACTAAATTCATCAAATTATGGGTTATACAAAAAACTATGTGTTTGTTTGGGTACTTACTGTGTTTTTGTTTTATTTATTTTTTATTTTTGGAATGTCTGTTTTCAATGTGCAATTATTGATAATTAATTGTTGAATATGTTCCTGGATCACAATATTTTAGTTGTACAATAAAAGCAGTCCCTGTTCTCCTTTATTGAATTATCACTTGTTAATTTCACGCAGATACACATATATATATATATTTTTTTTTTAAATTTAATGTATTGGATATCACGTAGTGTTGCAATTGATTTAATACAGGCTTATTATTTATATATATAGGTGTGTACAATAATTAGGATAGTTGCCAAATGTAACCATTACAGTATTGGTGTTAATGCCAAAACGCTTCACTCTCGGTGTTTTTATTAAATTTAACATACCTATAAATACTATAAAGCTTAACCATCGTAACGTACGTTATGTGCTAAAAACAATACTTACGTGGATAGATCTTTTAAAGGAAAGTTTGTGATAGTTGTATGAGCTTCATGCATGCCTATTTAACATAATGTTATCCTTAACAACAGTAACTGTACCATTTTTCTTTTGTTGTGTAGAATTTTGGACAATGTGTTGCATTCTGTAGAAAATAATGGCTCATGAATATTGGATACATATTTTATTGGAATGAATAGTAAAAAGTATTTGCTATAAATATGAATTCAGATAGTCAAATGTTGTATAAATAATATTGTGTAGGTAAAGGAATAGAAAACAAATAAAATTTGTTTACATAGTATTTACTAATAATAGTTATAATTATTATAAAATTCAACTGTTATTATTAATTTTTCAGCGTTAAATTTCTGTTTACGATCAATTTAAATCGGTAATTGAATAATAAAATATTTAGAGTGCATGTGTCAATATCAATTATGATTTAAACAATACAGTTAAAATTCATTTTGTTAACTTTAATATTTAAAAATTTTAAACACTTAATAGAGCAGTCTGAGTTATTAGAATTGATGTTTAAAACAGTTAAATAGTATATGTGTAATTATATTTTTAAAGCAATTATAAAATATTAGAAGTTGAAACTAGAAACCGTGTTGACTCGTCAGCCATCATCTATTTCCATTTATATTATGTCTACATATTGATAATATGATTGACCAAAATGATGGCCCAATTAACACGATCATTATGTACGTAATTTGAATCGATATAATTCATAAAATTATAGGCATTTGATTTCAAAAAAATCAAGATACTCGATTAATATACATTTTTTTTTTTTTTTTGCTTTATTTTTACAGGAATTATTTCGAGATTTTGTGACCAACAATCAGGTGCTAAAAAAATGTTTTTCTTAGGAGTTGTTGAAACAAATGTTTCGGTAACATTTTCTTATGTTTGCATGATGATTTTTGTTGATTGAATGTTATTAATTATTTTCTCTTAAACGGATCTTTATTATTTCCATAATTTTTAATCAATACTTCTTGATTATAATGTATTAAAATTTGACTAGAACATTCTATATACATTTTTTTTTATATAATAGTATACCATAAAATCTATTGTAATATGCATCTACCATATGACTTAAATTTTAAAATTGTAGAAAACAACTTAAGATGTGTATGGTATATAACTGTATTCTATAGTTAAATGGAAATATAAATAGTTGAATTTTTAACTCATGTTTTTTTCTTTTAGTTTTTGTATCCAATGAAATTTGTCTACAATTTTAAATAGCATTTTTGTTTTCAAGTCATTACAATTATATATAGGTATTTGAGTTTCTAATAAACCAAGGAACATTTCAATGATTAATATTGATTATTAGTCTATTGTTTTTGTTTTTTTTTTACACCAAAGTTATAATTAGAAAAAATAATATTTAGTATTATTTATAAAACTTGAATAACGTGCATGTCTCTTTATTATTGACTAATATTTCACAAGCTACTACTAGTTTACACTATATATTGAGATTTGAGTTTCTATTTTAAGTGGTTGGTTTATCAGTGGAAATTATCATCATTTTTATACACATAATACTACTATCACAATATTAAGTGTCGATAATATTTTATTAATGACCTGAAACGTCCACGAATTCACTGGTTGACCAGGCCACTAATACTTAACAGTCGAAATAATACGTCTTGCTTTTCGGTGAATGGGTGGCTTATGACATAGGCAAGAACAACATATTATATCCCATATGTACCTAATATTATAATGATATTAATAGTAAATATAAATAGGTATGTTTATGACATAAATTTTATTACCTTATAATATTGCGTTTTATTAATTTGTTTTTATTTTTTATGAAATTGTAGAGCAGAGCACCTATATCAGCCAAATTAGTGGCCAATATGTTGTCAGTGTCTGGTGCTGATCACATCATTACTATGGATCTCCACGCTTCTCAAATACAAGGTTTCTTCGACATACCTGTTGACAATCTGTTTGCCGAACCAGCTGTGTTAAAATGGATAAAAGAAAACATACCCGAATGGAGAAACAGCATTATTGTGTCACCGGATGCCGGTGGTGCTAAAAGGTATGTCTTCATTAGACTCTGCATTAGAATTTGTTTGTATTTCTAATGGTTGTTTTTCTTGGCATAGGGTCACTTCAATAGCAGATCGGTTGAATGTTGAATTTGCTCTTATCCATAAAGAGAGGAAGAAAGCTAATGAAGTGGCATCAATGGTGCTGGTGGGAGATGTCAAGGAACGCATTGCCATCTTGGTTGACGATATGGCCGATACATGTGGCACAATATGTCATGCCGCTGAAAAGTAAACGTTTTGAATGCCATCACATTTTGTACGCCTTATAAATACTAATAGTGGAATGTTTTTTTATTCAGGTTGACTGAAGCGGGCGCTACTAAAGTGTATGCAATATTGACTCACGGTATATTTTCTGGACCGGCCATATCTCGTATAAATAATGCATGCTTTGAGGCAGTTGTAGTTACCAATACCATTCCGCAAGATGGACACATGAAAGAATGTCCTAAAATTCGTGTATGTATTATTTTTTATTTATTTATTTTTCAATTTGCAATTATTATGTTTTAAGTGTGGTAAGAAAGCTATTAATTGTACTTTACGATGGGTGCAGGTTTTCGAGCAGTAAAATCCCTTAAATATTTTTGTTTATTCCTTTTCTGTTGATAAATAATAAAAATAAATATAATCTGGAACACATTAGATCAGGCATACCCACATCTGGAGCCATGGAAGTATACTTCCATCTGGTTCGAGATAATCGGGTCTTTAAAATTAATTATTTGTGATAATATTAAAGACATAATTTTTTGGAATTGCAAAAAGAAAATAAAAAAAATACCATTTATTTATTATAGACATTTTTTTTTCATTAAATTGTGTACACGTAAATGGAAACTGTTTTTGCCCGAATTATTAGGTCATACACTATTTGTATATTTCTATTGAAACTAAAAAAATCGTATAATATACATTATATTTCTACTTTATTTTATTGTATTGATATTATATGTATGTGCCTTAATTATTTTGTTTTTTATTTTTGTTGTTTGTTTTTATAGTGTATAGATGTTTCGATGATGTTTGCTGAAGCAGTTCGACGAACACACAACGGGGAATCAGTTTCGTATTTGTTCTCAAACGTGCCTTATTAAAAATATATACCTGTGGAATCACATTACTTTTATTTTTATTTATTTTTTTCTCTATATACTTATTTATATATTATTAATCTAATGTGCTCAATATAATATTGTAAAATTAAACAGTTTACAAGAAATTAGTGTTTAGTTTTTGCAAGTATAGATAACTGAAACGAAAAAAAAAATTTATTAAAACTTTGATGGATTATTATTATTATTGTATTTTTCGGATATATGCATGTTGTCGATTACGGTCTGACGTTTTGGAATTGTCGCAAACCCTGTCTTCAGAGTAAGTTCTCGTCTTACTGCTGCGACTACGCTTTCGACAGTACGGATATTTCTGAAAAATACAAATAATAATAAAAAAAACTTCTCTTAAATCCAGCTATAATTCCCTCTCCCCGAGCTCCTAACATTAATAAAATGTACACATAGTTTTCACACAATTTTCAGGATAAATTGACCTACACACAACTCGCAGTGTGCAAATTCCGAGTTTAAGTTTATTTAAAATTCATTAAGTTTTTAATGTAATCGACTGAAATAAGTGCAAACAAATAATATCGATAGCCAACTGTTAGTTATAACGACAACTTTATATTTGTATATATTTATTACGTCTTGTAAATTGAAATTGAAATGATTTTAAAAGTATCGCAATAAAATAATATTGTAAAACGTAGTGAAGATTATAAATAAAAATGGAAAAAAAAAAGATTAAAATAATATGAATAGTTTAATATTGCGTTAATATTGTTAAATGCTTTTGGTCGTTCACAAAACTATTTGAAAAAATAATATGCTTTAAATATCACACGCATATCATACGGTAAGAAGAAATAGATTAGGAACAAAATTATTTTTTACATTATCATTATTTTTTACCGGCCTTGGTGCTTATCGCTTGTTTTATTTTTATATACTTGTAAATGAGTAAATATTATTAATTTTTAAGCAATCGTATAAAATTTCTGCTGGTTTTAAACCTAGTGATACAATATCGTGGATGATTATTATTGGCGTATAATTTTAAAAGACTATTCATTTTTTTCGTGTTCAGTTGATCTGCAATTCCAAACAATATGTTCTTGTTGCATACACATATTTTAATTTTCCTGAAACTCGGAACCTTTCCCTGAGCGTTTGGGCTGCTCAAATTTGTTCTCTCGTAACTTGCATATACGTAGTATGTTCCGAGGTCGGGCGAGTTGATGATCCTTTTGTTTTTCAAACCGACTTAAAGTTGACTAAAAATTGAAATATATCAGTCGAATTTACAAAATACTGTTGACTTGATTTTTTTTGTTGTTTTAATGCTTTTTAAGTCTCTTAATTTCTGGGTATTGCTTGCGTTCGTCTCGAATGTATTTGGATAAAATTGACAAAATAAACTTTCGGCAATAAAAATTAAAAAATTAATCGGAATGAAAAAAATTAAAAAGAAGTACCTCGAGTTGTGACGTATTAATGCGAGGGAAAATGAGTCTAGGTAAAATTAATATTAAACCAAATTAAATTAATTTCAACTTTTCCAACTTATTAGCTCGTTATATTATGCTCAGCCTTGGTATATGTTCTATATAAATAGTTACGTCACTGATTATATTAATAATAATTGTACTTGTATCTAATTATTTTGAGTTTTGACCTTTAATATTAAATACGAGCAGATATTCGTTATTAAACGTAAATATATAAATTGTACGTACAATGTTATTATGTTTAGGTACCTACTCGATTTTAATTAAATGTTATTAAAGCCGTAGCAAAAATCGAAATCTGAATAATTAAAAATAAAAAAAAAACAACGTAAAATCAATAGGTAAAAAGCATTTTAATATAGTTCCGAAGAACCTGCGATTTGTAACGAGTTACAAATTTACCTACTATAGGTTTGTAAATAATAACGTGTGTGACCGGAACGGTATAGGGGCAATTTAAATAGTTTTATTACACCTCTCGCATTACTGCAAGACTCTGCAGGTCGTCCAAACGAGTCAACAATAATAAAATGATTTCAAAACATTTCAAACGCGACTGGTGTAAAAAAAAAAAATGTGTAATAGGAGAAAATAATTTCTACGTATACCTACTACAGTTTTTCAAATTATGTTATAAAGTAGGCATATTATTTTATCACACTTGAAAAAAATGTTTTTAAACGTAAATTTTTATGTATATAATACGAAACGCCGGTTTATTATTTTTTTTTTTTATAAAGTAGCGTATACCTATATACTCTGTCCCGGATTAGATTAGACTTGTGCGCGAACGACCGAATTACTTTCTTTGGGGATCGGAGTAGCGAATCGTACGTCGTCGGACGCGCGCGTATACCGCTAGGCGGATCGTTGGCCACGCCCATCGTGCGCGAACTCCAGTCATGTTGTAATTTGGGACAACGTATAGATGACGTGCGCGAACGACCGAATTGCGTTCGTTTCGGGTCGGAGCGGTAGATCGTACGTCGTCGGACCAGGGGCGTCTTCAGGTCAGTTTTATGGGGGGGGGGGCGATTTTCTAGATGAAAGAATAAGTAAGTAAGTAGTTAGTAACCTTGTAAAACTAGTATATTTTAATAGTATTTTTCCTCACAGTGGTCGGTAAGCTCATTGGGGGGAGGCGATCGCCTCCATCGCCCGCCCCTCAAGGACGCGCACGTATACCGCTGACGAGCGGATCATAGCAACTATACTAACCGTTTGCGCCCAACAATAAGGTATATTTTAAATGATAATTGATAACGAGTGGTTCACCATCAGGGTCGCGTTCACCGAATATAACGTAAAACGTTATAACAGTGAAATATTCACTATAATATACTGAATATTATATTGCGAATTGAAATGTCCGAAGAAAACAAAATAAAATACTGTCTTTGTAGTACCTAGTACATTTTCTAAAATTGGAAACCTTAATAGACACTGCAGCAAAAATGTTCACGAATTAGAAAAAAAAAAGACAAAAAAAACTTGTTCAAAGTATACCTATATAAAAATATAATATTAATAAAGCAGTCTTGTAAAGAATACTTTTATTTTGTATTCCAAATAGTATTTGAATTAAACTGATAAAAAGTTTTTCATTTTATTAAATACTAAAACATACATTTCATCGCGTTAACTGTTTGATATACAAACTGCTCATGTGTGATAATAATTTCCTCGAGCGCGAAGAAAAATGATGGAAAAAGTGCGAGGAAAAAAATAATGTCCACATCATGTTCGTTTAGGACAATTTTTTTTTTTTGTGTTCTTTTATACGAATTTGAAATATTACCGTGGTAATGTATAATGTGTAGGTATAGAGATACGCGCGTTGTAGTTTCGAATTTCCGAGTGAAATTTAATCCAAAAATGGTATATAAAAAAACGCGCGTGTATATAAATCGTATTGTATTATTTAGGTATACTTATTATTGTTGAAAAATCTAGAATTAGACGAACAGAACGTATACCTATGAATTAATTTTTTTTTACAGTAAATTTGACGTCAGTTATAATCAACGTGATGCGTTTTTTTTTCTGGCAATTTTTCTATGCTGATGTATAGTTTATCATCGAAAACTGCCGAGAAAATCGAAAAAATGCGTGCGCGGTGCAGTAAAAGAAAAAAAATGTATTTACAAATAAAATTCGAAAAATTTCTTCGCGATTCATTCCATTTTGTTGCGTTCTGGAGGAATTAAAACGATATAGCTGCAGTAGGCAGTATAGGTATAGCCTGCAACAATAGGTATTCAGAAAAATTCGGATTTAAATGATTTAATTTTAAAATTGGTTTTCTTTTTGGTACAGATAAGATTATGAATTCATCTAATCTGTGGTCTATACATAAATGTGTTATATGTTTTCGAGGGTTTTTTTTTTTTACTTTCCGTTTTTCGTTATATAATATAAAAATAATCGATATACCTGCACAGTTTATATATATATATATATATAAGTTTTTAGTTTTTGTTTGCACGAACTTATATGTATATATATATACCTACGCAATAAATAAAATATATATATATATAGTGAACAAAGTATACATAGGTATATATAAACAGGTACTTTATTTTATATAATAATTCTAATTCAACTTAATACATATAAATATAATAGTTTATAATAGTCTATAATCTATATAATATGTTTTGCGTTTACGACTTGTATGACGTATATAATATATATACAAGTAGTATGTATAAGTTGGTTTTAATCGTTTATTATTATCGTTATTATCATCATCATTATCATTATCATTATTATTATTATCATTATTATCGTTATTATCTTTATTATTATTATTATTATTATTATTATTACTATATTACTATTATTATTATTATATTATTATTATTATTATTATTATTATTATTATTATTATTATTATTATTAAAATATTATTATATAGGTACCTACCTATATACTTTATACTTATTGTACAAATGACTATAACATTAAAATTCGGTTATATAATATATATATATATATACTTATTAGTTATTATAGTTATTACTTTCATATCCGATTCGTTTTATTTTTTATTTTTTTAACATCGAGTTGCGTAAGTATATATATATAATTGTGGCCACGCAAGAAACAACGTTAACCACGTAGTATTTTATAATATCTATATATCATCATTTCCAAGGTCGATTTGCGTTTTTAATATTTAAATATTAACAATAATATCGTACAAGTACATTTATATATACAGCTATTATTATAATAATATCTACGTCAGTGCAGTGTAGTAATGCCTTGTGCAGAAAACCCGGTAGGTATTTAAATTTGAAAACAACCAACGCGCAATCGTCCATTATAAGTTTCAAACTATTATAACAGATAGATGTTTTATTTAAAAAAAAAAAAGAGTAAAAATCACCAATAACTGCAGAACTGCGCGTATACAGATTCGTCCTCCGAGTCGGCTAAACCTTTCGGACCTCTGCACGGACCGCTCTATAAATAATATTATAATTTAAAATTCCGCAGACTACGCAGTAAATAATTAAAAAAATATGTATATATAAATATATTTTTATAAAATAATGTTTAAAACGACTTACACGTTTTACGATATATATTGCAATAGTGTATAATAAAATATTTTAAATGCGCGCTTATTCAATCGTAACTAAAATCATTAAAGGTTTTATGTATAGGATTTTTGTTTGATCGTACGAGCGTTTAGTGCTTATAGCTGACGACAAACTCGGTCGGTCGTGTACAGTGTAAACGAGTAAACGTTAAATAAACGAGTAAACGTGTAAACGAGTGTACAACGAGGAAAGATGAATCCTTACGTTCATTTCATTTCATTGAAATACGCGAAATAATATTACTATTAATAACAATAAAAAAAATAAATAATACAGATTGCATGCGCGCGCGTACGATCGGTCGCTCGGTCAGCGTCAAACTATAAACAACCGCATATACCGGTATAGCGCGTCAGCCGACCGTAATAAAACGGGAAAAGAAAGTAGTCACTAGATAGCGTTACGACACAACATAGTGGGCGTGGCAGAAAGGCGTTTATAAATAGCGGTCCGAAACCGTCGGACCGCTCAGCGTAGTCACGGCGGTCAGACGAGAACGATGAAGGTCGCGACTAAAGTACGCGTCTGACTGATGTGTGTGTGTGTGTGTTTTGTGCGGTGTTCAAGACTGACCGCTATTTATATGCGCCTTTTTGCCACGCCCTCTATGTTGTGTCGTAGCGCTATCTGGTGACTACTTTCTTTTCCCGTTCTATTGTTATTTCGTTTACGTTCCATGCACGTTGTTCTTCATTTTTCTACATCTGCATTGCGTCTCGGTACATTAATAGATTTTTCTTCTTGGTTATTACTCGTCGACGTGGATATTTCATCGGTGAGGGGGTTGGCTCCATTTTCGCCCACCCCTTGAACATCATGTATGACTGGAGCAATCGTTGGATTCTACAATAAAATGATTCTGAATGGAGCTGCAGATGTAATGGGTTTACACGATTGAATTACGTTTTCGCGTATTAAATCAGAAAATTATCACTTTTATAGAATTAAGTATTATATAACGTATAGAATATATTCGGTGTACATTTTGATAGACTATTCTACTGCAGTATAGACAGGACCATTATTTTCGAAATACCTAATGAATATATGTATATACCTCAACGAAGTCGCGTTTTTATCGTTTTTAATAACATTCTTTTTTTTTCCGGTAATTTCTAAATATTACGATATTGAGAAAATCGAAAAATCGTACATAGAAAAAAAAAAATAAACGTCCGTTGTAAACTTTTAGCAGCAGCAGCTCTCTCTCTCTCTCGCTTCGCTCAGAATACAAAAACGAACGAGGTTATTTTTTATATTATACGAAGTAAATCGTTTTTTTGTGACTAACAAAAATACTGGATATATATATACATAAAATAACACGCGGTATTACAATGACAAAAATCTAGACAAAACCGTGTGCAGGCGTGCAGACTGCTGATTTAAACGTTTATAATCGTATACATATTTCGGATACTGTATCTTCTCTTTTACTCGAGGTGATTTCTGTTTTTTTTTTTTTATATTGAAATATTTGAAATATTAATATATAATTGCGCGTACGACACATAAAACGAAAATTCGTAAATCTAGTTTTGCGCACTCCTAAATAAACGACGTATATAGAATAAGCCCTGTCACTTTGTAACACAATAGTCTAATGAGAAAACAAAAAAACGTTCGGTCTGAACAAATATATACGTGTCGAACCAATAGCGTTTATATATTGTATAATGTATTATTATTATTATTATTGTTATTGGAACAGCAGTCGTATACGGGGAGTAAAAAAAAAAAAAGTATATACCTGCAACTACTACACGCTTTGTTTGTTATTATGTGTATACTAATATTTGATGTACATAATGTTCGAAATTTATCGGTAAGAACTTATCGCAATATCAAACTTTTACACTGATATTATTAATATTATTAATACAATATATATATACAAAGTTTTGTAAATAATCGCAGCAGCAGCAGTAGTAGTACGCACCAAGTATAAATAATGAACGGGGGTACTCTACAGGTGTAGTGAGTGCGGGGCCGCGGATCTAAGAGGGAATGACTGAACCGCTGGCTGTAGTTCGCATTTTAATAATTATTTAACGGTAAATACAAAAAAAAAAAATATATATATATATATTACAGCAGCGAAAGATCGTTCTTTAATTCACTAAAAAAAAAAACACTTAAAATTATAGCGAGATTACCAGCTCTACTGTATATACTTTTCAATGGCAGCAGGACTGCACCGACGCTTTTGACCGACTTGCTATATATGTACTCTGTTCAGTTTAAGATTATATCGGGCTGCGGAATAAAAATTGGTTCACGTTGGCGCAGACGAGAGGTTCCTCCCCATCGCGGAATATTATTCTGATTGTCGACAAGCAACAGCTAATGACGGAGCAGCTATTAGCCGTCTGGGGGGGGGGCTCATTCATTGCGCGCGTTCCGGTATAATCTCAACTGAATATTAGTGTAGTGCAATAATAATAGGAAAGTTTGATTTTCAAAATGTAATTGATGATTTTGAACAGAAAAAAAAAAGAAAATTTCCGGGTTTATAATTATGGTTTTTTTTTTAAAATATTATTTTCATTTTAAGTTGTTTATATAATACTACATTGTGTAATTTTATTATAATTAAATTCAATTATTTGAAATAATTTATAATATATAATTATTTGAAAATGTTTCTTTAGTACATAATATATTGTGTACTAAAAAAAAAAAAAAAAAAGTTTTACTATACCGATGACTATATATACTATATATAATATAATGGGCCGGTTTCACCAACATTTGTTAACGATTTAACGTGTTGTTAATTGTACTTAACAATTAGTTAGTGAAAATTAGGTTTCGCCGATATTTGTTAACCTCGACACGTTGTTAAGTTAACCACCCGAAAACGGCTTGTTAAAATTTAATCGGCATTTTAAAATGCCATAGGATCCACTATAGTAAATTAGGTAATATATTTTTAATATTATATTATAATCACTTATATCAGTTATCAATGTTATCATATTTCGTGATGACCAATGAGAACGTTAGAATCAAAGTAACCGTTTCGGTAACTCAACTAACATTTTGTTACTTAACAAATAGAATTTAACAATAATGATATGCAATGGTGGAACTTATATATAATTTAACCAGACGTTAAATTTAAATAAATTGTTAACTAACACGGTGTTAGAGTGTATTTAACAATAGTTGGTGAAATCGGCCCAATATATTATATTATATTATATATATATAATAGGATAATAGGATTTGGCGGAAAAGAGCACCGATCATTTTTATATTTTTAATATAATAATAATATAATATACATATTATTATAATATATATTTGGCGGAAAACGAATGTTATTCGTTTCCGTCTCGAATAATACCGTGCCCGGCGTCCGCCAAAACGCAGGTACCTGCTGCACCCATTATATATACTTAATAGGTAGGTAAACAACGAACATGATACCTATATAATATATATTATAATATTTCGAATTTCTTTCAATTCTGTTTTTGACGGAACAATCGCGTCGAATATATATATAAGTCCTTATAAGAAATACTAATAAATAATACGTGAAAATTGTCAACAAGCGCGTCTATATGTATATATATACGAGTGTGTATCAACTACGCATATATATATATATACGTATATAAAATGTCAAATTTTGTATAATAAAAGAAATATAGGTACCTTTTATACGTTTTTCGCGATTTTATTTTACGAATTATATTTTTTTACATGTATATTAGGAATCAATACGCGAGAACCGTCGCCTCCTCGTGCAGCAGGCGACTTTCGGCGGGATAACGCGAATAAATTTAAAAAAAAAAAAAGACTATTTAATATGATTTTATTGTATAAAACGTTCTTTTACAATATTATTTTGATTTGAAATTTCCAATCATCGCTATATATATATATAATATATAATATTATTAATATTTTTGGGGCGGAAATCAAAAAAATTGCGGACATTTTTTTTGTTGTTGTTGTTTCTGGCGGGGTATAAAGAACGTGTTCGGAAATATTATTTAAATACGTTTGATACAATATATATATTATGACCGACGACGTTGATTATATATTATTCAATAATATATAGGTACATATATAAAATGTTTTCGCATACAAATTAAACAGTGCCGTAGCCAGGGAGGCACGTGCCCTCCCCCCCCCCCCGAAATTTTATATATATATAAATTTAAGCCACTAACAAGTTGATGTATTTTAGAATGACTATAATAGTGGTAAAAAAAATCTAGTGCTCCCCCCCCCCTAAAATACGAGTAAATTTCTGGCTACGACACTGAAATTGAATGTTAAATACGCGCCGCAGTCGAAAAATATACGATGACCGTATAAAATGTTGGCTATAATATGATGGCTGAATCTCTGTTGCAGTAGACATTATTTTTTGTATATATTAATTTATGTATATATATATATATATATATAAATTAGCATATTTATATAGGTATATAATAGGACTCGACAGAAATTTATAAGTCTCGCGATTGATTTTCGTATATATAATATACGGAATTTATTATCGACGGTCATTAATTCAACGGAAATTAAAATTTTTAATTCTGACTACGTCACTATATAATAATATACGCTTTTAAGTCGAACGCGGTTTTCGTATATATATACTGCAGTCGGAATATATTATACATAAAGTGTAGTTATTACTGCACAGTTATTTGAAAATCGATTTTGTTGTCGGCAATTGTTTTTCGATCATTGCAGCGATTCGTATTTATAGTTATATATAGTCGGCAGATTACGCTATATACCCACGCGGTTTGTCGTTTTATTGAAAAATTAACAACTATCCGTTTTGAAGACACTGAAATTGAGATAAAAAAATTAAACTATATAAAATATATACGCATTATACCGCATCATATATTATTTTATCGCGTTATTATATGTATATATACGTATATTTATTATATTATACTAATTATACTATTATCGGTGATTGAATTGGGGAGGGTACCTCTTCTTTTAAAAAAAAAAATTTATTTTGACGTAGGTACCCCTTTTAATTTTTCATAATGGGACGCCGAGAACGGAATGGGACTGACAGGACTCTATTTTCACAGTTTTATTGAAATTGACTTCTGAACGCGTATGTATCATCGCGTTAGTGTTTTTTTAGTAGCGTTGAACCTCCTGTTCAATATAATTGTTTAAGCCTGCAGACCAGTATATGGGCAGAAGAGTTGGACTAAAAGAAGTGAAGATGAAACGAGCTGCAGTCCTGCAAAACGAGACGAACAAGACTATATCTGCAGGCCATTCGTACAAAAACGTATTATGGACATATTTAAATATTATATAAATTTAACAATTTTTTTTTTTGTATAATATGTTTTTAATTAAAAAAAAAAAAGATTACTAATTATTATGTAATGGAAAAATATAGTGATGACTGAGGGCGGGGAGGGCAGAGCTAAGCCTTCACGAATTTTCAAAGACATTAAAATTTTTCAGGGACGCAAATTATTTTTATACTTTTTCCAATTCAAGCACTGATTATTATAATATACGTTATATAACGCCGTGCGGGCTGCACAGTTCGCATCAGGGCTTATTCTATATAAGGATACGTTCCTCAACATGCTCATTTATACGAACTTTTTGTGTGGACGGAAATATATAGGACGTTATTCCGATTTAATATTCTTGAATGTTAATAAAATATTGTGTATAATTTAACAAAACTATATAGTTAATTACAATAATAATATATTCAAATATAATAAATAAACGAATGCGTATACCGCCTATATTATAAAATAATACTTATAATTTTATTATCAATATAAATATTTTGTTAAAAAAAAACAAAATAACTGCTTTTTCTCCGCAATTCATTTTTGACGCTTCGCCCTGCAAACATACACTCCGTCCCAAAATTATAGATTACTAAAAAAAAAAACCTACTCAAACTAGACGAAATTACGTTCGTTTCGGATCGGAGTAGATCGTACGCCGTCGGACGTTGCGCTGATCGTTAGCCACGCCCACCGTGCGCGAACGCTGCAAGTATTCTAATTTGGAACAGAGTATATATATATATTATTATTAAACGTTTCTCGTCCTTTACACAGGAGGCGCGTGTCTTCGACGTTCCTATTTTTGTTTTAACCCGGTCATGAAGAGGCGATGATACGTCAAAAAAAAAATATATACGAATAAACAATCGTTTTGTTCGATTCGTGCTTGCAAACTATACGCACTTTTGACGATTCATCGAAATAATACGAATAACATTGTAATAATTGCACGCGTTTTATAATAAGGCGATTTTTTTTTTTTTTATTTTAGAGAGGTCGACGACAATTTCATAGAGTCACATCGCTGCAAATATTGTACCTACCTATTTATAAGGGGGGTTTTTTTTTTAATAAGTCATTATTATTTTTTAAATTTACATAAAATATTTCGTTTTATAATTAAATATATTCTCGTATTGTAAAAGCAACGCGGGTTAAAATATAATAATATATTTTTTGATATATTTTATCTGTACAGAGCGTGTGTATTGCAAGAGCGTATATACCGCTTATACGTACTGTACAGCTCATATAATATATAACACCTCAAATACCTTATGCGCATCAGTGTTATATAAAGTATTTAATATTATTAATTATATTATACATGTATTTTTTTTTTTTTTTTACTTGTAAGTCGTTATAATACATATATATGGTCAAAAGATAACAACGCGCATCGAGTTAATTAATAATAATATTATTATTATTATACGTTTATATATATATATAAGTAGTTTAATTAATTGTAGGTATACTTATTTAGTCGATATTATATGTTTAATAAATGGCGTTCCGCTGCGCGTACGCGTAATAAAAAATGCCGCACGGTCCAACGATTTAAAAAAAAAAAAAACGCATTTATTTCTTGTCTACTATATACAACGCGTTATAATAAAATATACAATATTGTATATTATTGAAGAAATTAACGTATATAACAGATTACTAACATTATTATTATATTTTTGTAGTGTCATATACGGACAATAAACATATTATATAATATACCGGACGGGTCGGTTTATTTTAGGTGTTATACGTTTTAAACAATATGTTTGTGGAAAAAGAAAAAAAAAAAATGTAATATTTCTATTATATATATATAATAGGCTTATTTGATCGGCGATCGATACGAGTTAGGTATATATGGTAATATTGTGTACTGTGGTCAATGATCATGAATTTTATGATGTACAAGTATAATAGGAGACAAAAAAAAAAAAAGGAGGTTTTAATAAAAACGATTATCAAAGGATATACTGGAGTAAAATAAATATTATCGTTGGACCGCTGCACCGTGTCTATGTGTGTATCTATCGACAATATATAATATTATTATCGTAACGTCGTACACTGCAGCTGCAGTACTGCAGTGTTATTTTATTACTACAGTGTGAAAATTTGATTTCATTATATAGAAATATTTATTAGGGCGAACTTGATGTTGGATTGACGTGTCGTCGAACAGACGCGCGTTTTATAATATAATCAGATTCATATAATCGTTCTATATAGTGTTCTATGCTTATTAAAAAAAAAAAAAATTGTACATTAGTAATATTGTTGAATTTTATACAATACGAACGTATTTATTTATTTTCTACGCGGTTCGACAATTATTGTTCTATGCATATAAATAATTAAAACGCGTAATAATCGTAAACGTATATATATATAGTAGAAATAAAAATATTATTATAGTAATTTTTTTACACATTTTATGTACCTATATACCGCCGATATATAAACAATAAATATATTATTATTATTATTATTATTATACGAGTTATGTACGCGTTAAAACGCGTAAATGAGTATTATTTTATTGTTTTGTATAATACGCTGTTAACGTTCCTATATACAGTCATTAGAAGAGAGAGAGAAAAAAATTACATATCGTACGATAATAATAAATAAGACTTTGTTATTTATTATATTATATTATAGTATTTCTCGAGTAGGTATTTATATATATTATATAAATACGTTTTATATATGTTTATATTAATTATATATATATTTCGAGTACCTGCCTCTACTCGTATTGTATTTTTATTTTTTCGGTAGACGCGGCGCCAACACACGTCAGAAATATATAAAATTGTTTCTGTAAATAAGTAATGGAAAAAAAAAAACACGTTAAATACGTAATGTAGCAAGGTTTATTTATTTTTTTTTTTAAAAATATACAACAAAAGAAAAAGTATTTTACCTTTTTTTTTTTTCTATTATAATAATATACACGTTGTTGTCGTCGTATTATTACAATTATTATTTATCCGTGTAGTCTAAAACAAGTACAATTTTTCTTATTTCTTTTTTTAAGTTCACATACAATAATATTTTAATGAATATAAATATTTATAAACAGCAGTACGTAATTAATGAAGTTTCATACGAGTTATAATAATATGCATACAACAAGCTTACGCTTACGCAAAATAGTGTGTGTGTACCTAAAAATAAATTAAATCTAAAACTAAAAAAATAAATAAATAAATAAATAAAAGAAAAAAAAAAAAAAGAAATAATAATAATAAGGTAAAAGAGAACATGAAATACGTTTTACTGGCCTAGTCCGTTGAGAATGTTTGTTTTCCGAATAAATGATTTACAATATAGATATATTTACGTGCTAGGAACAGGTAACCAATACGATATTGCCTTAAAAAGTATATTAAATTATTTCTTTTGATATTCCAAAAAAAACTACACTTATAATAATTATCATGGCAACCGCGCGCATTTTTTTTTTTTTTTTTTTTTACAAGCATTTTACTATATATTTATAAGTTTTTTTTTTATAATTTTTAAAAATTGTTTTTTTTTTCTCTTACAACCTACCGTTAAATAATAACACATTTTATTGTCCGTCAGACATATAGTATTGACACATATCAAACAATATAATATATACACACCTATTTTATGTACATATACACGTACGTATTTTATACATATATTTTACATACAGGCGCTCAATGGCCTACACCACAGTGTTGTAAATAATAAATAAATATGTATTATACATATATATATATATATAATATTCAATATAATAAAAAAGCTACATGTCGATTCACGTGATACGTGCGTAATGATTTATAGTCAAATTTATTTCGACTAATAATAATATACATATATATATATAAATATTTTTTTTATTTTGAAAAAATTTATATTATTACAATAGTTTTATTACATCTTATTAACGAATACGTGTAAAATTTCGTTTTTAATCCGCTGATATTTCAATATATATATTTATATATATATATATATATATATGTACATATTCATATTTAAGTATTGAGAAATCAAACGTAATTGTGAATATTTTAACAATTACACAGTGCGATATTTAAAATGATAAATACAATATATTTTCTATTAAAAATAAATGCTAGGACAGCATCTCAGTAGTATATATAAGTCTATGCTTTAAGTTTACAATAGGTTTCTTTGCTGTTGTTTTTTTTTTTTTTTAATCACCGATTTGCAGCGCGCATGATTTTACACCACGCGCAAAGTCATTATTTTAATACACACACACACACACACACACACACACAAAGAACAGTATATATTATTGGATTTGTTCGCTATAGTTTATCTCAGTCTGCACACGTGTAGGGCGTTTTTATTCGGTCCGTTGCTCAATGACTAACGGCAACGGCTGCTGATCCAGGGTGTTACCCATAGACGAGCCTCCGGTACAATGGCTGTTCTTCACAAGCTCGTCGATGTCTTCGACAAACACACTGTCTTGGTTGGAGTGGTCGATGGATCTCTTGTAACCGCTCAGACTGACCTGTTAGAAGAAAATCAATAGAAATTAAACAACGTACAAGTATACAATTACGCAACACCACTAAACCGAATACGATGCAGGCTATTGTGAATCTCACTCAACAGTCTCTCTCTCTCTCTCTGAAGGGTAATCTGCACAGAAGGTAATAGTAGCGCGTTTTCGTCATACGTTTAAATAGAATTCAGTCACACCCCATTCAAATATATCGCCGTTTAAAAATATTTCATTTTTTGTACAACGAAATAAACATTATATATAACCGTGTCCAGCACGAAATTTTTTCGAATTTCAACAATTCCGTGAACGTTGTACGCTAATTGTCAATAATAGTACCTATAACTCCCCTATTCATTTCTGGGTTTCTCTACTTCCGCCGCACATTTCCCCCCGCCAGCCACGGCCAAAAGCGCGTTATTCGACTACTCCAGTTTTTTGAGAAATACTCAAATTTTTGTCTTATCTATTATAAACCGATTGTCTGCAGCTTCTAAAACTTCCGCTGCAGGGTATACTGTCCTCGTTTTATTTCAAGTCTTGCCCCCCCCATTAAGTTTTCTAATAATATTCCTCTATCGGTCTTGGTATTTTATAGAAGCCTTCCAGGATCCCTTCATTAAATTCTTCCCCATTATCAACGTATCCCATTTCATCATTCTTCCGATACATCCTTTTCACCTTTTCATATATATATATATATATATTTTTAAATATTTTTACTACGAAGTGGCGTCCAATTACACAACAGATTCTCCCCCTATTTGTTCCCTATCCGATTCAAAAAATTCCCTATTACGATTTTTCACCGCCACGTGCTTTGCGTTTTTGATATCGTAAATGCACGAGACGATAATTATATTATACCACCACAATCGACCTCTTATTTCGTCTCCCATTATCGTTCTTATTTCTTCTTTAATTCTCCTCGGCTTCGTAACACCTCTTCGTTTCTAATAAATCTATCTTCTCGTTCTCCGTTTACACGTCGCATAATCGTCATTCGTTTCTTATTCTTTCTCGTTTTTTCCCATATTCTCTTTTCCGTTGCGTCCAGCTGAACCTTCTATCTATGAGCGACTTTGCAGCTAATCAAAGCTACATATATATATAGTAACAATTATACAATAGTGCGTTTCGTACGCCTGCAGTAGGTTATAAAACGTATTTGTCATAAACATCATCCGAGGTGCGAGAGGGGAAGGAAGGTGATTCAACAATCCCACAGAACAATATTAACCCTCCGGCTGTACGCGGGCATCTCTCCTATTATTTTACAGTGCTCACTGTATTCTTACCTCGACATTGTTGTTGGACACTAGCGGCGAATCGGGCGGAGACGAGTTGGGCGACATGTCGACCGGACTGGGAAGGTGCGAAGAGGCGAGTAAGGCGAACGCGTCGACGCCCGCGGACGAAGGAGAAATGTTGTGCCCGGCGGCAGCCATCATTTGTTGCCGTATGCCTTGCGCGACGGCGGCCACGGCTGCCGCGGCAGAGTTTGGCGACACGGGGCCGTCTACGGACTGGACCGCGTTGTTGCCATAGTGACCGCCAGACATCGGGTCGGACAAACACTGTATAATATACAAAAGCGAAATATATATCGGTATTCGTTATTTTGTGAGTTTATTTATAATAAGATGGGAAAAAATAAAAATAAAATTAATATATCCTTTTCATATTATAAAATATTATTTTAAATTAAAAACGATTTTTTTTTTTTAATTTGCATAAATTTAAATTAATTTACTTCGGCCGTTATACTTTTTTTAAACACAAATTGGATTGTGTATCATAAATTATTATTGGCCTTACAAAGTCATTACTTTAATGGAAATTATGGATAATAATAATAATAATAGCCTTTTATATATATATATATATAAAATAATATTATAATAATCTTAGTAATATCGATAAAACGTTATATATAGTTATAGTTATACAATATCGAAATGTTTATTATTTTATAATTTTTTTTTTTTTATAACGTCTAACGGATAATTGAATTCGAATAGATAAAAAAAAAGTTCAATACGAGATCAACAAAATTAGAATAAGTATAAATAATTAAAAAAAACGTTTTATTTACTTAAAAATTATATAATTTTATTTTTATTCTCGGAGGGGGTTATTAAATACGTTGCACGATACGTGGTTATATAGGAAATTAATTTATATGCCGATTTATTTTGTTGTCGCGGGCATTAAATATTATCAAAAAAAAAAAAAAAAATCTCTGTAAAACAGTAAAACTATAGAATGAGATTATCGCAGAACAGATGCCATTTTAAATTACATATAATATATATATAGAATAAAATATATAGATAAATTTAATTTAATTTTTATAGATAAATTAATAGTCGACTATAGTAAGTAATATAGCGTATATATAACATATATAGCTGGTATATGCAGTTTAAATATAATATTTTTACAGGTTATTTTGGGAAAAAATATCGTGAAATTATTAATTATTATCTCGTTTGAAGTGCATATAATACGTATAGCGTATATATATATATATATATAACAATGTGCAGTACAACAGATTACATATTTATATCATATAATATAGGCACTTAGTGCGTTTTTCGAAAAAGAACTTACAAGAATTATGATAATAGTTTGTAAAAGTAAATCGAAACGACGAGATGCGTATCGGATTAATAATAGAGATTAGATTTCCCGCGAGTTATAAAATCGAAATAATACTGGTTTTTTTTTTCTTCGTTATATACTGTGAAATCCGGTCTGAATTATTTATAATATTATATAAAAAACATTTTATATTTTATTCGAGACGAGGGCGATTATATATATATATATATTTTATTAACGGTGACTTCTAATCATCCGCGTTCAAGTATATAGTAGTACAAATGTACCGCGCACTATAATATGTGTGTATATTTTTTAATTATATTTAAAAATCGGGCTTTAAACCGCACACAATAATTATAGGAAATAAAATAATAAAATAAAGTATATATATGCTGCACGTATATAATATACCAGGGACATAACGAGTCAATGAAAATAACACGCACAACTGCAGCAGACGAAATTTATTTTTGATTGCAGATAATGGCAAAATAAATAAGTATATAACAATTATATATACGTTTATTTTTTATTATTATTTCTCACGTATACGTATATTGTGCAGCAGTATACATATTTTATTAGGTATATAGGCGGAAATCTATTAAATTTTCTGGAGGGGCTAACATTTTTAACATCAGTCAAATGTCCAAAATACATATACAAATTATAAATTGTTACATTAAGCACAAATAATTTTTAGAGGGGCTAATAAGATATTAAAGCCCCCCCCCATTTCCGCCTATGGGTATATATATACCTATACATATACCGCGTTGAATCGTATAAATTATTATTTTCGTCCAAACGTCCTCGATTAAAATTTAATAACGGTAATTGGTCAATATTATATTATTAAAATTAAAAAATATACACGCGAATACACGTATATATTAAAAAAATATATATAAATATTTTTAAAACATTTAAATTCTCGTGTTCCGCCATACAAGCGCGTAATAGGTATATATATATACGCGTAGAATGAATATATATATATTTTTTTGTACAGTTTTTCGTATGACGTTTTACCATCAGCACCTATATATTTTCAAACGATTCAAAAATGTTCTTACCGGTAATCTGGGGTAAAGGTGTAACGCTGCTTCTTCTTTGATGTTTTGCGCGTCTCTGAACACAACGGTCCTGATAACGTTCTGGATGTGATCTTCCGGCCAGAATCCCAATAATATCCGTTGAGGACGTCCTCTGCCTTTAGGCCTCAAGTCTGCGTACAAACAAATGACCATAAAAGGTATAAGAATATATATATATATATTATAAAAATACTATAGGAATAATATATACGATACGCGCACAGACACGCATTTATATATATATATATATATATAGTATAAAGAATCGCGTATCGAGGTTAGTTCTATAATTATTAATAATCAAAAAAAAAAAAAAAAACTGGCGTTCCCACCGAACAAATAATAAATGAATAGTTAAACAATTTGCATATACCCGTCGCAATACGGCAGTATACATATATATTATAATATTATACTATATAGCGATATTAATTCGCGTTCTCTATATCGCGTTAATTATTAAGTTACAAGTTTTATAATTATTATTTATAATAGGTATTATTATTAATATTTTTTATTATTTTTTTTTTATTAGCAAACGTATATATTATTTCATATGGAATTAAAAAAAAAACAATAGTCATATTACATAATATATACGCGAATTTCTTTAGAAAAATATATGTACAATTCGAATTATATTATAACGATATATTGGATTTAAAAAACTTCTGCGTGTTGATATTTTTTCATAAATATTCATCGAAATACGGGGAACATTTCTAAAAAAAAAAAAAATCCTTAAAAAACTAACGCGGTAACCGCGAATCGACTGTCGGCGAATTTATTTTATTTTCTATACAATCAAATTATTTATACGGTTATTGCAATATAGGCGAACCGGCGCGCGCACGCATATTATTTTTAAAAAAAAAATTTCTTTTTTTAAACACTATCTTAATTAATTTTGATATATTAATAATGCACGCGTTTCGGCAGAAATATAAAATTGTTCCGCAATTATATAGCAGTATACTACTATACACACCTGCAGCACACGAATATTATTATATTCTTATCTCGCGCGGTGTAAAAATAACGCGACATTATATTATTATTAATTTCATTTGATTTACGCGCGCGCGCGGACAGCGAAACGTTAAGTATAAAAAGTAATAATCAATTAGCTATATCGGCACCGTCGCGTCGTCCACCGCTGCAATATTTTTTTTTCTTCTCTTTACGTCCAATTATTTATTTAAAATAGTTATTAATAAATATTATTAAAAAGTTTTTTTTTATATTTGTTGTACACCACCGACATTATCACGGAATTGGCCGCGGCTTTTCGCGAATTTCGATGGTTTTCCGGGACACCGAACAACAACAGCCCGTTGCAAGAACGACGCACATATATATATATACCTATTGCCTCTTTTCGTTCGCGGAGAAAACTTTTAATTAGAACATTTTGTGCGTGTGTTTTTTTTTAATTTTCTTCGCAAACACGGCGCGCGGGCAAAAAAGAAATAAATAAATCTTAAAACGTTAATAAAACGAAGAAAAATAAAAATCATATTTAACGGCGCGCGCGCGCCGGTGAAGTGTGACGACAATATTTCGTGAGGCAGGGGGGTTTATTTTTATGTCAACAACCCCGCGGCGGCTTTGGGCCGATCGCGTCTGCAGCAGCTGCTGCTGCCGTTGCAGATATATTATTATTACATATTTCGGATTTACTCCACCAGGGCGTATTATATGAACGAATCAGGGGCGTCCCTAGACAGTTTTCAAGGGGGGGACCTATTTTTTAAATCAATAATTACCCTATGCGTAATTTTCAAAAGTTTGGGCGAACTCAAGTCAATTTCACCGAATTAAATTTTTTTTATAATGCCACTATATACATTACAAATAAGCTTACGTATAAAAAAGTAATTTATTAATATAAATTTTAAGTAATTTTATATATTAAAAATTGTTATTGGGGGGAGGGGGGTGAACGCCCCTTCGCCCCCTCTTCCTTGAGGACGCGCCCGACGAGCGCAGTGTATAAGAACGAAATACAAAAAAAAAAAATCTATTATATATTATATATTCAACTATCTAAATATATAACATATACTATTATATGCGATAAATAATAAACCGTTGTCGCCGCGCGGTCGACATCACGAAAAATAAATAATTATATATAGGTATATATATATATATTTTTTTTTTTTGGAACATCACGCAGGACACGAAACAGAAATACAGGGACTGACCGAGCGCGGTCGAAGTGCGAAGGGCGAATTCGAGAGGCGGACGCGCACGACGCTCGGGGGGAAGGGGAGGGTATATGCGCGACGAAGGCGTCGATGGCCGTCTCGGGGCTGTTGATGCGCATTGTATATAGATATAGAGGGGAGGGACGAAATCACGAGACCACCGAGCTACTAATGTGGTTAAAAAAAAAATTTTTTTTTGTACCGCCCCCCTATTTCCTCGCATATACGATACACACACGACGTAATATTATGAGAGAGAAAGAGGGGAGGGCGGCGGCGGTGAAAGTATATATATATATATATAGTGTGCAGGAGCTGCTATATAGGTACTCATTATACACCCACACACACGTATATTATAATTATATATTTTATGACGATTGTCCTATATATATATATATATTTGTATGTGTGTATAAATAATATTCTGCACCCCTCGCTGCTGCTGCTGTACGCCGCATCATATATAATATAATTTTATATATATAAATAAATATGAATGCGCGTATATATTATAAGGGACTATAAGGATATGGAGAATACGATTATACATATATACGCCCAAGGGATTTTCATATATATATATATATATATAGCGCTGCGGTGGTGTAAGCGCTATAGGGAAGTATATGCATATAGGAAACTCGCGCGGCCGTATATTATATATATATATATATATGAGTATGCTGCAGGGCCGGATTAACCTATGCGGGACTGAATACAGGCTTAAGGCCCTTGATTTTTGCCGGCCTCGAAATTCGCTTGCCGATGTTTACTTATGTATAACAGGCCCGCGCGCGCAGGATTTCTTCGACGGGGGTGGGGGGTTTCTCAAACGTTTTATCGAATAATTTCCCTTGTTTCGGTATTTTTTATTTTTGTAATAAACGTATAAATTAAATATTTATTTCATATATAGTGTAGTGTTTACTCGCGCGTAAGTCGTAATTATAATAATATTCAATATATTTAGTCTTTGAACTGAGTTTTACAAAAAAAAAACAACGATAGGGGGGGGGGTTGATCCTCAAAACTTCCCCTTGGACACGACACGAGTCCGCTATATAATAAATATAATATTTAAGAAAAATAATAAAAAGTTTTCCTAAAAATCGAATGGGCTTTAATTACAGTCTTTAACGCGAGACTTCACATATTCGCATCAAAGCTGCAAGGAACAAACGACGTTTCTCTTCCTAAAGCGTTTAGAAGAGAACATTTTATGAATATTATTATTATTATTATTTTATCACGATTTACAATTTTTTTTTTTTGTGGCGAAAAAATTAATTTATTCTATTCGATCTACTTTTTTATTTTGCGTTCAATAAACGAGGACGAATTTTGTGTTTAATCTATAGGATATACTGCAATATTATGTGTTTTTATTATTAAATATCGAAGAAAAATAAAAGTGCGGTTATTACTTATTTTTTAAAGGCCAGTTTCGCCGTTAATCCGGGGCTGTGTGTGTAAACTATATCGCGTCTTATTATTTGTCTCGAATCAAAAGGTTTCGAAGAAAAAAAAGATTCCATGAGCCGCAGTCCGCTGCACAGTATATTATTCTTCGGGGCGGTATAGGAATTTATTATTACCGAAAATAGTTATATACACGTATAAGGGAGCGCGAGATCGTCCGGCGGTACTTGAGTCCCTCCTCTCAGCATCACTGCACATACACATATACATATAGGTAGAACGTACCTACGTATATATATATATATATATATATTATATAAAATATTATTTGAAATTCGAGGGCGTTCTTCGGAGTTTTACTGATGGAGACGATATAATAATAATAATAATAATAATAATAATAATAATTTAAAGGAAGACGAAGAGTTAACGATCTGAAAAGAATGGACAATATATATATTATATTAATGTGTAGGTCGGCGAAGTCCTCTATGTACGAATTAAATATAATGTGCTCGCGACGATGACGATGATGGCCGTTGGTGAAGCTACATAAAATATTTTAATATCTATAATGGATAAAAATGAATTATCGTGGCATTCAACTCGAGAATATAATATATATATATATATATATATATATATGAACAATAATAATCGTTGGCTAGATATTATTATAATAACCGTCACTATTATTATTATATACGCCACTAAAGATTTTTCTTTTTGTTCGGTCACTATACATATATATTATAGTTTCAAAACGGTAGTGATTTTAAAGAAAATCTCGGTAAAAAAAATATAAATTCAAAATACACTTTGTGCGGGAGTTTATAAAATTTAACTTTTAGTACGATTATGATTTTCATCGAACATGCGATATATGGCGTATAATTAAAATATAAGAATAGTATATATACGCACTACACGCATTTCGAGGAACTTAAAAAAAAGAACAATTATAACGAGCTTCAAGTAATATACGAAATAACGATTGTTCCCTCTTCTCGAAGACTTTAATAATATATTAGAAAAATACCGTATTAAAAATAAAATAAAATATTTTAATGAATTAAATATTTTATTAAATTGACAAAATATATAATTCAATAAAGTAATATGTTTGAAAGTTTTGATCAAAATAAACACGTGTATGTATTTATTATATTACTTTGATAATATTGTAAGCAATAACTGTCAGCATGCAGTATATTGTATATACATATACATATATATATATATAAGTGTGTGTGTCAGTGTTACTATACGCGTAAACATTGTACAATATAAATTATTTATATTATTTTTTTATGAGTACATAATATGTGCGCAGAGTTCGAACGATATTCTTGGAATTCATTTTTGTGAATACTATAATATATTATTATTATTATTATTATTATCGATATTCATTTAAATAATAATAATAATAATAAGAATAATAAACCGATGGACGATAAGCAATTTCGTCATAAAATTCATAATAATAATAATAATAATAATAATAATAATAATAATAATAATAATAATAATAATAATAATAACACATCAAACAAATTATAAAGAGTTCAGCGTTTGTTGAACATGTAGTATGACGTATATAATATAAATAATACGATTAATATGTACAGAATAACGAATTATAATATTATTGTGTAATTTGATCTGGAAACGTTTAACTGTTTACGGATATATAATATTATACTGTATAAGATAATATTTCAATATAATAATATTATCGGGTTAAAATTCAAAATAAAATATTTGAGTACCTACTTATTTTAAATACACGCATACTCAACGCAGTATTCTTATATTCTTATAATAATTATGTTCTTATATTCTTATAGTCCTATATATAAAGTGCAGGTGTATTCATAATATAATAAATCGATAGCGTCTTACCTGCACCGCCGTCCGCGGAAGGGCCGAGCAGATTGTGGACACGGTTGGCGTACAGGACGAACGTCGGATAGGGTATGTCGTACTTGCGGGCGGCCTGGGACAGGGACAGGCCCTCCTTTAGCACGGACAGTATGGCCTCGGCCATGGTTTCGGGCCTCCACGACTTGAGCGGTCCGCGTTCTCTGAACCGCAGGTTGTGCACGAGACTCTGGTTGGTGTTCCAGCACTTTTGCCACATCGACTGCAGCTGGTATTGGTAGCTGTCGGCCGCTATATATATACAGGACAACAAACGAACGCCAAGTTTAGGCACATGTCTCATGAAATATTATTTACGTTATATTACGCGAAAATAAGAAATTAATAAAATACAGCAAACTTTTTTAGATATATATATATATAAAATCTTTATCTTTAAAAAAAAAGTCATTGCAAAATCGAACGCGATAATATACTTCATTGATAGGTCTTAAGAAAAAAAACCACCAACGAATCGTACGGCCACCAAGTTATTGTTTTGGAAGTAAATCGAGTTTAGAGATCAAAATCGTTTTCGAAAGTAATTTTTTTTTAATCGATTAAAAATGTAAAAAAAGGATAAAACGCATACGCGATCGATCTGTTACTGCAACATTACACCGATCCAGCGACATAAAGACTACTATTTGTATTTTTAATAATATTTATACAATAAATCGTCGCCGTTTTATTCATTGTGGATTTTGTGTCGCGAAATTATATTATGTACACGACTCGAGTTCCGTGCTGATAATTATAAATTTATTTTTTCGCTACACACGAATTATAATAATAGCGAATTTATTATTTACCAACACACCATATCGTCGCCAAATGCAGTAACGAAATCGCGTGTACACTTTTTGTGTGTGTGTGGTATAATGTGAATTCGAAAAGCGTTTGCTCAACATTGTGTTTAAACTCTTGATTTACACAAATATATTCGTGCGTTCAAGACGTTCAAAAAAAAAAAACTGTATTTCTATTACCGCCGCGCAGACTTATTAAAACGATATAATAATAATTTGTAGTACGAAAAAAATGGAATTTTTTTGTTTTTATTTAGGTCTGGTGTTCTTGTATATGTATATCGTTGCGAGCGATTTTCTTTTAAAATTTTTATTCCCGATCGATAACGCGATAATCGCGCGATTTACATCGAAAGCGTATACACGTATAATAATATGAAAATTCGATTTTTTTTTTCTTCTCCACGCACAACTTTATTTATTTATTTGGTATGGCGTAAAAATGCAAACGCGTAACTGATTTATCATCACCGAGAAAACTTTCTTTTTTTACACGTTACGCACGCAGCAGTTCCTATAATACACAATAATATACGAGATTATTATATATAAATATATACTAATTTATACGTAATGACTATTAAAAAAAGGTAGCTGGTAATACAGTCATTAACCTAACCACCCGACGGAAAGAATGAAATTAACGTAGAGAAAATGTATCGATTTTTAAAACATAACGGAAATTAAAAAAAAAAAACTTGAGTTTTTCTACTACAATTATTTTACAATACAGTAACGAATTCACTCCGCAATAATGGTATTGAATTTTTCCCCCGCGTCTCGAAATGTCAAATAATCCTGCACGCCGATGTCATAACACACACACATATATATATATATATACTATATGACCGCGAGTGTATACTTGATATTTTTGTAAAGGTTTAAACAAACACTTTATATCGGGCCAAAAGCGTCTTTTGAACGTTTTTATTGCCGTCGTCGTTGAACCGAAAAATTATTTAAAAAAAAAAAATTTTAATTAAAAAATTAAATAAATACGAGAGTTTTACAAGCGTTTTTTCGACGTTGCGCGAGATGTTTATACTGTATATAATATAATTATATAATTTTAACTGTTATATTTACTCTGCAGTCGTTTAACGTGCAGGGCCATTATATCGAAGGCGTACATTATTATTTTTTTTTTTATACACGCGTGCAATATATTACGATAATTCCGCGGACAATATACAATTGCCGTTCGTTGAAAAAAAAAGAACCTACAGCAGTGTGTAGTGAAAAAAAAAACACCTGTAATCGAGAAAATTTAAATTGCATAGTAATTTGAAATTTATTATACGAATTATTTTAGCGAAAAACAAGGGTATACAGAACAGACGACGGGGAGGAAACAAAAAATATATACGAGAATACAATAACAGACATTTTTTCCATCAACATTATTTATTATTGCGCGAACGGGGAAAAGGTCACAACGACTGTATTTAAAAAAAAATAATAATAATAATTGTGGTAATAAATATCTCATTAGAAAATTTACGTCGAACCATATATACGTCCCCGAACACGGTTTATTCACACTATATCGGTTCTATTCTATATATATATATATATAGGTACTCATCATTGCCATACTATTGCCGGGGAAACAAATAACCGGGTGGATTTTATACAATTTAAATAAAAAATATATTATAGCGAGTATTATATATAATATATATATATATATGAGAAGAAAACGATTTGACTGAATGAAAAATAACTCGATTCGGTATATAAACATTTAAATGTAAAAACGTCTAGGGGTTTGAATTGAACATTTTTTTTTTTTTGAACGTTTAAAGAAAATTGGAATGTATAAAAATCATAAACGAACGGTATATGTATATTTATTTCAAAAAAACGTGTTATATTGGCTTCACAAATTATTATTTTCCCGAAAGTTTTAAACAGTCGTTGTAAGAAATTTGGTCCGTATATATAAATAATAATTGTTTATTCGGAGATTTAAATTTTCGATTATGTTTTTATACTGGCTGCAATAAATATCCTATACAAATGCTTACGATATTGCGTGTACTCTAGACAAGGTGAAATATATTTCGTTCACAGATTCTACATATACGCATAGATAAATGTATACATAATAATATATGCGATTGCAGGGAAATAATAAATCGAACGAATTTATATACACAGCAAACGGTATATATATATATTTATACACGACCAATACTGAATTTTTATCATTTATTTATGTCTCCGCGAACGTTTATACAAACCCAACACACGACGTATACGACGACATGTTAGAAAAAAAAAATTTTTTATTTTTTTATTTACTAAAACACATTCGGCGATCAAAGGGCTTACGCTATGCAGAGGAGTATAGGGGAATGATGTTTGTCGATAACGACAATAATATATATTTTAATACGGTATATATATATATATAAAAAAAAATGATAAGGCAAAACGAGACGCTATACCGAGAGAATCGAAATATAAATGTCATGTTCTTGGCGAATTATTTATAGGTCAAGTCGCTGTTCTTAAAAAAAAAAAAAACCGTAAAAGTCCACCAACTGCACGCAGTATCCCAACAGTGTAGCCGGTGTACATAGCAAGACACTATTTGTGGGGTAAAAGATCTCGTCGGACCACAAACGAGGGGGAGAAAGGCGGAGGAAGAAACCATATTATGGTCACTGAACTCAATATATATATATATACGCGCGTTCTGTATACCTAATTCTCGTACACGAAAAATGGACCCCTATTTATATATAGTGAGCCGCCGTACGCATTCCGTTTATATTTTCCCGTTTTCGTTACCAACTTCGTTACGTAAAAATAACCAATTTTGGTGCTAACATCGATACTATATACGCGAGCACGTCGTTTCGTGTCCTGTTATCTCAAAGTGAATAATAAAAACACGATAAATATCACGGGGAAAAAACTATAATATATTTCATCGTATTATCCATGACTTTTATATATACAATGCGTACGGCGGCTTCCTATATCCCCGGGTGTTAATATTTCGATTGATACACGCGTTTCGTGTGTATATACTGTTAAGTGTACTGTTATGGACGCAGAAATGAGAAACTTCAACAGCAGAACAGTAACTATACTACCGTTACCGAGTCTATATACTGCGCACGTCGAGAATACAGGGTAAACGAGTACCTATATAATATCCCTGCAGCGCGTACAAAAGATCGGCCGGAGGACTGCAGCGTGAACTGCAGAATCTGGCGAAACGCGAGATAAATACGCGTCTGGAAAAAGGCCTGGTAAATGAAAAAAAAACAATAAAAAAATTATAAACGGCGACGCGGTTTTACACTGCGGGAGGTTAGGCGTGTTATATATTTAAAAAAAAAAAAATGGCCGCGTAATATTATTCATTAGCATTTCGTATAAAAAAAAAACACGGCGTTATTATATATATTTATATATATATATATTGTTGTACGTATACGGTAAAATTATATATATATATATATATATGTACTATGTAAATCGTTTTATGTAAATCCATCACTGCGGTACAAGAAGTCGAGCACAATAATTATAATATATACGACGACGCGTATATAATATATTATGCGATTTTGTCTAGGCGAACACAAACACTCTGCAGCAAAACACAATATATGTTATTGAGAGAGAGAGAGAGAGAGCCTTAGCCTTCTACATGTCTAATATATTTCTCTCGTCGATTCCGACCACTTATAAATAAATACCCCTCTCTATCACTTCCCTCCCCCCCCCTAGTACATTCCCCTCGAATAATACAATATTGTCACCTATGTACACACACACACACACACACGTCATATATATATTATAATGTGTGTGTTACACTCATTAACCTTTCGACCTTGTTACACCATATAATGGTATATATATACGAACGAGACGTATATATAAAAAAAAAAAAAACCGTGTAAAAAGGAGAGGGTATAGGGAGAGAAGGGGGGGTGAAACGTGGAGCTGGGTACGTTCGACTATATACACTGTCTCCCCCGGGTGATGGTATGCCGTATGGCGGTGAATAATATGCACGACGACGACGCCGTTTGACCGCTCGGGCCGGACGACAGTTCAATTTTTAATAAGTCCCCTCCCCGTACACGTGTACTCTGCAGAATATTACAATTTATTCGAATTATATTCGCGGAGGACGCGTGTATAATAAATACGTAATAATATTATTATAATAATGTATACGAAAAAAAAAAAAAAACAGACTGCACGACGAAACGCGGGGCATAAATATATTATAATTTATTTATAATACGCGCCGGTGATGTATACGTCAATGGAAATTAAAAAAAAAAAAATTTCCACCGTTGTCGAACCGTATATATAATAATTTAACTATATTATCAATTTTTAATATACATATATTAATATAATAATAATAATTTAACTACATTATAATATTATCATTTTTTTTTTTTGTATACGTCGTCGTCAATATTTAATAACAATTATTAATAATAGTCGCGCGTATATTATTCGGACGTTTTTTTAACGAAATTTAATATATTAAAAGAAAGATATGTCGTACTCATATACACAGCCTGCAGCGACGTTGTGAAACCATTTTTTTTTTTTTTCGGGCGATTGCGAACGGATTTCCATGGGTAATTTTGGACGGGGTGTAATAAAAAAATTGTTTTAATTACAGATATATTAATTTGTAAACGTAAAAGCAGATATGCGCAAAAATAAAATTTACGTAATCTATGGATGTCCCTTACTATAAAGCAATATATGGCTGTTTATATAAAAAAAGAAATTGATAATTTTTATGTATACAGGACTCAATTTTTTTTTTTTTTTTAGTTTGATGGGTGGTTAACTTTAACGTTAAAATTACGAAAAATTTTTAATTTGCGCTAAAAAGAATGCATATCGAAACGACTATCCGTGGGACGTGTATTTATATATATATATATATAATAGTAGAGTTATTATTTTATTTTTGTAACACTTTTTGGATTACAAAAAAAAAAAAAAATCATACTTTATTTAAGTAATAAATACGTCTTTTTTATTGTATTACAGATGTTTAAACAAACGACCTACACTGCTGCAGTTATCCTATATATACATTTTATTTTTCATTAGAAATAACGGGCTCTGATCATCCTCTTAAACAAACATATTTTAATACATTTTTATCTGTAACTTAAACTCGTCTCGAAACTTATGTTGATTATAAATCATCGCGTATATATTCATATGCAAAACGTTATATATATATATATATATATATATGCAGCAAGCGAGGCTGTAAACGCAAAATTATTACAGTATATATTATAATATCGCTAAACAATATAATATGTGTGTAATATATACGAACGCGCGTCTTGCAACTAAAACATAGCGGCGACGTTTGCTAAAAACAGGTATACATATATGTATATAATATCCAGAATTTACTATGCGAAGATTTACTATTCCACATCCTATTAAATCATTGATTTATCTCGCGTGATTATCATCGATCCCGAATAATATTCGAAAAGACGCTTTATACGAAATGCCCTCTGTTTCTATAAATTCTCCTAGTTGGCGGAATTCTTTATTATTATTATTTTTTATTTTTTTCGTCTAATTATATAATAACATATTCCGTGTTTTTTTTATTATATCGTTGATTTTCACAGACCGCGACCTTGTTCGCCACACGTATTAATTTTCTATAATTTTAATTTTCAAATTAAATTATACACACATATTTTTTTTAAGAGGCGTATATAAGAAAGATATTTTAAAATAAAATAATTTTTTATTTTTACTAAAAAACATATTATAGTCGTCAAGACATTATTTTTAAAACGTCCCGGTTAGAACAACACACACACACACTACACTATTATTCGCGCGCAATAATTATGTTAACAATATAATTATATGTATATATATATATATATATATATATATATATATATATATATAATAATGTTTAATTAACAAAAAATTATATTAAACAAGTGCCCGTGTTCACGCAAGCTTATTATTTATCAAATTTCGAAAACAACATATTTTACAAAAAAATAAACAACAAATATACATATATATATATATTATTATTATTATTATTATTATTATTATTATTATTATTATTATTATTAATAAGTATGTGCTTATTAATATTTTTTTCATAGACGACTACTGTACGTATGGTGATGTTTTCAATGCTATTATACGAACATATTTGTTACTATGAATATAATATATGTATACATATAGTGATTGGGAGGAGAGAGGACGTGAAAAAATCTAATACGCGTGCATGCAATCGAGAAAAATTCTTAAAATAAGCTCTGCTGTACAACACAAACACATTATACGTATTTATATAAAATATAATATATACAAGTGAATAATTGTGTATACGGATGTATATATATATATATATATTTTAGAAAAAATTAAGCCGAAATAAATGTATATATAGATAAGACACGTCGTAATTTTAGTGAAAAGGCACGAAACGATATATAAATTATAATATTATATATACAAATAAAAAAATTGATAAATATTATATAGTTTAAAACATTTGAAAAGTACGTGACATAATTAAAAAAAAAAGTCCAAAAGATCAAATTACGATGGAAATATTTAGGATTAATAAATAATGTATACATAATAATGTATATATATATATAAAATTATATACATATTTATAAGCAGCGAGAACTTATATCGCACCGTTCTAGTGAATTCATTGTACTGCAGAGCTATATAATATACAGTCTATATAATATTTTATATATAGACTATATTTCTATATAATAATTTTATGTTATTTTTCGTCAGGAGTATAATTATACTTAAGAACATATAGCTATATATACACTCCTATATGATTTTCATAAAAAAAAAAAATTGTTTCGCACACGCGGGATAAAGAGAACTATATATACTCTGCGCCGAAGGCTACGCAACAGTCGTACTCTTTATAGACACCAAATTTTTATTCTACTCGAAATAATAACACATAAAAAAAAAAAAATCTCGTAACTATACTTAAAATATTTAAAAATACAGCTCCGTTATCGCGCGTGTTAGATAATATTGTAATTTATTTCGCGCAAAAAAAAAAAAAATTCGATGTCCCAAGTATGTGGCCTTCAGGTGGGTTCTTTCCCTCTGGATTTTTTTTTTTTTTATCAAAAAACATTTCCGATTTTTGAACGTTTTCTGTGTGTGTTTCGCGCTTCGTTTGCCTACAACGTTTCTTAACGTATTCGGAAAAAAAACGCATTATTTTCAACGACATTCCGCGCGCGTTCCTACCAAATATAAACTATATATATAAAAAAATATTTGATACGCGCGACGCTATATTATTATTATTATTATTATTGATCGGACCAAGAGAATATTATAATATAGTAGTCGTCGTCTCTGGGATATATAAAATTAATTATTTTCAATTAGAAACTTAAAGGGCGCGGCGGGCTGTATATATATATATATATACTGCAGACGAAAACAATAGATAACATAAATATACTACTACTACAGACTCTGCAGCAGCAGTCTCTCTCTCTCTCTTCGTTTCTATTAATATATAATAACATAGCGTCGTGGTTTATTGTAACAATATTGGTTCAAAAACACTAAAACAATATTAATATTATTTACCGCATAATATAATATAATATTATACCGCGAGTCGACGAGTTCCTACATAATAATAATATATAAATGTACACGCGCGTATAGTTTCGTGATAGTAACGATCTCGCCATAGGCGCAAATAGGGGAAGCTGGGGGGCTAAGCCCACTAAATGTTGTATAGCCCCCCCCCAAAAACTAATGACATATTATATGCACTACATTATGGTATATGAAATATTTTTCATTTCTATTTTTGCTCATCCCCATCGAAATAATGCAAATATTTTATTTTATCAAAAATTCAGAGCAGTAATGATGATTACGATACAATTTAACAAATAAAATTGCATTAAACATTTTTTTTTTTTTTGCTTATTTGGTTAATTTTGGCATCAATCGGCAAAATTTCTGAAAGCGAACACTTTTTTTTTTTGCTTATTGATTTTTAGCCCCCCTAAAATTTAGTGCTAGTTGCGTCTATGGATCTCGTCCCACGTCTCCCTGGCACAATGGATTTACATTGCAGTATAAAAGAAGAAAAAGTATAAAACGGGAAAATTCTGTAAAAATAAACGGCATTTTTTTTCTTTTTTCTGTAAATTTCGTACAATAACGCGCAAACGTTTCTCGAGACGATTTGGAAAAAAAAAAAATCCATCGTCGCACGCGCGCGTGCCGCCGCCGCCGCCGAGACAACACTGCGTCGTCCACGTGGGGGTTTCCCTCGCCCTGCCCGTCCGCGGCGGATTGTTTACCGCGGTAGCTGACCAAGGGCGGCGGCGATACCGCCCGCACCGCGCACGTGGTGAGCGGCGGCGGCGGCGGCGGCTCTCCGTGTGCCGAGAGAGTGAGAGGAGACACCACACGACCGCCGACGCCGTCGCGGCGGCGGCGATTGTGTAAACGGCGGCGGCGGCAAAACGGTTGTCGTGTTTGTGGCGGTCTACTAAACGGACGCCGCCGCCGCCGCCGCCGCCGCGGACGCAGATCACCACCACCACACGCCGGTCAATTATATTATCCGACGTGTGACACGCGCCAGCAAAAAAAAAAAAAAAACGTATTTTTTGTAACCGACTCGGAAGGGGGTTTTTGAACGAATTTTCATTATTATAAATACATACGCGAACGTCGTCGAAATAGTGTTATGATTTACAGAAAAAAAAAAGTCTATTTAGGATAATTTATAATAAATTGAGAGAGGGGGAAAAAAAACCGTACGTTAAAACGTATTTGAATTAAAAAAAAACGGAAATTTATATTTGGCCTGCACACGCTCTGAAGAAAGCGCGCGCCTTCTTCAGAGCTATATTTAAATATTTTAATTTTTTTACCGAAAATAAAACGGATAAAATATATAGCTCGCAATGGCGGCAGGGCGAGGAAAAAAGATCCAATTAAATCTAGTTCGTTCGCAATAAATACACATATGTATACATCGTGTAATCAGGGCCTGATTAAGGAGTTTGGTCGCCAGTTGGCTAGGGTTGATCTGGAGCCCCTATACGACTTACTCGAAAATAAGGGAAGGCTGTTAAGATTATATATTATGTGCCGAATACTGATAATAAATTTTTGGACAATTAAAAAAAAATTATTATTTTTTTTTCAAAGTATATATTTATTATTCAATCATGGCTTCTACGTTCGTAAAAAAAAATTATTTTGTGGCGCTCCCAAATTAACATTAACCGACTGGCGCCCTAGAGGCTGTAGCCTATTGGTTAATCAGGCATTGCGTGTGATAGAAAAGTAGCTAAAAAAAAAAAAGAAAAGAGAAAATTCGTCGTATATATTGCGGTAAAATTGATTATTTTACACGCGCGGAGTTTTACACAACAAAACGATAAATATTGACAATTTTATTTTTTTTTTAATAATTTCCCACAACAGCACACCGCCTATAGTAATATTGTATTTTATACATAATACATGTTAACGCTGGGCTTAAGCGATCGCTCGAAAAATCAAAAAAATATTCTTAGAATCACACTTTCCAAATAATGATTGATATATGTACAATCGAAACACTATATATATATATATATACCGTTTCACATCGCCGGGTATTGTAATTCATAAAATATTCCGCCGAGCTACTATAAAATTATTGTTTGAGAGGAGGAGAAATAAAACAAAGTTTCGTTGATTTGTAAATATAACGCGTTGTAATATATACACACACCCGAGCATATATATTGTAAATATGGTGTAATAACGCGAATGTGTTTAGATTCCACGCGCGCGCAAAAAAAAAAAATAAATATAAATATATCGCTTAGTTTAACGAATATCGTCGACGACTGCACATTACAGAAGACATTTAAAATTTAAAAACAAATATCTGAAGAACGGGAGAAAAAAAAAACTCGGATTAAAAACATATTTACGACAATTTATAAGTTTTTTTTTTTTAATCGAGTCGGATTGATATTTTTAATTTTTGTTAGTCAATAACCTAACCTTCGTATTACAACTGACTCGATTCGCGGCGTCGTATATATACAATATACGCGATAAATCTATCTGTACACTTTTAATATAGAAAAATTTGTTTTACCGAACGTATAAATAGAACGACGATCAGCCATATATATATATATATATATATGATGCGTGTCGATAAAATAAATAAAAAAAAAAAAATTCAAAATAAATGTTTATAATAATACGAGCGTTGAACTTACAAGTCATGGGCGAGGACGTGGAAGCGAGCCAGGCTTGAGAAGTTTCGAACATTTTGGCCTGGAATCACACAATAAATAAAAAAAATTTAATTATAAATATATAAATATATAAAACAGTTTAAATCGTTATACAATAATTGTATAGGATTAGACCCGCAGCAGCGTGATTTCACCGCGTATACGTTGTACTTTTATTATTTTCATTAATAAAAAAAAACGACAACGTTTCGAAACAAAGCGCGCGATTTTCTTCGGTTTTTCGGCTAATTTATTATTATTGCGAGTCCGTTTTTACACTTTATAGCACCACGCTGAATACGCAGCGTAAACCTTTCTTCGGGTGACCACTACACGCCATTACTACGTACACACACCAGTTGATAGTTACACGTTAATATTAACTGAGAAATATTGTACGGATTATGATAAAATACATACTATCAAAATAATGTTGACCAAAAATAATACGAATTATTTATTATGTTTTGTTGTACATTCACATCGACTCGTACACTAACCTAACTAAAAGTTTTATGAGGAGAGATCCATTCCCCCCCCCCTCTCCGGTAATTACGTCCCTGGATTAGACGTTATATAGAGAAAAACTGCCACCGAATTTATAAACAACTACCGCGCAGGATCGGTTAAAAACTCTCTCTTCAATTTCGGAAATATTTCGCGCGCATTGCTGGAATATTTACGTTTACGTCAGAATAAAATAAACTGGACGACACGGAGAAATTGCAGTAAACGGATTCAAACGCACAGTTTTAAATATATACGCGCGTATACGTCTGACTGAATATTATAATATTAATATTACACGATCGTGCTCGTGAATTAAAACAACATCGCGTATATCAATAATCTCGACCACGAAATCTCCCGACGACGACACAGCCAATGACCCTATACCCCCTTCCCTCGTGGAATCGGTATATATATATATATATAGTTAACAAAATATAAATAAATATATTTTCTATATTATGTATATTACATGCGTCGACAGTCCGCGCTATATATAGTAAAATATTCCGTCGAATATTATGACGTATTTTTTTTTACGAATTTGTCCGCATTTATTATATATAATTTATAATACCTACATATAATTTATACGTTTTGGAGAAATATGATCGCGGAACGGATCCCATATCGTTTCACCACATACGAGCGCGCGAAGTCAATTATATATATATAGTAGTAGTCGCCGCTTATAGTGTTCACTGGTTATAAAAAAAATGCCAGGAACGGAACATACATCAATTATTATTAGTGCATTTCCCGCCGCTTACTCTGTGTTCAGATTTTCGGTTAGAGCGATCAGAAATATGGTACAATGTACATATATAATTGTCTCAATACCGAAAAAAAACAGGCCCATATCACAGATTTTTTAAAATAAATTTACGTAGAAGTTAAAAAAATAAGAATTTAAGTTTAATACACATATGTACAAAAATGTGTAAAACGTTCTAATTAAAATTATGTAATTGAAAAATGTTTTACGTTATATTTTTGACCTGCTTTTCAAGTCGCCGCTTATAGTGATCTCCGGTTATAGTGATCAAAATATTCTTGGACGAACTTGATGCGGCGACTACTGTATATATATAAAAAAAGCCTCTCCTCCTCCGTTCGTATATATTATTTGATTAGTGTCCGCTTAAAACACCTGCACGTCATCAAGCTTTTTCCAATCAAATAAATTTCATTTTTTATTTTTATGTAACTATTAAAAAAAAAAAAACGTTGTACGAATATTTCACACGACGCGCTGCAAAAACTATTTATTTAAATTACGTATTATATCGTTTTTTGTTAAACGGTTTTGATATCGTGGGTGGGGGAAAGAAAATCTGAAAGATTTGGCGAAAAACCCTCGTGCGACGCCGATTAATTATACAGAGTGTAAAAAATTACTCTGTCATAAAAAAAATAAAAACTGATCGAAGAACTGCAGTACTCCAGCAACAGCAACCGTTATAATATAGTGCAGACTAAAATGTTGCCGACAAGCGAATATACAAAACGTATATAGAAAACGTTTTTTTTTTTTAGAAAAAGGTTAAGGCGGTCCGCGTTTAGACACGTGTAAAACACGCGCGATGCTGCAGCGGACCGCGGGTCGTGACGCGTATACGACGACGACGGGGGTCTGCAGGGATCCCGCGGCGGATCGCCATTTACATGTGTATTCTCCTCAATGTATAATAGCTGACAAAGGGACCGACTTTTTTTTTTTTATTGAATTCGGTTATTTTTCTCTCGACGAAAAACGACGCGCGAAAGTGCCCCGGCGAGTCGCACAAAAACAAAAAAAAAAAAAAACGCGTTCAAAATAGATGTACGAAGCCGCCGTCAGGTATACAATAAATTAATCGACAACGAATCCGGGACGGTCGGTCGGTTTTTGTACCCCAAAAACGATTAGAACATGCGGAGACATTTTTACATATATATATACGCGTTTACATAATACGCTGCAGATAACACGTAACGATAATAATTTATCGGAACAAGTAATCGATTATTAACAACGTATTATAATATTCCAACGGCCTAAATTTAAATTGTAAATTAGTCACAATCGCCGCGTTGATTAGCATTACATTATTATTATTATTATTATATAGCTCGAGTATATATATATATATATGAAATAATACACAAATTTGAAGGCAAATTATACACATTTATATCGGTTTTTATACGGGGAAAAAAACCCTGTTACAAACACAACGTTACGAGGAACCGATTTATATAATGTACAATATATACGCGCATTTTCCTATACGTATATATATTATAACGTATGTACACCGCGAATTATTTTGACGCCTTGTTATTGATTATATATTTTATAATTAGCGTTTTTTCTGGCCACGTATATTATTTTTATTATGTTAATTTTTCAAACTATTTTCCGTTAGGAGATAAAAAAAAAAGCCGTGTGTTGTACACTGTGAAACGTACATATAATATTGTATAAAAAAAAAATAAAATAAACGGTCGTATCACGCGCGCAGTTTTATATATTGAGTTTCTCGAAAAATTACACGCGTCCCGGGCCCGAAGAAACGATCGCGATGAACAGAACAGAAAAAAATAAAAATAAAATCAATAGCCGAAATTTATCATCCGCGCACCGCAGTAAAAATGATCCCTCGCCTCTCTCTCCCTTCAGTTTCAGAGCGAAATTACATTTATTTTTCCGCCACCGCCACCGCCGCCGCCGCCGTCGCGCGCGGGACAAACGGCGTTTACCATTTTTCCCCATTACAAGATAGCCATCGATTTATTTCCCTGACAACGAGAGTGAGAGAGACTGCGTCGGGAAGAGCGAGGAGAGCGCAGCGCACTGGGAAACACATAACACGCAGAACCGGATACCATTGTAATAATAATAAAATAACAATAACAATAACAATAACAATAACAATAATAATAATAATAATAATAATAATAATAATAATAATAATAATAATAATAATAATAATAATAATAATAATCGTAAAATATAATATTAAAAGTAATGATTATAATATAGTGGCGTATACATGCACGACGGCAGCAGTCTCGTCGAATGTGTTATATTTAAAAATACAATATTTTTGCCACACGGAAAAAAAAAAAAAAAAAAAGGATCGATGTGAACGTGCATACATACGCAGTGTACACACACACACACACACACACACACACATTTTGTTTCACACAACCACGATAAATATTAAAGACTATATGGCGGGTGCTCCCATATACACAAATACGCACATACGCGCCCAACACAATAGTATGGTATTGGTTTATATTGTATAAATATAATAATATAGTGTTATGCTGAATAATACATTTTTATTATTATTGCACACACATATACATACATATATATATATATATATATATATATATACGTACACACGCTATAAGGCATTCTCGTTATTATCATTGTGTGCTGTTACGATTTCACCAAGACCCCCGAGCAGCCATTATTATTATTATTATTATTATTATTATTATTATTATTATTATTATTATCGTTATGGTTATTATTATGGTTATGGTTATTATTATTATTATTTCGAGTTTCAACGGTACCGTGGGTTATTATTATTATTATTATTATTATTTCGAGTTTCGACGGTACCGTGGGTTATTATTATTATTATTATTATTATTATTATTCTGACTGTACCCCAAAGCAACTGCTACATTAATAAAATAAGTCTGATGTTGGAATAAAAATATATATATATATATATATTCGTTAACCCTCTTCCTCCCCTTCTATACAGAGGTTCGTATACTGGCAGACTATAATAAATATATATATATATATATAAGACGGAAAGATACGAGCAGAACCGAGGGGGGCTATAATAATAATAATAATAATAATAATATATTTTAACTATACAGTCACGTAGCTCCGCATTAAAGTAATTATTGTACATAGGAGGAATATTATGTGTCTTTTTGTTCTATTCTCGTCTCCGTGAAAACAGAGACGGAAGACAGAGACACGAGCGTATATACGTATGTGTGTGTGTGTGTAATGTAATGTGTGCAGTGCTTGTATAGAGAGAGAGACAGACACGAAGAAGAGAACGAGAGAAAATGTATAATATATCTGATGGCTTATATTATTATATGTGTACATATTATAATAATATACCAAACGATTATTATTTTATGTATATGTGTGTGTGTGTGTGTCGGTTTTTTGGGGCCCACCTGGGAACTGGTTAGCGTTGACGGTCTAATGGATATATATATATATATATATTACTGTGTGTGTGTGTATTGTGTATTCAACCGGAATAAAATAAATATTAATATTTATATATATATATATTATAGGCGTACCTTAGAGATAACACTTATCTATATATTATATATATATATAAAATATAAATATATATTTACATATATATATAAGGGCGGAGGAAAACGAGAAAAATCTCTTGTATGGTCCTTTTTTCGTGTACACCTATTGTAATAAGAAGACGAAAAAAGCCAATTCTGTATAAAAGAAACGAAACATCACCATAATTTAAAAGGAATACACAACTATACACTATATATACAGCGTATATTATTATTATATAATATTTCTCCAGTATTATTGTCAGAATATTTTTATAATACTAGCTGCAGCAGTCCTTATATATATAATAATAATAATATATATAAAATATACGCGCGACGATTTTTTTTTTTTTTTTTTTTACTGGCCTACTTAATTTCGTGTTATATACCATGTAAAACATGCAAACTGCGCAGGAATAAATTTCGAAATATAAACAAATAATACGCTTTGCGCGAAAAAAAACATACCACGTGTTCCTTCGTCGGAAAAACAAAATATTTATTATAATACGTATAGTGCGTGTGTTATAATAATTTTGAGGTATAAAGCGCGATTAATAAAAAAATTCCGTCTCCATAAATATAACTCTACCCCGTGTCTATTCCGTGTACGCGCGCGTGCATCAATATATATTCTTTATTTCTTTTTTTTTTTAAATCGTATAAATTTTCATAGATATTATAATATTTTAATACAAGTATATATAAATACATAATTTGGGAGGAAACATATTTCCCTCGCGAGATTTTATTGCGTAGATACATATATAATTTTAGTTTTATATAATAATACTTTAAATAATTATAGCTCGCATTGGAAGATATATAGGGCGTATGTGTGTACGGAAAAGAGGGAAAAAAAAACCGCATAAAAATTCACTATTATAATTCGTATAATATTATTATTATTATTTCTAACCTATAATCTATGACGTACGATATTGTGTGTGTGTGTGTGTGTGTGTGTTTTACAATATCGAACGAAGAAAATAAATAGTTCGGTCGAATCTCGAAATGAATAATTATATTAGTATACACACACACACACGACGACCATTAGTCAGTGAGTTTCCAATTTTATATTCCATCTCTAAAAATACCAATGAACATCTGTTGTTTTTCATACACGTATATTTTTATTTTTCATTTGTCAATTTTATTATAAATAATAATAATAAAAAAAAAAAAACATCTGTTTCAACAAAGTAAAACGCACGAGCCGCGTACACTATACATATATATATATATATATATATATATCAATTAAATTTTTAATAAAATACCCGCGTTAATACATAATGCTAATAATAAAAGTATTTATTTATTTAAGCGATACGTATATAGTCTCCAGCAAATATACGCGTAACCCCCTACACACTATATACGCGCGCGCGCGTCCGGCCGGGGCACACCCGGCGCGGCGGTCACGAATCCTCGAGTAACGAAACGGACACAGAGAAGAGAAAAAAAAGAGAATAATACTTAATAATAGTAGTAATAATAATAATAATAATAATAATAATAATAATAATAATAATAATAATAATAATAATAATAATAATAATAATAATAATAATAATAATAATAATAATAATAATAATAATAATAATAATAATAATAATAATAATAATAATAATAATAATAATAATAATAATAATAATAATAATAATAATAATAATAATAATAATAATAATAATAATAATAATAATAATAATAATAATAATAATAATAATAATAATAATAATAATAATAATAATAATAATAATAATAATAATAATAATAATAATAATAATAATAATAATAATAATAATAATAATAATAATAATAATAATAATAATAATAATAATAATAATAATAATAATAATAATAATAATAATAATAATAATAATAATAATAATAATAATAATAATAATAATAATAATAATAATATATATGAGTTTTGAGCGAACGCCATGGAGATTAACTATGGTGGTATAATATTATATAGCTCTCTCTCTCTCTCTCTGTACAGAATAATATATAAAATAAACTGAACTTGAATACAATGAATACGTAATTTCTACGCTTTTCGATCCCCCTCCCCCTTTATATATTATACAATATTATTATTATTATATATTATATGTTCTTCTGTATATATTATAAAATATCGATGTAATATTTACGATGACGTAATGTATACAACACACTGTAATAATAATAAAAAAAATATATATATACTTTGATATTATTATTATATACGTGTATACATATCCGACAAATCAATATATCAAATAATATATAGTTTTCCAGCGATCGGATTTAATATAATATCGTGTTCAGAAAAAAAAAAAATTGATTTTGAAATATTATTTTACGCACCGATATTAGCGAAATTATTAGTAAATAATATACAGGTATTATGAAAAAGTCCGACGACTTTCGGGGTATCCGTACCAATATATATATATATATATATATATATTAACTGTTCGGTTATTGTTAATATTATTGTAACAGAAATATAAGATTTTCGCGTTCGACATAGATTTTGAGATTCATATAGTGTTTGTTAAAAAAAAAAAACAACAATTCGTTAGTGTTTTTTTTAATAAATTAAAAATCTATTATTATAACAGACGCGTAAGACTTTGATGTTAAAAAAAAATATCGTTTATTAACTATAAATTGTTTATAATATATGACACGCGTCTTATATTTTTAGCCAGCTATACTATACTGTGAAATTGCAGTGCACCCCAGCTCTTTTTTCATTATGTAAAAATGTTTTACCTACAAACGACGACGCGCTGGCAGTGAAAATATATAAAGCTTTTAAAATATAAACGTTTTTTTTTTTTTTTTGCATTTTCAATGTGACATTTTAGTATTAATAATAAATTATATACAATATATATTAATGGTAACGCCATATTGTAATTTATTTACGTCATAAAAAAAAAAAAAAATTTCAACAGCTTCAGCCAATAATACTGCAGTATATATGCAAATATAATTCTATTTCCATAAAAAAAAAACGTATCCAATTATATTATACACAGACACAGAAATTAAACGATATGATTTATATATATAGTTTATAATATTATTTAAAACGAGATTAAATAACGATGCGCGCATATGGTGTAAAATTTCATTAAAATAATAGTCGACGCATAAAAATATAGGAAAAGTAAAAAAAAAAAGCCGGACAAAAAGAACTCGTGTATATATAATATATACATATACAAACTTTATTATTATTAAAATACTGTATATATATATATATAAAATATAGAGGAGAGTGCGCAGTTGTTTGATGAAATAAAATAAAAAAGGGAGCAGAAGAGTGGAAAAAAAAAATGGCGAAGACAATAATGATTTTATGTACGGCGAAAAATAATACCCGCGGGTGTTTTTTAACAGTGCACAACATCATGACGACGACGACGCGCGTAGTATATTAAAATATATGTTTTCCAAAAAAAAAAAAAACGACTCGTCAAATCGAAAAAATAAAAATAAAAAGGTATATACGCGGTGTTATATGTGATGACGATAAAAAAGTAGTCGGTTATAGGTTAAAAAAAAAGGTCCGGATTTTATCAGCAGAATAGACGAGAAATAAACGCGTTGGACGATAACCGTATAAATATATATACATAAGGAAATCCTCTATTTTATGCAGCGACAGAAGAGAATGCGTTCCGTTAACGAGTGATCCTCAAAGACAAACCTTTAAATCCAAATTCGTTTCGGTCAGAACCGAACTTATATTATGAATAAATAAAGTGATAACGCGGGGCTGCGATATATATATATAAAAAGAAAAAAAATTGATGAACAACACCAATAATAATAGCCTGGCAACATCTGACTGTACGGAAAAGTCAAAGGCAGACTATAATATATTTAGATCCCCCCAAAAAAAGAAACCCGCAGAACACGAGGAACGAGTAAGTACGCCATAACGAGTATGCGTGTAAAGTTTATAGTAGTAAAACAATAGTGCAGTTGGGCAGGAGTCTATTAAGAGAGTTCCTATTAATTTTTTCATACTTAATAGACACTGAAATTTTTACGTTATACGCAGCAATAACACGGGCCAAAAAAAAAAAAAAATCTTTAATTCTTAAAAAAAATTATATAAACGTTTTAAAAATACAATTTTTTTTTCTCGTGACTTATTTTTATGAATATTAAAGATATTAAAACACAAAAAAAAAAAACGTTTCCGTTACGATTGTACAGATAATAATATCGCGTAATTTATTTCGTATAACGATTCGGTGTGTCGTTAAGTGCAGCAACTGTATATTAGTGTGGCCTCCTCGCGGCTGGCTTCTTATTCCTTCTCGTAAAACGTTTTTTTTTTTTTTGTGTAAACGGCGCGTTCTCAGCTCTCGGGTTTCGCACGGTTTCGTTTGTCCGCTTACCGTCCTTTTATTAGTAATAATAAAAAAAAACCCGATATAACGCGTTTAGGCGAGAAAATTCGATTCGGACTCGCGCAAAAAACCGAAAAGAAATCCGAAAAATGGAATTTTTCCCTCGATTCCGCTGTAAAGTATAAATGCGGCGAGGGCTGTATATATATATATACGACCATTACTAAAATCGACTGAATATTATAATAATACACATAAACCCATTTCGCAGTATATATATATATATTATTATATATAATAACTCCCCGGGCGGCTAGAGGCTAATATGATATATTACATATTATTACATATATATATATATATATTACGTAATATATATAATTCATAGAGGAGAGACGGTTTTGATGCTTAATTAATGTACTCACCCACACACACGACACTCATATATATATATATATATATATATTAAAAAGAGAACGAGAAAAACAAGCGGGGGGGTGTGCGCGCGAGAGGGATGGAAAGCGAGTGAGGAGAGGAGAGCTTTCAGCATTCTAATCGATATTTACAGAGGGTACCCCCTCTCCCCTCTCTGTCACTGTTGCAGCAGTGTGCATTGTGCGTTATATTATTATTATTATTATTATTATTATTATTATATTGTATTCTGAAATGAATAATGGAAACTATTACGTTGAAACACTACTATATACCACCACCGCCGCCGCCGCCCGGCGCCCGGCACGGCTCGGCCCCCACGTAGAGACGCACACACACACACACACACACACACACATTAAAACCATTTTACGCGCACATTTTATGCACAACGCGGGTATATACGTCAGTAGTAAATATTCAGTTTTGGATTATTTTATAAAAAAAAAAAATTACATATTATTATTATACTATACGAGTATATAGAGAACCACCACCACCACCATCACTACCGGAATTTCGTACCTTCGCGATCGTATAAATAAACACACATGGACCGCGACCGCCTTGAGTTGCGAGGTCCTCTTATATAGGAATAATAAAAACCGCGAGGTCGCGGCGGGTTCACGCGACGGCGGCGCCGGTCTACCCCCTAAATTATCAATTTTGTTATTTTCGTTGAGAATATGTGTATTTTCGTTTTAAAACGCGATTTCTAAGCGAAATTCGAATAAACGAATAGTAAAAAAAAAAAGCCGGGAGTCAGGGTACCACCGCCCGGCAGAAGTGTGAAACTTCAAAGTGGCGTGTGTTATTGAACTCGATGTTATAGAAATTGTGTAATTAAGGATACGCCAAGTTTTTGATTATTAATAAAAAAAAAAGAGTAAAATAAAGAACCACATCTTGCGTTTGCTTTTGGTAATAAATAATTTAATTTCTATACAGTTATCAATATATCGACCGATACACATTAGAAAAAAAAAATAAATGGAATTTTTTTTTTCTTTTACTAACGTTTTCCTTAATTGTTTATTTCTATAAAACATACGCATATGATAGATTATACGGAGCTCCGTGCATCACTCATCGTTCGCTCGTTTCACGGGTTAATTCTCCATAATAATGCGCGTGCCTAAAGAAATTTCACTTCGAAAAATCGAAATTCGCATACACACGCGCCTTTTTTTTTCGCGATCCCGAAATCCTGCCGATTATTCAAATTTTAATATAGTGTCACACACTACTGTGCAGTAGTACACCTTCTCTTGTTCGCGGGCTGCCGCCCCGTGCGCTCTAGTCATTGTTCACAAAATAAACACACGCCGCGCACACGGCGTGCGCGCGCAGATCCAAAGACCGAAATGGAACGAAATCGAGGAAGGATGTTATTATTATTAAAAAAATATATATATCGTTTTCAAACGAACGAAAATCGTATTATTATTATTACGAATTTTAATTATTCGTTATAGTCATGTATTTTTCTCGGCGTAACTGCTGCGCCGTTGTAATAATAATAATAATAATAATAATGACTTTATACTTTCACCGATATTTTCCCATTATTATTTTATTACATATACATACGCGCAATATATAATAATAATATTAATGATAATTATTATTTTAATAATAACAATGCGGACTCGGGGCGAGCGTTATTTATTAATAAATAATTTATATACATATATATATATATATACTATAAAATATATAAATTATAATAATTCGACGACGATTACGAATGCGTTATTATTAAAAATTGCGCACACCGGTGTAGTGGAAAATCGGACGTGAAAATAATATCGCGAGTATTTTTTTTTTTTTTATGTACGGACTAAATTCGTACTTAGAATTATTATTATTATTATTACACGTGGACGCGAACGCAAATGCACAAACAATGTGTTCCGCACGCAATATAATAACACGCCGATAATTATTATTGTAAATATTTATAATTTATATTATTTTTATTATTATTGCGAGAATATAAATAATATACAACTGCGTCTAATTAATATTTTAATTAGAAACACGGCTGTAAACAAATTTATTATTATTATTATTATTATTATTATTATATATATATATATATATATATATATATATAGTTTTTACGTACAATAAATATATATAAAAAATAAATTTATATATATATATATATATATAAATATCTAATACACAAGGACGAAGGTTACGCGTACACGACTACGACGACGACGATGATGATGATGATGATGATAAATGATTATGAATGATGATAATAATAGTAATAATAATAATAATAATAATAATAATAATAATAATAATAATTGAGGAAAATAATAATAATAATTGATGTTGAAAATAATAATAATAATAATAATGATGATGAAAAATAATAATAATAATAACGAGAGAAAAAAAATAATGATGTTGAAAATAATAATAATAATAATGATGACGAAAATAATAATAATAATAATAATAATAATAATAATAATAATAATAATAATAATAATAATAATAATAATAATAATAAATTATGCGTACCTATATATTTTCTTCAAAAACCACTTTTGCGCCATTTCATATTATATATATAAAGTACCTATACTCTATTAACACACAAACGGGCCCCGCCGTAAATGCGTACAAGGTATATAAGTAGGTATACATATTATATATAATAATAATATAAAATGCGGTTTTCACAAACGCGCGCGCACACAACACGGGCCATTTAAATCCTGTTTTATTCGTCGTGTGTACAAACACACACACACACACACACACACTTGTATACACACAGACCGCGCGCAATAGGTAATAATACACGGTATAAGACCGTCGTCGTCATAGGTACATGTATATCTCTATAATATATAGTATAGCAGTTATTCACAGGATAAAATATTATATTTTGTTACAGTATTATTGCGCGGTCGAAGACGACGAGAGTGCCGCTGCTGCTGCTGCTGCGTGGCCGGCCGATCCGCCGCGGCTTGTGTTTCCTCTCTCGCCGTTATTGTCGCGGGCGCGGTGAATTCCGCCAACTCCTGCACCCCGTCAATCGTCGGGTGTAGCGACCACGAGTAAGAGGAAACAGTGGCGAGCAAGTGTATTCGGTGTAATTAGTGCAGAGCACGAGGAAAACCGCCGCGGAACGGAGTAATAACAATAATATTCCAATACTATCCCGACGACGCGTTTGAAAAAGCGCGGCTTCGGCTTATCACCACCACCACCACCACTTCTACAATATAATATTATTACAACCGCAGTGGAAAAATGTCGTTCGCCTGCCCCGGGCTTATACCACCCCACACGCACGTGCCTGCTATTCTCAACGCACCGACCGACCGCCACCCCGATGCCACACACGTGTGCGTCTTGCGCGTTATATATATATACGTATTATAATATTATTCGTGTACTACTACTACTACAACATATCCGCCGCCGCACTGTTCCACCTACGACGAATATTATTTTATTATTTAAATTATTATTTTATTTCGTAAATATTACACGATCGTAAAAAAAAAAAAAACAATAATAATAACCTACAAGGCGGAATTATTTTGTTATTATTTTTTTTTTATAATTAATGCATTTTTTTTTTCGACCGCGTGTGTTTGTATTTTTTTTTCTCTTTTATTATTATTATTGCGAATAATAGTAAAAAAAAAAATATATATATATATACATTATACATACGTACAACACACATTTCTCGTTCGTGTGTTTCGTGTTTATAAATAATATGTTTTATTGCCTCGCGCGCGCGGCGGTTATTATTATTATTATTATTATTATTACAAACTTTGTTTATTCCACCGTTTCCTGTCGGTGGTAATGGTATGAAAATGGTATTTAGAGACGACTCTCTTCCTCGCCGCCGCCGCCGCCACTTTTTTTTTTTTGAAATATATAGAAAACAAATAATCGAAAAACGTCTTTACTGCGCACACGCGGTATTATAGTGCCGCGGCGTGTCTCGAATGTGTGTGTGTGTGTGTGTGTGTGGGGGGGCTCAAAAAACAAACGGTAAAACTTTAATAAAACACAAAACGCCGGCGACTTGTATACTTCATATATACTACTACAACTGGGGCAAAAAAAAAAAAAATGCTTTAGAATTAATTATAATAACGTTATTATTATAGTAGCGCTGCAATATTCAGCTGGTTCTTTGGTATATAAACAATATTTAACCCATTTTAAAATATATAAACGAAAAAAAAAATGGGAGAGCTCTACGGAAATAAAGTATCTCGCGTAGACAAAAAAAAAACTTATGAAACTATTTTCCATAACATTATTATTATTATTATTATTCTAGGCGTGTCTCGAAACTTTTTTTTTTCGTTTCTCTCGCAATTATTTTACGCGAATAAATAATTTCGTACAACAACAACAACAACAATAACACTCGCAGACCGCGACACGCGCGGATTCTCCTATACCGGGATCGGAAGAGTTAAAGAAAATTTTTTCAAAAAATAAAAAAAAGGGTTCTCCGAACAAATAACGACGGCGGACGAGAGAGAGAGAGAGAGAGAGAGAGATTGTGAAAGAGCTGCAGAGCAGTGTTATAATAACGACAACGCTGTGTACATCGATCCGTTGGAAATTGAATAACAAAAAAAAAATTATTATTATATTGTCGGGGGGCAAATTTTAGTCTTTCCCTCCACAGATACACACTCTGCACACGGGGGGAGGGGGGAACGCGCCGTCGTCACACCACCACCACCACCACCGACGCCACTACCGACGGGCATCAGCGGGAAAATATCACGTGAGAGCCGAGGAGAAAATTCAATTTGCGCTCGGCCCTCCTCCATTTTTCTTTTATATATTATTTTATTATCCGCGCGCGCGCGCGCACACACACACACACACGAGGACCGCCGCCTGCGCGCCATCATTGCGATTTCAATTAAATTTATATCATCCCCGTCGTATATAAATAACAATAATAATAATAATATTATTATTTTTTTTAATCGTAGTACATATTTTATTATATTTTAATATAATATTTATTATTTAATAAATAATATAATATGGGCCCCGCATATGGGGGCCTTAATTTAAAAAAAATACGTATATATGTGTATATAGACTTTCCTTTTATATATTAATGTTCGTTCTGGCCGTCTACCACCCCTGTTGCTTATAGACCAGTGGTTCCCAAAGTGTGTACCGCGGAACCTATAAGGGTTCCGTACAACAATCACTAAGCGTTCCGCACAAACAATACGCGATCGTGTTTTTTGAAGTCGTACAATATTTGTGAAAATATAAATAAAAAAAAAAATTCTTTAATATCCATTTTATTCGGGGAAAAAAAAAATCATGTGTTTTTTTTTTGGACTCTGAGAGGAATATATATACCCCATACATCGCAGCGGCCAAAGAGGCTATCCGCTGACTCTGCAGCTATTACCTTTTGTGACAACTATTATAGCGTCACGAGGCTGGTTTATCCGCTTGTGCGTACACCAAAAATAAGTATAAAAATAGACTGGACGTCGCTGTACCAGACTTATACGAATAATTCAGCCGTCGGATATAAAACTCAATTTGCCGAAACTATATTGCAAATAAAACCGCGAAGAGTTCATACTGTTTTCCACATTAGGTTATTAAAAATATTAAAATTAAACGTATTTAAGGTCTTACCTATTCGTAGGCGCACATAGATAAGCACCCCCAGACTTTAAATCCAGTTTTCCTGAGTAATTCGTTTTAGTGTTTCACCACCAATCATTTGTAAATTTTTGTAGTTTACTCTCGTTTGGATAAAATTTTTTTTTTTTGCCATTTAAAACAGTGTGTATCATACGTTATTCTAGCACCCCCTAAATTCACGCCCAACGTGCGCCTATGTACCTGTTACATAAAGTTATTTAAAACAGAGGCTTTTCATTTTGAACTGTTTTTTTTTTTTTTTTTTAAAGTCAATCCCAATACTATTGTGCAAACGATGTTTGATAGGTAGTAGTCGTATAACACGTTGCGTAACGCAACAATAGTCATCAACAAGATTTAATCGGTAACTCGCTACTTTTCCCGACCATTGTATATATTTACAGTGTAAACGGTCGAAAAATTTTGGTCGTGTTGGAGATTTAGGAGGTTCCGCCCAAATATAAAAACTATTTTCTATAATGGTTGTCGTGGCGTTAACAGTCTGGGAACCGCTGGCCCAGACGACGTTGTCTTCTACATATCTCGTTCGGCACCAGAAATAATAATATAAATAATAATCCGCATTATATATTATTCGGACGCAGAAAAATCTCTCGTCATCTGCACCGCAACCGATCGCCACACGACACAGAACACTGCAGAGATATAACGACGCGGCATTCACTTCGCATACAATTCGTATTATTAGATACTATATTTACAGCGATGATTTTTATCTAGAAAACGCTGTCGTACAATAAAACATTTTACATATATAAAATACACAATTCGGGAACATCCTAAATGCCAACAGACCGGGCCGCCGCCTGCGCTACGTACGACGTGTGAAGTTCCGATTTATAAATAACCGACGTTTACGCATATCGGCGGCTCGTGTGGCGGACACGGGGAGGGGAAACATTAACAAATATATTATTAAATGTTTACGACGGTATATAATAAAATATATAATGTCCGCCAAGCTGATTTCGCGACGAATTTATGGCGATCGATCGATCACGATAAATCGCGATCCAAGCGGAATAATCAAAAGTTATTCCCAGTTACCACTACTACTACTACTACAGCTGCTATAAAGCTCGGTTTTATTATATTTAATACGCGCGGGGGGTTGTTGCCTTCCCGGAGAACAAAATCGAAATAAAAAAAAATAGAATCGACTACACGTTAAATTTTAATAATATTGTAAACGAAAAAAAAAAGTTACATTATATTATAATAATACAACACAGAGGTGTGGATCGACGACTCCACATCGTCGACGCACTTAACGCGGGCCATCCACCAACAACAACACCAGCTGTACACATTTTTTTTTTTTTAATGTTATACACACCAGCGGTGACCGAATAACGCGTACGAGAGACTCCTATAGAACACACGTCTATTTATAAAATAAATTTAATAATACCGTTTTACGCGTTATTTATTTTTTCCATATCATTATAATTCCGACTGTTGTTGCGCACAGCAGCCACCACCACCACCACCACCACGCGCGTCCTACCCGCTGCTCTCTCCGCGGCTATCCTCATCGCTATACCTGCCGCTGGCCGTACTTCTTCAATCGGTACGGCGGCGGGCGGCGGTTACGAAAAAAAAGGAAAAGAAATATTTTTCAAATTTTTTTTTTTTTATATTTTCGATAAAGTACAGAAAGTTTTCTCGTAATACGACGGATGCGACGATCGACACAATAATAATTGTTATTTGTGGGCGGACTCGATGGATGACGACGACGACGACGACGGCGTTGTGTTGAAATAACGACGATTATAATGATTTGTATAGCTGCATATATATATTTATATTTATATTTATTATATTATATTTATTATTATTTATATATATTTATATTTATATTTATATACTATAAGCAGTAAGTCGTCCTCGCACGAAATAAAAAATAATTTACGTGTTATGTAATTCGTATATCGAAACACAGTAATTATTATTGGAAAACCCGTGGAAAAATTCCAATATTACGGTGAATTTTTGCATACATAGTAAAATATACGGGGTACCTTATTCTTATTCTTCCATTAGCAAGTCATACTCTTTCTCCCATGCCTAAAGTGCCACAACGTGCGATAATAACCTATGATATAAATAGCAAATAAGCCCTTTTGCAGTATGGGCGGGATTGATCTAATTTTACTTAGAGTCAAGTCAGGTATTCCAGTCATCGGCGAGAACTTCGGCGATGTTACACAATATATTTTTATACGAGTAATATCAAAATTTGAAAATAAATGTTATCACCACGTATATAATTTCCAAAGATAATAAACCGTAATAATTTCATTAAAATATACCCCAACGCGAGAAAGACAACCATTATCTAGTATACGTATATAGTGACTTCTCTCTTATTTAAAATGGACCGCTACCCCGTGCACATTCAATACAGGAGTGGCCTATCCATATATTTCTCATCTATGAATTTTTGTCGTTAACACAACTGTTTTTTTTTTGAAAACACGTTACACGATAAATCGCGTGGATCAATGAGGAGGGAGGCCGGATATACAGACGTGTTCTTTGTACAACACGCCACGGTAATAAAAAAAAAAAATAAAAATAACGCGATTAAATTTTCTTTTTAATCCCACTTTTACACACTGCGCAGTCACTTGTAGTGGATTTTATAAAATTATTATCGATTAAATTATAAATAATAACGCGAGTAAATTTTTTCTTTTCGCTATACGCTATTATTACTTAAATATATATATATATATCGTCAGTTTAATTTACATAAAACGTTAATATACGACGCGTATATACAATATGAATTATGCGGAGAACGCACACACAACTACTATACGATGATACACACAATAAACGACGGTTACACTACACACACTATATTATAAACGGCTCCGTATTCGTTTTTACCCTTTTTCTTCAAATATCAATAGGGTTTTTTTTTTTTTTTTTTTATAATATTGACACGAAGGAACACACTGCACACGACGCATAACGTAATTAAATTCTTATATATGTATATACTAAATATTAACGTCTCTCTCTCTCTCTCTCTCTCTATATATATATATATATATATATATATATATATATATCCTAAGTCCACACAATAAAGTATATACGACGCGGTGGTTATATATAGCGTGTTCGGCGCGTAAAATATGAATAATTACGGTGTTCGGTCCGCGGTTTTTATTATTATTATTATTAATATTTTTATTTTTTCGAAAGTGAGGGGTGGCGCGTTTATACACCGAACAACACATACACACAAGCCATTTTTTTTGACAATAAATAATAACCGAGGGACTTCCTCCTCCAATACAAAAAGAGTGAGCGCTGCTGCTTCTGCGTTCGCGCAATTTCCTTTATTAAATGTAAATCGATCGTTAATTGTTTATTCGAAGCCGCCGCCGCCGCCGCTCGTAGCTATCGTTTTCCGCCCCGTCCACCGAAAACTCGTGTATATATATATATATATATATGACCGAGGAGAATTATTTATCGGTTTTGCCACCAGTCGTAAATTTTAAAAAGAAAACTTTTCGGCTGCCGCCGGCGGCACAACATTCGTAAAGTCCTGTCGCGAGAGGGTTGGTGGGAACAGAAAACGGTTTAACTTAATTCGATTAATTAGTATTGGTAAATAATAAATTTCGAACAAAACTCGCAGCCGCCACGTTCCCCGGCTATATTATACGCGTGTGTGTATACCACGCAGTCAAGAGTCGGGGTGAACGACTGGTGATAAAAGTTTTTGGTCAGCCATATACATATATACATATAGAGAAATATGTCAGAAAGATTTCCATTTAAAAAAAAAAAAATTCTCGTTTTTTACTACTATACGTTTTGGTGCCGATGAAATTATATTGTCCTAGAGACGCTAGTATATTTTTATATTGAAAAAGAGAATTTCGAAAATCGAAATATCATTTCGTACGGGGTTAAGGAGGAGGAGACGATCTAAGGAAAAAAAAATGAATTTTATGTGGACTACGGTAGTCGACGTAAAAAAAAAAAAACGGACTCTGGATCTTTTCAGATCACCATTTTACTGCAATACGTTTTCAAGAGCGTATTCTGCTTATATATAATTAATAACTGTATCGGGTATAATATTTACTCTCGAATACGCGAGCAGCGCGAATGCTTTTTTTCCCGTCGAGTTTATCGAGAATTTTTTTTTTTTTATTATTAAACAACGTAAAACAATTATACGCAAATATTACTATATATATATATACGTATTTTACCGTTAATAACTTTTATTATTATCGACTTAAAAATTTAATTAATACACATATTTCGTAATTTATGCGTACACATTTTTACACGGAGTATAATATTGTGCAGTATAATAATAATAATAATAATAATAATAATAATAATAATAATAATAATAATAAGAAACTCTAAACGACAGAATTGCTATCCGCAGTGTGACATAAATGTATATATATATATAGTAATTAAAATTAATGCTGGACGTTTTTTTAAATTTTTTTATTATTATTCTTTTATTGAAAGTAATTAACTTTAACGAGTTTAATTGTTGGCACAAATGTCACATCCCCGTTTCGCCATCCGTTTATTTATTATTATTATTATTGTTAGTTGTTTTCTTTTAATTGCTAAGTATAAATTAATTCCAATTAATATAATAAGAGAGATCGTAAGAAGAGAGAGAGAGAGAGATGGATATACCATAAAATCCTGCACGCACAGTATCTCTCTCCTCTAGAGTTTCCTCACGATTTTCATCGATACAGACCCGCGTACACTCGTTTTTATAGGCAAATCGTAAATTATAAATGTATATCTATAAGAGAACACAATTTTTAAAAAAAAAACTTATATATATATATAGTAAAACGTCGTTAGACAGTATTTTTTATAATTATTTCGTATTACTCTCACGACGCGTGTGTACAGTTTGAAATTTTGCAAACGAGAAATTACAATTTGGAATATAAAGTTCTATTATAAAATATTGTTACGGAGAATGGGGGAAAAAAAATCTTTTTTTTTTTTTAAAAACAGAAACCGATCGATATATATATAAAAAAACTATCGAGAGCGTAAACGATAAACGAATAAGACGAACCTGCAAGTGGTATTATTATTCCTTGCAGTATAATAATAATCGTCACGAGTAAAAAACAACAAATGCGAGTACATAATATGAGAAATAAATTTAGTTTTTTTTATTAAAATCATTATGTTTTGCGTTACACGCGGTGCAGGTGTGTGAATTCGAAACGAAACACCCATCACCGACCGTTTCAGAATCTCACAAATCTCGCGAGAGGCAAATGAACATTCGTCACGCCACTGCAGCGTGTATAGAAAGGGCAATGCAGCACAGATATTACGCAGCAACAGCAGCGATTACCGCGCGGTAAAAAAGCCATTTAAACGGGGGTTTTTTTTTTTTCGAATGACAATATTTATAGTAGTGTGACAATATGAGAAAAACGATGATTTATAATAATAAATATGCCTGTACGTGTTTTTTCATTGACAAGCGTTTAATTTTTTTTTTTGACACGTGTCGAACGACGGTTGACAAGTATAATGTAAGTAGTGCGTATACGGGAAATTCGAGCGAATTTACCGCGAGTTCAGTAAACATTTACAAAAAAAAAAACACGCTAATATATTAAAAAAAATTCCGTATACGTTTATATAATTTCTCGAATTGAAATTTTAAAGTCCGTATATTATATAATATATATATAGTTGAATATTATAATTAACGGCGTTAAAATAACACAATCTAAATTATTTTACGATTCCTTATCTGCCGCGTTCTATTTAAAAATATTACACGAAACCACGGTTCCGGGGGCTTTAGGGATTTATATCATCATTTGCCGTGAATTTTAATGGAGCTCGAGACCGACCGATGTATTCTCTCAAAAACGCTTCTCTCCTCCCGGCCCCTGTAACGACTTCAGTTGAAATAATAATAATAATAATAATAATAATATTCGAAATTCGCATTTATAACGAAAACAATAACGGAGGAGGAGATCGATGAATAATATTATTTATTTCTCGGACAAAAGTAATTTTGACGGCGGCGGCGACAATGTCCTCCTCGAAAAACGAGAAACGCGCATTCTAAATTAATCGAGACTAATTTTTTTTTTTTTTTGAACAGAATACATTATAATGGAAATACTCTTCATCCGTTAATGTTTTTCTTACAGTAACAACGGTAATAATAATAATAATAATAAATAATACAAAATAATAGTAATAATAATAATAATAATAATAATAATAATAATAATAATAATAATAATAATAATAATAATAATAATAATAATAATAATAATAATAATAATAATAATAATAAATAATGACTAATCGGTATCCACGTAACAACAGTTACATTTTATGGTTTTATATAAATGAATTCCCCTCCGCACGAAGGACGAACAAGCGCCGCCGTCGTCCAACACAGCCATTGTCGCGTAAAAAATATTTATCAATGTCTTCTACACGGAGTTTGGGCAAAACGAGTAGAGAACGTCTTGTACGTAAAATATGAAAATTTCGAAATTCGATTTTATATATTTTATATACGAACAACACGATAATATATAAAATGCGTGTTTATCGTGTAAAATCTATAATACGGTTTTATATACGCCTATACAGTTGTTATATACGATATACTCGTATATATATATTTCGTATATCACAAAAGTAAAAAAAAAAAAAAATAGCACGTTTCATACACGAGTGAAGCGCTAAAAAGTTTGTAGAAAAACGAGTCGACAAACTATATATACTATTAATATCGCGTCATGGCGCAATATTTTTCTAAATTTACAAACCATCACTGCCATTTTGTCGGGATACACACACACACATATATATATACAATTAAATATAATATTACAATACTTAATTAGTCGAAAAGCGTTACATTATTATTATATATATATATTCTGCAAAAGTATATAACAGTAAGTATACGGATCGACGCGGTTTTTTTTTTTGGGGGATAATCCGATTATTATTTTTTTCTTCTTTTCGCGAGCTGTAAAACGCCTGCCCAATCCTCTCCTGTAATCAATATCCTGCAGTACTGTAGTGTACTGCCCCCACCCTCTATCACGCAGCGTATTTATTATACATAGGTATACGTTTTCTACCTCACCCCCGCCCCTCCGGACCGACGCGTACGATAATTTATAAATATTTATAATATTCATAACACACAGCGCGCGGATTTGTGTATAAATCTGAATAAAATATTCCGCGAAAATAATAATAATAATAAATGATAAAAAAAAAAAAAAAAACAATGTTTTAATTAAAACTAGTCAGAGTACCAGCAGCAGCAGCAGCAGCAGCAGCAGCCTTTAGGGGGTTTTTTAATCTCTATCAATGGGCGCGCGCGCAAGGGGAACCGCGGCGTACCCGCGAAGGGGTTTTTTTTTTAGTTTAAAGTTTTACGAATTCCAGAAATTAAGTTTAATTTGTTTAAATAAATAAGCCTTCCCCTCTCCTCTCTCTCTCCGAATTCGGGTTTTTACGAGGAGAAAAAAAAACGGGAACCGGTCGATGAGATAATTGTATTACATAAAAGAAAACTCTTTTTTTTTTATATTCCGTCAAAATTATAAGATTTTCAGATATATCTCCGACTCTTCCCCTCCTCACAACCGAGCAATCCCATTATTGAAGAAAAATACTGCAGGCCCCAACGACGACGTACGTACGCGTTCGATTCATTTTCGCGTATTATATAATTTTTTTTTTTTTTTTGTGATAAAATAAGCGTATAAAATAAAAATCCGCGAAAACTGTACTCGTACGCACGCTTATAAATGTCATCGCGTCGTGTACCTAACCACGCGCGCGCTTGGCGTTTTTTTTTTATATAACTTATATAACAAAGTCGCACATACACAAGAAAATTAGTTTTATTGACCGTTTAAAACAAAAAAAAAAAAAATCAACGATTATTAGGACACATTAAGTGTCGTTATAATTACGTTTTGAAATCGACCGACCGACATTATAATATCTGCAGCGTATACGTTCGAACGATTATTTTATTATTTATTAATTTTTTTTTATTGTCATTATATACAGGACTCTTAAAGACCGCGCCGCGCGACGTGATTAATACATATATTTATACACTTTTTTTTTCTCCCTCTCACAAATTCTTATTCTACACGAAACTTTGTAATATTCTCGTAGGAAAAAAAAAATTGTTATTATTAATTTTAATATAGTAACCTAACTAAAAATAACTCTGTACGTAATTTTTTTTTTTTTTTTTTAATCGTTTCACGAATAAATGTATATACATATAACGTGTACGCCGACGAAATCTGGTAAAAATATTTACTAGTGGCATATCTATATATATATATATATATATACACACACGCGTATAATTCAAATAAAATAGTATTCGCGTCCCACCTAACACAAATAATTAAATACACGAGAACGCGTATATATATATATATAATATTTAAAAACGTCATTTTCTATTTTGTTGCCGCGGCGCAGTATTTTGTCAAATATACAATATAATAATAATAATATATTTATATATACGTCGTTATTTTATATATATATATATATATATATATATATATATAAACGTTTCGTTTCCCACACGAACGTAAATATGTATAAAAAAAAAAAAACAATAGTCCTCGCGCACATTATTATTATTATTATTAATATTGGATTGGCCTACATTGCGTCCGGGCCGTATTGCAAAATACTTAACATAATAACAATGATAAAAAAAAAAATAATAATAATAATAATAATAATAAAATATACACTCGGGCTACGCGAGATTCATAAAATAAATTATTTATGAATTTCGCTGATGGTCGTGTGTTTATAATAAATTTAGGCGTTATTCGCAATCCGAACGGAAGTTTACTTATACCCGGGCATTAATTATTTACGAAAAACACAAAACCGATTCGTTTAGGTCAGCGCAGAAAACGGTTCGATATATAAATATATAATATGTGCTCGCGCCAGACGCGCGGCGCGGCGAATTCCGTTTCAAACGCATCGCGCGCATATTATTATTATTATTATTATTATTATTATTACCGTCGTCCTCGTCCAATGCACCACCACCGCCGCCGCCGCCACCGCATTCGTACCGTACTTCTCTCTTATTCTTATAATATAAATAAAAAAAAAAAATATGGCGGCGGCCATCGATTTTATATAATATTTTTTTGTAATATATACAACGGAGGGAAATTATATAAGAACGGGAAAATATTTTATTACAATATCGCTTTTAACGACGATTATATATATATATATATATATATATAGCGAATAATAATCCACGCGCTATATATAGTATATTCAAAACGAAAACTCGGTAATTATTATATATTATATTATATTATATACGCGGGGGACACTTAGGAGCGTGCGCACAACGACGGTATATAATATATATATATATATATAGGAAGTTATTATATTTTTTTTTTTTATGGTTTTTATCTCGGAAAAGATGTTATGCGCCGAGGCTCTCCTTGCAGAAAATTACGTATTCATAACCGGCGCGGCCCCCTCCCCGATTCACCCCAAATGAATATTCATTCTTTCGGCGGCGGCGGCGGCGGATGAGTTCGCCGGGTAATGTCGAGTTTCGCGCGCCAAACGATAATAATAATAATAATAATAAAAAAAATTATAATAAAAACGGCGTGTATATAAAATGCTTTGTCGTTGTATAATGATTCCCACACATTCTTCTATATAGCTGTTGCTGCTGCACCGCGGTGTTGAACACATTTACTGCACCTATGTTTTTTTTTTGAGGGGGAGGAGGAGAGGGAATTAATACCCGAAAAACTATTTTTTTTTTTTTTACTGTTGTTTAGCACCTGTTTCCGATCGTTTTTTTTTTTTTTTACATATAATAACGCACGTTTAAAACACGCAATAATACTAAAATATTATTATTGATTTTCGGATATAAACGCACTTAAATGTAGTTAGTGAAGATTATAATAGGGGGGGGGGGAGGAAAAAAAATCGAGTATTTCTACTCGTTCGTTCACAGTTTTAACATTAAATACGCATTTCAAGTACGAAAAAAAAAAGGCGACGACGACGGGATCAAAAGAACACGAAGTTTATATAAACCGCGACTTGTAGGTCAGGGGTAAACACGTCGGCGGAACGAGGGGGAAAAAAAAGGGACGCTATTTTCAAACTTCTGCAGGGGACCCTTTCATAAAGCTTTTTTCTACACAATTGATTTTATCTCGCGGCGCGCGTTGCAGAGGTGTTTTCACTCCTTCTTCTTTATATACGACCGGCTTCCCTATCCGCAGTTAAATTCGTTGGGTTCAATTTGTCGGCGGGGCGGATAAAAAAAAAAAAATGTACAATTATTTCTTTGACATAAACGCGGTATACGCGGTAACAAAACGATTTACAAGGTTGAAAAAAAAAAAAAGAAAATATTAAGAAGCACAGCGTTTTCTATACGGGTACTGCACGAATACACGTTCACCGTGATTTAAGATTTGAATTTCCGTTATTCAGACATTTATAATACGAGCCTCCTAGCTCGTTCATCCCTATATCACAGGTCGCGGTTTACATAAATTACCATATAAGTCGAGCACGTATTATTAAACGCGAAAAATGTGCTGAACGAAAGGTTTTTTTTTGTCACTCGTCGTCTCCTCTCCCGAAAACTCTAAACATTAAAAATAACTAATAAAACAATTTCCCCCTTTATTTATAGAGATCATCGGAAAACACGATTTTTCTTATTCGTTTTACTAATACAGTGAACGTATTACACGAAATATTGCGGCGACAACGACGGCACACAGCGTATACAAAAAAAAATTTAAAAAAAAATGTTTTTTCGTACACACTAACCGTCTTCGGGTTTGACACGGTGGTGGTGCAGGTATATGCGCACATTCTGTGATACGGAATTCGTTAAGAACGAGACGTTTGTTATTTACATATACGAAATGCTCGGCGAGTAAAAAAAAAAAAAAAAACCTTAGTAAATATATTATATTAACGCGCGAAAACCATTAGTTTTTTCCCGATCAATATAATCGTTTTCAATATACAGAGTAATCGATCGATTAAATACGATAAAAAAAAAAAAAAAAAACTCGTTCGTGAACAATATACACTCGACACGTTTCGTACGAACCTCGGACACTGCTGCAAGCAGGGGGCAGGATTAAGGAGAGATGCGCCTAAACGCGATGATTTTACCCGCGTCCCCAAGTACATTTATTGGGCTCCGTTTTTCGATACTATACAAGTGCAGTATCGTTTCGAACTACCTTGCACCAATATAGTAAAATAATTAATTTATTTTTTGACAATATTATAGGCGAGAGTATTTTTCCTTTGCAACGGCTCCAGTCAGAAAAAAAAAGAAAAACACTTTGCACTACAGTCAATAAGGATAGATTTTTACAAGATCCCGTCGTCCATCGTTTTACAATTATTAATGTGTACCGATAACGAAAAACGCGGGCACCGCAGACGCGCGCGTCGTGCGGTATTGCCTATACGCTACCCCCGGACTACTACTGCAGGACAGGCTAAAAACCTCGGATTGATCACGTTACGTATTTACATATAAAAAAAAAAAAAAAATCTTTTTTTAATTTCTCGGCGTACGATTATAAATATTACACGGAGGGGTGTGTGTGCGGCACTGTAATAATAATGTTTTTTTTTTAAAAATAATAATTCGACAGATTATATAAATACGGTAATAATAATGTATTTTAATGACGAGACGCGGATATAACGAAAAAAAAAAAACCATTAAAATAAATACCGAGATAAATAATTATAAATCCGATAAATACATAATAAATAACCGAATGTTATCTCGCGCGCGCGCACGCACCGATATTATATTTATTATAATATATTATAATGACGTAAACGAGACGACATTTTTTTTTTTTTATATAATATTATTTAAATATTCGTTAGAGAGAGAGAGAAAAAAAACGTTATACGAAGAACAGGCGATTCTCGTCGTCGTCGTCGTCGTCGAGAAAAACGTACAAATACGCGGACATATTATTTTTATACGGAAAAGAGAGAGAGAGACCGAGGGAGGAAATACACAAAAAAAAAAAGCTTCGAAAAAGTTGTGCGAACGAAATTACTGCGTCGGGGGCGGCGAAACCAGTGACGTCACTATAATATAATATTTTATATAAAATGTATATATATATATATATATATAATACGTACGAGCGGAGGCGCATTCTGCCATTGTTATTGTTATATTAATAATAATAATAAATAGGGTTAACGGCGGGCGGGCGGGCGGGCATGGCAATAAATTCAACTTGCCTCATTTAACTATACGAGAACGCGCGCGCGGTCGGTCGGTCGGTCGGACGGAAGGACGCGGGCGAGGGATGTGGCGCGCTGGCTGGCTGGCTGGCAACGGGCGGGCGGGCGGGCGGACGAGCTGCGGCGGAGAGGAGAAAGGGAGAGAGAAGGAGAAGGAAGAACAGAGATGAAAATATATATATATATATATTTTATATTATATGTATATATGAACGCGGAGAAAGAGGGGAAGAGGAGAGTGTATATATATATATTATATTATATTATATTTTATATATATATATATATTATATATGTATGTGTGTGTGTGTGTGTGTGCTCTTCAATCAATAACTCCTTTTAAACGTGTTATTACACACACACACACACACACACACATTGTGTGGTCCGTTATTTTATACCATATAAAAATATATACGAGTAATTTATATATTTTTGTGTGTAATTTAAAAATAGACGTTTGTACAGGACGGTGGACGGGGAAGAAAGGACCCTTCGGAAGAATAAAATAAACGCGCACCGGGGGTGGTTTTTCGAAAAACGTTTCGGTTTTCTCAATTTTTTATTTTTTTTTTTTTGATAAAACAAGAACTCACCCGTTCTTCCTCGCGTATCATCTCGGCGATGCCGGGCTTTATCTCCATGTCGTCGGCCACGCTGCTGGGCGGCGGTAACGAAGAAGTCGACGACGACGAAGACGACGCGGACGACGGCATGACGTTCTGTTGCTGCTGTTGTTGCTGCTGCTGCTGCTGCTGCTGCTGCTGTTGTTGTTGCTGTTGTTGCGCGGCGGGTTGCGTCGGTGGTTGTTGTTGCTGCTGCTGCTGCGACGATTGCGGTTGCTGTTGCGGTTGGTGTTGTTGATGGTGCAGCTGGTGATGGTGGTGCTGGTGGTGGTGTTGTTGCTGCTGCTGTTGCTGTTGGTGGTGGTGGTGTTGATGCTGGTGCACGTGCGACGAGGACGAAGACGAGGAGGAGGAGGAGGAGGACGACGACGACGAAGACGGTTGCGTCTGTTGGTGGTGATGGGGCGTCGGTGGCGGCGGCATGTGATGCAAGTTGAGCGGCGTGTCCGCGACCGATCCCAGCTCGGACACGACGGACTCGGGGCTGGCCACCGGCGGCGACAGCCTGTGCCGTTTGCGGGCCGGCTGTCTGGGCGAATCGGGCGACACCGCGGTGGGCGTCACCACGGTGGTGGCCGTCTGCGGTTCGCCGACGCCGCCGCCGCCGCCGCCTCCTCCGGTAAGCTGCTCGTTGCTGACGTCGGCCAGACCGCGCACTTTCAGCGTCTCGGCGACGCGCAACAGCGGTCCGATCTGTTCCTGGTACACGTTGATCTCGCCCTTGTACATAAAGTCCACGACGGCTCGCAACTCGGGCCACTGCACGTCTTTCAGTATGACGATCGGGTGCTTGCACTTGTTCTCGGCCAGCATGCTCTGGAAGTACGGGCTGCACGCGGACAAGACGATCTTGTGCGCCTTCAGCGTGTGACCGTCGCACGCGATCGTCACGTCCACGAACGTGCCGTTCTGCAGCAGCTGGTCGAACACGTTGGTCAGGTTGCTCTGGTAGTTGTTCCAACGCAGGCAGAACTGTTGGTTGCTGCCGGCGGAACCGCTGGTCGCGGCCGCCGCCGCCGCACAAGTCTTTTCGGCCGCCGTCGGCGCGTCTTTGGCACCGCCGTTGCTCGGTTGCATCGCGCTTTTTGCCGCCGCGTACACCGACTGACGACGTATTATTAACACCGCGCTGCCTCCGCTCACTCCGGGGGAAAAAATAAAAGGAAATTTAATTCGCCGCGTACGGATGCGTGGGACGACAGACGGACACACACACACAATTATATGGAGAGAAGAAAACAATTTTTTTTTTTCTATTCGTTCTCTGTGTTATATACTACGACGATCATCCCTACCGGTGCGAAAACTGTTGTGACTGTCGTTGTGATGCGGGCGGACGACGGCGAAGAACGAGGGACGAGCGCGCGCGAGCACATAACAAAACGTGTAAACACCGGTCGGCGGTCGCGGCAAAACTGACGCGGTCCTCCGTGTAGTCGCGTCGGGTGCCGCCGCCGCGTTTGGCCGCCGCCGCCGCCGCCGCCGCCGCCACCGGGCGGGCGGTCGGTCGGACGGTGTCGCGCCGCCGCCGCCGCCGCCGCCGATGGCCCGCGGTACGTAGAGGGAAGCGCGGACGAAAACGCCGGCTGCGGCGGGTGCCCGCCGGCGGCCGTCGCCGCAGTGTCGCCGGGCGCGGCCGTACGAAATTACCGTACCACCGGGCTTTTTCTATAATAATTATAGAGATTTATGTGCGTTCAACATCCTAAAAATAACATAATATGTTTTCACGTTCTATAATTTCATCGAAAAATAATTTTTTTTTTCATACACGCGTAAATATTCTTTTTTTTTTTTTTGGAAATTTTATGTTTCATCAGAAAAAAATGTATTAAATAACGGAAAAAAACGAAAGTAACAGTTTAAAAAAAATTATAAGATAACTAAATTAATCGTAATCTTTGAAAAAAAAAAATCACTTATTACGCTGCAGCCGTACTTATAATCTACGTACTTGGTGACGTATATTCAGGTATATAAATTGCATTTTATTAAGTGTACTCAGTGTCGCGGATTAAGAGATTTAGCGCCCATAGGCCCTGTATAAAATAGCGCATTTAAAATTTAACATTTTTTTTCCAAAAATTTGTTTTTTTTTTTTTCTAAATCGTGTCGAATTGGCCGAAATTTTTTTTTTATTATTTTAGAATTATTGCAAGGGAACGTCAATTTCGTATTTTTGCCACTATAGTGATGGACATCGTGGACAGCGCCCTTTTTATACACGATTTAAAATTAAGGCCTGCTTGGCCTACACGTTAATCCGCCACTGAGTGTACTAAAAACGAAAAAAAAAAGGAATAATCAATTATATATATTATGTATATACACGTAAGATATTATATGCAATACATCGTGTAATAATTCAGTAATTATACGAGCTGAAAATAATAATAACACGGTCAAAAAAAAAATCGATTTAATTGATATAATATCGATATATATATAGCGCGTACCAAGTTGTGAACGGTGTAAACTATATTCATCCCGCCGTTTAATCATATATATGGCATCCGTAACTGCAGACGGAGGTCACAATATTCTTTTTGTATTTGTTTCATAAACCATTACATTTTTTTTTCTTTTTTTGTGAAATGTTCATTAAATCAAACCTCGATATATTCCCCCCAAAAAAAAACGTATTATCATTTTGCACAAAATATATGTTCTCTATAACTTTGAAATATGCGCTTTTTTCTGCAGCGCCGAAATTGTTTGTATATATTAATTCATATATATATATAGGAAAATGAATCGTCTAGAAAGCTCATCGTCCTATTGGAGCTGCTTACGTATATATATATATATATATATATATATAGTAGTAAATATATGTAAAAACATAAAAATTCTGTCTCTAATAATAATAATAATAATAATAATAATAATAATAATAATATTAATAATGAAAAAAAAAACGGCGTAAAAAATAATAATAAAATACACTGGCGACTGGCGCGTCATACTCCGTTATTAATATTTATTTTTTTAATCGTATATATATAATATTGTGTATAACACGCGTCTTGCGCTCCTCCCCTTCCGCACCATAGTTTGCTGTATAATAATAATAATAATATATTTAATAAAAAGTAACCCTCTGCAGCCGGGTCGGTTTTATACGATAAAATCGTTGATTCGTTAGGAATCAAATAATATATATATATATATATATAATTCGTTTTTCCAACGTAACGAACGGTTATTCGTATAAAAACGAGTAGAAATTTTTTTCACCATACTCGTGTACGAAAAAACGGGTGACTAAAATTGTAGAGACCTGCTTCCTGCACGTTTCTGGGGTCAGCTAGCTGTTTTTAAATAATATCTACGTTTTATTTATACGAACACCGCGCGGAATAAAATATAATATATATATTTATTCGTATTTTGTATAATATTGTATATATATATATTTTTTATCGGACAGCCTCGCGGATAAAATAAAACGTTTTTCATCCGCGCATATACGAAAATCATTGTTATTATATATAAAATAATTTGTTTCGCGCACTGACGGAAAATTAGAAACGGCTATAGTTAAGTACATAACGAGTTGATGATGTTCTTGCGATAATTACAACGGTAAATATTTTTTTGAATCTTCGTAGAAACTTAGAGAGTGATCGTTTACCGTTACGGTTTTTAAAGATAAATATATATGTAGATGCGATTCGATATAACAAATGTTTAGAAATAATTTATTTCAACGTTTTATCGGTTAAAATTATATTCGCGTTTTATCTTTTTCTACCAAATACGTATATTTTAATTATTACGCGACACTATACGACGTCATTTTTTTTTTTTTTATTGCAGGAGTAAAATCGAACTCGATTTATATCACCGCCGTGATATAGGCTACACTATATATATAGCGAAATTATAATAATCCGTCCCACGAGAATCGGACGCGACATTTATTTCGCGGCGTGTAGTGAAATAATATGGGGAAAACGCGCGGTCCTTCGCTTTATATGGTGTACAGCTGTTTCGATATTTTTAATACTATATATATATATATAATAAATAAACGGAAATTCTATAATATTATATACATATATAAAGAGTAAAAAAAAAATGTTCAGAATTTTTTTTAACAAACTATATACTCGTCGAACAACGATTTCGATTCGAACGAGTGGACAAAAAGCAAAGGTTTTCCAACTTGCTCATCAATACTGTTCCGAGTTTATACATATGTAGGTACATTGCGTTTATTATGTTATGGTCAATTCGTAGATCGGTGATTTGTGCGAACGGAACTTTTCATTTACATGGCTTTTCTTTTGCAGTTTCTATACGATAGACGAGAGAGAGAGAGAGAGAGAGATTCAATAATTTTTCCGTATTATATGTATGGAGAAAAATATTATATATATATATATGTTACGTTAAAATAAATGTACTGTGAAACGTATATGAATATTATATAAATAATTCAGTTTTTATTAAAGTTTTTAAAAAATTAACGCGCCTAACATTGCGGGTCAAAAGAAACGTTATTTAGTCTCATCTAAAAAAAAAAAAAAATTCGATCGAATCTATATACGCGCGCGAAATCAATTTAAATATTTGTCTGTGAAATTGTTCGTATATTTTCGTCTAATATGACTGCATTTTCTATACGTTCATATATATACCATTCGCATGAGTTCAAAATTACGAAAAAACCGTTTCCATATTATATATTATATATAAATACGTTTTATATTTTTTTCTATATATTATACGTTATATCGAACGTATATAGATTTGTTCAGTGCTTATTTTTTTTGTCATTTTTCGTACATATACATACTTTTAAGTAAAAATAACAGCGCAGAAATTCGTCATCGGTATATACACTTGAATTCGCACTACTTATTTTTTTTCTACTATTACTATATAGGTATAGGCTTGACTTAAAATATAATATTTCTATAGAAAAATGTATTTTTTTGGTTTTTACTTAAAAATTAATTTAGAAAATTACGGATAATATGATAATTTTATTCGAATAAAATGAACAATGATCACATAATTTGTTTTTCAAACTTATATTTACATTTATATTTATTTTAAAAAAATTCATAAATTTTATTTTGTATAATTTGGTCGTCTGCAATTAAAACAATATAAAAACCGAATCGAGCATTATACATATAAATTTATAATTTCGTATTACACACAAAAATAGGCCCCGGATTTTTTTTATATAATATATATCTATACATTTTAATATATGGCGCGCGCTATATAATCGCGAAATGAATCGTCGATATACGCCCCTCTATACGATATACATAGGTATATAATAATTATTAAAAACTATTAATTTCGTCGACTATAATTTTAATATATGTATAATTTTATATAAATTATATGGTCGATATAATATATATACATATTAAAAAACACGAATCGTATACTTTTTTTGAGTAAAAAAAATTTTTTTTTTCATTAAAACTAATTTCAAATGTACTCATACCGCTATACTCGCGAGTATATAGGTGCTGCGCTGCAGCTATAGTATATTATGCGTGCAGTGTGTACGAAGTCGCTGGTTCGCACACATGCAATATTGATTTATTATTTTAAAAGAAATATTTTATAACATATTATATATATTATGTACTCAATTGTTCGGAACGCGCGGTCCTCTATAAACCTACATATTGGAATATATATATTATTGTGTGTGTGTGTGTGTGCTTGAAGAGCAATATAGAAGTTTGCACCGCGCGAATATTATGTGTATATTAACCTGCAAAACTTAATATTTTAATCGGATTTATGCGCTTATGTATATATATATGTATATACGCAGTACACGCACGAAGTGAAAATATTATTATAATTTTCCGCATATATAGTTAAATATATATGATATTCCGTATACTGCACTAATTTCGTTTAAACATATGCGTGTATATATCGAGTCGAATAAACCGTATACGTTTTTTTTTTTTTTTTAAATACACGCTCGATTAACTCGAAAGCAATTTAAAATACTTAAAAAAAACCGCGGATATTGGTAAAGTAAAAATGTATACACGCGTTGGACAAAAGGAAAAAAAAACAAACTTATTTATACATTTTTTTTTTCTTTAGTCCGTATTCCAATATTATCAATTCCAATAGATTCTATAATAAAATACGTATATTTTTCTAAAATTAATTGTAAATTGTTACTCGTGTATGACGTATCATCAATGGGGAAAATAAAATTTACGAAAAAAAATTCCATATCCGCATTTATATATATATATAATGTCAGTGGCAGTTATACACGATGTTCAAGGAGGGGGGGGGGTGGTAAAAATGGAGCCAACCCCTATTACCACATCGACGAGTAATAACCAAGAAGTAAGATCTATTAATTGTACCGAGGCGAAATGCAGAAGAACAACGTGCATGAAACGTATACGAAATATTAAATAAAACGGGAAAAGAAAATAGTCACCAGATAGCGCTACGATACGCATATAAGTAGCGGTCAGTCTCGAACACACACACACAAACCGCAGTCAGACGCGAACTACGCCGTTCACGCCTGACCGCCGTGACTACACTGAGCGGTCCGACGGTTTCGGACCGCTATTTATATGCGCCTTTCTGCCACGCCCTCTGTGTTGTGTCGTAGCGCTATCTGGTGACCACTTTCTTTTCTCGTTTTATTACGGTCGGCTGACGTGCTATGTCTGTATATGCGGATGTTTATTTCGACGCTGATCGCGAGAGACCGTTCGTACGTACGTATGCAATTTTTGTTATTATTAATAATATTATTATTTCGCGTATTTAAATGAACGTAAGGATTCATTTTTCCTCGTTGTACACTCGTTTACGCATTCACTCGTTTATTTTACACGTTTACTATTTACTTAACATTTACTCGTTTACACTGTACACGACAGACCGAGTTTGTCGTCAGCTAAGCACTATAAACGCTCGATCACGACCGACGATTGTACCGTACGCGCTGGTCGTCGGCCGAGCACTAATTCCAGCGTTATACATGATGTTCAAAGGAGGTGGGGGGGAGGTGAAAATGGAGCGTAAACATAACGTAATCGGACCAACTTACACGACACAAGTAGGTTTTGTTAGGTCAGAGATATACAGAATTAAAAATATCAAATCCCGTGGGGGATCCACCTGTCGCCCCCTTTATAACCGTCACTATAGTACATTCGAACATATGTTTATATATATATATATGAATTTACAATGATTTTCGGTAATGTATAAGTGCAGAATCAAGGATAATACGACCGGAGAGTGGAGAAGAAGAAAAAAATACCGGAAACATCATATAACAGTGATTCGGACGTAATAAAAGTTATATAAGTAATAGAAGTTATTCTGGCAAGACCAAGAATGCGCCGGGAAGATGTTGTGAAAAAGATTTTGAACATTTGGAAGGAGGGTCTAGCTGACTGGAGGAATCTAGCGTTTACACGCAGAGAACAATGGAGGGTTGGGTGCAGTGGGACGGGATGGTCCTTGGGGCCCAATAAATCCGAGAAGAAGAAGATAAGTGCACAATCGGATCCGACAATATTATATATATATCTGCCAGCTATATATACTACATCGGAGAACTCGCAAGTCGTTTCTATATGTTGTGTGGAATTATTATATCGATACAATTTAATATTATATATATTAATGTTATTATTGGTCGGCTTGAATAATAATTTATCCGTGTATAAAATTCATTAAGATAAGTAAGTATTTACTATTACAATATTTTTACTATACGTGTAATCGTCTAAACGCGAATTCGTTTTTTTATCCGCAGACTAAAATAAAAAAAAACATCTTTACATTTAAATTCGAATACATACATTGTATATATGGTGCTCTAGTTTTGAAAATTATTTTCTTAATAAAAAAATGATCTTTTATTTTCGTTATCGTTATTGTTTTGCAGAAGACGAGACCGTTTTTAAAAACGACGTATAAATAAACTTAAATCTTTCGGGCAAAATATGTATATTTATTAATTTTTTTTTTTTTTTTTATCATCGGTATCATTTTTTTCTTAAACCGCGCCGTTATCTCGGGAAAGAAAAAAAATGTTAACATATAATTATATATATATATAATTTTTCAAATTTAATTAGTTTACCCGGGAATGTATTGATTTTCGTCGTTTAATCACGAAAAACAATGCAAAAATAAACGTATTAACCAAAGAAATTTATCGTACGCCTACATAATATTATGTTAACGTACGCGGTTATAAACTTTATATAATCGTACAATTATTATATGGGAAATATTTTTAAATCGAGTATAGGTACCTCTATACAACATACGCGGTGCGCGTATACCGCTATATATACGTCATATTATACGCACATGAATTTGAATAAATTATCTTTCAATTCAATGTTATTATATTTTTCCAGCTGTTATAATATTTATTTAAGTTTTTACATATACCTAATATATATATATATACAAATTATTATATTTTTCTTTTCAATAGTATATAGCATAATCATATAATAACAAAATAAGGCGCAACGTTAAATAAACAAGCGAGTATATAATACGCATATATATACTATATGAAACTCAGAAATTGTATATATTCATTTTATATATAAAGAATAATAATTTTAATTTGAGAATTAAATAATACGTTTTCTACGATAAGTTTATATATTTCTTATATCGCGTAATTTACTATATTATTATTATGTTTTTTTACTCTATATACGGTCGTATACTATAATAAAGTTTCATTGTTGATATTAGCAATAAGTGTACATGTATATACGCATACTCAACATGAAAAAGACGTTAACCCAAACAAAAAAAAAAAATACAAAATACAAAATACAATAATATTGTCGAATTATAAATGTGATGTTATCATTTAATAAATTTGTTTAAATTTTCGTACAGAATACAAAAAAAAAAACTTCCGTATATTATACTTATTTTTGACGGTAAATACGAATATATCTATATATTGCAGTCTGATTGAAAATCAATTAAATTTAACCAATTTTCGAGGATATACTAGATAAGATCTATAAAAATATTTTAAAATACCGCTGTTGTACTCGCGGCTATACGTAACCAACAGACAAAATATACTCGCGACTACACAACAACAGACTGCAAAATAAAATATGTAGACGTTTACAAATGAAAGGTGAAAAAAAAATATGCGTTTTTAAGTTTCACTATAAATTTTGATTATATATACCGAGTGTATAAAAATGCACAGTCTGATGTTATGTATATATATTTAAATTTACCATATATACCTCGGTATGAAACTTATATGTATATATAGTATATAAATTGTGTACGAATTTGATCGGGAAAATGGAGGGGGAAAACAAATATGTAGACAGTATATATTATACACCTCGAAGTACGTCATGTAAATAATAAGTTATATTGTATAAAAAAAAAAAAAACACGTATGGCACGATTTTTATATCATTTTTATTATATTGAAATTGAATAAAATATGACATCGAAAACCGAGTCGAGTACACTAAATCAATTATTAATTTATTTTGAAATTAAAAAAAGAAAAGAGTATACATACTTTGTTCGCCGCGAGCGGGGGCCTGCTGCACGGCAATGATGTGTAGCTCGGTCGTATATATATATATATAAGTACGCCAGTTTCGTACACGTGTATTTTATCATGATTTTCCTTTTTTTCACGATGATGGAAATTATTGAGAATTGACGCAGATATGTATGGGTTGAATCGCACTAAAATACTGTATTTATAAGAAACAATTTTATATATATATATTTATATACAGACCTTGGAAAATAAAATATTTTTGAATTGTTATGTAATAGTATTATAATAATAATTATATAAACATATATAGGCTTTTGTCGTTGGATTGAAAAATTAATAAGATGATATCGCGTACAATATATATATATATATAATTACAAAAACTAATACAAACAATATTTCGATTAGAAATAAAAGATAAATAATTTTAATGAATATACATTTATCCTATAGCGTGTATGACCGCATAATGAATCTTATACAATCGTATATGGATGCTGTACAACGGCGTAGCGAACCGCGCATGTTTTTAAGAAACTTCTGGATTTTAGTTGGGTGGCTCCTAAGTTTGTGTAGAAAAAAAAAATTGAGTCTCTCTTTATTGACGAGAAAAATACTGCGGCCGAACAAATTTCCCGATTTTGCTTTTTTTCCCGCGTCTATATAATTATTCTAAATTTCGTGCATGAAGTTTTGACAAAAATTGTTGTTTTGGTATACCCTCAAATTAGTATTTGTAGAACATTATTGCTACCGAAAAACGGGTGTACTTGTACAAATTGGACCACTATTTTTACCCCCCCAAAAAAAAATTGTCTACAGGAAAAAAAAAACAATATCGTAAAATTATAAAATTGTCGGGGTGGATTATTAGTATACGTACATCATTTGCTTCTTTGCGGGTCTCTTTGATTTCACTGATGATGCAGTGTAATATACAACAACTAGATAGCCGAGTACACATCATATTGTTTATTGCTTGAGTATAAATGTTTCTTTTTTTTTCATATATAAAACTATATAGTTGATTAAACACGAAAATAAGTAATGGATTAGAGATGATTTCACGAATTTTTCGCGCGTAACGGTTTTAAATTTTACTCAATTTCTGCAGTTTATTTAGTATACGAGTATATATAGTATTATTAAAGTTAATTTTTTTTTTATTACATAAAATAATTGAAAACACTTTGGCTTTTCGTGTTCCGGCTATTCTCTACATATTAATCGCGCGCTTCAGAGTAAAACTGGCGTTTGTCAATTCGTAAAAACAAAAATAAATGTCAATAATAATATTTCAACGATGCAGTACTAGTATATAATAATAAATTATTATTATTACTATCGATTATGAAGGGCGATTTGATTATATTTCATTTCAATCCTAAAACGTTTGATAGTATTCACGTTATTTTCACGTATAGTCGCACATCGTATTTATATCAATTAATGCGTTATTACATAAAAAAAAAAAAAAAAGTGTAAACATTATACCGTTTAGGTCAGCTGTGACTAACTACGGCCCGCGGGCCAAATCCGGTCCGCGATCATTTATTAACCGGTCCGTCAATATTGTGTATTAAAATAAAAATCGAAAAAACTACATTTATCTAAAAATGTAACGTATATAAAATAAAATATAAAAACGAATGTTTCTTATTTTCTTATATATATTTTTTCTTATCGTCAAAAAATATTTTTATATATATTTTTTTTATTTATATTTTATAATAATCAATATGGACTTAATAAGTAATTAGATTAGTGTAATCGTATAAAACGTACAATGAAAAATGTGATTAAATATTATGTTTATTACGCCTATTCGTTTTTAGGAAGAATTTAAAATTCCTGGCTCGTCGAGAAAGTGTTCCAGTTTGGCCCTCGGCAAAAAAAAAAGGTCGATCACAACTGAAGGTTTGGGCAATTGACTGATGTAAATTTCGAATACCGTATATTATATATAGTTAGTTATTGTATCGTTCTACGAGTGTATGAAAACTATACAACTTCAGTGAATCTTCTTCTTCGTATACATCGTATCCCTTGGGAAGTTGACGGTCATATCGGCTATATCCTAACTTAACGTGTGCTGCTATACCTCATCGGAACTGCAGACGTTGTGTTTTATAAAACTCCAAAAAAATTCTTTGACTCGCAAGATATCCGTCTTGTGCCGCCACTTATCTTGTATTTCTTCGCCTTGGATTAGTAGTAGTAGTCTGAATGGTTTGTATTTGTCGCCTTACTCATCACGTGTCCCTGTGCACGGTATATATCGTGTAACTTGTCGGGCGTTTTATACTGTAGCAGTGAAAATCATCTCACTGCTCTTTTGCATTATCCGTATAGTACTGCTGAGCCGCGCGTATTGTCCTCGTTATTCAGCTGTATGTCCAAATAAAATGATTAAAAATAAAAGAAAATAGTGGCAAATTCTAACGGGGGAAAAAAAATCGCCTTAAATAACCGTCGATTTATGTATATGATAATCTGTATTTCGACGCAAAAACCGGTAAAAGTCAGCCGCGCTAAAAGTAAATCATTATGATAAAGGAATATTGAGTAGGACACGGTGTCCTGCGAAAAAACATATCTATTTGGTATATTTTAATTTAATAATTTATTCACGCATACACGAATTTCCGCCTGTTTTTGAACATATATATATCCTGTATTTCTGTGAAGCGCTCGACTCGTAGTATTATTAAAAATAATTATATTTATTTAATTTTCATTGAAAATGTGTCACGTATATATACGTCATCATAATATATATAGGTATTATCTTTATCAAATATTATATATAATAATAATAATAATAATATTATTATTATTTATTTAATTGAAATGAAAATGTGCGAAATGATTATGATTTCGATTAAAATTGTCTTTCTGCGCAGAGCGCTGCTCGGTTAGACTGCGGGGGGAGCGATATATTTTTATCAAACCTATCGATAATAATTATAAATTATAAATTTATATATATATATTATATGTATATTTGTATATGTCAACCAAGCCAAAGTGTATTACGAAAAATAAAGAATTATATAGAAAAAGTATTCAATTTGTTTATTTACGCGCGGTTTCGACAAAAAGTCTTCAACGGGTATTAAGCGAAAAAGAAAAATACAACGACGGAATAAAAAAAAAAAATTACACGGAGAAAACGACGAATATTACAATAAAAAGTCGTATAGAGTTAAAATTAAAAAAAAAAAAAACCAGCGAAAAAATTGTGTACGCAGTGAATTAGCTTGTTAAAAAAAAATTATAGCGCGTTATTAATAATATTATTTAATACACACACATACACACACACACACAAATATATATGTGTATATCGATGTAAAATATTATTTAAAAAAATCTCTTTGTATATATTTAAAATTATTTCTAAGTCGTTATCTATATACATATTATTAAAAGTAATATTACGATAATTATTTTCTAGAACGTACGTTACGCAAAATTTGTATTCGCATTAGTTTTTGAAAATTTTATTTCAGAAACAGTGTTTTGTTAACGTTACGATTTTGTTAGGTTTGGAAATTCCACACCATAAAATAATTAAACTCGTTGTGATTATTATTTGGAAACGGTTTTATTTAAAAAAAAAATATTATGTATTTCGTTTTGTAAAAAAAAAAAACAGCGTTGGCGTTTATTAATCCCGACAATAATATTATTAACGCGCGCATATTATATACGAACGAGTAGGTGCTGCTAAAACCCTATATATATATTATATGAAAATAAAATTTTATAATCAATAAAAATATCGAATGGAAGTCGTTATACATCGGGTTTTAATCTATATAAACTATGCGTTTCGTCATTTATATATATATGTATATATATATATTATAATACTATTCATAAAACAATAATAATATAATATTATAAATTCAATACTGAGCACGATGCGATACCGCGTGCGCGTGCGCATCAGAGGATATTAAAATTTTTAATGCTATATCGTTGCATTTAATAGCCGCATATAAATATATAATATTATAATATATATATATATATTGATAAGTATCCCGGAGATTATATTATATAGAAAAATAATATTATTTATTAAACAATATATGCACGCATCGATTTAGACTTTCTATATATTATAATACGATATATATGTAAAAACCACGCCGAACACTCGTGGTTTTATTATTACTTTTTTTATATTTAAAAAAAAAAATTACTATCGGTTTCGATCAAGGACAATATTATTTTACAACCATTGCGAAATCATTTAATAATTACATCTCTATATACTCGTGTATTATATATATATATATATATGTTATAATAATATAATAATATTATAATGTGCTCGTAATAATTGCGTTCGATATTATTTACAAAATTCTATACACCTAACATAAGAGGTGCCTATATATATATATATATATATATATACTCGTATATACACGGGCGTATAACTAGAATTAAATAGTTGGGGGGAGCAGATTCCACAATATTTAAAAATACAAAATAAGAATCAATTTAGCCAAATTTTCCGTGATAAGTTAAAAAAAAAAAAAATAAACATACGTTTTATTTTTGGTGAAAAAACAAATCATTTTACGTATAATAATTGAACGCGCTTGTATTTAGATGCGAATCCTTTCAGTATGCGTATATAGTCATCGTTTATTTTATTTCACAATTCTTGTTCTATATATATATATATATATGTATTTAATATAGTTAAATCGTTAAATCTATTCTGTGACATAGTGCGTAATTCATCTCGTACACGAAAAAGAGCGCTCGCGTGTGCAGGCTGATGAACTGTTATACGGATCTTTATCGAGACATAAATATTTGTGTACATTTCCTGTTGTACAAAACGTATCGAGCCCTTGTTTTTACCATTACAAAGTACAACACATTCGTCCGAAAATTTTACGATTGTTTAGATTCTACGAAATTTTTTTATATAAATATTCAAACACAATATTTACGACGTATATTTATATTTCATAGTACGACGAAATTCATATTTTAATTTCAAACGCAAATGTAATCGTTCGCGATTTTATGGATAACCCTCCCCAAAAAAAAAATTATCTTATATATATAATTCTTTATGTACACAGTTTTTTTTTTATAACAAATAATGAGTCCTATATATATGATAGAAAAATCGTCTTGATTTTTGAAAGGATTCGTTATGAATTTAACCGGGGTATAGAAAAGTTTTTAGGGGGTTAAGCCCCATAGCCTCCCAGTCACGCCGGTGCTCGCATTATACTTTTAACGAGCGATAGAATTTCGATATTATTAAATTTACAATATTATTATATTGTACAATTTACATGCCCACGCGTACGCGGTAAAACGCGGCCGGTATACCGCAGCTGTTAAATTTTATATATTATAATATTGCAGCGCGCGACTGATGCAAATCGGATAATAAATATACATATATATATATATATACGCAGCTAAATCAATAATAAAACGCGTCGAGTGTGATAATATTATTTAATCCGGGGACAAAAAAAAAAATGTTATAATAGTATATTGTATTATATAACACGACTGCAGCGCGTTATTTGGCACATATATATTATATAATCCATTATACGGACAAATATTGAAAACAGCACTACGCCTTTACACCAGCTACAAGTACTCGTCGTTGGACGGTGGGGGAAAAAAAATGTACTACTTATATTAAAGCCAGTTTAAGGCTCGTATATCTTGTTACTATCGTATATAATTTATTATATTATTTATAAATATATATATTATTTATACATATATATATATGTATACGATATCGATTTCAAGATTTATCAATCGCGAAAAAACGTGTTCTATCGCCGTTTTGCTTTGAACTTATACGACATACGTATATACGCGCGGAGGTACGTCCAGAAAGTAAGAGTGTACACCCTTTTCGTGTTAAAAAAACAAAAAATATTTCTACTAACACAGGGTTATGTTTGTGTGTCAAGTATTTCCCGAAGTAGTCACCATCCCTTTCGATGCGCGTAGGACGTATAGGTGCACCCGTTCAGGCGTGATGATCTGAAGGTGTCAAATCGAGGGTGGTTCAAAACGTCCCATCCGAACGACTCTATATAAAAGTTTCTTCGTGACGTTCGCCGTGTGGGGCCGAGCTTTGTGTCGTGCAACAGGCAGACTCCTTCCTGTAACCACCCTCTCCTTCTGTTATGAACCGCCGTTTTTAGGGTGTTCCGGTGTCTCTCCGAGTTGACGGTCTCCACCAAGGCAAACATTCGTTTGAAACGGTTCCTTTACGGACCCTTTCCCCCAAAAAAATAAACGGAAGCCGTTTTTCGCCGAAATAATGCTTTTGAATCGTCGACGGTGAAGAGGTGTGACGCCACAGTGATGATTGTCTTTTCGTCTCAGGAGTGTAACGGGCCACCCAAGTTTCGTTTCTCCAATGTAACAACGGAGACGGGAAAAGCCTCCACGCATCCAGTTCACAGCGTTGCAAAAACTCTTTGGAGGCTGCCGTTCTGTTCTCTTTGTACGGATCTCCGTCAGCAGACTTCGCGGGACATCGTATATATATATATATAGACATGTTTAGCAAGCACGTATTTGAGGGGGGGCGATGGGAGCGATCGCCCCCCCAAGACCCGTATTATAATCTATCTTATACGATTATAAATATTATATAATCTACTTTTTTAATAAATTTGTATATATAATAATCATGATTTTCAATCAAATTAGCTTTGTTAAATATACATAGAGAAATAGAAATTTCCACTGAAGACATCATTCAACGGTTCGCTAAAATGAAAAAGAGACATACCGATCTAATTTTGTAGAAAACGACAATTGTAATAAATTTGTTATGACATTTAATAAATGTTTTATTAGGAACAAAAAATTATTATTATTATTTTTTAATACAAGAGCACACTGACACGTATAATAAAAGTATTCTAAAAAAATTAATCGCCCCCCACCCCAAGAGAAAGTCCCAGATACGTCCCTGATGTTTAGCGCGTCAATTTATACACTACGGCCACGATTTTATTCGTTTTGAGTTGTTCCAAGTCTCGTATACGAATCGGGAGGACTTCCTCTACAACGCGTATATAATGTGAACGATTTTTTTTTCAACAAAACTTCCGTCCGTTCGTGAGAACACCCGCAGTACTCTTGTACTTTCTGGACGTATAATATATTATTATTATTATTTTTTTTTTTTGCGATGCTCTCATACTCTATGTGTATAATTTCCCATATTCTTGTCGGCGTCCACTGAGGAAAACAAGGCGGTTTGTTTTGTAGTTATTGTCAATCAAAAAAAAATAAAAAAATTGTTTAACACATCAAATTTTTTATTATTAGTCACGGAACAAATTGCATTACAGAAGATTTAATTGGTTTTGAAAAACCCGACGCGATTTTTGGCGTCTACGAAGAAAAATGAAAAAAAATTAGTTCGCTGCGCGTTATTGCTGCAGTAAATCAGCGCGATTGGAGAAAGCAATACACAAACGCACAAAACTCGGACAAATCAGAACAACGGAGAATGCCGGAACTTTGTTCGGGGATACGGAGAGTGGCGAAATTAATGTGCTCGAATTTTTTAACTCTTCAATAAATCTCACAATAATACAATATAAGAAAACGGTGCACTTATATTAATTACATTTATATACGGCAATTAATACGATTTCGTTTTCGTTATAAATACATATTTGTATAAGCGATGACGCAATAATGAATTGTGTTATTTCTTTTAAACTAAACTTTTCTTTTCTCGATTGATTTTATAGTTTTAAACACGAAATAATATTTAGGTTGAATACACGAAAACGGCCAACGGCCAACAGATCAGCTAGTTCTGATGGTTATAAAAAAAAAAAAGACAAAACCCCGAAATTAATTTTGATTTTTGGTCGTTTTTAAACATCAAGGACTATATATATATACTAAATGTAAACATATCAAATCTCATGGGGGAGAGGAGGAGGCGATCCACCTATCGCCCCCCTCCCCTTAAAACCGCGACTGGTCTCATCGGCTTCAATTTTGGTCCATTTACATAATGCGTCTAGAACGTGACATTTTTCGATCCTACATAATATTCGTCATCGCATTGTTGATGTCTATATGATCACCGCGAAAGTACATTTCTCCGGGGTAAGTACATTATATAGGTTAGACTCCGACAACTACGCGGTCGCCATATAAGTATAGTTTTTTAGCGAAATTTTTTTCTTCCAGATTCCCTAATTCTCTTTTTGTGCATTTGATTTTCATTCGTTCGGCTCTGTGCTGCAGGCGCAAACCGCCTTATACAATACGAAAACATCTTCCTCGTCCGGTGAATTTTTCGCGCGGCGGAAGACACTCGAGCGTTTCGGACTTTGGTCGTTTTTTTTTTTTAGAAAAGTCAGGACCAGTTTTCTTTCGACCTTCGTATTGTATTGGCCGTGTCCGGATGTCATTGAGCCCAACGATTATTATTATTTTTGTATTCCGTCAATTTTTACTCTTCGCGTATGTATGTTATGCATATTATATCCTCGAGATGCAAATCCTCCGAGCGTAATATTATAATATATTCACGGCGGGGTTTTTTTTTTTTTAGATTTGTTTTCCTTATAATATGTACACACTATTCCGAGAACCACTACACTAATTATTAATATAAACTATATATATATATATAATATTGTTGTACGTTAGTAAAATATTGATATCATTTACGAGTATACGCGTGCTACGTACATATTATAATAATAATTTCTCGGAACCTCGTTCTATGCGTCGACGCATATATACCCTGCGCACCTTTTCCCGCACAAGGATGATTATACAGCCTTTTCTACAGCTTTCGCTGCGATGGTTGGTCTGGGAATTCGGGTCGGTACCACCTCTCACCTTTATAATATATAATATATATATATGCAAGTATAAAATACTAAAATATTTATACGTAAATATTAATGAAAATTGGCGCGGGTCGTGTGTACGTTTATTATATGGAATCGTGTGTGTATACATAATTATTAACGCGCGTGTATATGGCTTTGGTGTTTCGTAGAAAAAGGCGATATTTTATTTATTTTATTTTTTGAAAAAAAACTATTATACGCGTCGTATATTCGCGTCGTAGTAGAAATAAGTATTTAAATTTCCTCATTCTTTTTTTTTTTTACACGCGTAGGTACGTATAATTTTTTACTTAAATCGGCTCGTTCAGAGTGTTATTTTATTCTGCTGCAACACATGCAGACACTGCACGCTTGTTGCTACGACGGTTTTCTGACCGCTTGCAGGGTTCGAACCGCGGTGTTCGACAACCGCTGCCTCGAAACACGGGCCTGAACGTCGCGTTGACTATGATGTATTCGACGCGAAACCCAGGGGGATCCAGGTATTTATAGGGGGGCTGATGGGGCTCCAGCTTCCCCCCCCCCCCGAAATTTCAGGAACTTTTTGTATGCATTCCTATGGCCATAGGATGTAATATTTTTCAATAAATTCGTAATATATGTAGTCGTTTTTAAAATGTCGAGGATTCGGTAGTTTGTCCTGATAATTTTAAGATTTATATAGTCTCGGATTAGAATTTAGAAATAATTCAACAATGATATATTTACTCAATTCCTCAGTGCCCGCATCCTCCCCAAGAAAAAAATGTTTAAATAAGCCTCTGGCGAAACCATGTGCTTCACATTCGAGTCCGTACAACGGTTTTAGGTCTGGAAAGAGCTATAAAGGTCTGCCACAAAATCCCGTGAATTCAACGGTCGGCGAGTGTGCTTTTTTTTGTCGGTCGGAACTGCGAACGCGTCGTTTGACGCACGGAATGTCATCGCGGCCAGCCGTTTTTCCCAGTTTTTTTTTTTTTTGACAAATCCGTGTCTGTTTAAAATTTGAAATTCTCCCGGCGAGTTAAAAAAAAAAACGCTTCGTTATGGAAAAACGCGAGCAATTTCGATTCGACTACACGTGATTTTTTTTTGTTGATTTTTTTCAGTGTCCGTTGTATAAACTTCACGCGATAAACTTCGTTTCGCACAAACGCTATTACGGTCAACGCGAGACTTGTATAGTTTTAACGTATATACAAACAGTAAATTGTATTATACACGTATTCTCTATTCCAATATAATCTTATTTTATATTTGTTTAGAGAAACGAGGTACATTTTTTTTTTTTTTTTGCTTTTTTTTTATTCTATAAAAAAAATTCCTGAAACTTTTCCGCTCTACCGTATGTGCGATATATACATATATAAAAGTCCGTTTTACGAATTACATATTACGCGCGTATACATAAGGACAAAAATAATATGACAAATAAATACGATTTAATTCGTCTAATATCTATCTCCTCTAGATATTTATAAGTTGTTGTTTAATCACTTCTGCACGAGATCATGTGTGAGAGCAAATACTATGTGTTATACGCAGGTATACGAGGAGACACGAATAACGTATCGAAAATATTAATCACGTAGCGTACGTTTCAATATGGTGTATATAAAATTATTTGTTAATTCGTCTAAACGGTATAATATTAATTAAAAATTAAAGGATTTAGGTAGAAAAAATAAAGTTTATACGTATATACAGAATAAAATAATGATAATATTTAAAACCATAATTTTATTTGTAATATGCGGGGCGCTTGATTATTATCATATATCGTTTATATTTTATATGCAGTGAAAAACGGGGAGAAGAACACGAATTTCGTTATTCCGAAAAAAAAAAAAATACAAGCTCATATTTTTTTAATTTTTTTAATATATAAAAATCGGTATAAATCGTTTAACTGCGTTGTATTGCGTATATTAAATATAGGGAACACAAAAAAAATCACTTTTGATCAAGTATAAGTTATTCTGTGTTATATATGCGTGGAAGGTATCGGTATCGGTCGAGTTATCCCGAAAATTTCGATCACGTGCCCTATACATATCTAATATGAACCTAAATGGCCTGTGTATAACTATGTACAAACACTGAATAAAATAGAAAAATTCGCCTTCCTTATTAAAAAAAAAAAAACATTTTCTTTTGGAAGCAAAGTGGACGTAATAGGTGCTTACAATATTATTTCATATAAAATATAAAAATATAATTATGAAAACAACAGTGAAATAAATATTACTGTAAAACTCGATGTACGATTATATATATTTTATAATAATATTGCGCTGGAAAAAACATTAAAAAAAAAAAAGCCGTTTGTTAACTTTTAGTCTAAACGAACGAATTGTGTTTATATTTGTCATAAAATTGGGTTTTTTTTTAAATCCAAGTAATTTAGAGTCACGAGATTTTACAATTTTCATTTTTGTTTTTTTTTTATAAACATTCGAAAATAAAAAAGTGTATATACATACATATATATTTATATCTACTATGTATTTTTATAATTTATTATACCATATGTATGACATTTATATATATATATATAGGTATACGACATACGTGTGTACGATAATATATGACGCATTAAAATGAATTATATTATAATTTTATTTATCTATGTATATACGTACGACCATTTATTTAACAATGCTTATTAATAAATTATTGTTTGTATATCCTCCAGGACATATATATATATATATATATATATTTATTAAATATAAATTTATATATATTACACGAGAATCCTTTGTTTATATCTTGTACGTATAACGGGTACAAGTATAAAATATATAAGTTATAGGTCTATTATTTTTATTATTATAATATGTAGGATTTGTTTTAAAATAATACAAATATATATATATTAATTTTATACGTCTTATCGTACACACTAAATTTACTTATCAGTAAAATTCGAATGACAAAAATTTAGTTTATTCAAACGTTTTAATTCATATACTGAAGACGTAGCTGCATTTTAGCATACATATATATGAATATGAATAAACTAAATTGTTGTTACTCGAATTTTACTGATAAGTAAATTTGTGTGTACACTATAAGACGTATAAAATTAATATACTTAATATATTTTTGTATAATTTTAAAACATGTATATATATATATATATATATATATATAAAGAGAAAACAAATTGTTAAAAGCGAATTTATGAATATTATAAAATTATTTTATTGCCTCGCGTATTTTCAACATAAATTTAAGAATATATATGTATAAATAAAATATTTATATTCATTTTAACACTTTTATAATAAATAAGCTAGTGGCGTATTTACGGGTGTGACGATGTGATGATAGGGCTGGTATTTTATCCACTCGTGTAGGAGAAAAAAAACGTTCTTTATAATAATAAAAAAAATGCTATATTTTAAAATATATATATTCATTTTACGGAACTTATAGATTATAAAACAATTTTACTCTCATCAAATCTCCCCGAATAAATCAAAAATATTATGACGTCCATAAAATATACACTATCGATATAATATAATAACTCGTTATATGTAGACTTACGGGTATAATATATGTAATTTTAATTTTGTGAACCGCTTTTATTTATTGTCAAAAAATAAAATAAAACGAATTACGAAAAAAAAAATTATAAAACATATTATATTATTCAAGGATATATATATATACAATCTTATACTATATAATATCCTTACAAACAATATGTTCTATTTTTTCATGATTTGTTTTTTTATTTTACGCAATAACTGCGAACACGGTTCCTAAAACTTAAAACGCGCGTATACTGTATACTATACTGTATATACGCTGCACGTTTACAGTTTGAAACGTTCAAAAGGGATTTCTTACCGAGTTATACACCAAGTTCAATATTTAATTTATATATATATATATATAATTATTATTTTACAATAAAATATTTTTCAATATCAACGCACAATATATATATAGCGTTTGAAGGTATGTGCCAGTCGTATATTTTATATGTGTCAATATGTTATATTTTTTTTTTTTTTATCATCTTTTATCATCGCATAATACGATCGAGTACGTAATGACTATACGTTTTTCGCGTTAACCCATTACTATATTTTCATATATTATAAGTACATATATTGTCATCGACGACGCATATTATAATATATATATATATATATAAATTGTCAATAATATGTAATAAAAAAAAATTATTATTACGCGTTTCTTTTAAATTATTAACGAATTACATTTAAAAATTTACTCGAACGATTTAAACGTTCGAATACGAGATGACATCTCGTATAACCATTATATTATTATTATTCACTCCGGGTGAAACTCGATCAGGATCTACAGTATAATGCTACAATACTAATTAATAAATAAAATATATTAATATGTGTGTGTATTAAATAATACTATAATAACACGCGCCATAGTTAAAAAAAAAAAATTTAATTCATTATTTACACAATTTTTTTGTGGTTTTTTTTTGTATTTTTTTTTGTAATATTCGTAATTTTTTTATGTAATTTTTTTTTTTGTCGTCTTTAGTTTTTGTTCTCTTGTCGCGTTCTTCTTTTACGTTTAATACCTGCAAACGAAATCGCGGTAGTAAATAAACAAATTCAATTACTATCCTATACACATTTCTTTATTTTTCATAACATATACGCTCTTTGGCTATTGATTGCGCATTCGCCTATACATTATTATTATTATTTTTTTTATATATATACAAATTTAATAAATAATAAAGTCGTCGCGGTTTTTCTATACTATAACCCCGCGCAAGTGCTGCAGACGTGACGGTGTGTATATACGCATTATTTAAATTACATAATATATAATAATCGATTGTTATAAACGGGGATGACACATTTTTAAACGTTTTACAAAAAAGTCGAATAACTGGTTTTTTGATGCGTAAAAAACATCTATTACGGCGGTATGAGGGTAAATCTCGGGAAATGGGACGGAAACGCGTGTAAGCTGTTGTCATGACGACTAATAATAATATTTATTAATATTAATCAATTTACACGCAATATTAATAATATTAATTAATTTAATACGCAATTATAAATTGCGTGTAATGTATAAGCTGTTATTGTCATGCGACCACTAGTAATAATATTTATTATCGAAATTACTCCGAATACGAATATTCACAAATCCCGATCACAATATTCCGTTCCATTTTTACCGCTCACCCGACGTTTACACATCAATGTCTCGAGTACTAGCAGACTAGTTATTACTTTTTTTTCCCCCCAAAAATCTGCGTATGCGCGAAAATACAGTTTTAAGCCTTATTATGACCTGCGCCGTATTCGGAAAACGGGTTTCTGCTTTTAGTGTACCTAAATATATGTGAACTTTACTATATCTTATAAAGTGAGTCGTTACGGTTTCGGAAAAGTAAAATTTTTCCAAAAAAAAAAAAAATACTCGTATATATAGTAGAGTAATAGTTACGATAACGATAAATTACCGTTTTCGATGCGAGACGCATTTATAAAAAAATCGAATAAACAAATCGTATCCAAGCATTTTCAATATTATATTATACATATATTAAAGAATTGCAAAAAAAAAACGGCGTAATTAAAAAAAAAAAATCGCGACAATTCGACTTCTATAGAATAAATGTGTATATGAATATTTATATATATATAAATAAAATACGGTGAACTGCAGTGCTTCAGGGCGTTGTTAGATTATTGTGGTTGAACCCCCGGTCTCTTGGTTTTCGCGCGATTCCTATATATGCAAATATGTATACGCGCTCGTGTGTGCCGCCGCGCAGCAAACGATTGAAAATTTTCGAATTTCGTTTACCGCGGTACAGGTATCGATCGATCGAACAGCACTGCACCTCGCCCAATAAATAACGTGCACGGTCGATTGGAAAACGTTCTCGGTTTTAGTGTTATTTATACGCTGTTTCAGGAAATATAATAAATGACGATGTATACGCGCGTGCGTATATATATTTGTATTTATTTCATTATGATGCCTGCAATTTAATAGAAAACGTCATACATAACGACGGTACGCGGCACCGGGGAAATGCAGATAAATAAGGGAAATTTCATAAAATTATGATTTATATATATACGGCGCGCGGGGAAAAAATGATTTTTGGAAAAATCTGTAAAAAAAAAAAAAACGCATACAGTGGAGCCTAAATTTTTATATAATAATATAATAACCGAAAATCATAAAGCATTTAGACACGACGTTTTTTTTTTTTTTTTTGTGTAAATATATACTGGCTCGTTTTCGAAAATAATCCGCTTTCTGGGAAAAATATTAATTTTGATTTATTTTTTTTAAAATTTTAATTTAATTCAAAGACCTTCGTGTAATATGTCGTTGAAATAAATTTCCGTATGTGTATACAATTTTAATGCCTTACAGGGCCGGTGAATAAAGATTATTAAATATTGTAACACGCGTAGTCGTGTTGCGTCTATACTCTGTTTCAAATAAGATTGTATTTGTGTTCGTGCACGGTGGGTGTGGCTACTTATTCCGCGCTCGGCCACTCGGCAAGGCTGACGGCAGACGAATCTACTCCGGTGTACCGGATTCGGTCGTTTGGCGTACGAGTCACATCTTATTTGGAACGGAGTACATAATATTATACACGGATACGGCGATTTTGAGGCACGTTGTGATTGAACATCTAAAACATATTATCGGCGAAATATATTATATGTAACTGTGTACGGTGTACTCATATATTATAATAGAAATCATTATTTTCTTTATTATTATTATTACAGAAATCATAAAGAATTTAAATAGAACGTTTTTTTATACATTTTCGGAACACACAATTAGCTCTTTTTCGAAAATAATCGGCTTTTTGGAAAAAATATTATTATTGAAAAATATATATTCGAATAATTTAAGATTTTCGAATAATATATAGCGACACGTACCTCATACAGTGCGCGCTTATATTATTTGTATGACATATACGTATTATATATTTTATTATTATTATTATTATTTTTTTTTAATCTCACCGAGTCAACATTATATATATTATTATAAATATACGATAGACGACGACCGCGACGTATACGCATTACGCGCGCGCACACACACACACACACACACACGTTTCTATTATTATATGCGTACGTATAATAATAATAAAAATATATTATTATTATTATTATAATAATTCTCCGAATAAGGGGACGGGGACGGATTCCTGCGTCGGCATTAAACCATAATATATAATAATAATAATAATAATAATAACATACAGAAACAAAGATAGAAAACATGCATTAGTAATTACTATATAGCCTATACAGAAAGCTATTATATTATATTATTATTATTATTATTTTATATATATATATATATAATATTGTAGAATATAATGGCGTCGTAGCCGTTATGTGTGTAGAGTATGCGTCTGTATTATATAAATAATAATATGTGCATGGATATAATAATAATAATAATAATAATAATAATAATAATAATATAATAATAATAATGGTTGGAGCCGTTGCTGTTGTCAAGGCCGGACCCCGCACGTCGCTCGTCCCCGCGTGGCCGTGTGCTGCGATTGTGTGTGTGTGTGTGTGTTTAATGTGTATACATTATATATATATATATATGTATATGTTGAACGTGTGTGTGTCTGTGTGTGAGCAATGCGTTTGAATTACCCCCTCGCTTGCCGTACACTAAGGCGGCAATCGCCGCCGCAGTCGACGTCACCGACGCCACGATGTGGAGCCCCTTGGGAAATTCTATCGTGTGCTTTCAAAATCGTTAGTCATATTTGCTTATATATATATATATATATATTATATTATTATTATTATTATTATTATTATTATTATTATTATTATTATTATTATTATTATTATTATTATTATTATTATTATATTATCTGTCGTGTCGTCTCTGCAGACATCGTCGACGCTGCATCTGACAATACAACGAGATGAGTAGTATTTTTTACATGTACCCACATCATTATGGACGACGATGTACTTTTTTTTTGACAACAACAACAACGAATAATAATAATAATAATAATAATAATAATAATAATAATAATAATAATAATAATAATAATAATAATAATAATAATAATAATAAACCGGAGACATATTTCGTAAATACAAAAAAAAATATGAAAAACAAAACCAATTTTTATTTATTAATATATACATATATAAAACACAAAACAATGGATTTCTGCAGTTGTTTTTCGTCGCGACATTGAAAGATCGTAAATGGAAAGAGAATTTACAAAAAAAAAAAAAAACCCATTTACAATTTCGTGAGTTACTTTGATGAATAACACAAAATAATTATAATAATACGTACTGCAACGCGTTATTGTACGTTAACGATATTCGATCGCGGTCGCAGTGTATTCACGCGCCGAGTGAACCGCTGCAGCGATGGCGAATGTGCGTGAAAAAGAAAACGGACGGCGAAGAAACGACGAGTAGCGAACGAAGCGCACGTGCGAGGACGCCGCGCGGAGACAGATCGCACGTTCGCTTTTCGGCCAAATCCAACTGGTCACACGCGGTTTTATTAATGATTTCACGGAGAATCCATTGGCGTCGGCTTAAAATCACGTTAAAATCATCAGAGAACAATTTTATGATGACACCGCATCTATATATTTTATAGTGTCCACCATACAGGGCCGGCGCTACCTTTTGCTAGGCCCTGGGCAAAGTTTATTAGTTTCTTAACTCTTAACTCTTAGTAGCAGCGTCAGGTTTCTCTACAAGCAAAACAAGCAGGTGATTGGAGCGGCAAATTTGCTATTCATAAAAAAAAATATTAACTTTCATAATATTTTAATTAATTAATTATTCAACACGTTCGAGTGCTGTGGTCATCAAGATAGATAAAGGATTGTTTATCTCGATGGAATTGCCCCCATACCAGTGGTCAACGCATATTTTTATTTTTAGTGAAACTATAGAGTTTTACCCACAGTTATATAAAACATTTTTATCTTCTGCTTTCCTTCTGCTTGTAGGCGGCAAATTGCTTAATCCGCCGCTGCTTAGTAGTAGTTTATTAGTATTTCATTGAAAATAAAAATTAGAATTAGCAAATTAGCGCGAGGCCCTTGAAAGCGCGAGTCCCTGGACAAATGTCCCGTTTTGCCCTGTCACCATATATAGAAACGACATCGGTTCAGCGAGTTTCGATTTTTCTGTTTAGCGGGTAAGCTTTTATAAAACATACGATTTTCGATTTTAATTAGTTACGCTATTTTTAATTCAGATTTATTTGAAACAGCTTAAGAGCACAGGTCGCGATACGTCGAGGCTGGAGCGTATTTAGAAATTTTTTTGGGGGGCTGAGGCATTGAGTAAATATCATTGTTGAATTATTTCTAAATTCTAATCCAAGACTAAATCTTAAAAATAGGACAAATTACCAAATTCTCAACATTTTAAAATCAACTACGTATTAGGAATTTATTAAAAATATTACATCCTATATAGCTATATAGAGCATAGGAATTAGTAAAGGAAGTTCCTGAAATTTCGGGTGGGGGGGGAGGGCTGGAGCCCCATCAGCTCTCCCCCCCCCATAAATACGCCTCTGCGTCGAGGGTTATTATTACTATTGTTTTGTGCATTAATAGTACTCCGTTGAGATATATTAAATTAGATTTTTTTAAAAACCGTAGTCGTTTTTGGTAGTCCATTTGAATAGTCTGTGTTGCAATTTATAGTCGCCGTCGTCACGCTATACTTTAATCCGATCTATTTATCGTGTAAATCTATAATATTTCCAATAAATCCAAACGACAATACCGCACTTATATCTCGAGAATTTTCGGTAATTATTCCGTTTTTTTTTTTTTTTTTTAGCAATTCTATATCGAATAAAATAATATAGGTGCCACCAGTCCAGACCTTCGCTGCCTCAACCACTCCTCTCCATTCATCTCTGTCTTCGCCGTATTCGATTCTCGTTCCTCGCGATATTCCATTAAGACCTGTCTTCACCCTGTCTTCCCATCTGCGTCTCGGTGTCGACCCCTAGGCCTTTTCCCGTTCAGTCGTCTCCCGATAAAAATTTTATTCGCTATACCCTCAGACACCCGAAATGTGACCAGCCCATTCTAATCTTTTACCTTTTAAACATGCGCTAATAACGAAATATTCGATAAATTTCCCGATTTGTCCGCTTTCTGCATATATTCCCCGTTGTCGATTAAAGGGCCATAAATTCGGCGTAGCACTCTGCCTTTCAAAGATATATTCGTCTTCTCCTCGTCTCCCTTAGTTACCGACCGGCAGGTTTCACATCCGTATGTCAATATTGGACGTAGATAGCTGGAGTACAGATATTCTTTTGATCTTCTGGATAGGAGTTTCGATCTAAACAATTTTTGTTATAGCGCATATAATATCCCCTATTCCCTACGTATAAAATAATGATTATAGGTACGATTAATTAACGCAAAAGTGATAATTTACGTTCTTAGTACGTTCTTAGTATGTTCTTGCGACTATAAAATCGCAAGAAAACCGGGTCTTTTTTTTTTATTACTGAAAAGCTATGAAATCTGTGATAGGCGGCGAATCGCCTCTTTAGCGACTGTGTAATATATACGCTTGAAACGCGTTTAACGTAAAAAAAAAATGATAACGATAAATCGAATTAATTACAATTCGCGTATTATAATAAATGTTATTATCGCGATCAGACGAATCACGAATATGATATAGTACACGGAATAAATACATTTTTTTTTTATAATTATAGAAAAATTTGCGTATATTATATTGTTTTGTTAGAAAAAATTCTTCTTAAACGACGACGGTGACATCAAGGGACACAATAAATCCCTCCGCGGTGCACGGATATATAGATAAAACGTTTGACCGTAAGATATTTAAATATTTTTCTATACTCAAAACGATTGATAATAATTATACGAAGAGACTGCATCACCGAATATTATAAAAAAAAAAAAAAAAAAAAATTACCGCTATTAGAATTTGTTTTTTAAACACTTTTTAATATTTTAGAGCACTTCTTATATATATATATATATATAGGTTTACGCTGCGAACGCGTATAAAGTTGTGCGATACGTCCGAAACGGTACCGCAATAAATAACTTTAATTATTAAGATAGGCGACAGGCGTAAAGTATAAATTTTAATAAAAAAAAAAATAAAATAACAAATGGAATGTCGGCCGTGCAATAGCAGAAAACGGAATAGAGAGAGAGAGAGGGAAAAAACAATATACGTATAAAAATGCGCTGAAAAATGAATTGTTTATGTATATATTGTTATATTTAAATTTCTATATCGGAACGGTCGTTGACTTCTGATTTGTTATTTATAATAATATAATATTATTATAGCTCGTTGCACAAGACGACTGCAGATATATATATATATATATACATAATATTGCTGGTGATTTTATTCTGTAGTAATATTTTTATAGTTAAAAAACGAAAAAAGTAATTTCGATTAAATTCATAATGTATCTTATATTATTATTGTGGTCCTTTGACACGCAAGTACGAATTGATAAGAGAGCTACGCTATATATGCTATACGATATTACCCTAATCAAGAGAAATTGGTTTGTATATTTATTAATATGTGAATAATTATGGAAATCTAGATTGATATAGAAAAAATATATATACCATAATCACAGAGAAATATCAAAATTTTAACATTTCTTCCCCCCTCACCCCCGATATTTATTATTTTAATATTATAACATTTTTTTTTAACATTTATGTCTATTACTTTAAAACTACGATTATTATCTATATAAAATATTGTACGTATTTACAACATCCATCGATCCGTATGATCTACGATCTCTGCAAGATTATACGAAATCTCGTAGGAAAATAATCGTCGATTGATAAGCGGATATAAACAATAATTTCGTTATAAGTAAGTCTGACGTTTGTATAACTAATATAGTCATATATTTCCAAGAAAAAAAAAAAAAAATTTTGTATTTTAATACTTTCAGATTTTCTTTTTGTAGGTAACGCCACATTTCGGAATCTTAAATCCTTAAATATGCATTTAATACCGTTTTAAAACTCATGTATGTATTGTTAAAAAAATATTCTAATTTGTTTCCAAATTAGGTTATACAATATTCATAACTTATTTATACGATATTTTATAATAAAAATAATAATCGGCCTCCTTTTTTTTCTTGTATATAAGACGCAGATTATTATATTAATCACATATTTTACTAGGATTTATATTATATGAGAAAAAATTGTACGATAAAAGACTAAATGATTATGTACTTGTAAAAAAAAAAAAAGATTTTAGGTAGGTACGTGTATACATATATATAAAATTATTTTAATATTTTGAATATATTACAGTATTTAGAATGTATACGTAGAATGGACAAAAATAGACATACCAAATGATACATACGTATACATGTACATTGTACATTCTTATTCATACAAAAAATAAAATGTTTATAATATATCATGGTTACAATAATATATTCTGGGTCACGTTGTTTTTCATTTAAAGACATTATTATAATATTATAATATCCATGTTATGAAAAGTATATATTAAATTATTCAACTATACGTGCACACACATATATATATATATATATATAGAAATATTCAAAACGCAATATGTATAATATCATATTATTTTCATGTAATTTCCTTGATATTTTCCATCAATTATTATTATTATTATTATTATTATTATTATTATTATTATTATTATTATTATTATTATTATTATTATTATATTATTATTATTATTATTATTATTATTATTATTATTATTATAATAATAATAATAATAATAATAATAATAATAATAATAATAATAATAATAATAATAATAATAATAATAATAATAATAATAATAATAATAATAATAATAATAATAATAATAATAATAATAATAATAATAATAATAATAATAATAATAATAATAATAATAATAATAATAATAATAATAATAATAATAATAATAATAATAATAATAATAATAATAATAATAATAATAATAATAATAATAATAATAATAATAATAATAATAATAATAATAATAATAATAATAATAATAATAAAATGTTATATTTAGTATTTTTTTTTTTTTTTTTCAAAAACTAAGACGGCTAGATATGGTATACAGTCCAATCGTTTTTTCTCATCCGAATATTTCATATTATAATTTAAAATAGTCGATATAGTTGCACACTTTTTATACCGCCCACGAGAATATTTTTATTACGAGAGACGTTCACGAGTGTATGACGATTATGCTGTGCGCGGACTACTGCACTAGTGGCTTCATTCATGACTATACACGTATACGAATAATACTTGGTACAGTTCCGCGTATCTGAAGTGTTCACAAGGACTCGTGTTTAATAACGTCGAGTATTTATTTATTTTTTTATTTCGTTTTCGGCGATTTAAACGTTCTACATAATTGCCGGACACGTTATTGCTGTATTGCAGGATTGCGACTGGATGCGTACTAATAATACACACACACACACACACACACACACACATTGTATTTTATTCTTGAGAATGGTAAAAAAAAATCTATCGTGTTAAATGGAAATGTTTTTAAAAATCCTTTGGAATAAAAAACGTTCGGAATTTTTTTTTTTTTAATTTTCTTACATTACGGTCGCATTGGGTCGCGAACGATACGAGAAGAACGTGTGCGACGTGCGTTATTAGGTATCAAAAAAATTAATATTATAAAAACAGCTGTATAGTTGCCCCGTATAATATGCGTTTATTATACAGAGAAACGCGCTTTTTATTATTTCCCTTCGTCGTTATTATATATATGTAAAAAAACAAAGTTTTGTTTTTAGGAACATACACACACACACACACACAACGGGTTAAATAATTATTATGGCGTACTTTATATATTTATAGAATACACGCGCGTGCGCTCGCGTATTGTAAATAAAGTATTATCGTCATCGAAGCGAGACACACGGTATATAACCAGAATTTATTTGTACAATTTGTTGCGCGTATATAATATAAAACACAATGCTCGGTAAATTGTTAATTAATCGCTTGTATATATATATATGTCACACAGGACAAAAGCGTTTAATAACAATATAATTATTATTATGTTCGACTGTATAATATATACTATCCGTCAGAGCTGCTGCGCGTGTATCTCTGCTGCACTGGACCGCGCGTGCTGTATATAATAATAATTGTACGCAGAACGAGGAAATTTCGTCGATTCAGTGCCGAAGGATAGAAAAAATGAAATGTATGTTTCTATCTGCATGGTGAAATGTACGTTGTAAAAAAAAAAAAAAAACGTTTATTCTTTGCGAATTCGTCATGATTTTTTTAAAGTATACGACGTCGATAAGATTGGAAATCCTACTATCGCGGTGAACCGAACGACGAATTTTCTTGATTTTTTTTTTCGAACTCTGTAAATCGCTAATGTAGGTGTACCATTGGAAATTTCATACGTTTTATAAACCGGTTGTGTGCCGGTTTCATCGACTATTGTTAAATACACACTCTAACGCGCACAGTGTTAACAATTTGTTTGAATTTCACGTCCGGTTAAATTATATTATCGAGTTTCGCCGTTATATTTTATATAGCAGTTAAGTAACAAAATGTTATAGTCGGGTTACCAAAACGGTTATTTTGATTCTAATAACGTTCTCAATGGTTATCACGAAACGTGACAAGTGATGATATCAAAAACAGGCGATTACGATGTACTATACATTAGTGGAGGATCTATAGGGCATTTTAAAATGCCGATTGGATTTTAACAAGACGATTTCGTGTGATTAACTATTAACAGTAACGCGTTAAGGGGCCTGCATACGGCCTGTGTATGGCTGTATTTCTAGCTGAAATACGTTAGTTACTGGAACAATTCTCACGCCTGTAGAGTGATCCGATTTTGGTATATTATATTTTTTATTTTGTTGGAAAGAGGAAAACATTTCGCAGGACGCGTTGGACTTCGATTTTCAGAATTTCGTTTTGCACATGTCAACAGCACGGACAGACAGAAAATGCTTAAAGCTCGATTTTATATGCTTTACAGGAAAAATTCTCGTGCCTCCCAGAATTGTACGATTTCGATAATTCCGCTGTTGTTGGATAAAGGAAGACTGCCTACAGGGCGCACTGGACTTTGATTCTCAAAATTTTATTCCTAAAAGCTATAATAAGAGCTTGAATGCGAACAATTTTCACAATTTTTTTAACAACTTTTTTTTTTTTTTTTTTATAGTTTTTATTACGGTAATCTAAAATCTAAGTCCAATGCGCCCGGTAGAAAGTCTTCCTTTATCCAACAACAGCAAAACGATCGAAATCGGACAACGTTTGGAGTCACGAGAGTTTTTCCTGCAGGAAAACATATAAAATCGAGCTTTTAATTTTCTGTCTGTCGGTGCTGTTGACATGTGCGAAATAAAATTTTGAGAATCGAAGTCCAATCGCGCCCTGCGAAATGTTTTCCTCTTTCAACGAAAAAAAAATATTAAGACCTTCAAAAATGAATTATTAACAATTTTTTTTTTTTTTTAAATTTGTTCGGTTAATTTTTTTAAGGGTTTATGAAAAAAAAAAAAAAACGAAAAAAGTGGGAAAGTCGTTTTGTAGTAAAATTCACGAGGAATTCAATTGTGTTTTCAAATTTCTTATCGCACCGATAGATCGATCGGTACGTCGGAAGTACGAAACGTCTATTTTGCTGTGTTTCACGTGTATGTAAGACAATGAGAGAAAATACCCGCTTTCAATCCCATTAAGGACAACGAATTTCGGTGAAACCTATAATTTTCGCACTGACTAATTCGTCAAATACAATTGACAAAACGTTAACGAATGTACGTTACGTACTAAAATCGAAATAAAATTTTTATAATTTTCGAGAAAAAAAAAAAATGTCTTTTTCCACCCCCCCCAAATTCCGTGTTATATAGAAGGCTCCCTAATAATAATAGTCATTGCTGACACGCGTCTCGGGAGAAAGAAGTGCACTTTCTATATTATTATTATTATTATGTCGTATACGTAGCACTACGCGAATAATCATATGCGAACGGTTAATACGCGCGTTATTATATTGCAAAACTCTCCGCTTGTAATATACATTATATTATACGTATATAACGCCGAGTCTCTCTCCGTTCATTATACCGCGGCGTTACCGCCGCGGCGTTATTTACCATTTATGCGGTAAATTAGGCCATTAGGGAACTGACACTCTATATATTATATACACACGAGTCATGTTATTCAGATATAAAATCCACGGCACGAAACATTTATTATTTTATACGCGTTATAACGAATGCGTTATATATTATATAGTATTTCTCCTCAAACGGCGACAACGCGCGCAGTTATATGCGTGTTACTCTAATATTATGCGAGTATACCTACTAATAAGTCGAAACTAGGTAATTTTTAAAAATTTATTTCGATAAACGATTTAAATTCTGTTTTAGGAATTCTCGTCCCGACTGCCTTGCTGCAGCCTCAAGAGAGAACCAGTGGCGTAATCACGAACGTTGTATACGGGAGGAGATGTAAAATGTATCGTTTGATAATCGTAAAAATCGTTCCAACTACAAAAAAAAATCGATACTAAGTATTTTTTTTGTACTTAATTATTTTCCTTAATAAAAACGACATATTTTTTTATTAAAAAATTTCCGATTTTTCTTCGGAGGTTTTTTTTTTTCTTAGCTAATTTATCGAATAGTTCATCTGTTTTTACTTCAGACACACCGCGGGTAAACCTTTCTTCGGTGACTATTAACCTGACCGCGCCGTACCTGCAATCGGTATACAGTTACCGCGGTTTAGGAACATTATAAATATCCTGATAAATACACTTACAAATTTTGTTAACACAAAAAAAATATTATTTTTATTGTTTTTCAATCGTTATAAAATTTCTTATCATATTTTTTGTACGTTAGGTAATAATGGTACGCACAAATAAAGCCTATTGTAGGGAATCCATCCCCCCCATAACCCCCTCACCCGTAATTACGGCCCTGGAGAAAACACTGCGTTCCAGTCAAATTCGCCCCCTCCCCCGTAAACGCGAGTAAAAATTGTTGAAATTTTCCAAGTCCTAAATTGCATCTATTGCGTATCGTGTATTGTAACCTATATCGATGGAAATCAGTTATGAAATTTCGTTACAGTGCGAAAAATTATTAATAAATTATCGATTAAATTAGATAAATTATTTGTATATTATAAAAAAAAAAAAAAAAAATAATAACCTTATATAGTGTTGTAGGTGTAAAATATTATTTTGTATAATACGAGTAAAATGCTAAATTTATACAGTTTACGTATAGAGTCCGTGCGAAATATTTATAATATTTAATATATTATGTAATTCTTTTTTTTTTCTACGCGTAAAGAATGACGTATCTTTTTGTACAATAACTTTTAAATATACTGCAGTGACAGCATTATATACGCATTGTTGCGAGCCATATATAAATGTATGACGAACGGATTGAGATATTATCGTGTACTTTTTATTTTATTTTTTCATATACTTTATCCACTATATATTCTCACAAACCAAATAGTGTTCTGTATTATTAAATACATCACGTTTATTAGAGATATAATATACTGTTAAATAATAGCGATACTCGCTGCAGATATAGACTTCGGACAATTCAAACAATTTTTTTTTTTTATTCGTAACTTATTATACGATTTATTATTGTTATCATTAAAAAAATTCGAAAGTCACGAAAAACATATTGCAGCGTACAACTGTATTATTATGAATACAACTAATTGGCCGATATTTAAAAAAAAAAAAAAAATATAACCATAATAACGATATAAAAATGGCTTGTAAAACCTGTAATAATTCCATATTGAAACCACGAATAATAAAACTAATAATAATAATAATAATACTTTTTTTTTTTTTTTACTTTTATTATTATTAAATAATAATAATAAAAAAAAAAATTGTACAAATAAAAACTTCCATCAATTACGCGATGACTATATGGGCGTTTATAAACTGCAATGTTGGATTCACTTCAAAACGTTCGACACAATATGAACACATTTCAGAAATAAAATTACAAAAAAAAAAAAAAAATCTTCTCTTAAATCGAAATTACGCATATATTTGAACGGAATCGTAAAGTAAAATTTTGAAAAATAGACTCCAATTCAGGGTCTGGTCCATCCGATTATATCGAATTAAAATTAAAATATACGTTTACAAGAAAAACGATGAAAACACCGGAGCAGAATCGTTTTTAGACGCGGACGAAGAGAAAGACGAATTAAAAATTGCGATGACCGTTTACACCTGCAGAAGTATTTCTACTATTTATTTAATTTTGAATTTTTGAATTTGAAAATGAAAAGAAAAAAATTTGAATTAACTTAAAAAAAAAAATCTGCCATATTCGATTTGCGTGTAGCAATGAAATATATGTTTTAATACTCGATCATTGCGTATACACGATAGTTTCATGCGTGTGAACGTTTGTATTTTCTAAGCTGAAGATTTTAAAAACTAAATTCGAGTTCTCGCGGTTAATCAAATACGCGCATTTCATCTGCGGTCTGCAGTATACGCGTGGAATAAAACTATTATTAATTCAGTTAATTAATATAAAGAATACAATTACAGTATTGACAAGTTTGGGCCTGCTTGGAATATTAAAAAACTACCGTTTATCGATATAAAAATATATTTTTTTACGAGCATATTCCGAGTTGTGTTAAATGTACAATAGTTTTGTACTAATCGAAAAAAGGTTGGTTTTTTTTTTAGAAGGTATAATATTTGACTTATACAAAAAGTTTAAATACGTTTATAGTAGTTTTTTTCTCTTGTAATCGCTGCGACCAATTTATGACAAACAAAAACAAAATGTTACACATTGATATACAAATTACCAACGCCCCAGTACGAGTTTAGAAAAAAAAAAAAAAAGATTTTTTTTTAACGTTATTGAGACGAGAACGGGGAGGGGGTTTCATTGAAAATTTTTACTCGGAGGCCCAGACCGACACTGCCTCCTGAAGTATTAGCACTCATCGATTTTTTTTTATTTTTATTTCCCTTGCCATATATATATATATACGCACAAAATAACGGTTATAACTACACAGTATTCGCCGCGGCGTAGGTGGTAGGCTTTATATATTTTATATTTTCTGTCTGGGACGCGAGATTTAATTAGTTTTTGCCTTAATGGCTTTTCTTAATTATCGTTCTTATAGTTTAATATTGTTATAATATAATAATCGTATACCCGGTTTTCCGCGAGCGAAAGAAACGCGCGAATAATAATAATAAAATATATATATAATTTTTCCTTAAAAATATATAGTTACTAAAAATTTAATTAACGAATTTTAATCTCGAAAATGAAGAAAAAAATAAAAATAAAAACACGTAAGTAAAGTTATGTAGCGTACATTTATTTCCATAATTATTACAGTTCCTGCAGCGCAGTCGTCGTATATTGATAAAGTATTGAAATTCTGCAGCGTACGCGTGATACGCGCGCATACAGTGAAACCTCGGCATTTTACGGACACCTCTTAATAGCGGACACCTCCGAATAGCGGACGTATATTTTTCGGGAACACTTTCCACTACACTTGTCCTGTACATAGGAAAACATGCAGCACCAATAACACTTTTATGGCGGCTAGATTTTCATAATTTTCATCGTAATTGTCTATATAAGTATAATGCGTGTTTTATTACAACGAACATATATTTTTACTTATTATTATATTATTATAATATTATCTTATTATTATTATTATTAAATATTAGTTTAATGACGTACGTGAAGTTGGCCCCCACTTTGTCCGATCGACTCCAAACAAATTTTCTAATAATTTAAAAATTCCAAAATTGGATTTACAATTATTTACAATTGTTTACAATTTGTTTGGAGCCGATCGGACAAAGTGGGGGCCAACTTCATGTACGTAGTTTAATTACTACGCGTCGCGGTCTTAGACGAGCTAAATATATAGTAACAGATTTTTTTCTCCAAAAATTAGTTTTTAACTAAAAAAAAAAAAAATATTTCATTCGCCTTTTCATCAATTTTAAACAATAATTACTCGCGCATTATATAAATAATTATACACTCACGCAAAACGTAAACAATAAATACAAAATAAAATTATTAATTACGCGTTAAATATACGCATATATAGTTTTAATTGATATATACGAATAATAATCGATAATTAATGTATACAAACACTATACACTTTATTACGCCCAACAACCAACTGATTTCCCCCAAATAGCGGACACCACCATATATCGCAAATATAGCGGAGAAAATTTCGGCGACCGGGAGTGTCCGGTATTTAGAGGTTTCACCGCAAACCAGTAATCGGATATATAATATTATTGTCGTTGCTGCAGGACGGCGGCGATTATTACACGATGCCGAACGAGCAGTGTAAATGAATGATAGAATGCCAAACTATATTATATTATCTGTAACGGCCGATAAATTACATATAATTGTAATTTTGTTACATATTTATTTTAAATATATATATAAATGAAATCAGAAACAGGACGGCTTTAAAAAAAAATAATTATTTTATTTTTTGTAATAATTAAGAGCACTACGTAGTTACACGCACAGGCGACCGCGCGAAAATACAGAAAATTAAAAAAAAATTTGTAACGTTTACTATAAAACCCGTTTCATTGGGGAAGGGGGAGAACTCTGTTTGAAGGCAGCAGTTATACTTTAGACGCCAAATTTTTACAGAAAATAAATTACAATAGCGGAGCCTGTTTTTTAAAAATATCTTTAATTTTTAATTAGTTACGAGATTAAAAAAAAAAAATTGTATTCTTAAAATGTTTATGACTTTTTAAGAATTATAAGGATATTAAAAAAAAAAAAAAATGACTACGTTATTGCGTATAGGTAATATTGTAATTTATTTTTGTTAGCCTTAATTTAATTTTTTTTTTTTAATGAAAATCGGAGAATTTGAAAAAAATTTATATATTTTTAGTCAAACGTGTATATGTATATAAGATATCGTAGTAAACGCGTTGTTGTAGAATAAATGAAAACACGGTAAGAACATATAATAATTGGCAATAAAAAAAAATGCCAGAGTATAATAGTATTCGTAATATTGTTGTATACGCAATCGTTATACATGGTTTTCGGGGCCAGAAATGTGTTATAATATACGGATTCGGGGATTGGAAACGTTATCGCGCGGTGGGCAATTCTGAACGTTTACCGGCGTCGTCGTGATGGAAACGGAGTGCCTCTATATAGCCGCGGCGAGATAAGCGTTTAAAGCCCCGCGTAAACCAAATAATACGTTTTAAACTTGGGTTTTATAACGTTTACCGTCGAAGACGCGAGCGAGGACCACCCGGCAGCTGTGTACAGCGTGTGCAGTGTATACAAACTTAAACGGTAAAATATAGTAAGAAAAAAAAATAATTTTTTTTTCCCCTACGAAACGGTATCCGCGGATTATTATATTATAAATATTTTACACCACAAATAACAGTGTCCGTGAAACGGTCTCGATACGATTTTTCTATAGTGGCGCGAAGCGGTGTTTATATACGTACTGTACGACTCGTTTTCTTCTTAAAAACCCGTCAGAAAACAAAAACAAAAAAAAAACGTTTAGACAATATTAATATAATTTCAATAACACTCTAAGGCTTTATGAAATAATCGATGATGGCTCGATATGATAAACGATTGTCTTTCAAATAATTTTTTTTTTTTTCTTCCGAATTTCTGCCTAAACCGAATTTCGTATATACGTATTATCGGCAGCAGTGGAATATATAACCGGGAGTTTGATTAAAAGACTATTTTTTTTTCGGCGTGAAAATGTGCGTATTCGAATTTTATATTTATCTGCGTGTGTATTACGACTCCTGCAGTCCGAAGTCGAGATAGGAGAACGTTTGAATTTTATTGTTTCGTGCGCTTATGATATCCATATATAAATTAAATTATATATATATATTATTCCTGAATCTCGTTTCAACTATATACTCGACAAGAGTTTTTTCCCGCCGTCCATGAATCCCGAATTAAATTTCTCCGGTTTCTTATATCGCGTGCTGCAGGTCCTTCGCGAAACCACACATTTTTCTGGGCCACCTTCGGGATCCCTGTGAGCTTCCACGTCTTTAACCCGCGCGTTCTAGTCGTCGTCGTCGTCGTCTATTACATTGAATATTTTGCTCTTTTATATTAATTTTATCTTAACGTATGCAACAGTAGTTCATATTTGATTAGCTTTATGTTTTTGCGCCATTGAAGGTTTTTTTTATATACGGTTCTTCGGACGACAATAAAAAAAAATATTCAATAATAAAATAACGGATTTTTTTTTTGAAAATAAGTAAATATATAAGTGTAATTATTATTTTTTATACGATTTTTTCCCGGTGCAACACGACAATAGTTTGCATAAGCCAGTTCACGCCACCGCGCGTTATTATACTCGTATAAGTATATATACCGTATACACACCCATGGCACGCATATATCACACACGTTTGTACCAATAAAATACTCGTTTATGGTCGTATACATATATAATATATATATATTTATTAAACATTATACGTATATATAGTGCCATTTATACGAGTATAATTTTTTTTTTTTAATAAATAACATTTATATATATATATATATATATATATAAAACAAAATAATCCGCTTGTATTCAGACGAGATTGCGCGGTATATAGTCGTTATAGTATATATATATATATACGTCTAATTATTATTTGTTAGATGTTAATTGCTCTTTTCACTTGAACGCGTAATGTATATATATATATATATATATTTAAATCGGTAGTATTATAGAAATACTCGGATATTATTATTATTATTATTATTATATGTATATATACTTAAGTATAAAATATACAGATAGCGCATACGTCATAAATATTTTTATTATTATATTTGTACATATACTAAATAAATAATAACGCTTAAGTACCAATATAAATTAGAAAATTATTAATGACCGTCATCGTATAATTATAATAATTGCTCGTTCGAAAATATTTTAATACCGTACACACACAATATATATATATATATATATATATATATATCGTTTATTTTTATATTATATATGTTTAATTTTATATAGAAACCATTAAAACGTTTGGTTAATGCGCGTTGGGTTTCAGTTAAATTCGATATAAACAATATTTATTGTATATTTTAATGGAAATTATCTATATATATATATATATATATATATATATATATATATATATATATATATATATATAGAGACAGAGAGAAAGGGGGCGAGTGTATATGCGCCGCCGCAGTGTTATAAATACACACACACACACACACACACACACACACACACACACACACACACACACACACACACACTGGCGGCATCGATCGCAAATATTTCGCTTATTATAATTAAACAGCATATAAAATTATATTTTATAAAATCCTACTCACATAATATACAGTATAGATACTTGTATATACGTATACTCGTATAGAAATTTCGAAAAATGTATTCTATATTTAATTTTGTTTTGTTTTTGCAGTAAAACGTTATTTTTGTTATACGCAAAATAAATTAAACTATGGTAGGATATATTTCGCTGTATAAATAATGTTTATATATCGGCAGCTATATACGCGTTATACACTGCACACTCGCGGTGAAATATCGAATTGTATATTATATATATATATATATATATATAGAAAAATTATTATTCCGAGCTGCTGAATTATATATATATATATATATATATGTATGTTTATTATACGTTAAACGATTCGACGAATATTATAAAACGTTATAATAATGTGTATTACGCGTTTTATACTCGTGATAAGGCTCCGCGGTTTGATAATAATAAAAATCGAAAATATACGGCGTAGGGAGAAGAATATATATATATTTTTTGCTATAAACATCGTTAAAATATATTCGTATTGTTTAAAAAAAAAAAACGTTTCGAACGTATAAATATGTATTGTAAAATAAAATTTTATTTACATTTTTATTATAAAGAAATACGTTCGTGTATTGTGCAGTAAAAATTGTTTAAAAAGTACCGTATATAATTTTCGTAATTGAATATATTGTACAATTTCGTTCCCCCCTCGTCTTCCTTCAATAGACGTACAATTTGTTGATATTATTATTATACTCGTAGTACGAGATTAACGTAACTAACGAATTTTTTTTTTTTTCTGTATTATTACCGAAACATTTTTATTATTATTGTTGTTATACGCGTGTATAAATTATTATAATAATTCGTGATTTATTGTTTTGTAGAAAATCGTATTGATTTTTCATTATAACGCGCGTGTCGCGCGCGCCTTGTAGTTTGAACTCGGAAATATTTAATTAATTATAATACATCATATACATTTGGAGTGTTTACACTTTTGATTAAAAATGTAACGTGAATAATATTCTTTTAAACTCCATCTCCTGCAGGTTGTAACAGCAATTCGTTCGTTATTATTAATAATATAAAATACGACGTAGGTACGTATATCGACGTAAATATGTATTACGTTTATTTTTTTGTTTCTATATAACGTTTAAAAGAATACATAAATTATATATATATATATAAAAAAACATTTTTTGTCCGATTTAGATATACGAAATATTTTATATTAAATATAAAACAATGAATATAATTTCAAGTACAACATATGATGCTTATATTTCCTGTATATATATATATATATATATATATAATGTTCGCGTCATTAAATGTGAATTGTTCTAAATATACGGATATTATATATATACATATATATATATATATATATATATATATTTTATTCATCTTTTATCAGTTTTGAATATCAACAAACATATTATAAAATATTAAAAAAAAAACAACGAAAATACACGACCTTGGAAAAAATTCAGTATATACATTAAACATACAAATAATAATTATGTTAATAATATATAATATATATTTTTATTATAACATACGTATAATCCCCATATTTTTTTTCTCTTTATTTTCGAATTCAACTGCATATTATATACAAATAGAAACGATCACAGTCGAACGTTGCTGCAGCAGTATATTTTACGTAGAACCGGTCGGCAGGGTTTGTATACGTTCAAGGTATCAAATCTTCAAAATCTAAATCGTTTCTTTTATTATATATATAATATATTATTTAGTCTTGTGTTCGTATTCTCGCATGCGTATATTGCGTAATATTATATATATATATATATAAAATAGTGAAAACAAAAAGAGTTAAATAAATAAAGGAATAAAAAGGATATGCTAAAGAAATATAGAAATAAAAATAAAACTATAAATTAATACTCGTAAATAATAAATGTGTATACATGTAAATATACGGCATATGTGAATAATATACAGTCAAGTCAAAGAATATTAAAATAAAAATAAAGTAATATATAGGTACATATATATATATATATTATATATAAAAGAATTGTATAAATTTTATTTACTACCGGTTTCGACCGAAAGTCATCATCAGGTATTAAGCGTAAAAGAAAAACACAACAACAGAATAAAAATATAAAAATAAATACGCAGAGAAAATTATGAATATTACTATGGAAAAATATAGAGTTGGAATAAAACAATTATGGCATATTATTAATATTATTTAATAAATATTCATATATATATTGATATAAAATATTATTTTATATTTAAAATATTTTAAATTCATTACTTTTAATTTTTCCGAAACCGAATTTATTTAAATATTATATGTTGTATATTTAAAATTTCGAGTCCATTATATCTTATATATATATATATATACTATAAAATTATAATATGAATATCTTTTAGAACACGGTGTTTCGTAAAATTTGAAATCGGATTAGCTTCCTTTAATTTTATTTCAAAGACTGCAGGTTTTTATATATCGTTTTGAATTGTCTATTCGTTTTATGAATAAAGTATTTAGTAAAACTACATTTATAAGTTTATATATTCCAGAATAATTATATTTACTGTTAGGAAATTGTTTTATTTGTTTCATTAAATTATTATTTAGTGTTGAACGCGATTTCAATATTATTTAATATTTTAGCGAATTTTTCTGATAATACATAATATACTATAGCGAATTTATATATTTATTATATATACGAGCGTATACACGTCGGAATCGTTGTTGCAACGAATTTACGCAACGTCCAAGTATAATAGTAATAAAAAAAAAAAATCGAACGAGTTATAATATAAGGCGCCTATAGACGTAATAATAATATGTGCGATAGGTTTAGAATTTTTTTGAATAATTTTAAACGGTCAACGACGCGACGGAGAATTTATGGACAATCGAATTGTGGTGGCAGATGTCGCGTTGTTTTGGAAATATGAATTTCGGATAGTGACCGGATTTATATGCGTTTAAAATCCTAAAAAAATAATAAGTTTTTACGTTTTATAATTTCGTCAAAAAAATAAAATCTTTTATACGCATATTCTCTTTTGGAAATATACGTTGTTTCTTAAAAGAAAAACTTATTAAATACTGAAAAAGAAAAAAACAAATAAAAGTAACGATTTATAAAAATTATAACGTAGTTATCTTAAACTTAAAAAAAATTACTTATTACAGCTATATACTTATAATCTATATACTATTGGTGATGTATTTAGGTAAATTTCACTTTATTAAGTGTATTAAAAAAAAAAGAATAAATTATATACATAATATATTATGCAATAAAAGTAATATTCATTATATTATGAGTTGAAAATAATAATAACATGTTCGAAAAAAAAAAATTAATTAATTTACTAAATAATATATTGATATATCGCGCGTTGAATTTGAACGGTAAATTTCACCCGTCTCCGGGGATGGTAGAAACTGACGGAGGTCACAATATCCTTTTTTTTCATAAACCATTATATATACATTTTTTTTTTTGTGAAATGTTCAAACCACAATGTATTCTTAAAACATATTATCGTCTTGCACAAAATATTATATTCTCTAACCTTGAGAAATACGCTTTTTTATATATGCGCCAGAATGTTTTTTATATCGGTTGGTACAGGAAAACGAATCGTCGAGAAAGCTTCTGGAACTGCAGCGCACACTCTCAGTAAAAATATTTAAAAACATAAAAATCCGGTCTCTATAATAGTGATGTAACAATTCTAATTAAACTTGACGTGTGCACCTTGTGGGTATAAACGATTTAGAGAAAGAAAATAGGGATACTCCGAGACAATGTAATATTATTTACACGGACCCCATACCGTTTTTGTTATAGCAGTACATATATATACAACGTCCTATATATTTATATACATATTTAATTTATTGCAGTGTATATATGCGGTTACGGTAAGTTAACCAAACCTAACCGGTCAGCTAATAATGACCATTGTATATAGGAAGTGTGTATTCTTTGTATATTTTATGTGTTTGTATAATGTAAGGCAGATAAAATCACATTGATACATTCGATATACTTGTGCAGTAGACCTATTAATACGTTAAGGGCAAAAGCCGAAACCGGGCGCCAAACTAATAAGAAAAAAATGGCTCGCATTGAGTTTAAAACTGAAAATGTCTATATAGTCATTGTAGTAAATCGAATTGATATCGGTTTAATGTATTTTTATAATCGTTTGTTCGTTTATTTATTATTGCAAGTGTTATTAAAAGGTATAAAAAAAATGAATAAAATATAATAAAATGTATAAAAAATAAAAACACTAGGAGAGTCATTTTGAATGTCACCGCGGCTTTCATTATAAAATATAGCGTATTATTCGCGCATTTTACGCCGGTCAAATATTAAATATTCGTGTGCAAAAAGCAGTTCATTTATATGTTATTTGTTATATAATATAAACGTGCCTCAAATTGAAATACTATTGCAGCGCCGGACAATCAGCGTGTATTCGAAATTCGCTTGTAAACGTAAACTGTATACAGTTGTAAACGTTAACAAAATTATATTGGGTTTGTAATTTGTATTTATTGTTTTAATAGCTTTGGATAATATACTCGTAATAATAAATAAATAATCGCGTAGAAATTACATTTGATTTATATACTATTTATATTTGATGTATATAAAGACGTCGTTAATATTTTTGTAAAAGACGGAGTAGTATTCCGCGGTTTTACTCGAATTTCGGCTTTTTACCCGAAAATGTCTATTTTATTCCGATTTTATCGATTATCATTATTATTAAAAAAGAAAAAACGGTTTTTATTTTATTTATTATATGAAATTATCACTCGCGAAGAAGCATAAATATTTTCAGCTTGATTAAAAACGAGAAAAATTAATATTTTTAATTAATTTTTTCAGTTTTTCAGAAAAAGGGTTATTTTTATATTAAATATATATATATATATATACAGGGAGAGGGTTGATAATATCAGGCGTAGCTAATAATTTGCACTCGCGGAACTAATAAAATTCTCCGAAGTCGCCACTATACACCTGCAAGCGTATTATTATTAAAGCTACACGCGCGCAGTGTTGTAAAAAAATACTCTTTAATAGTATATATATATATATTTTTTAAGTGATGTCGAGTGATGTTTTTTTATTTTTACTCATTGCTCGTGTATTTTAATAAGTATGGAGATTTAGAGAGTGAAAGTGCGGTTATTGCAAAGGGTTGTCGGTGTTAAAACCTTTGCGGCCCACTCGGTACTATATGGTTGTTGAAATTATAAAAATATTATAAAACAAGGTTTAAAAAAAAAAAAATTATATACGTATCATCCGGTCGCTATATTGTTATTCGAACTGTGTAGAGTGTTTTAAACACTTTTAAATACTTATACGATTTGTATGATTTAATCTGCAGTATGCAGATGAGATATTTCGAATAAAAATATTGACTTTTATTAAAAAAAAAAAAAATAAAATTTAAGATAAGATAAGAATTAATTGTCATTAATAACGCACAATTTCGTATCAATATTATAATATACATAATTATTGTTTTATACTCATGTACCCATCCGATCGCGTCAATAATTAGAATATTAATATATATATATATATTTTCACAACCAAGTCGTATAAATAAATGTGTCTATTGACTGTAATTTGTGTACACAGAAGAAGAAGAAGAAAAAACTTTTTTTTTTTTTTTATTATTCGCTCGTATGATTTATAAATAATATGTCCCGGAATTTTCATCGTAAGTGAATTATAACAGACGAGCTAGAAAAAGTGTAGAAATACTCGCGATCCTTTCGTAATTTATATATATATATATATTATGTGTTATATCCGTATAGAAGTATATGGATGGAATTAAAAATTAATAAATAATTTTATACAAGTTTCAGGTATAGTAGAAAAAAAAATTTCGATGTGAATTTACAATATTGTTATTCAACTGCGTATTCTCTCGTAAACAAAGTTTCTTTTCGTCATTATTAATAATATATGTGTGTATATATATATATATATGTAAATAATTTAACAGCTCGTGATAAAAACTCGGAATAATATATAAATATATCGCGCGAAAATAGTTTTCTTTTAACTTTACTCGTATATTACGCACAGCAGTCGATTAATATTTTAATTTGATTAAAATTCAGCGTGTTACACCACTCTATATTTCTGTATACTTTTCAATTTTTTTGTCGAGTACGTGCACTTCTATCGAAAATATTTTTAAACACCAAACAACGCACAGCACGAAAAGCTGCTTGAAGTCTTACACAAAAGAATGAAAAATACCTGCAATTCGTATAGCGAATATCGCCGTCAACAAGCTAATATAAGAATAAATAACACATTTTTTTTAAACACTTCAAAATTCAGAGAGGAGTTAGACAGGGATTTACTATATCGCCGTTGCTTTTAAATTTGTATATTCGGAAGAAATAATGTCGGAGGCCTCGGACGACGCGGAACAAGGCGTTGTCATAAACGCGAAGGTATAATTAACGATCTGAGATACGCGTCGTTAGGATATATCGTAGTATTGATAGCTGCGGAAGCATTGAAGATCCGCAAAAGATTTTAAACGAGAATTTTAAAGAAACGATGCACCAATCAGTTCTTGCAGTATATATTACGCTTTCCGAGATAGTAATTTTTTTTTTCATTATTGACGTCAAATATTATAGAAGCTATAATATGGGCGAAAACGTTTGACACGTTTTTTCTACAAAGATGTTTTCGCTCAAAATACACAAAAAAAAAAATATATATATAAATATACGCGAGTGGGCACGTTTAATAATAATTGAGGTCAATTAATATATGTGTGTATATATATTTCGAAAGCGTTAGAACCGTTGATATTCCATATAGTTTCGTAGGTATATACGCGTATACACATTGTAAAAACCGCGTATACCTATTAAATATTGTATAAATAGTATAAAATATGATAAAAATCTATGACGGTATGAACGACACATAACAGTGTGTGTGTGTGTGTGTGCGTATTATAAACCTATATATATATTATAATTTGAATTATTATTATTATTTTTAACATTATATATTGCGAAACGCGCTATCTAAATATCATATTATATACCGGCGTGGCGGAGTAGGCGAGTTGAGTCACCGATGTTTAATTTCGAATATAGCAAATATAATATTATATATATACACGTAGATTATTATTCATAATTAATAGGCGCATTCGTACCGAATTCTCTCGGATTTTAACGAATTTTACAAAATTTTTGATGTTGTATATAATATATATACGTATCAGAATCCGTTGAAGTAATATTAACGTTGTCAGTCGACAAACGCGGGAAGATCGTTTACTAAATGGAAAACGAATTATCATCGAGATCGACGCGACAACTGCACGGTGGGATCGACTGTATACTCGGCAATATGAGCGAAGCCAATGAAATCGATATAAAAAAAAAAAGAAGCGCCTAATAAGAATAATGTAAGAAAAGTATGAAATTTAAACGGGTATACCTGTTCAATATTCATATACATATATATATATATAATATTTAACGCGTTATTAATACTATTATTCGTTGTGGTTTATTTAAATTCGACACGATTATTTAAAAATGTACGCGAGATTTCCTACAGTCATACACACACACACACACACGAGTTAATTTTGCTGGGCCAATAATAATTTATAATTACGCCACTGAATGTACGAGCACTTGTATTACGCGCGCGCGTATAAATAAGCTGAGCGTTGTGTGCGCGTATATTCAACGCAATTGAACAATGTCGGTTGGAATATACTCGTGTATATAATATGTACGTTTGACATTTGCATTATTATTATTGCTATTATAGAACAATATAACGCATCGTATATTAATATTATCATTAAAACAATAAAATCTAACGTTGTGCTCGGATCTGAATCGACAATTTTTTTTCTTCTACATATGTACAAAGTATTATAATAAAAATGCGATGAAAAAAAAAAAAAAATTACCAATTTAAATGTCATAATTTCACATTTTGTTCTACGCTCTATTTCGAGTCTATATAACATGCTTTTATACACACTTACACGTACGCCGCACGTTATTGTCACAATAATGATTTATTTATTTTTTATCGTATAATATCGTATTCGATGCAATAATGTATTATGTTCCCTAGTGTTTATAAAGCTTACTTTTTTTTTTTTTTTTTTTAGTTAAAACCGCGTACCGACGACTTGCCTCCTTCGGTAACCGCGGTCCGATGATAGCGTGATGCACCACCCGAAATAGCGATTCCACTAATAGTCCAAGGAAACGCCGGCCAGGACAATTATTACACTTTATATATACATTCGACTCACGTGTCAAACACGTCATGAACGATTGACTGGGTTTTACTTTTTATGTGTAAATGCTTGTAAACGCGGAGCAGATCCTTTATATTACAAGGATCTCTTCCAATCACCGTGTCACAGCGGGCGAGATACCGTAAATCGGGTATACGTTTACGATTTTTTTTTGTTTTTGTTTTGGCCGGTATTTCGTCTTTTTTTTTTTTTTATACATTTTTTCCTTTTCAAACGTAAATGATTATTTCGATCACAAGGCATGTTTAGTTTGTCTCGTATTTTTTTTTCTCAATCGGTTAATTTCTTTTTGGTCGGAGTTTTACGCGCGTCCGCTTTCTTCACAAACGAAAATAGTTTTAAAAACCCGGTTTTCATTTTTTTTTTTTTTTCGAGAAAAAAGTAAAATGTCCTTCACCAGAACGGTGTTCTACCGATCCAAGTTGGCGACCCGGTTACCCGTAGCGAGGTCACCAGTAGTAACCGTAGCGTTATACATACGTATTAAAAAATAAATAAAAAATTCCAATAACACAGTCGTCCGTTTATAATATTTACATACTTATGGAACTGGCCGGGAAAACTGAGGACACTACGACAGTCGTTATTATAATGGAAAAGATACGATTTTCTTTTTATAACAATATTCTTTATTGTTTATTAAAAATCTTTACCGCCGTCTCTTTATTCGGAATTCGGAATAGTTGAATATATAGCGCGTCAGTATAGAAAATTGTTTATTTTTGAAAAAAAAAAATGTAAAGCGTCCTAATGATTTGAAGAATTTATAGAATACTTTTTTTTTTTTTTACGTTATTCGAATGAATATATTTCGAATAGGTTTTTTTTTTTTTTTGTTGTAAACTGTTCTTTACTAGCAGGCCGTGCGTATTTATTTCGTGATTTTTCAAAGTTAAAAAAAAAAATTTTTTCGAATGTAAACTGACGTTTTGAGAATTTTTTTTAAAAATAATTAAAAAAAATTATATGTATATTCAAATAGTTGCGTTAATACATATGTATACTATACTACATATCATACTATAGCAGTAAACTGTTGAAAATTCATTTTATAGGGAAAAATAATACCAGCGGAGGAAACTATTGTATTTTATATATAGGTACTTAAAAAAAAAAAAAATTATGCAATAAACGATAAGTCGAATTACCAGCTAATACACGTGCGTTGTATACTATTAGATTCTGAGAGGAGCGAGGAATGTATTGGTTTTACAATGATGTGTTTTCTTTTTTATGTCTGTACCCAAAATTCTACCAGAAGGAGTGCTCCGATCTTTTCGTGTAGCACCTTTTCCGATCGCGAATTGCGTCTAGTTCGTACTTTAAACAAGTCGTTTTTCGATTATTTCAATACTTTTTTTTTCAAAAGTCAGAAAAACTACCAAAAATTACGTAAAAACGCTAAAAATGCAATGTCGTCGATAATCGATTGTCGTTTATTTACTACACCGAAACTCCGCTCAGAATCGTTTTATCGAACGCAATGATTTATCATTGCTTTCCAAACCTATATATATATATAAAAATGGAGCCAAAAATGTATAACAATTCATCAATTGAGAACGGCTGGGCCGATTTGGCTCAAATATTTTTTAATTGTTCGTAATTGCCAGGAAAAGGTTTTTACGAAAAAAAATTTTGGAAAAAACCTTTTTTTAAAATTTTTTTGATGATTTTTTTTTTTTGGCAAAACAACGTTTGCCGGGTCAGCTATAGTTGATGATAAAAACAAAATTCTAAAATCTTTATCCAACTGATTCGCTTAAGCGATATCCACAACACCCCGCGGCTCGTTATTTTTATATTGTTTTCTAAAAAAAAAAAAAACCAAATAAAATATTCGACTACTGCACGTTGTACGTCTTCTAGAAACGAGTGCAGTACGTATACGCGAGTACCTTATATCATTTTATATATATTTATTATTTTTATAAAATATAATCCGGGAGTGTGTATTTTTTTTTTCATTGGAACGACAAGCGTATTTCGAGGGGGTCGTGTCCGCAATATATTATAATATGTACGTCGAATTTCTGCGAGTCACATATAAACACGCATATATACGGTTACGACGGCGGCGTAATTAAATGCTATTTGGACACATTGTTGGGGTAATATATACATATACTCTCGGTTACAATATAATATTATATATATATATATATATATACTTATGAATATTATAAACGCGAGCGCGTATTACAATGTCGGTAAGACGGATTCGTGCCGCAATAATTTATGCACAACCCATACACACAATTTGAATATTAAAATCAATATATTATTAATAGATTAAAACCCCGCCGTACATGCGTGGTATTGACGTGTTTGTGGTATGAAATTTTCGTTTTTACAACAGACCGCGCGCGTAATTCGTTCACAAACTCTACTATATGTATACGCGTATAATATAGTAATAGTTTACTTAGTAGGTTATTTTCAAAAAAAAAACGATAAATTCACAAAACTCTACTGTACGCTCACAAGCGTTTGAATGTAAAAAAAAAAAAAATTCTCTTCTTCCATACGTATATACGAGTACAAATAAAACGTTTTTTTTTTTCCGTCTTTGCCATCGGATATAATTGACCAATAATAATTATTTCGTTTCGCTGCACTTGCTGCAGTAACTCGTATAAGCGCGCGGAAAGTTATCTGCAGTGTGCACGCGAGAATACCGATTTTTGTCAAATCGAAGTAATTATAATTTTCGATAGACCGAAAAACAATTCAAATTACGTTTTATAATAAATATATATATATTTTTTTTAAAGTACATTTTCAATTAATACCAGACGTTTGTTAAATCCTATCGTCAGTTATCATATTATTATACCAGCTCGTGTCGCGAATACGAAATTGTTTAGTATTTTGTATAACGCGTTTTTCTCGCCATTTTCCCCTATAACGTCGGATAATCGAAAAACAACATAGATTATATACGTTATCATATATATATATATATAATATAATATCACAGACATATAATATATAGACCGCGAACGACCAGTGTATCACACGTAATGCACTAGAGCCAAGATAATATGTATGCGATAGAGACCGCATATAGACCTGTTTATTATAGTTAATAGGTCTATATGAGACAGACTTAGAAGAGGTTTTTTCATGGATGATAAAACAAAATTGTGGCAACGAGATATCCGGATCCGCAGCGAATGGTGATACACGATTATTTATTCATCCACGAAAAAACCTCAAATGGCTCTTTGTCTCTCGCACGTATCTTTGCTCCGTACTTTTTTCTCCAATCGCGGTCTACGTATAATATAATTAAATATATGTTTATCGTTCTAAAACTTCAAAACGGCAAACTCGAATTATCGCGCCTGTACACATTTATTTTCTAACGCCATACTTTGACAGGGCGTCGTCCTGTTCCTCATCCCTTTTCGTATTGATAACAATCGTAGCACTATATATGGCGTTATGCGCGCCACGCGTTTAATGTACGATCTAAATAGATTTTCTTTCATTTCAGAGAAATTTTTTCTTCTCATTAAAAGTACTATCCGACAGGTTTTGATATTGCAAACAATAAATTAAACGTTACGCTTTCAATATATTATCATCGAAAACAAAACGTTCGTGTACAGTAATACTACAACATTATAATTAATTTAATAATTTCGTATGATAATTTAACGAGAAATATAGTAAAAAATTGCCCTGAAAAAAAAATATCGTATTGAATTCGAACAGTTAAATTTGTAGGTTTTTTTTTGTTCGCCCATATCGTTTCTGTACAGTTTGATTTATTGTCGGAACGTATTAATGATAATTCATCATTTTATCATCGTATACGTATATATAGATTATTCGTACGTGTTCCGAGCATTCGAAAACGTTTGAAAGTTTATTTAATAAAAAAAAAAAGAGACCGTCAAATAAGTTGTAAAAAGCGATGACATTGTATATCGGCTCTCCTGAATTACAAACACAAAACGGTGTCAGTACGTACAATACATTTAGAAGAGTGATCAAATAAATAAATAAAACGCTCGTACACGCATAACGAAATAAATAGTAACAGGAAGAAGTAGAAAAAAAAGCACCATATCGACGTTCGTAAACATGATGTATAATCGGTTCGGCGGGATCCAGCAGCAGGATCGATGGTTTCGGATGTGTGTATAGATCGTCATATAGCTGGTATTATAAATATTATGTTTATTGTATTATTAAATTCGAAAACAGCGACGGCGATACATTATAAATCGCGCGTTCGAAAAACGTTTTTGCGAACTGTATACAGCCGCCGCGGTTATAAACGCTTTTTTTTTTTAAGCACGTTACAACTCAAATTTTAAGTGCTCATAAAAAAAAAACGTTTTTAGTACAGTGATTTTTCCATATAAAACATACGCACATACATGTTTAGAACGTTTACAATTTGAAATTTCATTCGGGCGTGTGAGAAATTAAAATTGTAAATTTTATCGTGTAAAAACAACAAAAATTTTTAAATTCTAATATTTTAATCCACGATATAAAAAGCGAATTTCTGTGAAGCGAGAAAAACGACGCGAAGAACAATCCGCGACGTCTTTAAGAAAGACGTGTGGTACGCTACGAGACGCAAAGGAAAAGGTACAGGCGATCAGAGATTTGCAGCTCCGAATTATCGGGTCAGAATTGAACAATTATAACAAAAAAAAAAAAATTCGATTGTGAAAAAAAACAAAGTCAAAAAAATGTATCCTATAACATCCGAATACGGTTATTAAAAAAAAAAAAAAATTGTGTTATTAACAGTAAAAAGTAATTAATAAAATTCCGTTCGTCAATAGTGACCTCACAGAATTTGGAAAATAAACCTTTCATTTTACTACTCTCTCTATGCGTGGAATTTGAATACAACAATCCGTCATTGTGTTACACGCTCCCAGGGAACTCTTTGAACGCAACACAATGTATATTTTAAACTTCGCTCAAGACCGTTTATCGAAGAGCTTCTTTTAACGGCTGTCGAACTCGAAAAGGAAAAAAAAAAAAAGAACGTCAACGTCAAACTGTTGATTCAGCTTATATATATATATATATATATGACCTCAGTTACTATATATACTATAATGCCTTCATGCAGTATACAGGCAAATCGTCGAGAAAACACAAAGATTTATTTATATGTATATATAATATGAAATTTATTTGTTTATACACTGTTTGAGAATCAAACATTTTGAAATTTATTGATAAATTAAAAACCAAAAAGTATTTTTTTTTTTTTTTAAACGCGTACTTATATCACAAAAACGTATATGTCGAAACATTATATAAAAAAAAATTTCGTTTTAATACAATTAAAATATATTTGACGGCGTCTTGTTTCTCTCGAGCACATATCGATCACATACGTTTTTTAACACATATATGATTTCATATGAAAAATACGTACGGATTTATAAATGAAAAAATATAAAATAATAATAATAATAAATTGAACTAATGATATTAAAGATTCGTCAAAGACGTTTGTTTTTCGTGAAAACCGTGGAGAATTCGAACAACTATCGCGGCGCTTTTAAAGTATACATTCTGTGTTTACTTCCTGTACGCATCTCAACACGTGCGAACGAACCGAATGGAACTTCTCTGGAATTTCTCAAGTGATTTGGAACTTTTTAACTTTTTGTAATAATTATAAAAACACAATTAAAAAAAAAAAAAAAAATAGAATACGTTGATATTTTAACATCCGAGTTAATATTGTAGTGATGTATTTCATTTTTTTTTTTAGTCATTGCAGCCCTGCAGGTCTGGCCGCTGTATAAATAAAAAATAAAAAAGAAGTAAACTCGTTTCAAACAGTTTAAGTCGTCTTTCGCGTGTTCTTTTTTTTCAACGCCGTGCTAATCAGGCGTTCATTATAATATGATCTAATAATACGAAAAACAAATACACCTGATGTAATAGCTGATTTTTGTTAATCTCGCGGGCAAAGGAAATATACGTGTTTAAAAAAAAAAAAAATCGCTTCTTTATAATACGAATTTCTCGTCCATATTTACGCGTAATTTATAAAAAAACGTATACAAATATTTTTTGTTTTTATTCAGTGCTCGAATCGCGAGGGCTGTGAGTCGGGACGGAGCTCCTTTACAAATTGTCCTTAAATAACCTGCAGATTTTTTTTTCTATACCGGAACGGTAATACTTAATGACGGAAATAATATATATTTTTTTTTTGTAACTCGATTTAATGTTTTTGCGAAAGATATTTGTGTTCCACAAATTTTCACAACTCAGTTCACGTTGTGCGCGTTTCGAGCATTATCGAAATCATAAAATTCATTCATAACAATTATTACAATAAAAAATAAAACTCGTGTAAAGACTTAAAAATGTATTTAACGAATCAATGGGTATCGAATTTAGGGTTTAAAAAATTATATATATATATATATTTTTAAATTGTTTTTTGCTTCTTACGAATGAGACGTCTTGTATTTGCATTGTTTTGTATAGGACTCGATTTGTTGAAAAAAAAAAAACTCTCTCTCTCTGATTTCGTTGTATTTAACACTTTTTGTTTTCGGTCGTTCGCGCGAATTCTGTTGTTTTTTCCAGAGAAAAATATCGTCTAGTCTCGAAAATTTCATTTCACCCCTTTAATAGTGAACACGCGTGACATATTATTATGTTGGATACAATCGAAAACTCTTTTTTTTTCTTTTTAGCACAGCTTTTCTTCTATAATTTTCTCGTTTCCAGCGCTTCCGTAGATCTTATTATATAAATATAAATAAATAAAAATTCGAAACTAATTTTTTTTTTTTTTGTCTCCTCGTTTTACACGTCTATAGAAACGAATTAGCAGTTCGACGAGTTTTCGACGATTCTGCAATAGTATACAATATGCGATCTCGTTTGGAAACAATACGCTTTTTTTTTTGTATACTTACTCGAAAAGTCGCGCGCGTGCATACCGATCTCGCCGAGTTACCTGCACGGTCGCGCGCTTACAAAACTCATCTTCTACGCGCATATTACTCGTCTCGATAGGCTTTTTATCCTTTTGTGTAAAAAAAAAAATTAATTTTTATTCTTGTTACAGTATCGCGTCTAAACAACGACACTCTCCTCCCCGCCTCCGCGGTACATACGAATCGCGGAAGCTGCAGCAGCAGTGACGAAAATGACGAGGTTATGAGCAGCAGCAGCAGCAGCAGCAGCAGCAGGAAAAGGACGAGGCGGTCGTGTGTACGAGTATGTAGTACAACGAGAAGGGACGGGGAGATACGCGGACGGAAAAGGGCTGCAGTGGTGTGAAAGGGCTGCGCGCGGAAGCGTCAATCGGCGCGCATGCACACTCTCCAAAACAACTCCGCCATGTTGCCAAACTAACTATTAATATAATATAATTAATAGTGAAGACGGGAGGGCCGCGACGACGACGAGCCCCGGAGCCGACGGGGGTTGACGGTGGTTTGGGGGGTGGGGCGGCGGCGGCGGCGGCGGCAGGATAAGGGATGGGGTAACGAAGACGGGAGCGGGGACGGTGTGCGTACACGCCGATTGGGCGAGGGCGGTGGTGCAGGGACGCAGGACGAGAATGAGAATGGGCGCTGCAGCGCGAAAGAGGTGGGGGGGAGCGGTCGAGCGGGGCGCAGGCGGGTGGAGGAGAGAGAAACTCTTGTTAACATTGTGTCCAATTATTGATCTGCGTAAGTATGTAGGAAGCGTTCACACTGCCTTTAAGTAGGACATGTGCTGGCAGGGATAAGGAAATACATCGGATTGTTTCGGCGCGCGTGGTGGCCGTGGTGGTGCCGTTTTTAAACGGCACACCGCGACGGCAGGAACGCGCGCTTATTGACGGGAAACGGTCATTTCGCGCGCGCCTTATTGTTCTTCACGTATTACACAAATACTTCCCTTTTCCCATTTTTCACCCCCCTTTTGTTTCCTTTTTTCCCCCTTTCTCTCTCTCTTTCTCTCATTACCTTTGCCCGTCGTCGTCGCGAAATATCGAAAGTCTTAAGCCAATCCTAGCCGTTTGCTGCAAATTTTCCTGCGTTATTCCAAGCGCGCCACCAACCGATTATTATTGTTTGCCTACAAACGTTCTTTGCCGTTTTTATAACTTACCGGGGGAGGGTTTAATAATTTCATTTTTTTGTAAAACGTCGTTAACGCGCACCAAACGAGACTTACGATTTTACCTATTCAAAAGGAGTTGTGAATGTGTGTTTCACGGATTTTCGATTTATTCAGAATATTTTCAGACGTATTCGTGTCTTCAGTTTTTGGCTGACGTTTCGGACTTATCGCAGAGTCCATCTTCAGAACGATAGTTACCGGTCCGAGGTTGTAACTATACGAGTATCGCTTAATGACTATCGGTCTGAAGACGGACTCTGCAGTACTTCAGTCAAAAACCTATAAGACACGGATATATCTGAAAATATTGTGATTAAAAGGAGTTTTTTAACGTTTTAAATTTTATTTCGTGCGTGTAGAAAGAACGGATATATATATAATATTGGTTTTACAATGATGTGTTTTTACGTCTGTACCTTAGAATTTTACCAGAAGGGTGCTCCGATCCGGGGGCGTAATTACGCGGTATGGATTCCCTCCCACGGGCTTTCTTTTTTACACAACATATTATCTAATTTACGAAAAATATAATAAGAATAATTGAAAACAATAAAAACATGAATGTTTCTCGTGTAAACAAAATTTATTAGTATTTACTGTTTATCACGATTCATTTGTATTCCTCGGTTTATTAACCGGTAACCGCCAACTGGTATGATGCGGTCGGGTTAGGTTAGGTCACCGAAGAAAAGTTTACTCGTGCTGAAGTTTTAACGTACATCTATATGAAACAGTATACTAAATGAATGTTAGCTAAGAAAACTAGAAATTTTGTTATAAAAGATGTCGTTTTTATTAAAGAAAATAACAAAAAATATATAAAATACGAGTGTCAATCGCTCTGATATTAATTCGGAAGGTTTTTTACAATATTATGGGTTATCCGATGATAAATTTTATATCTCCTCCCATATTATATAACGTTCGTAATTACGCCACAGCAGTCCGATCTTTACAGCTTCACAGTTTGTTCCCGGTATAGAAAATCGCATCTAGTCATCGGTATACTTTAGAGGTAGACATGTCGTTTTTCGATTTTTTTCAAAAACTACCGAAAAATTACATAGAAAAACGGTAAAAACGCGATTTCGTCCAAATCGATTGTCGTCCTTTCTTCGGTAATTTTGAAACTACAATGGGTGTAGAAACTTGAGATATTCATCGAACGTGTAACATCATATTATGTTAAGGAAAATAAAAGTTTCCTAATTGTATTTTTAAACGTTATTATTTGACGAGAAAATGTGGATTTTTTTCTAAAAAAAATACTGTACCGATGACTGTGATATTTTAGCGAAACATAAGAATAGTAAAAAAATTTAAAAAAAACTAGTTATTTTCCTCCCGGCTAGTGGGAAACGGGTAAAAATGACCGAACCCTATCGAAATTACTGAAAAAAAAAATTACTCGATCATGTCGGTAAATGAAGTAAAAAAAAGGCGGAAAATACAAATTATTTTAGGATTCTCGCGCGAATAAAACACGTTTTTAGTTGCATAAAGCATTTAAGACTAAGAAAATACGAAAACAGATACGAGCCCTATAACCCTTAAACGAATACTTTGAATGTATATTTTAATTTGAAAACAAATTGATATTTTACCGGCGAAAGTTATAAAAAAAAAAAAATCATTATCGTTTAATATGAAAAAAAATTACCGTAAATACGCGCAAACGAAAGACAACGGGAGGGGAAGGAAAGGAAAGGAAAAAAGGAATGAAAATTTCAAAATCGAATATACGCTGGTAAGATTGCTCGGCGTTTTGATTTAATAATTTTTTTACATATACGACGTATATGGTATGTATGCACGCGCGTATACGCTGTGCACGAAACTTGTTATTTAGTCGTTTTCATTTAATATCCATTTATAACGATTTAACGCATGACTGACCACAATTGACTTGTAATATATACTGATATTAAAATGATCCTATATATTCTGCACTTAATCAGTGTTTAGAGGTACAGTGTGAATTGTGTAATAAATTTATACGTTCGCTATAAAGATACGCGTTATATAATAGCATTGTTTAACTCGTATAATACGCATTCAAGTCCTGATGTTATTATTGAAAGCCGCATAGATGTTAGGAATTTTTTTTTTTTTTACATATATCTCCTTCAAAACCGTCTTCGCGCTCATAAACGGGGGGGAAAAAAAACAGATTTTTTTTTTTACTAAATTGTACGTATCGAGAAAGACGAATTTTTTTTTTCCATCAAACATTCCGTTTTATATTTTTTCAATAATTCAATATTATCGCCCCCATACTTCTCATTCGTATTACGCGACTCATCGCATATCGACTATACAACGGCAACTTATACGTGTGTTGATATTATAAAAATTCTTTTTGGAACATATTTGGCCATATATATATACGTGGTATATTTGCTGCAGCATCCTTAGAACAATTCGTCAGAAAAACGTTTGAATGCCACGGAATGGCGATTATTTATTTAACAGCTCTCGTATGTTATATTATTATATAATATCGTACGCGCGTTTTATACCACTTATATATCTTGTGTTGTTCCGCATCAGCTCACTATACGTATTATCCATAATCTCCCGGAATCGACTCGAGCACAATAAATTCATTCGTTTCTGCGTGTAATTATTTTGTTTTTTTTTCTTTCTTTTTTCGTATAACAAAAAAGCGAACCTATTACACCTACGCTGCACGCAGGTACGTATACGAGTCGTGTGGACAAGCCCCAAAGACACAGTCATGTCGTTTTAATGTGTATACTTTCTCGCAGAAGATGTTCCTTTTTTTTCTATATATATATATACCTGTATATACAAACGAGATACTGCGCTGTAAATGACGAGTAGATATTAGACGCAATTACCCTCTCGGCGACAGAGACGTTTCAGTCCGAAGACTCGTAAGACACATATAATATTACGGATATAAGAAATATCGAGGATTCGCGTTTGAACGAGAACGATATAAAAAATTATATATATATATATATATGTATTACGTTTCAAATAATATTAAAAAAAAAAATACTCGTCTAAAAATAAAATTACTTATAGGAAATCGGTGAAAATATTGCGCGAAAGGAATACCAATATAATAGTCGGTAATAACGATAATCCGTTGCTCGTGGAAACGATGTATACATAAAATATAATATTATATAATACGCGTTTTAAGTAGTACACTAAAATAATGCGTCGTTCGTTAAAAAAAAAAAAAAAACCTAAAGATTCTTCGAACAAAAACAGTGTTAAAATACAATAATTATATATGAAAATGTTAAAAAAAAAAATTAGCTCAAGTAATATTATATACGACGAGTAAATAATAACAATAATAGGAGTCGAACAAGTAATAAGTGTACGTTTTGAAACCGTGTTAACGAGCAGCGGACCGTTATTATTATTATTATTTTAGGTAAATCCTCACTTGACGGCGGATTTGTTGGATTAGCTGTGCGTGCGGGTTTGTATTTTTATACTTTTCCGAAAACGACATTATGACGCGCGTATAACATATTATGATACGTTTAAAAACGATTTCGCGGATGTATGATTAACGTATTATTCGAATAATCCGTATCGACAATTTTTCTTCGTCGTCGATTTAAAGTTTCGAAATATTTTTATATGATATATAAGTACATATAAGTAGCGTATCGCGTTGAAAAAAAAAAAAACACTAACTAAATGAAAAATCCCAATTTTCAGAAATAATTACAAAACGTTAATAATACGCGCAAATAACGCGTACATATACACAGTATAAATTTTAACTAACTATTTATATATGTATATAGGTATGCGCGAGTTTATAAAACCGATTAAATTCGTTGTGTACGGTAAAATATTATTAAAATGAATATTTTCACTATACCTATATATAGTTATTACTATATATTACTACTCGAATTAGATTTAAATTAAGGAAAATAATGCGTTTATAATTGAATTTTATCGTAATTTTAATTGTTTTACCATATTTCTCTCTCTCTCTCTCTCTCTCAAAAAAAAAAATAATAGACGCATTTTTCAATTTTGTTACGCTCGGAGTGCCGTTAATTTACAAATAATCGAATATGCGTACGTAATAAGTAATCGATGAAAATCGGTTTACTCTTTACAAAAAAAAAAAGTTTATTTAGGAATTTGAATTGAAATTCAGTATTTATAAAGAAAATAATAAACACGCGATGTGTTTGCTGGTGTAGGCGTATTCACTATTTGCGCACATGACGACAGCTTCGGCTATAATTTATTATTATATGAGATAACGCGAGAAAAGTATTGAAATAAATAAAATTAACAAACGGATTAATAAACAAATAGGTAAAATATAAATTAATAATAATAGAAAAAATAAAAATCACTTATATATCGGGCTTTTAATTTCACCGCTGCTGGTCCGCCATCGTGTAGTTCTGCTGACTCTTCTTCGTATACTTTGTACTAGGGCTGTGTACTCCACTATATATGCGTGATTGACTGTATTTCTCCACATTCGCGTGTATAGACGGTAGGTACATCGTTTTAAATATATATTGTCAAGTGTATATAAAAATTATATAAAATTTAGAACGCATGTGTACGTATTATATAATATAATATATACTTTCAATGTCGACGAATTATTCGTATATTAATCGACCGTTTCGTCATTTTTTTTTTTTTTTTTACTACGATTATTATAATTATTGTTTTTGAATTTATTTTACTCGCGGTTAAAAATCGTTTTAGTCAAGATTTTCATAACGTTCCACGTGAACATTTAAATATATATTATTATTAATAATGTAGCGAAGCGTATATATATATATATATTATTATCGTTTATATAGTTTTTAACAAGTCATCGCGTATATTTATAAACAATTTACAGCCAGAGGTTTAAAAGAAAAGCGATCGTTCCACGTTGCATTTTACACGTGGTCGACCAATATTTTTATCGCGATATTTGTCTAACCACTGCAGCGTTGTTCTCAAACAGCAGCGCTACTGAAAATATTGCGTCCATATAATTTTAGTAGTATAATTTAATTAAAAAAAAACAAAAAAAAATGTTTAGTACACTATATTATGATAGCAACATAAAAAAAAAAAAAAAAAATGACGACGGGTATAAAATTGGGGATGAGAATTAAAATCTTATTAAAATGATTAAAAAAAAATATACATAACACTTTTTTTTTTTTTTGCTACAAAACCGTATATAATTTTTATTTTACAAAAAAAAAAAAAAATAAAATAATGGTTACTTGTCAGTGTTAAAACCAATTATTTCACCTATACTACACTAAAAAAAAAAAAACTAATATCAAAGTATATACATATATATATATAACAAACTGCTCTGCAACTCTCGAATACTCATTTATTATAATTTATTTTTCGCTAACAAACGCATTTCACGGGGTTATTATTATTTTTTTTCCACGTTCATAATTACATTGACGTATTGGTAGAAAAAAAAAAATCACCACTGCTGCAATGCGAATACTGTCGACGAATTCAACGGAATAATACCGTCCGAACGGCTGGGCCGGGGAGAGAATACGACCGACGAGGGCGAAAAAAAAATTACCAAGACCCACGCGCCGCACATAGACGCGGAAGCTGTGATTTAATTGGCAATATTAAAAAAAAAAACGAACCGAATAATCGGTCCCAAAATATACGCGCGCGACATTCGTTAATTTTGTCCATATTTTAATATTTTTAAAAAAATACAATTTTTTTTAATTTTATTTACAATCGAATACGGTATACACGCGTAGTATATATACACATTACTCGAATACGAAATGATCAAAACGATTATAAATCGCGCGTAATATTTTATAAAATATAATACAATTATACGCGTTGAAATGTGCAGTTGAAGAAACAAACAATTTATACCGTATAATAATATATTAAAATTTTTCATTATATTTCATATATGAAGTTAATGATTTTCATAAAGTTAATGTTCTCTATATATATACGTAATATATAGGTAACGTTAATATTCAGTATTTATATTATTCACTTTCAATATGTATATATTATGTATACGGACAGGTAAAATTTAAATTTATAGTAGGTTTTAGTATGGCCTATATTATATGTATTTTATTATTATGGCGCATAAATTAAAACGTAAATTATTCATATTGTAAATTAGGTTAAAACGTTATTATACCGAGTTATTATATATGAAACAACGAGTTTTTAAACAATATATATATATATAAAAATATTTATTTTCTTTTAAGAAATTATGTCATAAATTTCGTACATGTGTGCGTTATATTGTGTTTTATACTGCGTATATATATATATATATTGTAATAGGTACGCGATGACGTGATCGATATATCGGAAAAGTAATATCGAATTTGCTCGCGTGTAAAATGAACAGATTGATAACGATATTATTCGAAAAAACGCGCGTAGATATATTTTACCGTTTTCACTGGCATTGTTAATTAGAAGGCGCATTTTAATTGCTCTAAAAAAAAAAACTTTTATACCACGTAAAAACTCCGAAAACGCCTAACACAAACGCATTTCATTTTTTTTTTTTTTATGAATACAAAATTTCAAAATATACCAAAAACAATAGAATTTACGATCAGATTCTAAAAATAATCTAAAAGTACGCTGAAAAAAAATTAGTAATAAAAATATATTATTTACTATATTTAAATTAATTTTTACTCCATTTGTTTTTCATATTCTTAGGAAATAAATAAAAAATGATCTTTCCTTCACGCAAAAAAAAAAAAAACGTTATTATTAGTGTATACTTGAAGAACATTTGTAACCTTGGAAGCATTTTTTTCAGTCTTTCGAAAAAAAGAAGATGCAAATTCATTGTAATCCAGGCCCTAATCATAACTTATTATTATTATTATTATAGTTAATACGTGGATTGGGGAGGGTATATATGATCGTATGAAGAAAATCGCTTCTCTCATAACGCAAATAAAATTTAATATAACTATGTATGTGTACATATATATATATATATATATATAATATTGAATATTTGTGATGAAAATAAGGAGAAATTTCTTTTCAACAATATACGCTCGAATTATTAATTGATTTAAAGAGTAAGCCATCCGTGTTCAACTCGAGTTCGTCTGTAAACAATAATATAATGCTAATAACGCGTCTGAAGTACCCATCGCAAACGAATGTTTGCAGCAGTACTCCGTAGAAGCTATTTTACGTCGGAGAAACGAAGACAATTTTATATTTACACACGAAACATTATATACATTTATATTACATTTATACTATATATTATATATTTAAAAAAAAAGACTATTATAATATGTTTATAATTAACGAAATGGAAAAAATAATGTAATTATATCCAAGGAATACATTAGAAACAGACAATTGATTTTTCAATATTTTTACATAAAAAGTCCATTAATCTTCGTTACTATATTTATTAACATATTATTGATTCACGTGGTTCATATTTTTTTAAACGTTTGTTCAAGGTTTACATCCATTTATTATCGACATATATTTTAATAAAAATAATTTTTATGAGTTATTTTGAGAGCAATTTTATATATATATATATTCTAATTGCATATTGTTCTTTACATTAAATACGTTTTAATATTTAGTTAAAACACACAGCCTGCAATCATTCGGATTATATATTTTATTTCGTTTAATACGCAATAAACCATTTTAATTTTTCACAAAATACAAATACGGATTATAATATATGTATATTATTATGTATAGTATAGACGTGATATCGATTAAATGTATTAAAATAAAATCGTATTACTATATACGCACAAACGGATGAATAATACGGTTGATTCCAGTGTAGAATATAATGTATTATAACTGTTTTGATTGTATATATATATATATATAAGTCATGTATATTTTATCGCTAAAATTATGTTTAACAATATTAATTGTTTATTATTAATAATAATTTTCCGTTATTATATATATATATATATATTTTTAAGTCATATTTTATAATCTATAAATATTACACGAACGATATCGACATATATAATAATAAATATATCAGCAGTAATAATAATCGTTATATTATATTGTAATACGTATAAGTGTAATTTTAAAACAACGCGATATTTTTATTGCATATTATGAATATATATTATTGTTAATATATATACATAATAATAATACACGCGACAGAAAATGAATTATATATATATATATATACGAAAAATATTTTCGATTCGTAATATTATATAACTGTATATAATTATTAGAGCGGTTGGACAAAAAAAAAAAAAAAAACAATGCGCGTGTAACCGTAGTAATTATAAATTTTTTTTTCTACGCCACAACAATACAATTGTATAGTAAAAAAAATTAAAAAAAAAAAAATTATAATAATAAAAATTAGAAATAAAAAAAAAAAAAAACTATAAATTAATACTGGTATAACTGTAATAAATTTTTACGTATAATTAATAAGAGTCGTGATGTTGAATTTGCTACCGGTTTCGACTAACAGTAACGCGCGTTGTTGTATTTTTCTATATACTAATATAGCCGATGATGACTTTTTTTAAATCGAGACCCGCGTAATCGTAAACAAATTTATAATACTTCAACGATTTTTATATAAAATCTCTTTTTCCGCGCGTTTTTACGCACACAAATTTAATACGATATGATGTAATATTGTTTTTCATTTTAAAAGTTACAGAAAAAAAAAAAATAAAAATTGTCTTCACCGTTGCCATTTCCGCTGCAGTAAATATAAACCGAACACCTGCGCGGCCATACCGCGCGCGCTTGCGTGTGCTTACGGGACATATAATAATAATAATAATATTGTTATACAACGTTCGATTTTCCGTTTATAATATTATATAATATCGTTGCCAGGGCTCGCTGGATTCTATATAGCGCTGGCTAATTATTATTAATGAATATATACAGATAAAAATAACGGAGTGAGCTATAGAAATAATAATTACCGTTTTATACGCATCGCCGGTATTCCGAGAGTAAAAAAAAAAAATTTGAAATATTTTTAAGCATTTCACGTTTTTATATAGTATATAATATGTTATTCTCCCGCGGTTTCGGCTCTCTCTCTCTCTCTTTTTGAATTCAAATCGTTTTTTTTTTGTCTTCTATAAATCCATATTATATAGTAATAAACTTTAAAAATAGGTAAAGAAAATTGTTTTTTTTCCGCTATATTTTTAGGGCGTATTTTAACGTTTTTATTATATTGCGTAACGCGGCGTATTTCGGTACATTTTAAAATGCTGCAAGAGCCCCGCGCGAATAACTATGTATATATTTTCCCGAAAGCATTTCGTTATTGATAGTTGTTATCGTCCAAGGTCTCGCAATTGAAACGACTATTATATACTATATTATAATAATACGCAGGTGGGTTTAATTGATTTTTATGATATACTTTATTATTATATATATATATATATATATACGGAATAGAATTTTATTTTTTATTTTTTTTCGAAATTAATGTGTAAGCGAATATACACGTATGTAATAATTTTAAAATTATTACTCGTCGTATATATATATATATATATATATATATATATAGGCTATTAATTATAATACTATTATTTCTTTCTTCAAGAACACGTATAAATATATATATACGAGTTCACAATATTTACTCGTATAAATTCGTAATAACAACCGAGAAAACAGAATATTAATGTCTTATTCGTGATTATATAGCGATACAAATGTAAGAAATTTCCTCCCCCCCTCCTCCATAAAATCCCTTATAACAATATTCGAAAATAATACAGAATTTAGATTAAGGAGATTTATTATATAATTTTTTTGGTAAAATAACATTTTTTTTTTTTTTACCTAAAACTGCACTCGCAATAGTACGCGTATTATATATGTAGTGTTACGACGAGTACAGAATACGACGCGTTATTTAAATGTTTACAAAGTTTTTTTTTTACATAATGCAGCACACCGTTTGCGCGCGTCGCTGGATTTTCTGTGTAAAATTCATATTTTTTATATATATATATATATTATTATATTATACGTTCTAGTAGATTTTTAAAAGGGGGAAAAAAATATAATGCGTGTAACTCTAGCGGTTATAACGAAAATTTCGAATATCCGCGCAAGAATTTTATACTAATCGAAGTGGGAGTATGTATAGAAATGGTTTTTTTTTGTAAAAATCGCGCATATTTATTTCGCGCTTAAAGATAAAAAAATATATTATTTAATGTACAATTAATTGTATTATATTTTCGAGGTGTACGAAAAAAAAAGTCAGCGAGCCGCGGGTGTCGCTTAATATAGTGAATTGTTTTGATAAACATTTCAGAGCGTATACTGTTAATCCACTATCAATTTGAAAGCAATATGCGATATAAATCGTTGCGTTCGAAAAAAAGGATTCTGAACGGAGCTTGGGGTGTAATATTACGGGCATATAACAAACCATAAAACAGTTTTTTTTTTAGTTATATTTTTAAGGAGATTTTGAGAAAATCGAAAAATGACCTGTATCTAAAGTGGTATACTAGCTATAGATGGAATTTTCCGTCTATACTGTGACCGTATAAAGTACGCGGGAACACTCCTATTCTGGTCGAATTTGTTTTGGGTACACAAAAAAATATATAACACATCCCTGTGTAAAACCAATACCGCTCAGAATCTATAAAAAGGGCGAAAAAAAAAAGAATAATTCGTCGTAATTATTACAAATTTTTTTTTTTTAATGAATTAACACTATGCGCGGTGTCGCGCAATAATATAATTTATTTTCGTTGAATATATACAAAAAAAAAAAAAATTGCTAAATATTATATATATATATTTCACCTCGGCGACCTTGGCGTCGCGCGTACCTATTATATTATTTAAAACATCTTACGGATTACGTGGTGCGAAAATAATCTCTCTGTGTATATAAATGCGCGCGAGTTATTTGAAGTTTTTTTTTTTTTTTTACAAGAAAATGTGGGTTTTTCTTTGCACGACACGCGGTATTTTGAATTGCTGCTGCTGCTGCTGCTGCTGCAGCGTTGTGGTGGTATGCCATCGATATTAGGTACCGTATATATTTATTCGAATATTAAATTGTATTCCATTCAGATTATATATTAAACGGAGTCGTGTTACGGGCAGAAAAAAAATATTATAGAAAAAAAAAAAAAAGAAAGTAATTTTTAACATTTCTAAGTTCGAACGCTATTATATATATATATATAAATTGTTGTAAAACACGCTTATATATATATACGAGTATTTATAAGTGAAATAGGTATATACCGTGTATTATTATTATATGTATAGTTTTTATAAAATATATATTTTTTTTAATACGGATAATATAACGCAATAAAATATTACTATATATACGCACGCAATTTTATATTTTATACGCCGCGCCGCCCGCGTACCTACTATATATAATACGCGGTATATAATATAAAAAAAAAAATTATAATAATAGAGTAATATAATATAATAATTTCCGTCTATTATATATATATATATATATATTATATTCTTTATTATATTCCGACACGTCGGCCGTAAAATGAAAAAATAATAATTACGTTAATACGCGTATTGTCTGGAATATATTTTATATTATATATTGTATTGTATTATATTATATTATTATTATTATATTATATTATATTATTATTATTATATTATATTATATACGGGGAGCATTGTTATGATAATGTACACAGGGAACGCTGTGTACGCAGTAACGGTTCAGAATATTATATATTAACATAAAAGGTGTTTCAACGGGCAGAGGTTCCCAAACTGTGGACGGCTATAGAAAAGTGTTCGGGTCTTATTATATTTTTACGGGTCGCGAAAAACGTTCACACTCCGAAATCACGTATCTTCCGAGCTGAAGAATAATAATAATTATTCGCTGTTGTCCCTGCCGTTTGAAGACCATTCGTCGTGAAACGCAGACCGTATAAATATATTTAATCGAATTCCGATAGTCTGCAGCCCTTCGAAACGTATATCCAACTCTTTTTCTGCTAAACCTATACTAAAAACACGGTAACACGCTTCAGTTCTTCTTCACACAATAATTGCGCGATTCGGTCGCGGTCGTGCGATAAAAATTGAATTTCCTAACGAATTTCCTTCAACTCGTCAAAATCCCTATCCTTTTCGAATTAACCGTTTGGACGCGGTTAATATATCGAGTGTAATATTATATAGTAATCGAAAACCCTATCGTCTGCAAATCCGGACTAATAAATTATAAAATACGTAATAAATCGTCACATTTTTTGTTTGTTTATATTTTACACAACGTTATTACTGTATAAAAAAAAAAAATTGTTTTTTCTTTTCATTAAATCGTGTTGTCGATATTTTATCGTAACGGAAGACAAAAAGAAAAAAAAAATTGATTTGACCGGATCAATGGAATATATTAATACGAACATTTTCAAAAATGGGTCGCACCTATAAAAAGTTTGGGAACTTCTGGTCTATGTATAAATATATATTATATTATACGCGTGTCGTTACAAACATTCTTTTTATTTATTATTCGAAAATAATATATTATATTGATCTTTCTACATATATATAATATATAAAGTTTCTATTATTATTCATTGTTATGCGCGTATTGCAGCAACTGTTTCGTTTAAAAAGTATACAGGGAAAGTATTGGGTTATTTTATTTAAATAATATTAAAAAGAGAATTTTTTTTTTTTTTTTAAAAGAAAATTCTCACACAAAAGACATTATTTGAAAATATTATATTATTTATTAAACCGACGAACGATTATTATTATTATTATTATTATTATTTTATATAGTAGGTGTTTTATAACACACGTCATGCATTTTTCAAAATATTGTCAATTAAAATTTATGTTCATATATATATATATACAGCAGCGTATAAATATGAAACTTTTGCAATTTTATAATATATTTATACGTATAATAAACTTATTATTCATACAAGTTAGTAAATATATTTGAAATTCAAAACTCCACCATGAATAATATAATATAATAATAATAACAGCGATATTGACAATTATAGGTGGTCACGTGTCTTTTACGCCACCGCTACCGTCCCTATATATACGCGCGGTGGTAACGTGTTACAGTATACCTACTGCACGTGCAGGGTGTTTTTATAAACGGACGCGCGACCAAACGAATTTCCTGGCATTTTAAATTGAGTTCACAGTGTTAATAATATTTGAGTTTTGTAATTTTTTTTTCAAATTTTCAGTTTTTTTTCTCGCCTCTTCGGAAAACGAGTGCCTTTTCACGCGTTTTATTTATTTGTATTGTTTTAAATTATATATTAAAATAATACGTTAAAAAAAAATGTATAAAACCGATTTCACTTTAGTTTTTAGACACGTATAATTTATAAAATCACTGCATTTTGTCGAGGATTTATTTTAAAAAAGCAGTGCTTTTTCGTTTTTTTTTTTTTTTACAAAAAATTATTTTAAAATAATCTTAGAACAATATCAAATAAATTATTTAACGAACTCGTACGGCCGTACGCACACGTCTGTGTGGTTGTCGTTATCCGTTTTGTCATTCACACGATTGATGATTGATGATTGATGTAAATGTTTACGACGAGTCTGTATTAAATTATTATGTGGTTTGGTCATTGATTAAATTGAATAGGTCTGAAAAACGAATTACAATTTTTTTTTGTCTTATATTTAAACCAACACAAATTTACTGTAAAAAAAAAAAAATGTTCTTTTAAAAAACCGTTCCCCACCCCACCCTTAAGGACCTAACCCTAATTATTACGCCACTGGTATTGAACCCGCGCATTTACGAACACAATACTTTCATTTTAATAGTCTTCAATAAAGGTCGGTGAAAATTTCGTCTATTCGTCTATGGAACTAAACGTCTTTTCGTTGTTTATTCGCAAAAAACTTACCGAAAAAAAAAAATGCCGCCCCAAACGTACATAATAGGCCCGCTGTGCCCGGCTCAACTGTCTGTGAGTCGAGTAGAACGAATAAAAATTCAGTGCGGCCTTCACGGTTGGAACGCACTGTTCAAACGTGGCGCCGCGTGACAAAAACACATTTTTAGAAGCACTGGCACTGCTGCAACAAATCCCGAATAGCAGAGCCGTGAACCCCGTTCGTCATACACACGCGCACGCCCATAACCCGCCGACTTAATTAAAACCGAATTTCCGGGAAATAACAATATTATTATAATAATTATTATATATCGAAATGGCCTACGGCGTACAATATATAATATATTTAATCCTTTGGCGAGCGCGCGCACATATAATAATAATTTAAACCAGTGGTTCTCAACCTTTTACAAGCAGCCACCCCCCCCCCTTAAAAGCAAACGACTTTTATGATTCCCCAAATGAGAAATCAATAATATTATGGTTATGGGGAAAGAGCTAGGACAGAGTTAATCTAAAACAAAACGATGTGACTAATAACAAAATAAAAACAGTATGTGCTAGAACAACGTTAAAAATTGTAAAATTGTAAAATTACAAATTTAAAGATCGAAAACAATTTAATATTAAAAATGAAAAATTAGTAAAAAAGTTAAAAAGCGGACACTGGTCAGCGAGACGGTTGTGCTTGGTGTTTTTTTTTTTTTTTTATATCAGGTTCGATATTTGTGAGACGAAGGCGCAAGTCTCATGTTTTTATACAATATCGATTTCTTTTTTTTTGTTATGAGATCAGTCACAGTACCGAGTCTCACCAGGGCCGGCGTTAGGGGAGGGGGCAAAACGGGACATTTGTCCAGGGCCTCGGTGCTAATTAGCTAATTCTAATTTTTATTTTCAATGAACATCATAGATGTAACTAATACATTTTGCCCAGGGCCTCGCAAAAGGTACCGCCGGCCCTGAGTCTTACGGTATAATAATTATAGTTTACGTCCAAAATATACTTACTGCCCTTCTATTGGCCAAAATATACTTACCACCCCCATACTGCCCCCAAAAAGTTCATCGCCCTCAGCACCACTCAACCGCCCACAGGGAGGGAGAGGGCGTTATCGCTCCCTTTGAGAACCACTGATCTAAACGAAGTGCAGGTTCAGGTGGCTCAACCATCGGTAAACAACTTGACTTTACCATTCGAACAACACATGCCGGGTGATTCCTTTTGAAATTTCAGTGCGTGGCAGTACAAACAAAAAGTGCTCGTCGGCCAATCACGACATTCGGATGATTACCGTAATCGCAGTCTTTGTCATAATTTGAATCGATCCTTTGTCTCGATTGAGCCGCTCGTAATCTATTACCTTCAAGCCGGTTTTCATATGTTGTTGAGGAGTTTCAGCAGCTCTCGTTGTAGTAGCTCTGATTCGGACTTGTTCTAGACGTACTTCACGTTGTTCTTGTGTTTCTGTCTGCTGCTCGTCACTGCCGCTTTCTCAACCTGTCTCTTAGCCGGCTTGACTACAAACGTACTTCACGTTGTTCGGGCGTTTCGGCTGCTCTTTCGGCTATTTTTCGTTTCGCAACTGCTGCATTTCTTCTCTAATTACAGCTCGTTTCGGTGGCATTTTCGGTAACGATACTCAAAATCACCGCCTAATTTAAGATTTGGTCAAATGGTCACCATAGTAACTGTTGTCACATAGGATTACGGATAAACATTTTTTGTATTTTATACATATATATATATATAATAATAATAATAATAATAAAGATAAAAAACAGAAACATTGCCTAATAATAGATGTGGCAATTCCTTCTGATTACAATATAACAAAGAAAGAAGCGGAGAAAATGATTAAGTACAAAGATCTGCAAATCGAGATACAAAGTATGTGGAACCTGAAAGCTAATGTGATCCCCGTCATCATTGGAGCTACAGGACTCATCTCCAATGCCACCACTAACATAATGAAAAAAGTTCCAGGAAAGCACAATCTCCTCCAAATGCAAAAAGCCGTGTTAATGAGTACTGCCCATATAGTAAGGAAAGTACTATAATTTAACCATACATGTCAATAACAATGTTATATTGTTAAAATATTATTATTATTATTATTATTATTATTATTATTAATTAATTAATATCGTTCACGCACGCACGGCGCGTATGTGTGTTTAACGTTCTCGTCGCGCAAAACAACAACAATATAATATATTCTCCTCCCGCGCGGCAAGTGTGTGTGTGTGTGCGCATCGGTTCTGTATATACACACACGCACACGCACATTTCCCTCCCCCCCGTTTTTCCCCTCCGGCGTCTCGCTGCCCCCCCCCCCATCACACCCCGTTCACCACCGCCAACGCGCGCGCAGTTGTGTTAGGGGATAAACGCGTATTATTAATATTTTAACACACTAATATTGCAAACGGGCAACACTCGTCCAACTCGATGAATTACTTATATTTATATAAATATAAGTCTGGAATATCGTTGTCGTCGTAGTAGTAGTAGTAGTAGTAGTAGTAGTAGTAGTCAGTATATATATATATAGTCGCCTCCGGGTTTCTTTTCTTTTTATTCTTTTCTTTCTCCCCGCCGGCTCGTTCTGTATATATATATATTTTTTTTTTAATAAAAAATAAACAACCAAAACAAATTATGAGACCTCCTCTCTCTCTCTCTCTCTCTCTCTCCGGCCGAACCCTGCAACGACGGAAAAGGCGCGCGCGCACGGTGGGCTTCTTTTCTGGGAGTTTCGCTGTTAGCGCCTCGTCCGCTCGTCCGTATACGCGCGCGCGCTAGTGTTTATAAGGAGCCGTCGCATAACACGAGGGGAACGGTGTAGTGGGGGTTGGTGGGAGGTTATTTAATAAATTAAAAGATATCTCGTTTATTATTGAAAATTCTATATCCAGCGAACGCGCGCGCATCTATTATGTATACGCCGAACTTAAATAAATAAGGGGTCCAAGCCCCCTCCGGCCGCACGGCTGTCCCGTCGTCGTATACAGTCGTCGGTTGTGCGCACTCGAAACTCCACTTCACCGCCGCCACCACGCATCATCTCCTTTCCCCCTTTTCTATACGAGCACCATTCCCACCATCCCTATTTCTCCTCGCAGCACTTATATTTATATAATATCAAATTTTTTTTGCGTTATATGTGTGTGTGTATTACGCCAACAATGTCTGTGTATACAGGGTGCGTGCGTAACACGGACGAAATCCGTGAAAAAATTCGTCTTTGCTTTGGCTTTGGCGTCCGACGTGTATAGTGGCATCGGTCCCTGCAGTACTGCGTGCGTCGCTTGTCGGGCTTTTTTTTTTTTCTTTATATGACGAAACTTCAAAGGGGGGTTTTACCACACTTCCGCCATAACATTATCGACTCCAGTCCAATACGTTTCGGTGGCGTACTTTCAATTTCTCTCCGTCGGCGAGGGGGGACAGTGGCGCATACCGCAGGGGGTCTTGCCGGGATAATCGATATTATCAATATTAATGTATTGACATTTTTTTAAATTGACCCCCCGCCCTGTCTGGGGTGTTTTTTTTTTTTATATAAAACATTAAAATTTTGTCCCCATAATATTTCGAATTCAACCGTGACTTCTCTACGCCCGGTGTAGAAACATCGCTACGTCCTAGCACGTCGGTTCGATAATATTAAAATCTCAATAGAAAAATAACCGTTTCCCGTCTCCGTATTGGTCACAAGACCTGCTCCTTTCTTTCCATTCCTATAGACACTGTCCTTAAACCACTACTCTCTCAGTACCCTACACGACTCAAAAGGTCACGCGTGCGATATTTCTCAGTTACTGTTCAGTTGCGCTTTCGTGTTTTCTCGACGTAAAGCCCTTTTTAAAATTTCGTCATTCTTCGCTTCATTACAGCTCGCAATTCCGTGTTCTGCTCGTCCCTTTTATCCTTTCCGTCATTTTCTTCTTTAATCAGAGTCCGGTTAGATTAGGTTATTTGTTATTTATTCGGTTGTATCGTGCGGCAATTGTACGAGTATTTAACGAAGTTTCAGAAGAAAAAAAAACAAAATTACGTAAGTGTTACGTGCCGGTTAAATTCGCTTCTATAAAGTAATGCAGAGGCGTGCAGATGTGTGTTTATCGCATTATTTGCGGTAGTTGTGGGAAATGAAATTTCACAGAGATTTAACGGGGCATTCACGCTGTCGCGGCTGAACCGAAATTCGAGCTTGGAGTCTGCTCTAGAATTTCAATTAATAATCGTGTCCTTTTGTTCGTCCCGCGCGTATGACGTGTGTTATCGTAATTCACTGCAGACGTAGAAAACGGTTATCATCCAATCGTATCGTTCGTATTGTTTTCGTTCGAATTGGAAACATATTTGGGGGAACACGATTGTTCGACGTTATTAGGTACCCGTCGATCTCCGTGTTATTATTTATTAATAACTCCACGAGCAGCTAGAAAACACGCCGGAGACAATAGAAATGAAGGTCGAGAAAAACCGTCGTACGGATCGAACTCATTCGGTCGCAATGCACTGCAGAAAACATGGCAGAACGAATGGCCGGGCTCAAAAAGGTGTTGAATAAAGAGTCGAAAAGAGATCCCGCACAAAGGGTCAAAACTTCACAATGTTAAATCTGATGAGAGCCGCGTACGCGGGAGACGTGGTTAAAATATGATGTGCACGAGTGGTGGAAATTAAATGACGATTTGATTGCGAGAAACGACAGACGGGCCACGAAACGCGTTACGGACGAACGTCCGAGCAGAAAGTCCGCGCTGGTCATCAGCATAGGCGTGTCTACGGGGAGGCAGGGTGGGCACCGGCATCCCCAGTGACTTAATTCTTGGCCTCTTGGCTTATAATCTACCGTGGTTGAAACTATAAATATTAAATATTTATAAAAAAATAACTAAGTAGCACATTAGTTGATTGGCCTTATTTATTAGTTGTAATAGCGTAGGAAACCAATTTTAAGATCAAAATACTCTTTAATTTTGCGGGGTAAAAAAATTCCAGGTACTATATATAATTGCCATTCAACAAAAAAAAAAGTCACAAATATAGGTATAGAATATAGATCGCTGTGGTAAGTAAAAAATTTAAATTTTATAACTGGCCTCCCCAGCCATGGAGGTCTGGACACGCCTATGGTCATCAGTGAAGACGTACGACCGTTGAGTGGTCAAAGACTTTTTAGACACGGAATAATATTTTATTTTATTTATTGCCATTCACTTATAATCGTTAATATTAACGGTACTGCGTGTTGCTATACGAAATAATAATAATAATTTATTAATACGAAAGACGGATGACGGGGTGTCATTAGCACCGAGTTTTTTTTCTCTTCAAATTTTACGTAGATATCTTTTTTTTTTGGACAAAAGTAGTAATTGCCATCCGACCAGTTGTTCGGAACTTTTGGAAATGTCGATGAGACCGCTCATCAAAAAAAAAAATTTCTGGCTACAACACTGTAATATTTTACATTCTGCAATATGATAATATTCTATACATATACGCGCGCAACAGCGATATACCGAAAAAAAATAAATAACACCATCTTTCTTATAAATATTGTTTATATGTACACGTATATTTATTATAACAATAATGCGTATCGACTGGCAAACGGTTTATCCTTATAAATATATTTTATATGTATTTATACGAATGTCTGTGTTATATAGTATATTTAAATGTAACGCGTATTTCGTGAAATTCATATATTATGTCCATATATTTTAATAATTTCAATCTACAAAAAAAAAACTCGAGTTTTCCATTACCTTTTACACATAACAAAAACGATACATCCGTGCGAACGAAATTATATATAATATAAATTGGGGGCGGCGAGTGGAACGTTGGAAATTATATAGTGTCAAAAATGAAAAAAAAAAAATAAATAAAAATTCAGAGCTGACTACGCTTATTATATATAATATATAATATAGCGTTCGTTTTTGTCAAATAAATAATTGATTTTTTTATGGTTATTATTTTTTTTTTTTGTCAACATCGTCGTACAAGCGCGACCTGCACACCGGCACAATAATTTTATTCGAATTTATTAAACGATATTTTTATTAAAACCCGGCAAAGGCAATAATTAATAAACATCACTATGTATATATATATATAACGGAATATAATTCACGATTAAATTATATATATATATATACTTTATACGTATACTCGCTCATGTACGTATATATATATATATATATACAATGGAATTAATTTCGAACAATTGATATGTAACGTTACCAAACACACACGCGGCGCATATATATATATACAAGTAAAATAAATAATATTTGTATCGTGCGTGTTTAAATTAATTTTAATGTCATTCTCTTGCATTTAAATTATTCATTAGATCGTATGTATATGTACACGTTGTAAGAACTTTGTCTGGGTAATTATAATAATTAATAAATGTGCGTTTCGATATATAAACATATGAACGTTCGATTAAATATCGTCGACGCGTTGTAATAATACGTCAAATTTAAAAAAAAAAAAAAAATTGTTCAATAAAACTATTATTGACGCGTATATATACGATATTACGCGCTGTTATTATCGAAACATTGTCAACTGTAGTTTTGTAATATTTTTTGTTATGTAAATTAATTTTTGTCTCGCGTATTTTTGTTTTTTTTTTTTTTAAAAAAAGGAGTTTAATATTAAGGTCATCGAGAAAATCGCGTTTGTGTTTTGTACTGCAGTTAAAACGTACACGAGATAGTTTTTTTTTTTTTTAAATGCGATTTGAAATTTTTCGGGAGGGGAAAAATTTTTGTTTTAATACGATTCACTAGCACCGTGCGCGTCGAATTTCGAGTTTCCAAATGAAAACATAACGAACCCGTTCTGTGATATATATATATACTTAACCCAAAAACACACAGTGCACGTCTCTATATATTATAATCTCTGTACGAAACGTACCCGCCGGAGAAACGGTGCTTGTAAACACGTGTTTTGTATAATACGTTGATTTCGAGTTTTTGTCGAGAAATCCTATAACGGCCCTTGGAAATCGTTAGAACCGTGTGTGCAGTGCAGTACGCGATTCGAAACAGTGTTTTAAAATATCGTTAAAACTGAAAATAAAAAAAAATAAAAATGTCCGTGTGACATTTTTATGTAACGCGTGTCTGAGAAATTACGTAAGATTACATAGTAGGGCATGTACGCGAAGATGAAATCGCGATTTCGGAGGGAAGTTCGAAAAAGTACTTAAAGTACAATTACGGTGAAATTTATCAATTTTCTTATTAAAAATGTTTTACCGAATTTGTGTACTTTTTTTGTTAGTATATACGCGTATATATACTCGCTCGTATTATAATATGTGCGCGCGGAAGGTTAAAATATTCGACATTTTAATATTATAGAATTTTATTTTATTTTTTATATATATACTTAATTTATTAAAAAATTTAAACATTTTAGCTTTTATATAATATAAAAATAATGTCACTTTTAGTTTTTTTTTTTATGAAAATTCATTCAAAACATCGGCGAGTACGAAAACATTTGTACAGAAACGTTTTTTATTTTTCGAACATTTTGCCGTGTACACGCGTATATCTAATTTTGAACGAATATAGTTCTACGACTTAAACGTGTCTAATGGTTTAAAAGTTTTGGACGAGAAGAATTTCGGGAACGCACGTCCGACGGGAGTCCGAACTCTGTAACCCGAATAGTTTTCTTTTTATTTTTTCCGATTTTATTGTTTTCGTTTATTTTTAGTAAGGCGAATCCTATATAGACATGACCGGTGAGCGAACGAGATTCTTTTATAACAACTGTATAACAGTTGAAAATTCGACGTTAATACGCGCGTCATAAAAACATTGCAAATATTATGCAAGACGTTTGAAAAATCGTTAAAATATATAATATTATTTTACGAAAACATCATTTTCAATGTGAAATTCTAAACTGTACGATACGAGGGGAAACATCTAAAATATTTCGTAAAATTAGTAAAAAAAAACGTAATAATAACGAAATAATCGTGTAGTGTGAGGTTTAATTTTTTTGTTAAAAAAAATAAAAATAAAATAACCGTGTAACGAAAATAATTATAAATACATATTATATGTATATATTATATACGCGTTACAAAAATAAACTATAAATTCGTTAAAATCTAAATAACATTTATTGTAAACATTTTTGAAAATATTTCGCGTTAATTGTACGTATATATATATTAACTCTAACCGAGTTCAACTTGATTTAGTATCATTTTTTTTCGAGAAAAATGTTTTCAAAAAGCGAGACGACACGATTATCAGCGTTCATATATAACATATATTATAATTATTTATTTTTAAATAAACGCGTTCACGTGGACTACCAGAGAAATCAAAAACTAAACTTTCTATTAAATACCGCCCGTGTATTTATATGTATATACTATCATATCAAAACTATATACATATATAACTTTTGAAGCACATAACAAAAAATAAATAAATAAATAAATAAAATCTCCCCTCAAAATATAAAACGTTTATATTAAAAAAAAAAAAAAAGTTTAAAACGTGTATATATATATATACAAATATTCTAAGAAACGAGCTGGATTTCGTGTGTAAAATAAATATTACATACGATATAACGTTATTACTATTATTCTATAATAATAAAATATAAACAAATAATAATATATGAGCCTGCGTGTATAATATACGATCGGTTTTCATTTTTTTTCTCTCCTTCTTCTTCCTTTCCGATTATTATATATTACGCATACTGTGCATATTATTATGAAATAAATATAACTTTATACCGTTGTTAACGTAAAGGGAAATTTATGTTTATTATTCGAATATAAGTGCGTTATATAATAATAAAATATCCTCGACGTTTAAATGATAAACTACACGCCGCAGTATATAGCTCGTATACCTATACCGTATAAAAAAAAAAAAAAATTCCGCCTTATATAACGAGCGTAACACGTGGTTTCGTGTATTGTGTATAGAAATTTTAACGATTTTTTTTTTAATATCGCGCGTGTTTTACAAGTCTCGTAAATTGTGTATTATTTAAAAACCCCGCGTACGGATAGAGAACCGAAAAAAATCCAGTAATATATCCTAACGATTGTAGAAAAAAAAATTGTTTTTTAAACTTTGAAGACGATTTGTAAAATAATTTGCGCGCTCATATATTAATTAAGTAAAAAAAAAAAAAACGACGAAAAAAGTGCTGCAGTTTTTCCGGAATGAAAAAAAAAGGAAATTCAAATACAAAAATATTATATATATAGAATAAAATAATATTTTATTATAGGGTTGATATCGAATCCGACATTATTTATATATGTATATATAGAAATAAAAATATATTAACCGACGAAACGCTGGCGGAAACCGAGGCTTAAATAAATATACACGTATACACGGATATATAACTGTATATAAAAGAAGATTTGTAATAAATTACTTAAATAAATATACACTTAAAAAAATATACTTGTATAGATATACAATATAATATTACTGCGAGCGCGGCAATGACGCACTACGCGCACCAAACCGACTTTAGATATTATAAAAACGCGAATATTATTATTTTTTTTTATATATATATATATATATATACGTACGCGCATGGATACGATTCGGAAAATTAAAATATTAATTACTTTATTATAGCTCTTCTGTTGTTCGGAGCGAAAAGTTTTTTTTATTTTTATAATTATAATTTTATATACGTATCTGACATACACCACTGCGCACGAACGAATAAACTAATATAAATATTATTAAGTCGCTCTCGCACATAACGCGCGTATTCCGTACAAAAATTAATATTATAAACGCGACAAATATAGCAATATTTTCTTATTTTCTGATATCGGCCCTATATTTTTTTTTTGTGATTGTGATCAAGTGACGTTTAGAACTATACCGAGTGTTTATAATTTTAGGAAACGAAATAGTTTTTATATAGAAAAAAAAACGATTCAAAGACGTTTTTCTAAAGAAAATCAGACGACATAACGACTACGTACGTATTATATATATATAAAAAAAATAGATTTCTAAAAATCCAAGAAGGACGAATAATTTTAAACAAAATAAATGGGAGGGACGGCATCCCCCTCCAACAACAATATCCCTCCCCGCTTCGACCACTGTAATACCGGAGTATTACATTAATTGTAATTCGTAATCAATTTTTCCGGGTATAAAACTTTGAAATGTTACGGAGTTTTACTGAACGCTTTTAAATAAACGATATTTGTTACGCTTATTCCGAAAAAAAAAACTATTTTCTCAATAGTTTCCAAACGCGGAGCACAATTAATCGAGTAATTTTTCCTTTTCCTGAAATATGTGTGTGTGTGTGTGTGTGTATTCAATCGGATTTTGTTTTCTTTCGCGTGTGCATATATATACGCGTGAGAAACACACAGCGCGTTATAGATAAATATTCGAAAAATTGTCGAAAAAAATAATAATAACAGAAATACTTTAGACAAAATATGTTTTCATCGATTTGATCATGATCCAAAAATAGAGGAAAAATGTGTGTGTGAGAGAGAAACGAAAAACGCCCCGTACGCAGAAGAAATCACGTGTATAGAGGAGGTAGGTATATATAATATTTTTATATTCCACGTCTACAATAATATTCCGGAATAAAAATAATAATAATAATATTATTATTATTATTATAACACATTATTATTACGAGTAATAATACAGTCGACCTTACGATTTTATATATATATAAAATATATATACATATACGTAGGACGAGGAGTCGGAGAGAAATAGAAACGTGGCCGCCAGAAACGATTTCTTTATGTCTCTCTCCTGGTGCTCTCCGCGTGTTATTATATTTTGATTACAGTTTGGCTCGTATATACCCTTGTCATTACACGGCAGTATACACATAACCACACACACACACACACACACACACACACACACACACACACACACACACACACGGGTCATACACGTATATTATACAAACGGTTTCCTATAAAAAAAAAAAAAAAAAATGTATATCGAATATTATGTTGCGTATATATATATATATATATATATAACGAAATAAATATAATATACGGATATTTAAATACGAATTTAGATAGTGAATAAAAATAATATCACGTATATTATTATTATGTTTAATAATAACGTTTCAATACGTACCTATACGCGCATATTATGTAGCTTGGGTTTTTTTTTTTAATAATAGTGTCCGCACGTTATTTTATATATGTAAAAAGAAATATATATATATATATATATATATCTCGAGTACGTAGTTATTTTGTTTTTTTTTCTTCTACATACGTATTATACGTACGCCATTATAATAATATGTATTCGTTATGCATATATACCTTTTCTTAAAATACTAATACACTTTGTGATTATACGTATGTATTATATATATATATATATATATAAAATATATACACAGAATATTCTCCAAAATGATTCATTCGTTTTCAGAAAGAAAAAAAAATTGTGAAATTCGTGTGTTGTACAACGATTCGGGACGATGAGTTTTAGCGATTGCAACATCGAGTTTTTGTTAAAAAAAATGTTCAACGCGATTCCCCGTTACTCGCACGTATCGATACAGCCGAATACCTAGTAAACCCGTTGAAGGGCGTAGTCTGCCGACCGTAATCGAATTGATGGCGTATCTGCGGACGCGAATTTCCAGTTCAACGAGATCTACTAAAAAAGGTAGGTAGTGCTGCACGAACAGCGTCTGTTTTATACTGCACTTCATAGGCGGTTATACATGGTGTTCAAAGCAGGATGAAAGTAGAGTCATAACATGCTTGTTTTTTGACGCGCAATCGACATAAGAATATTTAGAGACGTGTCGGAAGGCCAGCGACATATACTGAATTAAAAAATAACAAATCCAACGAGGCGCGATCCACTTATCCCTTACGGCCGTCATTGACAAGAGGAAAAAAAATCGCAGACCGTGTTGGGCGATCAAAGCAGACGGTAAAGCTCGTCGTTGAGAAATCCGCGGACTTTCATTGAGTCAGCCTGCAGCTGAAGTAATAATATCTAATCCGTCTGTGAGTATACGAAATTACCGTTACTGCAGCAGTGTTTTCGTGGAAGACGTTATTACTCTTTTTCGGTAATCTTTCTGTCTGGAAACGGCGCAGAAAATCTATTCGAAACCCGTTCTAAGCGCGCCGAATCGTCAATCGGCTCAGGTGTACCTGTAACTGCGCGACAAACTGCTGCGAATCGAAAAGACTTGAGAATCTCCTCTTTCGTATGACTGGATAATTCGTTCGCCACAAACCAAACGGTTTCAACATAATATAGCCACTGAAATCGGACGAATCATTCTGGAACGACTAAATATACGAGTACAAAACAAAATCCTTAGCGAATTTAATAAGACGCAACTTTTGTCTGCGGTAGTCGAATCATTCGCGGTTATATCTACGTTTTAAACACTTAAGCAAAACGGAATGTTTTCGTATACGAGCGTACAAAAAGGGGGATGGAAAAAAGGACGCAAAACTTGTTCGACGACAGTCGAAATCGGCGCGCTGCGAAGAAATGCGTTTATGCATTCTTCTGCAGCTTAAACGAAACTTGTGTAACTATCATAAAACACCGCCGTAACGTTTAAACGTCAAGAGTTCGGATATTTTTAGTTTTAAAATATTAATATCGTTTCGTTTAAATTAATAAGAGCGTAAAAGCGTTGTACTTGGCTATACGCGCGCCATTTTCCTTTTTTTTCCCCCCTGTAGAGTACGAAAACGAAAAATTTTTAGACATAAATATTGACTTTTTTCATTCAAATTCAATGCGTATTACTGCGTATAACTCTTCCAATATCGTCGAATCGTTATCGATTACGATTTTAAAATAATATTTTTTTTTTATCGTCACCGCGTTTCGTTTTACTTACATAACTTTAAAACATACGTTCTCGGTTTTCAATGCTTACAATTTATTTTTAAACTGTTTATATACTATATGTTATATAAATTGTGGGTTTTGTTACCTATATTTGTATACTCGGGTAAATATAGCTCACGAATACATTGAAACCTCATTGTTCTTGTACTTCCTCGTCACGACAAATAATTAGACGTTATAATACGAAAAACCGAAAACTGTTTAATGCATAGTTTCGTCTATACAATTAATATTCTACAATATGAAAAAAAATAAAACGAATAAATGACTCGGTCGAGGCAAAGGAAAAAGTGGTTAGAGGTCATTGGATAAATAGAGACGGATGACAAAAATATAAAAAAATTAACTGGCCCGACTTGTGCAGTGCAGTGGGTCAAAGACGAGGAGAAAGAACAGAAGAATATGAGTTTAACAACGGTTTTCATATCTTTTTTTTTTTTTTGATTGCATAAAAACTTCATTGAAATAATGTTTGATACACTAATTTTTTAACGATTCGGACAGCGAATCGAGGGATATTTTCGATCGTGTACGATATCATAAAAATGAGCGGATGAAGCTATAGCGAATTGAGACGGCTATACATTCCGCGGTGTTCGTATAGATACCAACGAATTTTTAAATAGTTTTTTTTTTTTAGTACATAACTCAAAAAGTAGGAAAAATACAAACGAATTTTTCGATATCACGCTGTTGTTTTTGGCGCGAGAAAAGCATAATAAAATAAATAATTTAATAAATTTTTTTTTAATAACGCTGTTTCGAGGAGGGTGTTTTTGGTCATCTAAAAGTAAGGCGTTCTGCTTTCAGCGTCAAAAAAAACACACGTGTTGTAAGAAAAAATTTCTCTTTTTTGAAAAAAACCCCTCGCGGGTTATGAAGAAATCCATATTTTTTCGTTTTTGATAGTAATCTGCGATTATTTTTTTATCGTCTATACGTTTCTATATTTTTTATAATATGTAATAAGTAAATTTCTATATATACGTATATGTGCATACTTAAATAGTTAAATATACAATTAAGCCAAATAATTGTTGTATTTTTCTTTTCGCATAAAAAACCTGATGGTGACTTTTTGTCGAAACCGCGGTTGTATGTAAACACGCTATTAACACAACAACTTTTATATTTTTTCTATATTTTATATAATACTATTTGGCTTTATCGTATATTTAAGTATATATATATCATATATGTATAAATTTATAATTTACAAATATTAATTAAAAATTTTATTTTTATTTCTATTTTTTTTCTGTTTTTGTTTTCACTATTATACAATAAGTTATTTGTGTGTGTGGTGCGTTTACGAAAATTTAATTTCAATCGTTTTTATATGACAGTATCACTCTCATCGCGCGTACAACACCAGCATTTTTTTTTTTTGCTGCGCAGTATATTTCTGTAGCGCGATTACGAAAACAATTATTATATATATACAATATATATGTATATAACTTACGGTCCGTATAAATTTAGCCGGCAATATAATAATAATAATAATATTATAATAAATATTATAATAAAACTCTCGTAGTGTAATTAAAATTCGTAACGTTCCGTACTGTGTAATAAAACCGGAAAACGCCGTTTTTACGGGGCTCTTAAAAACAATGCGCAACCCCCGCACTGCGGCAGCGCGCCAGGAACGCGCGGCTTTTAAAAATTATTATTATTATTTTCAAAAACAGTCTGCCTAGCCGACGTTTTATATTATTATTATTATTATTATTATTAATATTTTAAACACCGTTTTACTGCGCCTTTCATTCTCGATTTTGCCCGTTGTTGTTCGGAGGTTTAACCATTATGACACGAACGGTCGTCGTGCCCGTTACACGAAATTACATTTGTTCGGGAAATCTAATATTAGGTCTGTGTAATTAAATTTTACAAGTTTTGTTTTCGGCTCTTATATAACTCCCCCGAGGACATTGATTAAGATTATTTATACCCTTGCCGAAAACAATAAAATACATTTACGCGTACATACATAATACATATATATATATATATATATATATTTACCAGCTGCAGGGTTGAAATTATTTTCCAAACATGCAAACCAATTATAACTTCTTAATAATAACAATAACAAAAATAATAATAATAATAATAATAATAATAATAATAATAATAATAATAATAATAATAATAATAATAATAATAATAATAATAATAATAATAATAATAATAATAATAATAATAATAATAATAATAATAATAATAATAATAATAATAATAATAATAATAATAATAATAATAATAATAATAATAATAATAATAATAATAATAATAATAATAATAATAATAATAATAATAATAATAATAATAATAATAATAATAATAATAATAATAATAATAATAATAATAATAATAATAATAATAATAATAATAATAATAATAATAATAATAATAATAATAATAATAATTCGCAGAATTAAATGTAACGTTAATATTAATTTTAAATAAATACAACGAGAAAATAATAACTTTATAATATAATAATATGAACGGCAGTGTGTACGACTATAATAAAATAATATGTAACGTGCGTACAATAATTTGACAGAATATGAATTTGTTTTTGCGCGAGCGTTTGCTGGAAACGTGGACAAATTTTTAATAGCGTCTAAATAATTCTGTTCGGGATTAATGTCGTTTTGTATAAATTATAAATAGAAAACCGTAATAAAATATACATAAATATATGTATATATGTATATTTAATATCTCTCTCTCATATAAAACGGAATACCGCCCGTTGTACGTTATTTCTATATAACATTATAACGAACTAATAAATTTCTATATTTAATGTCCACATATTACATATTCGTTTGGGCGAGTTAGGTTAGAATATCAGATTATAAACTATACCTACGTAACATTAAAAATGTTTTTTGCCATTCCAATTTGATTGAAATTAAATTATTAATATACATGTGTGTATGTGTGTGTGTGTGTGTAAATAATAGTTTAGGGGGAGGAATAAAAAAGGGAAATGCATAAATTATATCCAATTTAAAAGCAAAAAAAAAACCACTGTTTTTTTTTTTATTAAAATATATTATATAAAAGAATATATTTCCATTTTAATATTGAACACATAGTTACAGTAATATTACATATATATATATATATATATATATATATATATATATATATAATATTATACGAGTATTGCGTACACACATATAATTATTATAATACACACTCTTGTAACGTTTTTAAAATATATTAATAATTTGTCCTAGTTTTTTTTTTTATAAATATAAATTATATGTGTACGTATACACGAGACAAACAAATTCCGTAATATGTACATAATAATATCCGTATATATTATTTTGATATTCGAATAAGCGCCTGTATATCATACTGCAACGGCGTGTGCAGTCTTTTTCGCGTATGGCGGCGTGCATATTATAATATACCCAATCAAAAAGTAATTTATTTGTTAATAATTGATTTAATATTACCGGTATACATATGCGTATACTGCAATATAGCGGAGCTGCAGCGGTACGGCTAAAAGAATATTATTGTAAAAAAAAAATATTCTCCAAACGTTTAACGTTTTTGCACTTTATTACTCTGTATTTCGTGCTTTATATATAGTGCGTGTTGCAAAGAAACCAACAAGATTTCGATAATATTATTATTTTCGTTCGTCGCGCGGTAAATCTATAGAATTTTTTTTTTTTGTTTGAACGCGTTAATCTCTGGAACTACAAGTGGCATTTGAAAAATTCTTTTTGCATTCGATAGCCCGATCGAAAATAAAAAAACGAGCCAGAAAGAGCGCACAGCGAAAACGGAGTAATAGCGCGGGCGGGCGGGCGGCGGGTCGGGGACCGTCGACAATGTCGGTTAATGACGAAATGAGTTTAAAAAAAAGTTTTATTCGTCAGTCTCATAAATAGACGTGTTACCTTAGCCGAGTAAAAAATGTTGTTATACTTTTTTTTTTTTCCGTAGGCATTTTACAAAATATATATACGAACAAAAAGTTTAATGTGAGTTAAAAGTGTGACGAAACGTGCAAAATATAATTGTTGCGTCGAAAATAAAATAAAAAATCAGAGTTAATTTTTTTTTTTTTTGAGTTTTAAACGTCCTTACACCGAGTACTGAATAACGAATTGAACACGGTTTGAATCGTATATAAGAGGTGTCATTTTTTTACGGACAACGAAGTGCACCGCGGGGACAGCTATATTATATTGTACAGTATAGTCGGTTTATAAAACGCGTTAAATAAAACACGAGTTCCTACTGTTGGTAAAACGAATCGTACTCCAGTACAGAATGAATATTATAAATATACGATGTTCTGTAATTATTCGCTTTGCTATTTGTTTGTTTTTTTTTTTTTTGGACGAAAATTTAGATTAATTCATGAATATAAAACTAATTGTCACGTGAAAATATAATTCGATGAATATGGATTGTACTTTATGCAGATTTCCTATACAGCAATGTCAAAGGTATGCGCATAAACACACGTTCGTCTATTATATTTTATTTTAATTCAGCGACAAACGGATTGTGTCAATAAAATATTATCATAATACCGCGCGAGCGCGTATATATTAAAATTATTATTATTATTTTATGTGCGCGTTATATATATATATATATATATTATATTGAAATTATTCCCGAAGACGCTATTCGTCAGGTCAGGTTTTCTACTTTAATACCGTTAATTATTATTCGTATTCGAAATCGGTATTTCACGAGGGGAAATCGCGATCCCGGTTTGAGTGTACTCGACGAACGTGTATCGGTCGAGTCCATCACGTCCATCTTACACATTTGTAAAAAAAAAAAAAAAAATTACAATCCCGGTTATTAAATATTGTAATCGATGTGTAACGGTTATATTCTAAATAATTATATAAATTATTCTGTCGTTGATATTCATTTTTTTAAACACAAAGTGGTAGGTACAATTTACGTACGAGTGTCGTTTTCTTCGATTCAATTTCCTCGATCGAACAAATTATTTTCAAAGTTTTTTTAGAATACCGTTTTCTGCACAGACGCAAACGATTAAGATTCGTCTCCGCAGTAGATATCTACTGGAATCGGAACGAACTCGTTGCACACGTATCGGTTAAATTCATGTATTATTTAACGTTAGGCAAAAAAAAAGGAGATTAAAATTCGACGCGTATATTATAATATAGGTCCGTATATTATTTCGATCGGGTTTCAGTCGTTCGCGTTTATTTCCGCGCGAACATCAAAATATTATGTCTACAAAAGATTTATTTTCGTCGATACCAGTGCCCCGGTGGGCAAAAAAAAAAAACGTTTTTGCCATAGGGCACAGACTTTTTCAGAGTAATAATAATTTAGACACGGACCGACAGACCGTAAAGATGGTTTTTACACAATTCACACCTAACAACGGTCAGTGTTCATGAATTACTTTAAATTCTTTGCACATTGCCAGTTTCAACGGATACCTCGCGGCAGAGATCATTTTCGACATTGAAACGATTGAAAACGTCTTTGAGAAATTCTATGGGTCAGGTATATGTCTATAAAATGATAAGTACGTTTTAATGTATAGAATAGTGACCGAATGGACTTGCCGCGTTGGCTGTTCGTAGGACAACGCCCGACAAATTGATTGATATTATGACGGCACAGTCTTCCAGAAAACTAAATTTTGTCTATTAAAATAATAATAAATCTATTGATAAAGAATATTAAAGTATATACACATCCATATCACAACCCCTCTCCCGTGAAAAAATCCTAGATCCGCCACTGGTCTAGACGTATATAGACACAACGTTATGTTACAGAATCCCGGATATGACGGATACGCTCATGTAGAATATTTGTATATGATTAAAATTATTATAATATTGTATTCGATTCGAATGCGCGTGCACGCGATGAGACGCGAGTGTAATGTAATTGCGAATAGTTTGCTGCGCGGAAAGTTTTTGCTACGTCTCGGGTTTAATAAACGAATAATATCTATACTATTGTTTATATATTAGGTATATGAATCGACTGGATAAATATTGTAAATCGTACAATTTTTTTTTTAAATTAAAATTTTCGACATATTATAATATTGTTCGACTTTCATACCGTCGATGGATTTAATCATCGCACATCATATTATCACGGATTAGACGGATCACTCGCGATGACGTCATTCGAATCCCCCTTCCCCATATCAGTGTTACCGCATGATAGCACAATATATTTACCTAAAATTTAAACATTACTCCCGCGTGAGGTAATCCATTTGTGTTGTTTACATAAATAGTGAATTCTGGTTTGGCGATCGTGTCATACAATGTCTCGTGTCAAATATACTCGTTTCGTACGTACACAGTTGAAAAAAAAATCGGTGCTTAATAGGCGCGTTAAATCTTTACCGGCACGTGATAACCATTATTATGATAATATTATTTGAGATAATAAAGATAAGGTGTACTATAATATTGTAAAATACCAACACAATAATTATTTATATCGTCGTGTGCGCCTACACTGATATCGGGGGTGGACCAATCAGAAGAGCGTGTTTGCAATTCTTTTGTTCTTTGGGCCGAGTGATCCATTTGCAGTGTTCATCTAATCTGTGATATTATAACGTGCACTACACCGTTACTACACTAACCGTTTTTTTTTGCGATTTCTAATGACATACTACCAATTATTGTCGTACTATCATTTTTCTGCAATCTATTGACGCGATGGGAAACGGTTTCAATGTTAATTTTTAATAAGTATTGAAAAAAAAAACGTTTCGATCGAGCCGATCAAAGTTTATATGTTCTGTTGCTTTTTGTCCGATTATTATATTATTTTTACAAACAATATAAGTTCTTGGGGGAGAAAAAAAACAATTTACCTACACGGAATACATTGAACAAATCTTTATTTTATTCAAAATGTAATTTTAAAATATTCCGGTGTGTACAGATTTGACGAAAAATATTCGAGTTAAAAAAAAAAAAAAATACGAACAATTTTATTTCAACGAAAAATGGTTTAAACATTTATAAGAACAATGTGCCGGAGTAATGCACGTCGCTATGGATACGTATAATATATTTTTAATAAACTAATGTAGGCAGGTACGTTATGTAATAATAATAATAATAATATATGTGACCGACTATTTAAAATATTAAAATAACGAAATACGCCTCCTACATTCAAACGTCACAATAATGCTTTATGAAAAATCTGCAGAATAAACAAAAATATATAATAAAAAAAAAAACCTACCCATAGCCGGATGTTTTTATTTACCTATAACTTTAGATTTTTCCGTTTGTTGGTATAAACGCGAAACGAATCCTTCATCACTGCAGAACAACATGCGTTTAACAACGTAAAAGAATTTTTAAATATATTAATACGGATAATTAATATTTTTTATATTAATATTTTAAAATTATTTATAATATTTAAATTTCTCTTCCGGTTTTATTTTCTTATCATATTAATTAGTTTTCGTTTTTTTTATTATAATATTGTTGCGTAGTGTTGATAATGTGTTTGAATAAAAGTACTCATAAAAAATAATATTCGTATATAATTTAAACAAAATTAATTGTATTTTTTTTCGCGTAAAATTTCCACATTAATTTTTATAGTTTTTTTCATTGAAAAATTAATAGTCTATTTGTTTATTATACGGTGTAATTATCCTAAATTTTTTTCCCCTATTTTGCATCTGTAATCTTCTATAAAAAAAAAAAACAAAAATAAATGCGTAAAATTTAAATTATTTTTATCTATATTATAGTAGAGTGATGCTGTGTCTACTGCAATAGCGCGGGGAAATAGATCAATCGACCGATATTTTTAATTTGACTTTTCGGTCCAGAGGGGAGTTTTTCATCCGTACCAACAAGTACGCCACTGGACTAAGATTTATATGTATAAATACGCGTTTATGTGTGTTTTGATCGACCGAACCGGAAGGCGAAACAATAATAACGGGCGCGGTTTCGTTCCGGAAGGAAACGGGTGAGCAGCACTCCGTCCATCTCCTCCTGCTCGTTACCGCGCTGAGCCCAAAGAGTCGACCGCTTGTCCGGAACCGTGTGTGTGAGTGTTACACACAAAAGTCCGGAATCGTACGCTTTGTCATTTGTACAGAGATTTTCGTACACGTTCTGCAGTCAAAAGTATACGAATCTGCAGCTGTTGCACAGAGTTATAGATTACACCTGTAAATAAGTAATTTTTAGGCCGTTGCAAATCTGTTTCTCCATACTTCTCTGCTAAAAGCTAGTCTTTTCGTGTCCACGCATCGATTACGCTCAGCTTGTTTTATCATCTCATCTATATTAATGTCTTTCTCGGTCTTCCTCTACCTCCGCGTCCATTTATTCGTTCTTCAAATACGTTTGTCGTAAACGGATTACGCGCCTCAGTAGATGACCGACCATTTGTCCGCTTTTTTCTTCCACGATACTTAACAGAATCCTTTTTTTCTCCTACTCGGTTTAATACACTCATCGCGTTACTTTTCATTTCCGTCCAGCTTTCAATAATAATCTTCTCCGCGTCCACGTTTCCACGGCTTCCGACTTCTTCTTGTCTCGTTCCTCGATGGTCCGCGGTGTTTCACAACCATACAGCAGTACCTATACGCATAGCATTTGACAAAAACGTTTTCTCATCTCAAAACTCATCAATTTTTATTGAATATTAAAGGAAATTGTTAATATAATATTATTTTCTACAGCTTTTAGCTTTTAAACGTTCATATTTTTAATCGCGATTACACAGTGGCGTAATTAGAAATTAGTTCTGGGAGGGGATGACTTTTTTCCCTCGTTTTTCATTACAGTGCAATGGGAAACTTCACACACACCCTTCATACTATAAATTTTCTTGTTATGTACATACTATATACTACAAATCAGTAAAAAAAATAAAAAAAAATTTACTTGTAATCTAACTAAGTTAATATTATTCAAGTATTTAAATCAAAATACACAATAGAAATATTTGATTACTACTCGTATATTTACTATTATTTTTAATTGGTAAATTATAAAATTAAATCCAATTTCCGAGGCCTATATAATTTAAAAATTATAATAAAAAAGCGGTTTTAAGTAAAGTATAAAAATAGGAAAAAATAAGAAAAATTTTGACTCTACAATAGATGATGACAGTTTTCAGTTATTTTTTTTTATACATGATTAAAAAAAAGGCTCTGGGGGGGATCTATCCCCCTCATCCCCCTTAATTACGCCCCTGCGATTACACGACAATAGATTAAAATATTAATTACGTCGAATTCGCTTTTTTTTTTTTTTTTACTATTTGTCGTTATTGGAATTTTTTTTTAGTTTTGTCGCTATACCCGCAGCTATTAAGATTTTAAATTTTAAAACGAGCACAACATATATTTATTCGTTAAATCGTTCAATAAATTTCGCGCAAAAAAACATTTTCTCGTAATTTTTATTTACGAGCACTTAAGATTTCAGAACACTGCAACGCTATATTGTATACGTATGTATATGTACCAACGATATTCTCCATTCGGCAGAATCGAACGCAATAAATTACTTATAAGTTTAAAACGACAATATACGATAACACCACTGACTTGGTGCCGTCGAGTAGCTACGGCGTGCAAAGCGAGACGAGCGTGTCCGTTTGTTTTATTTATTTCTCAAGACTTCGAACGGTAATTAAAATACAATTTAAAAAAAAAAATAAATTTCTCGAGAAATTTAAAAGTATACGAATTATTCAACGATCTCGTGTGGCACGCGATAAATTTGGACATTTCGTTTTTACCCGAACGAATTTCGGGTGTGTGCTCTTAAGAAAATTATTATTTTTTTCCTTATAAGCAAAGGTCAGACGTTACGTTACGTATTACACACAAATATTACGAAGAAACCAGTTGTACACAATGGAAAGAAGATGAACTTTGAAACAATTTCGAAACGTCAGCCACAAACCGATGATATCGATAAGTCCGAAAATTTCTTAAAGAATAAAGTTTGCCACGGTTTTTTTTTTTATATATAAATATATTTATTTGGGTATAAAAAAACGGTAACATTACCCCGACACAGTTAGTTCGGCCGGGAACACACTATATTATATAAACGCGTCCTTTTGTTTCTCTCCGAAATCGCCCTATATACGCGTATAGAGAATAACTACGCGTTTCAACCCCTTTGCATAAATGAATGAACGCGAGTTTATATAATATATATATAAAGGGGAAATGGATGCCATTATTTCTATATATATATATTATATAAAATATTATAATATGTACCCCTTACACGCGTGTATGATACGGTACGGCTGCAAACTGCCGCGATTACATATAAATTATTAAAAACCTTTAAATTTGTTATACGAGACGAAATTCGAACGCTAAAATATATATATGTATGTATATATATTTTTTTATTTCGGACCGTTTTATAGACGAAAAATACAATTATTCAACGCGATGAGGTCCTACTATATATTATAATAGTTTACCGGAATAAAATTTGTACATAAACGTTCCATATATATATATATATATATATATATATATGTACCTACGCGTACATTTTATTTACACATATGTTGTGTGATTGTCGTCGTCATAGCTGTCAACAATACGCCTGTACAATATATATATATATATATAAATGCTACTATAATAAAATAATAATAAATGAAAAAAAAAATCGAACAACTTAATGCGTTTCAAGGTTAGCCGCGTTTTAAAAACTATATTATAACAATGTTTATTTTCGTGTAAAAAAAAAAAAATTCGCTTAATATTTCAACGCGAAAACAGGACACAAATTATTATATTATCATATTTACACTGTTACCACGCGTTATTTTATCCACGTATATGCAAATATGTTCGTTTTTTACAACGATTTTTAATAAAAAACAATTTTCAATAATATTTTCCCAATAATAATAGGACAATTTTTAATTTTTAAATACAAACTCGCGGATTCGCAAGCGCCTATACGTAATATATATGTATACGTACATTACTGTAAAAAGAAATATATCATCGTGTGTCCGACACACTGTGTTAATACGCGTATCGTGTTTTTTGTGTCTCGTTCGCACGATTTATATAAAAATTGCGTACGTAAACGTGTACACACAATTTAATAGTTACAACGTTTTTGACAAAAAAAAAAAACACAACCAAAGCATATCAATACAAAACAGAATATATTACGCGATTATATTTTTAATATTGTTTTATTTCCATATAAACAGAATGATTCCATATTAAATAGGACAAATCTTTATAAACGCATTATATTTTCAATGGTCGTTGTTCAGACTTGAGCAATAACATTGTATTCTGTACGCATTATATTATATATATATATATAGGATGCGTGGTGTTGCACACCTGTTACCGAAGAAAAAGGATTACGTTTTCATCATATATAAAGGCCATTTGACCGAAATCCCGAATCCGTTTTTCCCGAAGATTTTTTCGATATTTATTTATTTTTTTTAAAAACCGAAGGATACACGCGTGTGTATAAATTATATATGAATTAAACGCTGAAATATTTCTATAGAATATACGTTTTAAATTTTGTTTTTTTTAAAAAAAGAGTAAAAATATTATATAAACGTTGTACTATACCGAGGACATTTATTTTTCCCATACGTATATATATATATATATATACGTGTATATTGAAAATAGATATAAACATAAAAATTGTATTCGTAGTGTATATTGATAATATCGTAAATGGTAAAAAAAAAAAAAAACGAGTATTATAAAAATTGGTGTTATATACACGACATTTATATTTTATTCTTTTAGGAAATTTTCTTTATACCGAGATTTCGGTTTTTCGGGAAAGCGTACGAGTAGCGAGGAAAAAAATGTGAGGATCGAACGCGAATGCGCAAGTGTGTGTGTGTGTGTGGTGAACGATGATATACCCGTTTATCATACGAATTTAGAATATTTATAATAAATACGCGTTTACTATAATCATTTATATATAATATTATATAATATTTATCTGCGATACATCGAAGTAAAATAACGTATTATATTCGTATTATTATTATTATGCGTCGATTTGTATAGCTGAGTTTTAACCACATAGAATTAAAAGTCATTATATATACGTATATAAAACAAAAAATAAATTACACGTTTAAAACGCGTTTTAAAAATAACAACTCCGCGCCGGGTTATACTCTATAATTCAGTAAATGCGTATTTTCGTTTATTATTATTAAAGTATATATATATACACACCACCTACATTCCCATATATTATAATATACATTAACCTACGGTTTTCTAAAAAAAAAAAAAATAATAATAATAAATGATATATTCGATATCTCTCGTCGTCGTAGTAATGTGACAAAAAAAAAAATAATAATAATAAAAATAAACGATCTAGAACCCGTTGGCACGTTTGAAAAATTTCACGACGTAAAAAAAAATAATCGTACAATTATAAATGCATTTTGTTCGCGACTCTCCGCGTATTAGCATAGTGCACTGCAGGCTCTGAAAACGCGGTACCTACGCGAAAGGACACGTCCGGAGATTTCTCACAGTAGAAAAAAAAAAGAAAGAAAAAACGATATTTTCCAAATAAACCGAACGATGTCCCCGAATTAACGCTCGAATGAAATCAAGTGAGTACAACTTGGCCGACGTCTCTCCTCGGTGTAATTTCGAACTCGAAACTCGCACTGAATAATTTCTTCTCGTACGAAACTGCGTAACGTTTGAACAATTTTCTTTTTTTATCAATAAATAATACTGCAGGTACGTTAAAACGACGGTAATTATAAATTTTTATCGTTCTGATATAGACGCGTATTTTGGACAGTTCTGTTTTTTTTTTTTTATTCATTAGTATACAACACCTGGTGCTCACGCAGAAAAGAAACGTTTGAGAACGCTCTTTACAATAGCGCGTATATACCGTGCGAAAGTGAAATTTCGTTGAGCGCACACAGCGCACTAGTCCACAAAACGATTTATTTCGTTAGAACAATAACAAAAACCATCTCCTCCTTTCGCCTCGTAAACGCTCAGAGTTTCAATTTTTCTCTGTCCAGCAACCGATTCCCCGCGATTTTCCACTCCCGTCCTCGTTAAATTCCCGCAGGCTTACCCCAATCAAACCATCGTTTTCTTGGTCTACCTCGTCGCTTTGGTCCTCAGGATCGCGCGCCAATCTTGTTCTTTGTCCATTTCTATAGTTTGGAACTCGTGTCGGATTTCAGCGTTCGTTCTTCTACGTCGTTTCGTACAGATCACTCCTCTGCAATATTAGGTTTTCAAAACACTGCAAATTCCGTTCAATTTGTTCCATCGTCATCCACACTTTCGGCGTTTTGTTCTCATTCAGAACGACTCGAAACACTTAACAGTACAATGTATAGGCCTTAACAATGAAACAACGATACGAGTTACACGAATATTCCAAAAGAAAAAAAAACGATTCTAAACGACAACTTTTAGTATAGTTATCATTATATCAATAATGAAAACGATACATTTTCTTTTTTGTTTAATTTAATTTTTGTCTTGTATAGCTTATATTACATTTGGGCCTTAAAAAATTAAAATAAAAATTGTCTGTGTCTCCAAATATGTCGAAAATTTTTAACGATGGCACGGGGATTTTTTAATAGTTTTTTCGTCATTTGATAGTCGAGTTAACAATTCGAGTATATACATCATATATACAGCTAAATAATTTATTATTAAACTTTTTAGATATATATATATATATATATAGATAGTATTCAGATATATTATGTAATATATTATATTATAGGATTAATCTACTAGACTAGTGGCCAGGGGGGCTATTTCGTACATATACGAACGATTTTCGTATGATGAAAACACATTAACTTCCGTATATACCGTATACGTATAGTTGTGTACAGTGGCGGTTATACACGATGTTCAAGGGGAGGGCGAAAATGGAGCCAACCCCCTCTGTCAATGAAATATCCACATCGGCGAGTAATAACCAAGAAGAAAGGTCTATTAATGTGCCGAGTCGAAATGCAGATGTAGAAAAAGGAAGAACAACGTGCATAGAACGTAAACGAAATAACAATAAAACAGGAAAAGAAAGTAGTCACCAGATAGCGTTACGACACAACATAGAGGGCGTGGCAGAAAGGCGCATATAAATAGCGGTCAGTTTCGAACACCACACACGCGCACGGCGCTGTCAGACGCGAACTACGTTAGTCACGTCTGACCGCCGTGACTACACTGAGCGGTCCGATGGTTTCGGACCGCTATTTATAAGCCGCTTCTCTGCCACGCCCTCTATGTTGTCGTAGCGCTATCTATACGTCCGGTCGAACTGAAAATAATCGAAAAATAAAGCGCTCCCGCATATATACACACGATCAATAATATTCATCAATTCAGTTCAGTCTCGTTCAAAATGTCCAGCGAAGAGAACGCGATTATTGCTACAATTATATTGACACCCTATATCAATAATAAATATCGAAATAATTTTGATCGTTTCAATATTGTATTGAACTCGTCTTCAATACGATCCACACGCGGTCAATATCATTGTCAATATCGAATATCGATCAATATTATTGACCGTGCATTGGTTGTATTGAAGGTTCCTTCGATATTGTATTGAAGATATCAAAACGGTTTTGATACTTATTGGACGGATCGTCAATAAAATTGTGTCCTATACTCCTGTCATCATCAGCTGTTATCTTTTACAGGTAACGTGTACCTATATTATAGCGTAGTCGTAGTCGTTTATTCTATTCTGTGATTGTAGTCGGAATTACGGAAATTATTACAATAAATAAATTATTTACGAATTAATTACAAAATTATCACGGATAATAATCGCGGGAGGAGAGATTTTTTTTTTTTTTTCTCGAACCGAATGAGTGTTGTTCAATATTATCGACACGTTATATATAGTGCAGACAATAGTGTTCAATAATAGAAAATCGATGATAATAATATTATTGAACAATAATATTGATCGTTTACGGGAGCCTATATAATAACACAAATAAAAAAAATGTACTATATTATAGTAACTGCGACGAAGCGGGGGATACATTCGTTTCACCGTACGCGCGCGGCGTCTGCTCGTCTGGCGCGCGAAAATATTTAAAAAAAAAATACTCATCACCCCGTCTATCCGTTTAAACGAGAAAATTACTGCTCGCCAAGGGTGTCCCGGACCGCCTGTAAGGAAATTGATGGTAAATTCACCACGCGGCACCGGTCCGTCCCCCTTTTGACCACCGCCGCCAATCGTTCCCCCGCGATAATTCGAACGAGCGCAATTTTATTACACGCCCGCGGGTAGAACGTCGCGCCGATTCACCGACTCACCGCAGTCAACGCCCACACGCTGGTTTTCGAAATTATTCACAATACACGGCGTTTACCGTTTCGATTTTTTTATTTTTATTTTTTTTTGATTATTCGAAATTTAATTCTATAAATCCTCTCGTAGTCGCGTGTCTTTTTCTACTCCGTTTCTCCCCGCCCTTCACACGTTTTATGTTGTGTAAATATACGTCGTTGCCGCTTTACTGCTGGCGCACGGTTCGAAAATTAACCCGCGCGTTGTTCGCGTATGTCGCAGCGTTTATCGCGACCGAAACGTGCGAAATCCTGCGCAAATAATTTGTTTTGTACAATATTATTAAGGAGTACGGACTGCGGACCGGAGACCGGCGGCGGGCGAAGAGAACTGAGCAGTGGCGAAACACTACTACGGTACACGAGGAAAGAGGCGCGCAGAGTAGATTTTGTAAAGGAGCCCTAAAAGAACAACAATCGAGATCGCAAAAAAAAAAACGCACTTTCTTTTTTTTTTATTTCGTTATTCGGTCTACTGAAACAGGAACGCGTGTTGTGTACGCGTAAAAACCACTATACGCTTGTCCGATTCGTACTTGTGTGTGTTTTAAACACAGATAATACATAACGGATAGGCCATGTGTATACAATACGTATATAGCGGGCAGCGTTCCTGAATAAAGAAGAGAGATGGCAATATTAAAATCACATCTTCTGTATCCTACTCGGCAAGAAATTATTTTTTGTTCCATGAAATAATTATTTGTTCCATGAAATAATAATTGAAAAATAGTAAACATTCTGTTATCTACGTATCGGTTATCAAAATTTTTGTTGAGTGAGACAGAAGGTTCGGGAACGCCTGATAACGAATATGGGCTATCCATTATATGTATTATCTATGGTTTTAAACGAGGTATAAAAAAACCACACGTGTACCGTGCAGGTTAAGTGGTGTTTTTACACTCTAAAAACTTACTTTTTGCAGTAAAGAATTCGGGTTTTTAAAAAAAAAATCACCGAATCGATTCCAAAGATTCCTGAAATCGATTCGTTGCAGAAAAAAAAACGCCATATTCTACTGTATTTATTAACACGAATAAAATTTTTCCCATCGCTAACTGTTCACTTGTATTTTTATGCGCGGCTGAATTTCGTTGTGAAATTTCGAGTGGTCCTTAAGCCGCCACGGGTATCATGTGTAAAAAAACATAGGTTTTTTTGTTAAATTTTTTATATAAATTTGTATTCGATCGGTTGGAAAAAAGTTCGAGCGGTGTGCACCTAATCGCCGTCAAATATTATTTAAACCGATAGTACAGAAAAAATTTTAAAAATGATCGTATTGCGTACATATAATTTAATCGCGATGAAATTTAAAATTATCAGACGTTCCCGAATCTTCTGTCTCACTCAGCAAAAATTTGGATAACCGATACGTAGATAACAGAATGTACTATTTTTCAATTATTATTTCATGGAATAAATTATTATTTCATGGAACAAAAAATAATTTCTTGCCGAGTAGGATAGCAAATATGGTTTTAATATTGCTATCTCTCTTCTTTATTCAGGAACGCTACCCGCTACACATATTGTATACACATGGCCTATCCATTATGTATTATCTATGCATCAACTCCATACCTCACTTAACAAAATAAAAAAAACGTTTTACTATTCAAACGGATGAAAAACACTGTAAAAAATATTTTTAAAACGTTTTTTTTTCTATGTTCTGGAGTGTTATTATAGCATTAATAATTTTTTTTTATCACGTAACCCGAGCGAATGGATAAATTTGAAAGTTGACAATTTTTTTTCTCTACGCCTGTACGCATTTGTCAACGTTA